>CM053759.1:41252683-41291079 GCA_028658305.1 Pachyuromys duprasi | reverse complement strand
GGAGGGAGCTACAGCTTGTATAGAAAGTGAATAAACTCTAATTAATACAAAAATAAAAATTAAATTAAAAAAGAAAAAAACACATATGTGCATTTTTTATTTCTACTCTATTTACATCATAATTTTACTGAATCATGAATTGTTTTATTTTAACCCCAAAAAGTTAGTGTGTCTGAACTTTAGTTCTCATAAAATATTTCTGTTTATACCCTTATTTATTTTTATTTATTTGGTTTTGCACTAGTAGTGATTGAATACAGAATTTCACACAGGCTGGGCAAGTGGTCCTTCATGCTTGAAATTGTACAGAGATGTTCTAGGCTTCATTTATGCAATCTTGAGTTCTGAAATTAGCCATTTTTCAAGAATCTGTGGTTTCTATTAAAAACAAATATCTCAGACATTTTAATTTTTTTATTTTTTAAATATTAATCACAGGTTATTTACTTTGTATCCCAGCCATAGCATCCTCCCTCATTCCCTCCCAATCCCACCCTCCCTCCCTCATCTCCTCCCTGTCCCTTTCCAAGTCCACTGCTAGGGGTGGTCCTCCTCCCTTCCAGCTGACCCTAGCTTATCAGGTATCTTCAATACTGGCTGCAAAATCCTCCTCTCTGGCCTAGAAAAGCTGTTCCTCCCTCGGGGGTGGGGGGAGGTGAAAGAGCCAGTCCTTGAGTTCATGTCAGAAATAGTCCCTCTTCCCCTTACTAGGGTACCCACTTGGATACTGAGCTGCCACAGGCTACATCCGAGCAGGTTTTCTAGGTTATATCCATACATTGTTCTTGGTTGGAGAAACAGTCTCATAAAAGACCCCTGTACCCTGATATATTTTATCCTTGTGGAGATCCTGTCCTCTCCCAGTCATACTGACTCTATCTCAGACTTTTAATGTGGATAGTAGGAAAGTTCATTGTCTCTGCATTCAACTGTTTCTTTGAAACAGTTAAAAAACACACATTCTGTTTCTTATGAAAAAGGACTTCATGTATTATGCATGTCTATATTTAAGTTCAAATCAGGTAAAAAGTGTTTTGTTGCTTAGTTTCTCTCTATTACATCTATTGCTCCTTTATGCCTCACTGAAAATTATACTTCAAAAACTCATGGGAAAAAATGGAATGTCTCATAATAATTAATTTGCAAGATACTACATTAAAAACACAGTGATCTGTCAATAAGTTTAGCATCTAAGGAGCCCACAAAGGAAGAGGACCCAGGCAGTCCTGATAAGGGCTGATAGGCTATGGTCAGACAGTAAGGAAGGAGGACTTCCCCTATCAGTGGACTACAGGAGAACAGAGAAGGAAGAAGGAGGGAAGGTGGGATCAGGAAGAGATGAGTGAAGAGGCTACAGCCAGGATACAAAGTGAATAAATTGCAGAAATTAAAATAATAATAATAATATTTAATTACTTTTAAATATGTTCTTCTTATTTTCCCTGTAATTTTTACAGTAGTATTGTATCTTCATTGTTCTTGTACTTAATCCTATACTTAACTGTGTGTTTTATGGTTAATATTTTTCTTTATGTAATATTTTCTTTTTTAATTAAATTTTAATTTTTATATTAATTACAGTTTATTCTCTTTGTATCCCAGCTGAACTCCCTCATTCATTCCTTCCCAATTCTACCCTCTACCTCATCTCTTCCCTGCCCGTCTCTAGTCTCTAAGTCTACTGATGGAGGAGGACCTCCTCCCCTTTCATCTGACCCTGGTTTAACAGGTCTCACCTCCTCTGTGGCCTAGCAAGGCTGCTCCTCCCTCAGGCTCGGGGGGGGGGTGTGGGGCGGGGGGAAGAGGTTAAAGAGCCAGCCATTGAGTTCATGTCAGAGACAGTCCCTGTTCCCATAATAAAGGGAACCCACTTGGATACTGACCTACCATGGGCAATATCCGGGCAGGGGTTGTAGGTTATATCCATGCAAGGTCTTTGGTTGGAGAAAGAGTCTCAGAAAAGACAACATTACCGAGATATATTTAGTAATTGTAGAGCTCCTGTCCTTTCCAGGTCATACTAACACCCCCTTCTTTCATATGATTCCCTGCACTATGCCCAAGGTTTGATTATGAGTCTCAGCCTCTGCTTTGATACACTGTTAGGTAGAGTCTTTCAGAGGCCCTCTGTGGTAGGCTTCTGTTCTGTAACTTGTTTTCTCCTATTTCCAATGTCCATCCCATTTGCCTAAGTGAAGACTGATCATTTTACCCCAGGTCCTCCTTCTTGTTTATCTTCTTTTGGTGTGCAGATTTTAGTATGTTTATCCTATCTTACAGGTCAAGTATACACTTATAAGTGAGTATACCATGTGTGTCTTTCTGCTTCTGGCTTTCTG
Organism: Pachyuromys duprasi; assembly: GCA_028658305.1. Classification (NCBI taxonomy): domain Eukaryota; kingdom Metazoa; phylum Chordata; class Mammalia; order Rodentia; family Muridae; genus Pachyuromys; species Pachyuromys duprasi. Next base: position 41,288,740 of record CM053759.1, on the reverse strand, counting down.
CTTCTGTGTCTTTCTGCCTCACTCAGGATGATCTTTTCTAGATCCCACCATTTGCCTGCAAAGTTCATGATTTCCTTGTTTTTAATTGCTGAGTAGTATTCCATTGTGTAAAAGTACCATAATTTTTATCCATTCTTCTGTTGATGGACGTTTGGGTTGTTTCCAGGTTCTGGCTATTACAAATACAGCTGCTAAGAACATGGTTGAACAAATGTCCTTGTTGTGTACTTGAGCATTTTTTTTAAATATATGCCTAGGAGTGGTTTAGCTGGATCTTGGGGGAAACACTGTTCCTAATTGTCTGGGAAAGCACCAGATTGATTTCCAAAGCAGTTATTATATACAAGTTTACATTCCCACCAGCAATGGAAGAAGGTTCCCAATTCTCCACAACCTCTTTAGCATGTGTTGTCACTTAAGTTTTTGAACTTAGCCATTCTGACAGGTTTAAGGTGAAATCTCAGGGTGGTTTTGATTTGCTTTTCTCTGATGGCTAAGGATGGTGAACATCTATTTAAGTGTTTCTATGCAATTTTATATCCCTCTACAGAAAATTCTCTGTTTAGTTCCATACCCCATTTTTAATTGGATTGTTTGATTTGTTACTTTTAACTTCTTTTGTTCTTTATATATGCTAGATATCAGCCCTCTATCAGATATAGGGTTGGTGAAGATCCTTTCCCAGTCTGTAGGCTGTCATTTTGTTCTGATGACAGTGTCCTTTGCTTACAGAAGCTTTTCAGTTTCATGAGCTCCCATTTATTGATTGTTGCTCTTAGAGCCTGTGCTGTTGGTGTTCTGTTCAGGAAGTTATCTCCTGTGTCAATGAGTTCTAGGATCTTCCCCACTTTTTCATTTTTTCTTTCTTTTTTATTGGTTTAAATATTAGTTACAGTTTTTTTTTTAACTTTGTATCCCAGCTGTATCCCACTCCCTCACAGTCCCATCCTCCCTCTCTCATCTCCTCCCTCCCCTTTCCAAGTCCACTGATGGGGAGGACCTCCTGCCCTTTCATATGAGCCTGGTTTATCAGGTATATTCAGGACTGGCTGCACAGTCCTCTTCTGTGACCTGGCAGGGCTACTCCTTCCTCTGGGCGGGGGGGGGAGGGGAGGGCAAAGAGCCCTCCACTGATTTCATGTCAGAAATAGTTCCTGTTCCCCTTAATAGGGTACCCACTTGGATACTGAGCTACCATGGGCTACATCTGAGCAGAGGTTTTAGGTTATATCCATATGTGGTCCTTGGTTGGAGAAACAGTCTCATATAAGACTCCTGTGCCCAGATATATTTGGCCCTTGTGGAGCTCCTGTCCTCTACAGATCATACTGACTCCCCCTTCTTTCTTATGATTGCCTGCACTCTGCCAAAGTTTTGGTTATGAGTCTTATTATCTGCTTTGATATACTGCTAGTTAAAGTCTTTCAGAGGCCCTCTGTGTTAGGCTCCTGTTCTGTTACTTTTCTCTTACTTCCAATGTCCATCCCATTTGTCTTTCTAAGTGAGGATTAATCATATTACCCTGGGTCCTCTTTCTTGTTTTTCTTCTTTAGGTGTATAGATTTTAGTCTGTTTATCTTATTTATAGGTCTATATAAGTGAGTTTATACCATGTGTGTTTCTGCTTTTGGGATATCTCACTCAGGATGATCGTTTCTAGGTCCCACCATTTGCCTGCAAATTTCATAATTTCTTTGTTTTTAATTGCTGAGTAGTATTCCATTGTGTAAAAGTACCACAATTGCTGTATCCATTCCTCAACTGAGGGACATCTGGGTTATCTCCAGGTTCTGGTTATTATGAAAAAAAACTGCTTTGAACAGGGTTGAACAAATGTCCTTGTTGTGTAATTGAGCAACTTTTGGATATATGCCCAGGAGTGATATAACTGGATCTTGAGGTAGCAGTATTCCTAATTGTCTGAGAAAGGGCCAGATTGATTTCCAAAGTGGTTGCACAACTTTGCATTCCCCCCAGCAATGGAGGAGGGTTCCTCTTTCCTCACAACCTCTTCAGAATGTGTTGTCATTTCAGTTTTTGATCTTAGCCATTCTGATGGGTGTCAGGTGAAATCTCAGGGTTATTTTGATTTGCATCTCTCTGATAGCTAAGGATATTGAGCATTCCTTTAAGTGTTTCTCTGCTATTCTGTATTCCTCTACTGAAAATTCTGTTTAGCTCTGTCCCCCAGTTTTTAACCAGAATGCTTGATTCATTACTTTTTAACTTCTGTAGTTCTTTGTATATTCTGGGTATCAGCCCTCTGTCATATATAGGGTTGGTGAAGATCCTTTCCCAGTCTGAAGACAGTCGTTTTGTTCTGACAACACTATCTTTTGCTTTACAGAAGCTTTTCAGTTTCATGAGCTTCCATTTATTGATTGTTGTTCTTAGAACCTGTGCTGTTGGTGTTCTGTTCAGGAAGTTGTCACCTGTGCCAATGAGTACTAGGGTCTTCCCCACTTTTTCTTCTAACCGATTTAGTGTGTCTGGTTTTATGTTTAAGTCTTTGATCTACTTGGAGTTTAGTTTTCTGTAGGGTGATAAATATGGACCTATTTTCATTTTTCTGCATGTTGACATCCAGTTGGACCAGTACCATTTGCTGAAGATGCTGTCTTTTTTTCCATTGAATGGTTTTGGCATGTTTGCCAAAAACCAAATATCCATAGGTGTGTGGGTTTATTTCTGAGTCTTCTATTCGGTTCCATAGATCCACCATTCTGTTTCTATGCCAATACCATGCAGTTTTTATTACTATTACTCTGTAGTACAGCTTGAGGTCAGGGATGGAGATGCGTCCATATGCTCTGTTGTTGTACATGATCGTTTGGAAATTCTATGTTTTTTGTTTCTCCATATGAAACTGCTAATTTTTCTCTCAAGGTCTATAAAGAATTGTGTTGGCCTGACAGGCCACAGACAGTCCTGAAGATGCCTGATAAACCAGGGTCAGATGAAAGGGAAGGAGGTCCTTCGGAATCAGTGGACTTAGAAAGGGGCAGGGAGAAGATTAGGGAGGGAGGATGGGATTTGGAGGGAATGAGGGAGCGGGATACAGCTGTGATATAAAGTTAATAAAGTGTAACTAATATTTGAAAAAAAAAGAATTGTGTTGGTATTTTTATGGGAATTGATGTGAATCTGTAGATTGCTTTTGGCAGAATGGCCATTTTCACTATGTTAATCCTACGGTTCCATGAGCATAGGAGATCTTTCCATCTTCAGATATCTTCTTCAATTCCTTTCTTCAGAGACTTGAAGTTTTTCTCATACAGGTCTTTTACTTGCTTATTTTGAGTCACCCAAAGGTACTTTATGTTATTAGTGAATATTGTGAAGGGTGTTCTTTTCCTAATTTCTTTCTCAGCCTTTATGTATTTAGTATCCAGGAAGGCTTTTGACATTTTTGAGTTAATTTTGTATCCAGTCACTTTGCTGAAGGTGTTTATCAGTTGAAGGAGTTCTCTGGTTGAATTTTTGGGGTAGCTCATTTATACTATCAAATCATCTTCGAATAGTGAAACATTGACCTCTTCTGTTCGGATTTGTATCCCCTTGATCTAAATACACCAAGCTAAAGCCATAACACAGTTCACACACACACCAAAAAAAAAAACTGCAGACTTTGCAGGCCCCATGAAAGCCACTTAAGTCTCTGTGAGCCCTGCTTAGTTGATTTCATGAGCCATATTGTATCCTCTGTTGCTCTGATTCCTACAGTCTTTTGTCTCCCTATCTTCTTCAGGGTTCCCTGATCTCCTAGCGGAGGGGGACCTGCTGGACACCTTGAACTCAGAGCTTCTCTCTGCATAATGTGTGGCTGTGGATGTCTGCACATGCTTCCATCTGCTAGGGGAGGAATTATTTCTGATGACAACTATACAAGGCACTGATCGATGAGTAGAGCAGAATATCCTTAGAAATCATTGCATTGATTTTTTTTTCCAGTTTGGTTTAGTTGTACCCTAGTTCTTTGAGCTACTCAGTCCATGTTTCCTGGTCATGCAGGCTGTATGTGGATGGCATGGGCTCCCTCTTGTGACTAGGCCTCAAGTAAAAGCAAACATTGATTGGCCATATATATTGCACCAATTTTGTTCCCGTACATTTGCAAATAGGAATGCAAGTAGGTCGAGGGCTTTGTGACTGGATTGGTGTTCAGATGTTTTCTATAAGTAGCCTACCGACTACCTTCTCATTCCAAAGTGACTAGAATATAGGGGTGAAGGCTCCAAGCAGGCAACAGCTCTAGCTTTCTACATTCAATGAGCTGAGAGGAAGTTGTCCTTCGTAATTGGGCCCTGGTGTCATAACTGGTGTCAGTTCTCAGAGGGTGCGCTTCTGTCCTAGCATTAGCCTTGGTAGTTTAGAGATATCCACAGTACCAATTCAGCCAGCTACTCAACCTAATGTAACACAGTCCCACCACTAGAAGTTTTACGTACCTAAAAAAGAGTGCCAGGTCAGATTCTTTTATCCTTCATTACCAGGAGTCCTCGCTAGGCTTACCCTCATAGATTCTAGGAAGTTTCTACTGTAATAGGTTTCCATAGCATCCCCAAATGACCTCAAATTCCAGCTGTCTCTCCCCACACTCTTTACCTTCATCCCTCCCCTTCCACCTGATCCCTCCCACTGCTATCTCCATCCCCCATCCTCAAGTCTACCCTCAGAATTTATTCTTCCTAGGGAAAGTTAGGTCTCCTTATAGCCTACCTCTTTACTTAAGCCCTCTGGTTTTGTGGTTTGTAGCTTAACTGTCATATTTAACAACTAATACCAACATATAAGTGAATATACCATAATAGTCTTTATGGGTCTGAGTCACTTCAATCATGATTTTTTATCTAGTTGTATCCATTTGTCTGCAAATTTCACAGTGTCATTAAAACAAAACAAAACAAAAAGAAGCCAAGAAAAACTTCATTGTGTAAATGTACCACAATTTCTTTATACATTCTTCAGGTGAGAAGACAGATTTGTTGTTTCCAGTTTCTGACTGTTATTAGTAAAGTCACAATGAGCACAGTTAAGCAAGTGTCCTTATTGAATGATAGAGCACATTTTGGGTATATTCGCAAGAGTAGTATAGCTGGGTATTGAGGTATATCAATTCCCAATTTTCTACAGATTTCCAAATGGTTGATTTTCTCAAAGAACCAGCTCTTGGTTTCATTGATTCATTGAATAGTTTTATTTTTTCTAATTGATTGATTTCAGCCCTAAATTTGATTATTTTTAGCTGTCTGTAACTCTTGGGTGTATCTGCTTCTTTTTTTTCTAAGGCTTTCAGTTGGGCTATTAAATTGCTTATATGAGATGTTACAAATTTCTCCTCGAAGGCACTTAGTGCTACGCATTTTCCTCTGAGTACTGCTTTCACTGTGTCCCATAAATTACAGTATGTTTTACCTTCATTTTCATTGAATTCTAGGAAGTCTTTGATTTCTTTATTTCTTCCTTAACCCAATTGTTGAGTTTCCATGTGTGTGCAGGCTTTATGTTATTTCTATTGTTGTTGAAGTCCAGCTTTAGTCCATGGTGGTCAGATAGAATACAAGGGATTATTTCAATTTTCTTGTATCCATTGAGGCTTGCTTTGTGACCAACTTTATGATCTATTTTGGAGAAGGTTCCATGAGGTGTTGAAAAGAAGGTATACTCTTTTGAGTTTGAGTGAAAAGTTCTGTAGACATCTATTAGGTCCATTTGATTTAGGGCCTCTGTATGTGCCTTTATTTTCCTATTTGGCTTCTGTCTAGATTATCTGTCCCTTGGTGAGAGTGAGGTGTTGAAGTCTTCCACTATTCAGGTATTGGAATCAATATGTGATCTCAGCTTTAATAATGTTTCATTTACAAATGTAGATGCTCTTGTATTTGAGATATAGATGTTCAGGATTGTGATGTCCTCTTGGTGGATTTTTCCTTTGATGAGAATGTAGTGACCCTCCTTATCTTTTCTGATTAATTTTGGTTGAAAGTCTATTTTATTAGATATTAGGATAGCTACTCCAGATGGTTTTCTGGAGCTATTTGCTTGAAAAACATTTTTCCAGCCCTTTACTCTGAAGTAGTTTTTATCTTTGTTGCATAGGTGTGTTTCTTGGATGTAACAGAATGTTGGATCTTTTTTTCTGCAACCATATTGTTAGTCTGTGTCTTTTTATTGGAGAGTTGAGTCCATTGATGTTGATAGATACTAGTGACCAACTAAAGTTATTTTCTTTTGATGTGGGGTTGGTGGTGTTACTATTTCATTGCTTGTATACTTTTGATTTTTTAATCTAAAAATTATTTACTATTATATCCAATCAATACTTGGAAGTTACATTGAACTGTTTCTTCAAACAGTAGAGTATGGATTGCTTCCCTCTGGTACTTCTGATAATGCCAATATTTTACCAAATGCTGTGCTGTTGATTAATCATCACATGCTTATTGATTATATCTGAGAAAGTTCATAAATAATTTGCAGAGTCAGAACAGCTAAAGTAAGTTGTTTTACATGAAAAATATGAGAAGTGAAGACATAGTGAAGACTGTATCTGCTTTAAAAGAAGAGGTTGTGACTGACACTGTAGTATCAATAGCATATAATTATAATATCAAAGAGTGATAGAAAGAACATCTACTTGGAGGCTTAGATTACAGAATGAGGCAAACTTGTCTCACTGCATGTCACAGGGAAAGGATGATATGATCTAATATGATATAGTAATTTTCTATTACCCATTCTAGCTCCCAAATAATGATACAGAAATATATGAACTAGCTTTAAAACACTAGAACATGGCAAATATTGATCTATTCTAACACATCTATACTACCCTGGCTACTTCCCAGCCACATGTCCCATGCTACTTGCTGTCTTAGCTTTGTGTGGGCTACTTCCAATCCATCCTTGTACTCATAGTGAACTCTTCATAGCCACCTCCTCTTTTTCTCCTCTTTTTTTTCCTCTTTGAGACCCCCAACTAGCCTCAGAAGTACTTCTTTATTTATTCTCTCATAGGCTACAGACAAATCAGCTTCTTTATCAACCAATCAGAGATGATAGAGAACAATTGCTACACAATGTAGAGATAGGAGATTCTTCATAGACATGACAATGCCCATGAATTAGATCTTGGGGTTCAGAAATCAGCATCTGAATACACAGCACATTAGACCATCTACTAAAATCTCCCCCCTTTAGTCCAACAAAAGGATCCTTTTCTTGTAATAATGAACTATATAAAATGATACCAATTATGACATTTATCAGGTAAGAATTACATTCCCAATGTCTAGTCCATTAGTCTCTGACAATTTTGGTGAACATACTTCATTATCTATCCTATCTTGATGAATTCAACGTTTTGTACTTAAACCATTATCAATCACAACTTGCATTATTAACTTACAAATACCTTTTTAGACCTAAAATATTTTAATGCAACTTACACTTATATGTGAAACTATAACTATCTAGTCTTCAACCCCATCAGAGACCTGAGAAGGAATAAATATTACATGCCTAGACAGGAAGTACAGAACAAGCAGCTTCCAAAACCATAGAAATGACAAAAATAGCTAGCTGCCTGGCCAGTCATCCAAGGTTTCTCTGTAATGTTTAGGCATCATGTTAGTCTTCTGGCCCAGTATATAACAAACATTTTGAGTGGGTGTGTATGTGTGAAGCAAGAATTATGAAAGATTCTTTACCTTGTTTTGACAAAGCTCAGTAGTCAACTTCCCAATGTCCTGTGTGTTGATTTTTGACAGCATTCTATCAGTTTCTTGTCTAGTGGCTAGCTTGTTAAATTAGAACCAACTTCACATTGAGGTTTTTCAATGCATACCAGCCAACAAATGGTATTGGGGGAGTTCTCTATATTAAAGTTCTTCATGAATAATTTGTATACAATAAAATGAGCTCTTGGAATTTTGAGGAGAATAAATGAATCAATATAGATAAAGAGATAAAAATAATATTTGCTGTATCAGAGAAATCTGCCATCAAAAAAAAAAAACTTCTATTGCTGTTAACCTACATATCAAGTAGAAAGGAGAACTGTCTTACAGATAAAATAAAAGCATATTAATGAGGATATGAAGGTGTGATATTTTTTATGACACAGAAAAGTCATATCTGATTAGATGACTCTTGAGCACTGGGACAGTCCATGCTTGTCCCTTAAAGAAAAGTATCAAGGCAGCTAGAGCAATAGTGAGAGTGCCTCGGGGAAGTGGTAAGACAACTTTTAGTGGCACTGATAAGGATAAGCAGTAGAGGTATTTCTGCAGACTCTGGTGCTGATGAGTCTTAAATGTTAAACAACTCATACTTACAGACAAAATGAGAATATTTCCTGGTTGCTTTCACAGTAATATAGATAGAATGGTAGTAGACTAAACCAAGATTTCCTTACAGACAGGGTCTAGGTTACAAAAGAGAAATCATATAGCCTGTGAAAGAACAAGATTATTAAAGTTGTTTTCAAAAACAGTAAGATGGATAGATGATTTGAGACACTCAAGAAAATACAAATTATAAGCAAGTCATAATATTGCATTTAAGTATCTAAAATACTATTTCAAAGAAAATTCAAAAACTATACTTTCTGTCTGTAAGTCTTAGAGGTGAAGTCAATGATATTTTGATTGAGAATGGAAGCCTTTGAAACTTACCTTGCTTCCGTTCTTCTTTCCTGCTTCCTCTGCTCCCTCCCTGCCTTTTATAACCTCATTTTTACTCATAATTACCTTCTTTGTAGAAAAGAAAATTTATTATCAACAAATTTTTCAGCACATGGAGATATCTGGAGTAAAGTATTCTTCATATAAGACTAAGAAAAGCTACTGTAAAAAGATAAGCTTTCTAGAAACACAGGTGGAAATTTTTCTTTGTTATGTAAAAATAGATACAAAAGAGCCTTTCTGTTTCTTCTTGAGTCTCTATCCATATTTTCAGACTGCCATGGACAATATCATCTATAGCAGAATTTTAGTTCAGAGCATGGCTCCTCTGCAAAGAGATCATATCCAAAGGTCTTCTAGGTTTATGTGATCTGGTCAAAATACAAACCCTCCCTTAGAACGTACTTTGATTTCAAACAATGAAGATAAAGTCAGTGTAGAGAAGGAGGCAGTCATATTTGAAAGTGACATCTAATTTAAAAGCAGACAAAGTGACAAATCAGAAAACGATTTGACAGAATGAGTCCAAGATAGGATAGTTCTCATCTCATCTTCTGAGAAAATGAAAACATTTAGAATCATCAAAATGTGTAAAGAACACTGACTGCAGTTGTTTCTACATCATGTATTCAACAGTATGTTCTTGACATTTTACAGATTTTTTTAACCTCTCAAAACAATTTTTACACATTACCGTAAATTTTTTCCATTTTTATAGGTAGGTTCCAATTCCTTTGTGATTTTTTATCTTCAGAAGCATTTCTGTAATCATGGTTTAATATCACAGAAAGTTTTTAATAACTGTGTTTAAAATTTAATGATATTCTCCTGAACGATCAAAATCATCTCATCAGAGAAGGCAAAATTATTATTAGCTGCATCATTTTATAAAATGTGAATATGTGCCTGTTAGGTCATTAGGGAAAAAAAAGACCCTGAGAAAAATAGTCAAATTGATTTAAAAAATAACGAGACTCATAACAAGTAATATAAAAATGCTGATATTTCAACTATCCTCAATCTCATTTTATAAGATAATATATATGTAGTCTAAATGAAATTTTTTATTGAATGATCTATGTTTCTGATACATTTTATGAATTTATTTCTACAGTTTTCTTGGTTCTGTATGTTTTTACATCAATGTGTTGTATGTTTTACACTAAAATCCACTTTTCTTGTTTGCACATATAAACAGCTAGTTGTTTTAAATATTTAAGAAAAATGGCAAAAGATATGACATAGTGATATCTGAATAGCATTAAGTCAGCATACAAAATTATTAGTTAAATCTATTAGGCAAAATAGAACAAAGTATTGTGATTGTGCTACGTATCACATAAGATGGATTCACATTTGTTCATGTGATGTGATGTTATTGTCACGCCTTCCTTATGTGTCAGGTAGGTAATCCACTAGACTCAAGCTCCTTGTCAATAACACAACTATCAGTAGAAAGGGTTTTCCATTTATGGCAGGAAGGAGGCTAGAATTCAGAAATAAAATGAATAACAAACAAAATTAAAAAAAAAAAGAAAATTGCAGGTATAAGTTCCTCTTATTTTATAGTTATTCTCTCTATGCAGTATAATCATTGAAGAAAAAAATTTGATTATTAAAAATCAATGTGGTATGCAATTTTTAATATGTAATGTCAAAATAAATATATTTAAAGAAATACCATCTATTTTAAATAGTAAATACATGTTTCCTTAAGATGACTATTATTTTTAATGTATTGCTAGATTTATCAATTTTTTATTCCTATATCTAAACTATGTAACTATTCATCAAACACATATAGTTGTGTATCCACTTTTTAAAATATAACAAGAGTTGAAGGTAGAGAAATAAGGAAAATAAATCTTTCTAAACTGCAAAGGGAATGAGAACTAACGGACATCATACATAATACAAATTTAAGATACTGTTTTCACATTTAAATGTGTGTCTTTAGGCTTTTGGGACACCTCACTCAGGATGATCGTTTCTAGGTCCCACCATTTTCCTTCAAATTTCATGATTTCCTTCTTTTTAATTGCTGAGTAGTATTCCATTGTATAAAAGGATGACAATTTCTGTATCCATTCCTCAACTGAGGGACATCTGGGTTGTCTCCAGGTTCTAGTTATTATGAAAAAATAACTGCTATGAACATGGTTGAAAAAATGTCCTTGTTGTGTACTTGAGCAACTTTTGGATATATGCCCAGGAGTGGTATAGCTGGGTCTTGAGGAAGCACTATTCCTAGTTGTCTTGGAAAGCACCATACTGATTTCCAAAGTGGTTGTACAAGTTTGCATTCCCACCAGCAATGGAGGAGGGCTCCCCTTTCTCCACAACCTCTCCAGTATGTGTTGTCATTTGAGTTTTTGATCTTAGCCATTCTGATGGGTGCCAGGTGAAATCTCAGGATTGTTTTGATTTACATCTCTTTGATTGCTAAGGACATTGAGCATTTCTTTAAGTGCTTCTCTGCCATTCTATACTCCTCTACTGAAATTTCTCTGTTTAGCTCTGTACCCAATTTTTTAATCGGATTGCTTGATTTGTTGTTTTTCAATTTCTTTAGTTCTTTATATATTCCGGATATCAGCCCTCTGTCAGATATAGGGTTGATGAGGATCCTTTCCCAAACTGTAGGCTGTGGTTTTGTTCTGATGACAGTGTCTTTTGCTTTACAGAAGTTTTTCAGTTTCATGAGGTCCCATTTATTGATTGTTGCTCTTGGAGCCTCTGCTGGTGGTGTTCTGTTCAGGAAGTTGTCTCCTGTGCCAATGAGTTCTAGGCTCTTCCCCACTTTTTCTTCTAACCAATTTAGTGTGTCTGGTTTTATGTTGAGGTCTTTGATTGACTTGGACTTTAGTTTTGTGCAGGGTGACAAATATGGATATATTTTCATTTTTCTTCATGTAGACATCCAATTGGACCAGCACCATTGGTTGAAGATGCTGTTTTTTTCCCCATGGAATGGTTTTGGCTTCTTTGTCAAAAATCAAGTTTCCATAGGTGTGTGGGTTTATTTCTTGGTCTTCTATTCAGTTCCATTGATCCACTATTCTGTTTCTATGCCAATACCATGCTGTTTTGATTACTATTGCTCTGTAATAGAGCTTGAGATCAGGGATGGAGGTACATCCAGATGATCTGTTGTTGTACAGGATCATTTTGGAAATTCTGAGTTTTTTGTTTCTCCATATGAAGTTGATAATTTTTCTCTCAAGGTCTATAAAATATTGTTTTGGTATGTTGATGGGAATTGCATTATATCTGTAGATTGCTTTTGACAGAATAGCCTTTTTCACTATGTTAATCCTACTGATCCCTGAGCACAGGGGATCTTTCCGTCTTCTGATATCTTCTTCAATTTCTTTCTTCACACACTTGAAGTTTTTCTCATACAGGTCTTTCACTTGCTTAGTTAGAGTCATCCCAAAGTATTTTATGTTATTAGTTGCTAACATGAAGGGTGTTATTTCTCTAATTTCTTTCTCAGCCCATTTGTCTTTGATATATAGGAGGGCTTCTGATTTTTATGAGTTAATTTTGTATCCAGCCACTTTCCTGAGGGTGCTTATCAGCTGAATGAGTTCTCTGGTTGAATTTTGGGGATCGCTCATGTATACTATCATATCATTTGCGAATAGCGAAACTTTGACCTCTTCTGTTCCAATTTGTATTCCCTTGATCTCCTTTAGTTGTCTTTCTGCTCTAGGTAGAACTTCAAGTACTAAATTGACAATATGGAGAGAGTGGGCAGCTTTGCCTTGTCTCTGATTTCAGTGGGATTGGTTTGAGTTTATCTCCATTGAGTTTGATGTTGTCTATAGGCTTGCTGTATATTGCCTTTACTATTTTTTAGGTATGTGTCTTGTATCCCTGATTTCTCCAAGACATTAAACATGAATGGGTGTTGGATTTTGTCAAATGCTTTTTCAGCATCTAAGGAGATGATCATGTGGGTTTTCCCCTTCAGTTTGTTTATATGGTGGACTACCTTGATGGACTTTCATATATTGAACAACCCTTGCATGCCTGGGATAAAGTTTACATGGTCATGGTGTATTATATCTTTGATGTGTTCTTGGATTTGGTTTGCAAGTATTTTATTGAGTATTTTTGCATCAATGTTCATAAGAGAGACAGGTCTGAAGTTCTCTTTTTTTGTTGGATCTTTGTGTGGTTTAGGTATCAGGGCTACTGTGGCTTCATAAAATGAGTTTGGTAATGTTCCTTCTGTTTCTGTTTTGTGGAATAGTTTGAGGAGTATTGGTGTTAACACGTCCTTGAAGGTCTGGTAGAATTCTGCACTGGAACCATCTTTTCACTGCAGGACTTTTTTTGGAGGGGAGACTGTTGATGACTGCTTCAATTTTCTTGGGGGATATAGGGAGATTCAGTCTTTCTACCTGATCTTGACTTAATTTTGGAAGATGGAATCTATTAAGAAAATTGTCTATTTCTTTTAGATTTTCAAATTTTTTGGCATATAGGCTTTTGTAGTATGACCTAATAATTGTTTGGATGTCCTCAGTGTATGTAGTTATGTCCCCCTTTTTATTTCTGATTTTACTTAGTTGGATAAATTCTCTCTGCCTTTTAGTTGGTTTGGCTAATGTTTGTCTATCTTGTTGATGTTCTCAAAGAACCAGCTTTTTGTATCATTGATTCTTTGAATAGTTTTCTTTGTTTCTAATTAATTGATTTCAGCCCTGAGTTTGATTATTTCCAGCTGTCTGCTCCTCTTGGGTATATCTGCTTCTTTTTTTCCCCTAGGGCTTTCAGTTAGACCATTTAGTTGTTTGTATGAGACGTTACAGATTTCTTCTTGAAAGCACTTAGTGCTATAAATTTTCCTCTGAGCACTGCTTTCAATGTGTCCCATAAATTAGGGTATTTTGTACCTTCATTTTTATTGAATTCTAGGAAGTCTTTAATTTCCTTCTTTATTTCTTCCTTAACATCGCTGTCATTGAGTAGCAAGTTGTTCAGTTTCCATGTGCTTGCTTATAAGCTTTTTGTTATTTCCATTGTTGTGGAGGTCCAGCTTTAGTCCATGGTTGTCAGATATAATAAAGGGAATTATTTCAATCTTCTTATATCTTATGAGGCTTGCTTTGTGCCCAACTATATGGTCTATTTTGAAGAAGGTTCCATGAGGTGCTGAAAAGAAAGTGTACTCTTTTGAGTTTGAGTGAAAAGCTCTCTAGACATCTATTAGATCCATTTAATTTAGAGACTCTGTAAGTGCCTTTATTTCCCTATTTAGTTTCTGTCTAAGTGTGATCTGTGGTAGACTCTGCAGGCCCCTTCTGTATCCTACACTTCCACCAAGGAATGATTTTGGTGGTTGGACCCAGGGAAGTGTTGGGGTGGGGGTGGGTGAAGGGAGTGGGGACTGAATCTCCTCTGTCTCAGATCCCCCCTCTGGATCTGTGTCAAACACTCCCTTGAAGTCACATTCACTCCCTTGCAGGATCAGTTGGAATGCACAGGGGTTCCCCTTGCTCTCTACTCTCCAATTTGATCCTACTGGGGCAAATGCGGGTATAGGCTAACATTCAGCTCAGTGGCACTGTAGCAGCAGGTCTCGGTGTCCAGCTGCCCAGTGTGCTGTGCTGGGTGCAGCCCGTGCTGGGGTCCGAAAAGTGTGATCTGTGGTAGACTCTGCAGGCCCCTTCTGTATCCTACACTTCCACCAAGGAATGATTTTGGTAGTTGGACCCAGGGAAGTGTTGGGGTGGGGGTGGGTGAAGGGAGTGGGGACTGAATCTCCTCTGTCTCAGATCCCCCAAGGGCAGGGCCCAGGGGCTGTGGGCTGTGGTGGAGTCCATAGGCTGCCTGTCTCCCCTTCTCTTCCGCCAGGGCAGGCTTATGGCAGCTGGTCCTAGTGAAGTACCAGAAAGGTTTGAGTTGAGTGTTCTAAATCCCAGATCCCGGGCCTGGATTACTCTGCCAGAAGAGCATTTGTCGGCTGGTTCCAGGGGAATACCTATAAGGGTTGAGTGTCCTCAGACTCAGATCCAGAACCGGGGTTTCCCTGCTAGGGGCCACAGTGTGCTCTGGAACCCAGGAGCTGTGGCCTGTGGTGGAATCTGCGGGCTGCCTCTCTGTCCTTCCCCTCCACCAAGGCAAGCTTATGGTGGTGATCTCAAAGGAGTAACAGGAAGGGCTGGGTATTCTCACTTCCTGATTCTGAGCCAGGGTTTCTCTGCCAGTGGCCGCTGGCCCTAGAGCTTGGTGCTAGACCTTATTGTGGCTGGACCCGGGAGAGTGTCAGGAAGTATTGCATGACCTCAGACCCAGATCCCAAGCCAGGGTTTGTTTGCTAGAAACAACTGGCAGCGCTGGAGCTCAGGCACTGTGAGCTGTGGCAGAACTCACAGTGCGCCTCTCTAACCTGGTCACCAGGACAGGCTTAAGTCAGCGTTCTCCTGGGAATGCCCAAGAGGATTGGTTATTCTCAGACCCAGATACCAATCCGGGGTTTGTTTGCAAGGTGCAGCTGGCAGCGCTAGGGCGCAGGCTCTGCAAGCTGTGGCTGAAGCCTCAGTGCACCTCTCTATCCTTCTGCTCTGCTGGGGCAGGCTTATGTTGGCAGTCTCACGGGAATGCCCAAGAGGGTTAGGTGTTCTCATGCCTGGATCCCAAGCTTGGATTTCTTTGGTAGAAGCCTCCATTATCTCTGGGGCTGGGGCACAGGAAGTGAGGTCTGTGGCAGATTCTGCTGGCTGCCTCCTGTTTCCTCCAAAGAGGGAATAGGGAGTTGGGTATGGGGAAATGCCTACGGATTGCCTCCTGGAGTGTCTCCTCCCGGAGTCTGCTGTTGACCTGATTCTAGATGGACTCAGTTCATGGTTAGTCTCTTTCTTCCTGGAAGCCTAGATAACTCTGTTCTGGGTTCCGTAGCCCCATCACTCACCAATTTCGGAATTTTAGGTCCTTTGCCCCTCAGATAAGGTGCATACCAGCCACCGCCATCTTGCAACTACCTTATTTAATTTTTTTTACATTTTCCTTTTATAATTACAATTTTATTTTTTACATTAATTACGTTTTATTTGCTTTGCATCCCAGATGTAACTCCCTCCCTTACTCCCTCCCAATCCCAGCCTCACTCTCCTCCCATGCCCCTCTCCAAGTCCATAGATAGGGGTGGTCTACCACCTCTTCCATCCAACCCTAGCTTATCAGGTCTCATCAGGACTGGCTGCAATGTCCTCCTCTGTGTCCTGGCAAGGTTTCACTTCTCTCAGGGGTGGGAGTGGTCAAGGAGCCAACCACTGAGTTCATGTCAGAGACAGTCCCTCTTCCCCTTACTTGGGAACCCATAGCTGCCATGGGCTATATCTGAGATGGGTTTCTAGGTTATATCCATGAATGGATCTTGGTTGGAGTGTCAGTCTCAGAAAATACCCTTGAGCTCAGATTTTTGGTTCTGTTGATTTCCTTGTGGAGCTCCTGTACTCTCCAGGCCTTACTAACTACCTCTTCTTTCATATGATTGCCTGCACTCTGTCCAAAGTTTGGTTGTGAATCTCAGCATCTGCTTTGATACACTGCTAGGAAGGGTCTTTCAGAGGCTGTCAGTGGTAGGCTCCAAGGAGAAAATATTTTCAAGAAAATCATAGAAGAAAATTTTCCCAACTTAAAGAGAGAGATGTCTGTAAACATACAAGAGGCCTGCAGAACAGTAAATAGACTAGACCAGAAAAGAAACTCCTCACGTCATATCATAGTCAAAACACTAAATCTACAAAACAAAGAAAATATGTTAAAAGCAGCAAGGGGAAAACGCCAAGTAACATATACAGGTAGACTTATCAGAATCACACCAGATTTCTCCTCAGAAACTATGAAAACCAGAAGGGCCTAGGCTAATATCATGCAGACTTTAAGGGACCACAGATGCCAATCCAGACTACTCTACCCAGCAAAGCTTTCAATCAATATAGAAAGAGAAAACAAAATATTCCATGATAAAACTAAATTTAAGTGATATTTACACAGCACACCAGCCCTACAGGAGATCCTAGAAGGAAAACTCCAATCCAACGAAAACAACTACACCCAAGAAAACACAGGATACAGATAATCTCTCAACAAAAATTAAAAGGAAACAACTAATGAATCACAGTAACACCACCAACTCCACAGTAAAAGGAACTAACAGTAGTTGGTCACTATTATCTATCAACATCAATGGACTCAACTCTCCAATAAAAAGACACAGACTAACAATATGGTTGCAGAAAAAAGATCCAACATTCTGTCTGCTGCATCCAAGAAACACACCTCTTCCACAAAGATAAATACTACCTCCGAATAAAGGGCTAGAAAAATTTCTTTCAAGCAAATGGACCCAGAAAACAAGCTGGGGTAGCTATCTTCATATCTAATAAAATAGACTTTTAACAAAAATTAATCAAAAAATATGAGGAGGGGCACTACACTCTCATCAAAGAAAAAAATCCACCAAGAGGACATCACAATTCTTAACATCTATGCCCCAAATACAAGAGCACCTACATTTGTAAATGAAACATTATTAAAGCTTAAATCACACATCTATCCCAACACCTTAACAGTGGGGAATTCAACACTCCACTCACACCAAGGGACAGATTATCCAGATAGTATTTAAAAAAAAATTGCCTCAGTCTTTATTATGTAACTATATTCTAAGTCAACTGCTGCCATTTCAGTTTTGGAAGTTAGAGTTTTTGCTAAAATTCAATGAGTCATATTATCTTATTTAAGGAAATTATATAGTTTTGAATAAATGGTGCTACTATTCAAAGTAAAAAATATGTATGTGTATATATACACACATAAATTTTATTTTGTCCTGTCATAAACTATATCACTGACTATCCCTATAGAGTAGTTTTTATATTACTTAATTAAATCATGTATCATTTTGGTAGATATAACAGTATTTATAATACATGTTAATTATGTGTCTTATTGTTTTGATGTAAAATTATTAATATTTTTATGATCATAAATTTTTATTGTATTCTCTCACCCTGAATTAAACAATAAATGCAAGATTTTCTCTTTAAAATTCCAAGCCAACAGGTACATCTAAATTTAAGGATAATTAAAAAACATCTAACATGTTTCAGTTACAGCACAAAATAAGTACCTAGTTGTTAAATTTATGACTAATTAGCAGAAATAAAAAGGTGGAGCTCACCATCTTTGAGTTACATTTAATAATGCCCAAGTCTTGCATCTACCCATCAACAATTCTCAAAAATGTCCCCTAACATTTATGAATTATATTTGGTGTTTTTCTTAAATCCAAATTATATTCATAAGGAAAAGCATCAAATCCAATAAATTTTGTTTATTCAATAAATTTCTAGTAAATTAGATCACTCTAGAGATCAGTAAGCTTCCTTTCTGTGTTAGTGTTTCTTGATATCAGAACATTTGATTGCACATGAATCAGAAATATCAAAGAGGAGTTTTTGATTGAAAGCTGGACTCTGCATAGAGATGAAATCATGGTGGAAGAAGCCAACAACTACTACTTGATCATATAAAATCAGTAATAACATTTATATCCAAGGTTATTCTCAATCTTTCTGTTGAGCACTGTGTAGACAAAGTAGTAAAATTAATTTCATCAATGCTAACATGTCTTAACACAGTTAGCTCAATGTGTTTGTATGTGAGTACATGTCTATTGGTAAAATTCTTCAGGTAAGCAGCCTTTTGGATTGTTGAGCCTGCCTTGCTTTGACCGGACACATTGCATATAAGGAACATGTTATCTTCTGGCCACACCACTATGCCAATATAAATTTAGCATTTTTTTAACTTTTTATTAAAGTAACTCTATAAGGATTTTATATGTTATTTGAAAAATTAATACGTTTATATAGTGAGCTGTGGTTATATCAACCCTATTTTATATTTCTAATTCCTTATATATCCCCTAACACATTGCCTTCCTTTCCAGTCCTGCCTTTGTGTGTGTGTGTGTGTATGTGTGAGTGTTTGTGTGTGTGTGTGTGTGATTTTTGGAACTATCATTGCTGGCAGAGCAAATAACTTCAGAAATTTTCAGAAGATTGTTTTCAAGAGTTACAAAAAAAAAAGAAGAACAGATAAGAGAATAGAAAAGAGAAGGTAGGAGGAATGAAGAGAGGAAAGAGGAAGGAAGTAGAGTAGAGGAAGAGTGAAGGGAGAAAAAAGTTAGTCTTATGCTTATAATTTAAAAAACAAACATCTTTAAAGTGACTCATATATGTTACATGTGAGCAAGTATATGTGTATATCCATGTATTCTTCTCAGAGTATGCATTGAACTAGACATCTAGTTCAATGACTCATTTCAAGTTAGCTGATATTTTTGATACTTATTCTTCATGAAATCTGAGACCTTATCAGTAAGATTTGCAAAAACAGAGAGCATATACAATTGAAAAAAGAGAGTCATTTTTGTGGTACAGATACATTATTAAAACCTTGACCAGCGGGTCTCAAAATGTAAAAAGGGATTTGTAATATCAGACTTGATTATCCATTGACAATCCTGTGTGTAACACTTAATTAAGGCAGCTTTTGAGAAAATGAGTCCAGTTAAACAAAGAGTAGGTTTCTGGTGACCATATGCCTTAAATGCTTTATTTATTTATAGATTCTTATTGAAACTACATAATACTTTAAGTTGAGAAAAATCTGAAATTTTAATAGCCAATTGAATTTTCATAGGATAATTTTAAAAAATTCGTGAAAATAAATCAAAGTAATTGTTCAGAAACTATGCATACGTCATTTCTGAAATAATGTCTTTGTTAAGTATTAAGTATATTGTTAAATATTGGGAAGAAAGACACCCAAGTAAGTACCCACGTTGGCCACATCAACCTACAGCAGCCTTAAAAAAACAAAGACACCCAAGCACCTGCAGTGAGTGCCATTATGATGGATAAATGTGTGATGGAGAGATGTATAAAATAGAGTATTCAGTGGAGAAATGGATAAGAAAGCAAAGCCTGGGGTTTGTACGTTGCAGAGAAAGGTAGAACTGGTCACTTGACAGCAGTGAGGACAGCCAGACTGACATGAGGAGGGCATGATGAGGTCCTGGCCTATACTGCTGCCAAGGGTCATGCTTGGGTCCATGGTCCTGCTGCAGCTGGACCTGTAGACATCTGAGTTGATGACTGTGGCCTGCACCAAAAGCCAAGTGGATGTCTGTGTTTTGGGTTGCATGAGGTTATATGAGGGCCGTGATCCTGGGTGTAAGTGTGGGAGGGTAGAGAATGGTAGTCTGAGTGGTCTGCGTTGCCACCTGAGGCCACGGGGTCATTGGAACCAAGTCTTCTTCAGGGGGACATGCCTGAGTTCTTGGCCTTATGGTAGCTGGGTTAATGTTCTAGTCCATGTTACCAGTAAATGCTATACAGATGTCTTTGTTGTGGGCTACTGCCTGAGGCATTATGCTGAGCCCCACCTCTCACTGGTCACCACACTTGTGAGGGGCTGTCCCCTCCTCTAGTCTGCATGGAGTGGCTTGGTGAGGGAAGTTGACCTCACCTACTTTGTCCCTTGCCACATGAGGCAGGCAGGTTGGAGAGTTGACCCTGAGGTCATGTGTAGGCCACACCCTCTACCTGCTACAACATTCAGGAGAGCAGGTCCTGGGCAACCCAGTAGAGATGGCTCTTGTGGTGAACATGCAGTTGAGCCAGACAAAGAACATGGGAGCAGAAGAGCTGAGCCTGACCTTTGATGGCAGCAGTGTTGGCTGAGCTAGCTGAGGCAGTAATGGAGAGCTTACATGGGTTGCATTAAAGCAGTAGACCTGGTGGGCTGACCAACCCATCTATCCCCAGGCTAAGAAACAGCTACCCCATCTATGATCTGCTGAAACACATGAAAGGGCCAGTTCTGCAGATTCAAAGCTGTAGGGTCTCCATAACATAGAGCAACAATCAGATATCCAGGAGTAGTACCTATGGTGATCCAGTATAAAAAGTGTAGCAGAGGCCAGAGGCTTCAAAACAGACAAAGGAGTCATTGAAATGAAAGTTTGCAAGTAAAGACACATGGTCAGCAGGGTATACTTTGAGACACACTACAAATTCCACTACATTTTTTTTTTAAAAATCTATCTTATTTTATTTTCTATTGGTAAGAAGGTTGCAAGGGTGGATGGCAAATATGAAGGAACATGGAGATGAGTAGGATTAGAATGGGTGATATGTAATTCAGAAAGAATCAATAAAAAGTTAAAAATATAGTATTTTGAAGATTTTAAATAATGGACATTTTCTATTTTTGACATAAACATATGTAACAAATTTTAGAAAATGTTTACATGCTGATTTAAAAAGTACCTCTGGTCTCATCAGGACTGGCAGCATTGTCTTCCTCTGTGGCCTGGCAAGGCTGGTCCCCCATCAGGAGTTGATGATCAAAGAGCCAGCCACTGAGTTTTTGTCAGAGTCAGCCCCTGTTCCCCTTAGTAGAGAAACCTCTTTGCAAACTGAACTGCCATGGGCTACTCTTTGCAGGGGTTCTAGGTTATCTCCATGCATAGTCTTTGGTTGGAGTATCAGTCTCAGAAGAGACCCTTTGCCCAGTTTTGTTTTTTTGGTTCTGTTGTTCTCCTTGTGGAGCTCCTGTCCCCTCCAGGTCTTTCTATCTCCCCCTTCTTCCATAAGATTCCCTGTACTCTGCCTGAAGTTTGGCTAAGAGTCTCAGCATCTGTGTTGAGGGACATATAAGTTGTTTCAATATTCTGACTATTAGGAATAAAAGTGCTACAAGCATGGTTGAGCAAATGTCCTTGTTGCATACTTGAACATATTTGGATATATGCCTAGAAGTGGTATAACTGTATCTTGAGGTAGTAAAATTCCTAATTTCTGAGAACATGCCAGATTGATTTCCAAAGTGGCTATAGTCAGATGGTAGGAGAGGAGGACCTCTCCTATCAGTGGACTGGCGTAGGGCCATGGGAGGAGAAGAAGAAGGGAGAGAGGGTTTGGGAGAGGATGAGGGAGGGGGGACAGCTGGGATACAAATTGATTAAATTGTAATAAATAATATTAATTATTATTTTTTTAAAACCTCTGGAAATAGGAATTCAAATATGCTTTACACATTAAAAGTGGGAGGGACATTGAAAAGTAAGCTATCCTACTGAGCATAGTGGGCCGCATATGTAATTTCAGAGCCATGGAAACTAAGATTAGAAGATCATATGTCCCAGATCTGTCCAGAAAACACAAGACCTTGTCTCAGAAAATCAAGATAGAGCAGCAGCAGGAATGGAGGTGAAATATCTGTTTTGAAGACTCTACCCAGCAAGGTATCAAGGCAGATGCTGAGACTCATAGCCAACCTTTGGGCAGAGTTCAGGGAATCTTATGGAAGAAGGGGGAGATGAAAGACCTGGAAGGGACAGGAGCTCCACAAGGAGATCAACAGAGCCAAAATATCTGGACCAGGAAGGCCTGCAGAGACTGATGAATCAAACAAGGACCAAGAATAGAAGGGACCTAGACCCCTGCTCAGATGTACCCCATGGGTAACTCAGTCTCCATGTGGGTTTCCTGGTAAAGGGAGCAGGGACAGTCTCTGGCATGCTCTCAGTTGCCTGCTCTTTGATTAGGCCACAGAGAAAGAGGATCCAGAAAGTCCTGATGAGACCTCATAAGCTAGGGTCAGATAGTAGGGGAGGAGGACCTCTCCTATTAGGGGACTAGGGGAGAGGCATAAGGGGGGAGGGGGAGGGAGGGTGTGGCCAAGAGGAGATGATAGAGGGGGCTACAGTCAGGACACAAACTAAATAAATTGTAAAAAAAATAATAAAAATCTTTAAATATTATTTTAAACTTAAAATTATTATTTGAGGAAAAATAAATAAAATGTAGGCTTCAGAGAGCTTTTTTTTCGAAAAGTTATTACAGTTTTGAACCATTAGTTTTAACACACAAAATAATCGGTTCAGTAGGATAAGCAAAGAAAATCATTGTGATTTACTTTCTCACCTCATGAAAAGCAGGGTGATAAACTATAATTGTTTAATCAGTTCATGTGTTTTGTATAAATCTTTTAAATGAAGATAAATCAATTATCTGCATAAAATGCATAGGGGTCATACTGTGAGCATTCAGCACACTTGATCTTTCACTTCTGTTAACATGGAAGATGAAACTGATACTCCAACCAAGGACCATGTGTGGCTATAACCTGGAGCCCCTGCTCAGATGTAGCCCATGCAAGCTCAGTCTCCAAATAGGTTCCCTAGTATGGGGAACAGGGACTGTCTCTGACATGAACTCAGTGGCTGGCTCTTTAATCATCTCCCCCGAGGGGGAGAGCAGGCCACAGAGGAACAATGCAGACAGTCCTGATGAGACCTGATAGGCTAGGGTCAGATGGAAGGGGAGAAAAGACTACACTATCAGTGAACTGAGGAAGAGGCATGGGAGGAGAAGAAGGAGTGAGGGCTAAATTGAGAGAGGATCATGAGGGGACACAATTAGGAAACAAAGTGAATAAATTATAATAAATAAAAAATTAAAAAAGGGAAACTTAAATTCAATTGACATTGCTTGTATTACCAGGAAATACAAACAATTTTTCTGAAGAGAGAAAAAAAAAACTTAAAGAATTGTGTGCAGTTTCTTGTTTGTTAATACCTAGTATTGCAGACTGAATATTTATTTCTCCTCTATATTTATACCTTGAAATCATAACTGGAAAAGTTAGAAAAAGAAATCTGGGGTCGTAATTGAGGTATTAAGAGTAGAGACCTTATGGGTGAGATTAGTAACTTTGCAAAAAGCCAAGTGTTGTACTATAACCTGTAGGAATATCAGGAGGCAGAGGCAGAAAGACAAGGCATTCAGGTGATTCTTGGCTGTTTTATGAGTTCAAGGGCACCCTGCAGCCTCAGCCCAGAAGAATCTAGCTCAAAAAACAAAACAAAACAAAACAAAACACACAAAAGCAGAGGTAGAGAGCTGGTTTTAATTTGTTTTGTTTGTATCTAACAAGAATGTTTTAACTGGAATGGCTTTACAGAGACGGGTGGCACAGAGAACAAACTAGACACAGGATAAGACAGAATGAGCCATAGAATGAGAAGGATAAAGAAGGTTAAAACATATTACCTGAATTAGTGTGAAGTCAGGCAGAGCAATTCAGTCAGAAGCCAGTTTGAATCAGTCAGCTTGCAGAGGCCAGAACAGCAGAGCTGAACCAGCCAGAAAGAGCTAGAATGGCTTGGGAATGGCTCTCATCTCATCCCCTCATCTGAGAAGATAAAAACAACATTCGCAGTCTGAAAATATATGCTGTTGTTTCTTTGGCAGCAGTTCATTGCAATTTTCAGTTTTTCGATGCCTGAAGAATCAGTCACATGCTAAAAATGATTCGTACTTCCAGGTCCAAGTTATACATTAAAAGATCAATCAACTTAGCATTTGAAAAGTTAAATGAACTGATTTTGTCTTATTCCAGTCTTTAAATACTAAGTTTATATTGAGTCTGAAAAAATGTTTAAAAAACTGTATCTGAAAAGGCAAACAAGGAGACTTACAGAAAACAAGGGAGGTATTGACAGAGGCAACATTGCCCTGTACATTACTGATGGCAACATCACAGTGACTTTCTTTGCATTTATATCAGTACTATTCTTTGAAATAGAATACATATTTTGGGATATTCTTTTGTTTATACCTGTGAGCACTTAAAGATGTTTAGCTTGTATAGGGAATAGTGTATGCATGGGTTAAAAGATTATATTCTAAATATTGTAATAACCACAATTAACCTGTAAATCCAAGGACCAGGTAACTTTCTGGAATACTGGAAGTTGTTTTTCTTGGGAAATAGAAGCCTCCTGGGAAAGTGGTGGCCTGTAGGGTTGTCCTTATAAACCCCTGAAATGGGGTTTCAGTTCCACTCACCTGGAAAATTCCTACGAGTGATCCTGACCAAAGTTCATCTCTTGGTTAGTGCTTAATATTTATTAAAACTTGTTTCAAATTTGACCCAAAATGATGGAAATGGTTTATCTCTAGCAAATCTCAGAATTAACATCTGGAGCCCTGCAGGAAGATAACTCCTCCACTAATTCACTGGACTCAGGGGTGCACACACCTTGGGATAGCTAACCTGGCTAAACCAAGGATCCAGAGAACTATTCTCCATTCTGCAACTCCCTAGTTGAAAGGCCACAGTCAAAGAAAAAAGCAAGCACTCTTTCCTTTTACATGGAGGCCTCCTTGTTTGGTAAATCATAGAATTTTTTTCTAGTTTTCTATGAAAATTTCCTGTCTGGTTTCTGGATTCTAGTTATAGGGCACCCTATCTAATGAATGCAGAGGGTCTGATGAGGACCTGTGCACTGGGTACCATCTGTTAGGGCCTTAGGGAGATGTCCTATGGCCCACTGGTTATTCCAGGTTAACTGGGGAGTTTAGCCAGAGCCATCAGATTCACTCTACTGACTAAACATTCATGGAGGGGCCTTGTACATTGCAGTCAACAAAATTCCAAAGTGTAGGGACTATGGGTGGTGGTGGTAGTGTGTGTGTGTGTGTATGTGTGTGTGTGCGCGCGTGTGTGTGTGTTATTACACAAGATGAAGAGCTACAGCTGAGGATTTGGTTAGGCCCAATGTAGATTTTGGAGCTTGGAAGACCAGAGTGGTCCTGTCTTTGATGGGTTCCTAGCATCTTGGTTGCATAAGAAGGAATTGTTAGATATCACTGATGGGAATAAGAAAAAGAAACTGTCCTAAGTACTGCCATTTTGTTTCCAGACTAAAGTAGGCTCAAACCCACAGGCTCAAGGGGAGCTAGGGATTTCCTAATGGCTGACCAGCTTGTCATACTCATCATGTTTTGTTCCCTCAAATATGACTGTTCCTAACTACAAAAGAACATCAGATGTCTCAATTCAGCTCTGGAGTCTGTTCTGCAGCTCTGATTGATCAGTAATGCCTTGATTACATTATATTTTGTCATCTATTTTGTGGTGTTTGAATTGGGTTGGATCTAAATGTACCCTGTAAAAGTCATTATCTCCTGTTCTCTGTTGTCCTTCATTTGTTGTTTGCTGTTGTTGCTGTAGCTTTATGTCTTGTCCTGTGTGTCTTGTCTACCTTTGTGTGTTCTGACTTGCGGCTATATAGAGCCTCACACCCTTGGCTCCTGTAAGCCATGTGCTATGACCACTCTACCTCCTACCTGGGTCTAGCTGGTGACAAGGCCTGATTGCACTATCTGTGCAAGCTGCTCTCAGAAAACTCATTACTACAGAGCTTTGGGAGCATGGGATTTAAAAAACACAGTGCTTTGGGACAATGGGTAGATTTGAAAAACCCAGGGTCCCAGTAGGAAAGCAGCAGGTACTCTTCCCTTGAAAATCCAACACTGTAGGAGGGAAAAAGGTTTGCCTGCTTATTTTGTGTGTATGGATGTATTGGATGTATGGATGGACTTGTGACTACCAATAAGGTGCAAACATGGAGTGGAGACAGAAATTCCCCAGGTTCAATTAAATGTATGAATGCACAGTGCTCACAGCATGTTTGCTACCAGCTTGTTTCTCCTGAATGTATGAGTTTACTGTTTTATGTGTCTTGGAAATAGCTTGGCTATTACTATTACAGCCAGCCATTACATGTTTGTTTGAATGTCTGCGCTTAAATGTTGTTTTGGGCTATTCTACTTTATTAAAGAACAAGCTCTAGAATTGTGTTGTGGCTCACTCTTTTCATACTCAGGCATGCTTTTAAAGTTTATGCCCAGGATCCAAATTAAAGGGATTATTTTCTCATAAGCTTTTGGATGTAGTTAAAATTAGGTAATATCTGTAACAAAAGGTTAATTTAAAACTTGTAAACTCAGGGTTGGTAATTAAAGGTCAATGCTTAGATAATCTTAAAAGAACAGTGTGGCATGATTACACTCTGGAATATAAACAATACTTAGCTGGTGGCCATCTTTGCTAGTATTGGGGAAAGTAGACCTCATGACTTTTCCATCTTGACTAAGGGCAACTATGTGGCTGGCATCCATTTTTGCTCCAGTTAGAGAAAACAGAAGTCATAGTGCTTCACCACCATTTTGACTAAGGGAAACGATGTTATACAGGTCTACCAAGGAGAAAACAGATCCCCAGATATGCTTCCAAATTAGGATAAGATTTTTATGTATTTCCTATCCTGTCTTTAAAAAACAGGTTTATAAAAGAAACAGTTTCTTTAATGAGGTTTTAAAGCTACACCTCTGTGCATTCATATACAAGAACATACCTTGCTGACAGCTGAACTTGTAAATAAAGGTAATCCACTTGATACTTACTTTAGAGACACTAAATTGTTTGCACTGCTAAAGCTTGGTTTTGCCTTCTGAAAATTATGCTTGTGTTCTCTGTGTTTACTCATGTTTTATTACCAAAACATGCAGTTGAGAGATTTTAAAGTTCTTTTTAAAAAGTTTCAGAGTGTTATAGAAAATTTCAAAAGAAACTGGGTAACTTTTTTAATAGTAAAATTATCTTTAATGACATTTAATGACAGCAACTTCATCTTTTAAAAAGTATAGAACAAGATTATGAAACAGATGAGACCAAAACTGAGAACAAGCCATTTCCTTCCTTAAAACTGTAACATCTCAAGACCGAGAGGGTAAAAACGTATGTTCACCAACATGGAGCCCAAGTCCTCCTCTTGGTCACAGGAACCTGAAATGGTGTGTTGGCTTTTTCACCCTGAGGCTTACACAGACACAGTAGCCATGCCAAGTTTCCATTTTTTCCGGCACACAGCTCATTTCTAGACACTGTTGTCTTTTTTCCCAGCATTCATTTATCAGGAAGGTCCCGGATTCTTCTTAACTTTAATAACATATAATCCAGGTGTTATGGCCTCTCAGCAGCCCCCATCAGGGCTACAAACTAAGTCAAGTGGCATCTGTGTTTCTTCACATGAATCTTCAGGTCTGTTACTTGCATGGGTGTAGTTCCACAGGTAGTCCTATCAGCTGACCAGTGGGCTCTTCAGGGAAGCAGACAGGCACAGACTACAGCTGCTAGTAAAAACTCTACTAGTAAGAAGGCTGACAGTAACCTAGAATCTTATAACTTTAGACAGTCATAAATTCAGAGACACACATATTTGCTCAAGTTGTCACTTATCAATGTCCTGCTCTCCAGGACCTATAGGGGTAAGAGATGTACTAAATGTGAGAAACTAAGGGAAAAAAAAAAACTTGAAAGTTTCTAGACAACGGACATGAAAAAAAAAAAGAAAAAAGAACGGGGAAGCCTATGAGCAGGCTTGTCAGCTTAAAAGCAACAGCTCCGGAGTGTTCAGATCATTTAGGTACAGATAGAAATCTACATGTAAATTCTGTCTACATTTGGTAAAAATGACATATAACTAAGTTGTAACGAAATTAACCACTTATCTATGTGAATTAATATGTTTACCACTCATAATAGTACATCCAACCTTCACAGAAATGCTGGCTGTATCTATAATACTTGCTAAAATGAATATTATTTGAAATTCACTGAAATATTATCTATAAGCAGATACATTAAGGGCTAGAAGTGATCTGAGGAAGCAGTACATTTCATGGGCAAAAGCCACCAAGGTCCCAGAAGATACATGTCTTTGGTGGGGCGGCACGGGGAGCTTGGGATAGAATGTGCTCAGGGTGGTGTGGACAAAGGCTGCACGGAGGGGGAGGGGAGATGCAGCGTGGCCACAGCTGTACAGGCTGATGCTGCACAGGGCTACCATCCTGGCACGTCCGGACTGTCATTACTAAACGAAGTTTGCTTTCTGTGTCAGAGTGAATAAAAGGAAATTTCATGAATATTCCTAGAAGGTATTTATGAGATTTGCCTCTCATTGCAGTAACAACAACTTCTTACATTGGTAAAAAAAAAAAAAAAATGTCGTTTCCTCAGATGAGATACCTCATAACTATTAATATTAATGTTATAGGGATATCAATAATGTTAAGATTATTTCTGAGGGAAACAACTGGTCCATTAAAATCTTTTTTTTTTCTGTAGCAGATTACTGAAGTGAGGGGGCTGATTATATATAACAGTTCTGAATCATTACCTGTGTCACAACCCAAGGGGGAGACCTTAAAGGTCAACTTACATTTTCTTATAATTAACAGAAATAAAACTTACAAATACAGTGAACTCTTCATTTACAACTGCTGTCATTTCTAACAATGTAACATACGCAATGGGACGAGGCCATTTATTTATGCAGTATTTGCTATTTCTTTTTTAAGTATAAATGAAAAAAAAAGCTGAAGCTGTGCACGTTTCATGGAAGCAATGCTAGGAAAGGGTGTGGGTATAGCTTTTTTGTGGAATCTGAGCAGAGGTGAGGGTACAGTAAGGGAGTCGGCCAGAGATTGGCAGCGTGGGTGCTGGGCAAGGGAAGACTTGGCAAAGCTCTCCAGCCTGCAAAGCCAAGTGTACATATCTGATCTTATGGCCACATATGGTCCGCAGCCATGTCTTTACTTACCAATTTTAAGATGTGTAAGTGCACCATGGCAAGGTAACTTAGAAACTTTGCTGCTGTTCCATGCTAACAGGTCGGTTTTCAGTGCTTTCATGGCAGAATGAGTTAACTTGTTGGCATTAGAGAACACTATATGTTAAACTACTCAACACTGATTACCATGAAATTAAAAATGAAAGAAATATTTAAATCGACTATTATGTCATTGAAAATGTTTATTCATATACAAATTTCATTATTATACAAAGGCTTTCATGATGGTACCTTTCAATTTTAAAAAAGTACAGAATGGAAATCTTAATTTAAAAATTTTCGCAGTACTACTAAGATTTGTGACAGAAGTGAAATAGGAAATATTAACATTATCTGTGAAGCCAGAAGTTCAATATGAAACTCACTCCAAAAGCTTAAAACAATAAACACACATGCAAACATTCATAAAAACTGCCATAATATTCATATATGCGAGCATCATACACATTATATATAATAAAATTCATGTTTAATGAGGATTTTACTGTTTCCACACAAAAAGTTCTGTGTTTGAGGTATCACTGTGAGATGTGCCAATATGGCACATTTGTAAATCAACCCAGCATCTACCCTAATAATCCTAACCAGCACAGAATTTCCCTGCCAGACTTTCTCCTAAGCTAAGTGATTCTCTTTAAAAGGGGGATATTGTAATTGTTATAAAAACATGACAGGCAAGTGCTAAAAACATTCATTTCATAAAACAATGACACTTTGTTACAAATACTTTCATTATTATCTTCCTGTAGCTCCTATTCATTTAAGAACTTACTACTTAAGGTCATTAAAGCAGTTTTCTCCTAAATGATATTATTTTAAAAGCTTAGAGATTTAAAACAACAATGAAGAACCTCACTATCTTCATACCATTACAGAGGACATAAAGCTATTAAGTATCAAGAGCAAGTCACTACCACAAAGTAGCTTCATCACCTGAGGGCAGACAAGAAGCAGGAGCTGTTATGTAGATTATTTGACTGCAGCAAAGCCATGTGCTAGTTAACTAACTGTGAGCACTAGTTTAACACACAAAGACACAAATATCCTAAATGTGCTTTGTATGTATAAATATCTATATTTGAGGCACAGCTGTCA
Source organism: Pachyuromys duprasi (assembly GCA_028658305.1). Taxonomy (NCBI): domain Eukaryota; kingdom Metazoa; phylum Chordata; class Mammalia; order Rodentia; family Muridae; genus Pachyuromys; species Pachyuromys duprasi. The sequence continues at coordinate 41,258,389 of CM053759.1, read as the reverse complement.
AGTAAGATGATGGATTTAATACAGAAAGGCAGAGAGATAAGGGCCCCAACATATGAAAATGTCTTTATGGAAGAGGCTGGGATTTACTGTGAAGTAAAATCATTTAGCAATTCCTAGGAAAGTACAATAATTGGAAAAAACAATAAACTCTTCAGTTTCCTGAGTCAGGCCAAAGACTCAGTTACTTTTTTGGTGAATTCAGAAGGTTAAGGGAAGAACACTTTTCTTTTTTTTTTCTCTTCTTTCCCTTTTTTATGGTGTTTTCCTTTTTGGGATATGTTCTTTTTCTCCTTTTCTTTTCTCTGTTACTTGTCTTTCTTCTGTTTCGAAGAGTCCTCTTCAGTAGAGTTGGAGTAAGATCTTTTCCTATTTTTTTTCAATTTAATTTTCTCCTTGCGCTTTTCCTTTTTCTTCTCCTCTTTTTCATTTATTCTTTTCTCCTACAGGGCCTGCAGGCTGCTCAGTTCTTCATTCTCTTCATCACTGTCCTCACTACTTGTACTGCTGAGATTCAGTACAATGTCCCTTTTGGGGTCTACCCAGAGAAAGTCAGATGACCAAGGTAACCGTATTTTCTGCAGCCTGCTCTGACATTGTCCTAGTTGCAACCTGGGACTGCCATGACACAGGAAAGTGGGGTCACCGCTGTCCTAGGCTTTTGAGATCATGTTGGTTCCAGGTCCATTGCACAGACAATGCACAATCAGAGCAATCTCTCCCATTTAACCACAACTGAAACTGGGTAATTTTAAGAAACAGTATTTTAAAATGTTTAAGTTTATAAGGCCATGAGGCATTTTAATGTTTATAAGATAGTGTATTATAATGTCCTTATTAGTATGTGATCCTGATAAATAGGTAAATATAAGGCTAAAAATAGGGCCACAACTGAACACCAGAGACTGAGGAACTTCTGTCTTATGATACAAGACACTTTTGCAATCTGACAAAGGACTTTAAACAGTTTCTCAAACTATAGGTCGAGAACATTTGGGATCAGAAGACTCTTTTTACAGTAGTAGTTTAGGGTGACCTACATGTTGGATGTTTGGGATGTGATTTATAACAATGGGGGCACCACAAGATTTAAAAACAAAAACTGTTTTAAAAGATTAGAGAATTTTAAAAGTTGAGAAACACCGACTTAAAAATGTCTCTCTTTACCTAAGGCTGTTCAGGCTAACAGGGGTTGACTTAAGGGTATATGTGTAACCTCTTTGCATTTGCTAGCATTGTTAAGCTGTCGCTATTTTTATAAACTGACCCATACAAGAAACTGATATGTTCTAGGATGGCATTCCCTGTCAGGATCAGGCAAGCTCCCTGTCTTCTTATAAACTGTGTTTGTGAGTTAAAGTCTTATTTTGATACTAAAAGATCTTCGGTTGAAAATCAGTTATTTTAATACTAAACCTAACAGGGATGGAATGTAAACTCCTAGTCCTGAAAACTACTAACTTATTACAATCTGTTAAGGTTAAATACAAACATCTAGTCACTTAGTTACCTTATAAATGGTCAAATTCTCCCCTGGGAGACCCATAGAACAGGGGCAACCACAGAGGACCTGTGAAAGACTCTACCCATCAGGGTATTAAAGCATATACTGACACTCACAGTCGAACTTTGGTCAGAGTGCAGGGAAGATTATGAAAGAAGGAAGAGATGAAAGACCTGGAGAGGACAGGAGCTCCACAAGGAGAGCAAAAGAACAGCAACAACAAAACTGGGCACAGGGGTCTTTTCTGAGACTGATACTCCAACCAAGGGCCATGCATGGAGATAATCTAGAACCCCTGCACAGATGTAGCCCATGGCAGTTCAGTGTCAAAGTGGGTTCCCTAGTAAGGGGAACAGGGACTATCTCTGACATGAACTCAGTGGCTGGTTCTTTGATCACCTCCACCTGAGGGGGAAACAGTCTTACCAGGTCACAGAGGAAGACAATACTGATGAGACCTGATAGGCTAGGGTCAGATGGAAGAGAGGAAGGACCTCCCCTCTCAGTGGGCTGGGGATGGGGCATGAGAAGAGAAGTGGGAGGAAGGGTGGGATTGGAAGGGGATGAGGAAAGAAGCTACAGCTGGGATACCAAGTGAATAAATTGTAATAAATAAAAGAATAAGAAAGAAATTAAAAAATAAATGATCAAATTCTTGAATATGCTCAGTACTACGGATGACCCTCAAACACTTCAGATATCTGCAGAATATGACATTTAAAATAATTAATAAAAAAGGCTTTCATATAGGAAAATGTGACAGCACCTGGCAACACTTAATTGCTTTTAAAGAAATTGATGTGCCCAGGATAATCTCCTTCTGGAGTTTGCTCTAAATGTGGCAAAGTTGGCTAGTGGGTGAAATCTGCCTTTTAACTCAACTCCTGACAACCTGCTGTTTAGGCTTTGGCCAAGTAGGACACTGGGGAGTTTATTTTTCTGCTTTTCAGACACGGGATAGAACAGTCACCCTAAGTTCTTACTACACAAGAAAATCTGTTGGATCTTCTGGGAATGGCAGCCAAAGACTCATGCTTCCCCGGACCTCTGTAACCAATAACTGTAGAGTAACCCAAGGTGTCTGTCCAGGTAGCTGCTAAGTCTCTGACATTTTTAATGTTTACTCCTGGGAAACTTGTTCTTCTCAGGTCTCTGATAGGGCTGACAACTACACTAGTGAATCAAAGATTTCTCTCCCCTAAGACACAACTTCAGGGGAGAAGGCAATAGGCAGAATCAACCTGTAGGTCCACTTGTCCAAGGACCAATAACATCCTGGAATTGTGGGAGTTTTAGTTCTTGGAAAATAGTAAAGCCTTAGGGGAAAGTACAGTAATTGCGAGTTCTCTATGTATCCCCACAGCATGTGTCTCAGGGCTACTTAGCTAGAAAATTCTGGGGAGTGCTCCTGACCATCTCTTCATCAGTGTTTAATATCTAATATAGCTGTTGTGCCCAGTTCACAAACCCCAAAAGACCAGGAATAAATAGACCCCGCTGTAAATACATGAGATTTTGTTTTGTTTTGTTTTGTTTTTGTTTTTGTTTTTGTTTTTTTATTACAAATTACAAGCTGCACCTTGGGCCCACAGCCCCCACCTCCAAAGTGGTGAGAGCCAAGAGCCTTGTGCTAAGGTTAGTTGGGTAATTTAAAGATTCTGGTCCTTCCCAGCGTGCCCAAGGCAGGGGCTATTCCTGCCTGGCAAGCGAATGCTGCATTTTGAATTGATTGGCTATAGGAAGGTCCCCAAGCCTATCAATGAACTGGTGTCCCTCCCTAGGGGGATGGGCCAGTTTCCTAGCAACTGTATCTCTAGTTAGTGGAGAAAGAATGTTGCAGGAAGTCCTTCCCCTCAGGGCATTACTGGACCTCTCCACCCATCTAGTTCAGGTCTTAAACTTTAATAACCACTGATTTGTAATCTTTTGGTCTCTCATTTCCCCCTTCCCATGATCATTTGAAGACACAATCTTGGGTCTTCCTGATATGACCCCTTGTATCCTATAGATTTACCTTTTTACAATGGGATCTGAGTACCATTAGGTATATTACTCTCAAGCTTTTTTTATGAAAGCCATTAAGCAATTTAAAATACAAGTCTCAAAGATAAAAATCAAAATGAGTAGGGGTCCCTTCAGGGTGTATATAGGGGTAGTAAGCCAAGGAGAACTACTATCCTTTTTTAGGGTCTCTCTAGGCTTTTAGTCCAGTTGCTGCAATACTAGTTTTCATTTCAGCTAAGCAGATGCCCAAGATAATGACTATATGTCAGAGAGCCTCTTTTGACTTAGCATTTCAGCCTGCTAGGTGGGATTTGGGGCCGGTGGTCTTGTCTTCTGAATTTTCTTCAGGCTGACAATAGGACCGTTGGCATCAGGGGAGGAAGGCTGAAATGCCAGTCAAAGGCTGGACAAAGAGGCAGTCCTCAGAAGCGGCTGGTTAGTTGATCCACCGGAAGGCAGGGAACAATCAATGTCAGCTTCCAGGAAGTATAGATTCCAGCTTGCAGTCCATAGCTGATTCCAGAATAAAGTCAAACAGGTGAAAATCTGCTGAGACAAATTTAGGCTGGAGACAGAAGTTAAAATTTGTCTATTAAATGGGAAAAGTGAGGAATCCCAAGACCAGGGAAAAATTCATCTGGGATCCTTTTGAGCTATGCCAGATCCAGGTCTCATGACTTTTTGCTTTCCTGAAACTCATGAATTTTTAGTTTATAAAAGGACATATATATTAAAAACTCAGAAAAGTAACATATCAGCAAATCTAATGTAATAACATTCTCAGAGTAACAAGTAAAACAGCATCCCCCTGAATGAGTATCAGTTAGCTGTTTGTCTTATAACCTTTATAAACAACTTAACTGGGTTCACAGTCTGGAACTCTAGCACTTTTGCTGTGGGCACAGCTGTTGGTAATCAGCCACCAATGGAGCTTGGCCATTTTTTGTACACTCAGCATCTACTTTTAGCCCCCATCTCCATGTCAAACTGGACAGTTAGGCAGAAATACATTAATGGCTTTAGTGCTAAACCCTGGATGCTTGGGCTTCTCTTGACAAAGCATCTAGAAGGAATAGGGTTAAGATATTTCTAAATTCTGCCGACCTCAGAAATGGCAGATATTAAGAATACTATAGTAAAGGCTATGGCTTTTGGTTTAGCCATACACATTAAACAGATATTTTTAGCATGATGAGAAGCACCTTTAAATCTAGCTCCAGAAGACAACCAAAAGAAATTAAAATCTCAAGCATGTGACTGAATAATAAGCAGTCAGTGTTCCATTAACTTATCAGCACTGTATTGATCCATGCCAAAACTCTGAATTTCTGAAATCTTATAACAATATAAGCACAACAGTAGTAAGAGGAGGATTTAAAATATCTCCCAATTTTATTATTATAACTCATATTTATATACCTTAAAACACCTACTTAAGACTCCCTAAGATTTTTCTTTGCATTTATTAACACTGAAATATTTTTAGACCAAATAACACTATAGATTTTTATAACATAAGCGCCTATATTCTTAGATCCTATATTAATTCCATATCTTTTTATTTAGCTATTTATCATAAGACACGGGCAACTAACATGAATCTAATGAGCAAGGCAAACCTGTCTTTCTTTTTAAATAAGAGTAGTAGTTCTAGATAGCCAATGAACTGACCAATGAGCTATCAGTAGATCTAATTGTCTGCTCTTTAGCTGCAAAGCTACCATTAGCTTAGCGTAGCCGTCAAAGTAATCAGAGACCTGAGAAGGATAAATTATGACCTAAATAAATGTACCAATCCATGTGCCAATCAAAGTGACAGGGATGACTAGTTAGTCCATCACCTACGCAGTGGTCCCTGGCACCTGTGGTCTCATGGCATCATGAGTCCAGCCAGGCACAGAAGATGAGAGACTGCTTCTGTGGAAAAAGGAACGCTAGAGATTGACCTCACCTTGCCTGTCACAACGTGAAACAATGTCTCTCCAGGTGTCAAGGGCTTTGTCCATAGGTTAGGCTGGGCCCTAGTAGTGGGCCAGTTGAGGCAGTATTGCCTAGTGGTTAGCATACCACAATCCAGAGTCGCAGTCATCTATCCTGCCCAAATCTTCTCAGAGACCCGCCAGGGAGCTACTGCCAGGATTTGAGGACTCTGTCACAATAAGCTTACAGATGTTAAAATGCCATATTTGTCAGATCTCTGA
>CM053759.1:41240131-41252583 GCA_028658305.1 Pachyuromys duprasi | reverse complement strand
CAACATTTTAACCAACTGTAGTCGTTAGAATAACTTTAAATCTGCACTTTCTGAACTAAAATTAAAGCAAACCTTTTAATCAGCTATAGTTCATAGAGAGGCTAGAAAATCTTGCTGATCCTACCACTTTGCATTAAAATTGAACAGCAAAAAGCTTTCCACTAAGCACTAATCAGAGTACTGAACATAACTGTGACTGACAATACAAAACATAGCCATTAGGTGTCGCTGATGGAACTGTTACCTCACATGATACAGCAAGCTCTGTGAAACACAATTCTTCCGTAACCAAAAGTTTTAACATTGTGATTAAATAAATTTTAGAATCAACTGCATGACAGAATAGTACAGAACAATTTTAAACTGTACAAACTATTCTGGCCACGCCAAACATATCAGCCAGAATTCTTTTCCCTTAAAAGAGCATAAGAAAACATTTTGCAATGGAGAATTACCAGCCTTCTAAATAAAGTACAACATATTTTTAAATACAGTTCTTTCTCAAATCATACTAATTCTCTGGCTTTTTATACATAGATACCATTAATCTTCTGCAACACTTTATATACCTTTAGGTTTCTAGCTTCGTTCTTTTGAGTTAACCAGACTTTCTTATTTTAGAAATATCTCTTGCTCTCTCTCTCTTGCTTTTCAGACAGCATAAAAAGTCCCATCAAAATCCTTTTCATTCTGACATGATCCTGCCAGAGCCCAATGTGGGCTTATTTTATGATTTTTTTATAGGCAAAGCAAAAACAAGTCACATCAATAAAAAAAGAAGTTCTGAAACTGACAAACTTTGTTTTCTAAAATTACTTTCCAGTAGCAGATATGGTCCTAGTTCACATAAACAAACTCTAAGGAACGTAGGACAAATTTTAAGGAACTTGGTGAAACTTTGTCTTTTCTCTGTCTCAAGGTGAAGACCAGGGTGGAAATATGTTTTTCAATAAACAAAGCAGCTTAACAAACAAACAGCTCTCCACAAGATACACTGTAGAAACTGCAATTTTCTCAATTAGCTCGAACCATATGGCTTGGTTTTATTTAAAATTGAAAAATTAATAAAATATATTTTATTAATTTATTTTAATAAAATTAATCAAAGGTTTTTGTTGTTGTTGTTGTTCTCCCCCCAAAGGATCAAGAAACTGTTTTAAAATTTTTGTTAGACTACCCAAGATCATTGTCTAAAATGCCTGATGAACTTTAAATGTTTTATAGCCTTAAACATTTAAACATTTTTTTAAAACTTGTTTTTGCAATATTAAAACAAAGTACCCTTTTTGTAGGAGACAAGTCACAAAGCATAACCATAATTTTAAAAGTTAAAACCAGATTTTAAAACCAAAATTTACCATTGTAAACAATCCAGTCTCTAAAACAAACATTAACTAAAAATAAAACTCATCTTTTTAATCTAGAAAGACTAAGTTGCTGGCTTTTGTTTGTTTGTTTGTTTGTTTGTTTGTTTGTTTGTTTTGACCCATATCATGTGGCTATCAAGAAGGCAGTCACATTACATACCACATGGCAATCTCAAGATGGTGGTGAGGCATATCACATACCACGTGGCAATTACATTGTTACCATTTAAACATATGTGTTTAAATCAAACCAAAATCGAACCAAAAACCTGGCTTGTACTGGGGCTAATTTCCCGGGACTAAAACTGACTCCTCTGAGGCATGTACAACATGCTGATTCCTCCTGCTGCTATACCCCAATGGGTGCAGGAGGCATGGGCACCATTGCCATTGCTGCTGCCCTAGGAGACACTGAGAGCGGGCTGCCAACCGGGGAAACACTGGATGGCGTTTGCTGGGAGCAAGGTCACCGTGTGCCGCCATGTTGGAAGTAGGTCTGGCAAAGGTCTAACAATTTCTCTCCCAACAGACACACACACACACACACACACACACACACACACACACACACACACAAACCAGGCTTACCCGCCAAAATATTGATAAAGCTAGGAGCATCCCCCTGAACTTCGGCAGCTGTGACCACAAGTACGCCTACTTTGATCACGTCTTGCTACCCAGATACTGACATCCCAAGCCCCGAGGAATTTTCAGAAGAGGACAGAAAGTACATGCACACAGAGCACACACAGACATTTTCACAGAGTCATTTAGACACTGCTGGCATAAAAATCTTGGGGTCAGGTTCCTGGAGTCTTAAGATCCCGGACAAGCCCCAGTTGTGCCCAGATCACAAACCCCAAAAGACCAGGAATAAACAGACTCTGCTGTAAATACATGAGTTTTTTTTTTTTTAATTAAAAGTTACAAGCTGCTGCTTGGGCCCACAGCCCCCACCACCAAAGTGGTGAGAGCCAAGAGCCTCGTGCTCAGGTTAATTGGGTAATTTAAAGATTCCAGTCCTTCCCAGCATGTCCAAGGCAGGGGCAATTCTTGCCTGGCAAGAAAATGCTGCATTTTGAATTGATTGGCTATAGGAAGGTCCTCAAACCTATCAATGAACTGGTGTCCCTCCCTAGGGGGATGGGCCAGTTTCCTAGCTACTGTACCTCAAGTGAGTGGAGAAAGAATTCTGCAGGATGTCCTTCCCCTCAGGGCATTACTGGACCTCTCCACCCATCTAGTTCAGGCCTTAAACTTTAATAACCACTGATTTTTAATCTTTTGGTCTCTCAATAGCTTGCTTCAAATTTGGATCAAAATGGTGGAAGTGTTTTTTTGTTGTTTATTTGTTTTTCTCTAGTGAATCTTAGGATTAATACTATCTCTCGTTCTACCCACAGATAACTATATTTCTCCTTCTCTTTAAAGAATAAGTCTGTTTGCAGCAGAAGGGACCATGCCAGAAAACTACAGCATAGTAAAATACAGAGAATTGTGGATTCCTGTCCAAACTCTTATATCTACAATATACTTCCAGACTAATGGCCCAGGGATCAGTGTGGAAGAGGGGGCAGAAAGACTCTAAGAACCAAAAGATAAGAGAGTTTGCTGTGAGATTGTGACTCTTAGGAATGTGAAGAGATAGACCCAAAACCCTCTCCAACATGACTGTCTTAACATGAGCTGAATGTGAAAAAGAACAATAGACATGCTGAAGTGGTGTCTCAACGAGAGAGAACTGTGGGCAATGAAGGAATGCTGTGAGTTGGAGAAAGAGTCTTTCAAAGGAAAGAGTACACTAACTGGTTGTCATGAAGGTATATATTCAATAAAAACATATAGTCAGAGTAGACAACAGACAGTCACATTATATTTATACATGCAGAAATATGTATAAATGTATATGTACATATATGTATGCAACAATGATTAATTACAAAAACAAAAGGCCATGGATTTGAAAGAGAGAATGGAGGAGGGTATGTTGGGAAGGGTTGGTGGTAGGAATGTACAGGGGAATTTATAATTAAGTGGGTCTCTGGATCTACAACTGTTTCTTTTGCTTTTTCTTGGGCCCCTTTTCTTTTGTTAATTTTGTCCAATTCTGATGTAGTTTTGTTTGATCTTGTATTATATTTCATTATTATCCTTAGAAGTCAGTTTGTTCCTGAATGGGAGACAGAAATAATAAAATTGGAAGGGAAATGGGAAAAGAACTGAGAGGAGCCCAGGGAGAGGAAACTATAACCAGGATATATTATATTAAAAAAAGTTTTAATTTCAATGAAAGAAAAAAAGAAATAAATAAAAATTATAAAGAAGACCTGATTAAAATATGACAATGATATTCCTCAACTATCCAGGTCCCCTTTTTTTTGTTGTTTATTCCTTCCTTCCTTCTTTCCTTCCTTTCTTCCTTCCTCTCTCTTCCTTTCTGTTATCTCTCTAAGCTCATTCAGTTTGTTTTATATAGAATCCCCAGCATTTTCATCCTATACTTAGTAGGAAGAATAGAGAATAAACTTAGAAATTGGAATTATGGTGTTTCCCAAGCAAGGTAAAACATTCTTTTCTTTTTCTGTTTACTGGAACATGTGAGAGAAATCATGAAGAAAATTGAGATATGCTATTTTTGCTTACTTTTTCAAAAGTATTTGAAATCTAATTATTCTCAGCAACTACAAAGACACTATTCTCAACGTTATATCATTGGTACTGATATATGACTGCTCTTTTCTCTTTCTAGCAAGCCAATTTTTATATTTCAATGTCACATAAGGATATTAAATAAATAGATTCCATCTATCCCAGGGGCAATCTAGGCAGAATAAGAAAGTAGGCTATTTTTCCCTGTCTGTGCTGACTTTGACCTGTTTGCTACTGGAGCCAAAGTACTTCTGTGGCCCTGCATTCTTTGCATTCGAATTTCAAAAGGAAAATGGCTAGGATATATGAAAGCCTTTCCATCCTCACTCATTCTTCTGCTCAATTAAATGTGCTTAACCTATGTTTCTCTCTCCAGGGGCTCTTTTTGACAGCTAATTATCTAATTGAAACTGATATGACACTGGATTGTTAAACCTCCCAAGTCATTTACTTTGATTTAACAAAGAATTTTCTCAAGGCCATGTTTTAACTCAAAAGAATTTTAACAGATAATTACCAGGGGCACAGCCAAATACTTGAGTTTCTGTGTTGTTGGACAAAACAATTTTGTGCTTAAAACGACCAAAATATTAACATATATATTTTATATGTCTGACATGATCCCTGAGAATATTTTTTTGTTGTTACTATTTCAGTAATATTAATTCCATCTACTGTCCCAAGTCCCATTATGCTGTTTTGTTTTGTTTTTTTGTTTTGTTTTGTTTTTGTTTAATCATTAAACAAAATGATTATTTAATGATTAAACAATCATTAAACAATTGGGTTGAATACATTATCAAGGTCTTATGTAATATTATTGCCTCGTGATGGTAATGTTGTAGCTACCTTTGTTCGTATAAGAAAACTCTTTTTAAACAGTCACCTACAAACACATTGTTCAGAGTTTCCACTATGCTTTACATTATAGGGATTACAGAGATTCTATAGTTTTTAAAGCTCACTTCACTATTAGTAAATAAAAATGGAAACCCATATTACTTTAACGTCTGCCTGACTTTATACAGAGTTGTTGCTAAAGTCCCGTTTCCATAAGCAGCAATCTTAAAGTTTTCATAGGGAAAAATGGAGGTCTGCCTTCAGTCTACTAAAATAATGACTATCACCACTTCCAATTTTCTTTATGTAAAAGAAAGGATTAAAGTAGGAAAAAAAAAACATATAAAGGATCAAACAAACAGAAAAAATCTGTTTTTTTTAGATAAATTTAAGGTATTTAGATGAACTGTTCATTTCTACTTTGCAATTGTCCTCACTTTCTCCTTAAAAACTTTCCCATCCCCTTGCGCCTCAATAGCTCCTTTCCTGTCACTTTTTCACTCTTTTTGCTCATATTCTTTTTCTTTGTTTCTTTCTTTGTTTCTTTCTTTGTTTCTTTGTTTCTTTCTTTCTTTCTTTCTTTCTTTCTTTCTTTCTTTATCTCTTTCTTTCTTATTTATTTTTTTAGTCTGGATTGTGACTCCTGCCATAACCAGCAGACTTAAGTACTGATCTGGAAGAATAGTCCTGGACTATGATCATTAGTAACACACACCATTAAAAATAAGTTAGAGGCTCAAACTACAAATTTTATCTAATTAGCAGGCTCTGTCAGACTCTTGCACAGGATATTGTCCAAACATTCACTATATGAGGATATAGGCTTTACACAATTTTCTTAACTAGATTTAAGCGAGAGTACATGCTTGTACTCTATAGAATAATTTCAGCCCAAATTCCCCATTAAGCTTATTTTGTTTCATCTGTATACATCATAGCAGGGGTCTATGCTTTAACTATTTTACAATGAGACATAGTGAAAACTGAAGTCCAATTTAAATACAGAGGGACTAAGTTTCTTAGAATCAAGGTTCTTCCTATAAGTAACAGCTATAAGAGCCATAGTAGGTGATTAAGGAGTGTTGAAACACTTTTGAGAGTCTTGTCTTAAATATATAATCATGAAGTCAACTAAGTGTTTAAAGCTGCCAATATATGCCCAGCAACAAGTCAGCCCTGCAAACCTGGAAATGGCTTTCTGCAGGATGGTAAAGTCATTAATTTCACTCTTTTCTTCACGATCAGTTGTATATCTCCTCTGCCTTTCACTTATCTAAAAGACAGGGAGGAAAAACATGAACCATTTCAGCACATATGTCAGCATGTTCAGCTTTGCTGAATGTTATAGCAAGAAGACAGATCAAATTTAACTGCCAGATGATATTTTTTGAGGATTATTTAGGGATTGAATTATCTATTTTCCCCCATGAATAAAAGTTTGCTATAATTGTAAGAAAACTCTTCAATATTAGCTAGTTTTTGTTTTATTAGGACCTTCATAATATTCCTTCTTCGGATACACTGAAAGATTTTACATTTTAGAATAACTTATAATGTGGTAAATGTCTCTATAAATGACATCTCATACAATATAGAATGTTATAAAGAGAATGACAAAGAAATTAAAAATTTAAGTGAACATCTACTTTAAATAAGAATTTATTACATTACATAGAAATTTCAATAGCATTCAAGATTGGCCTTCATTTTTTCCACTTTTTTCTAGTTTTATGATTTTAGAATTAGCTATAAAAATCAATTTCATTTAATTTTTTACAAGTTGCAAGAGGCAATACTTGTTTAGTTTTTATTAAAAATTCACTTATAAATACACATTTGTGCATATAATAACTTCAGTTTAATAATATACTCTGAAAGGGTATAAACAATAGCTAATAAGATAAACAGATTAGATAATTTAGGAAGAAGTGTTACTGTCATTTGAATACTTTATTGGCATGAATTTTCAGCTTCCTTATGCTCAACTTCAGTATTGTACACATAAATATGTATTATAAAAGGCATTACCGTTTGCTTTACACATCAAATTAATCTCCAAAGATTATACCCTTTGAATTTTGTGAATTTAAAAAGTGTGTAGTCCCCAACATTGTTTCCCGCTATGTTCTCTCTCATCCTCTTCTGTTTCTTCAGCCACTTCTGCTGTCTACTCTATTTTTTTCTCCTGAGTGAAACTCCAGCATCCTCTCTTGGCCCCTCCTTGTTACACATCTTCTTTGGTTCTGTGAATTGTGGTATGTTCATCCTGTACTAATATCCACATGTAAGTGAATACACATTTTTGTGTCTTTCTGAGTCTAGGTTATCTCACTCAGAACAATCTTTTCCAGTTCCATGCCTTTACCTGCAAATTTCATGATTTCCTTCTTTTTAATAGCTGAGTAGTATTCCATTGTTTAAATATACCAGTTTCTTTACTCATTCTTCCTTTGAGGGACATTTGGTTTTTTTTTCCAGTTTCTGGCTATTACAAATATGAACATAGTGAGTGAATGTCCTTGTTGTATGGTAGAACACATTTTGGGTATATGCCCAGGAGTGGTATGGCTTGGTTTTGAGGTAGAGCTACTTCCATTTTTTCTGAGAAAGTGCCAGATTCATTTCCAAAGTGCTTGGAAAAGTTTACACTCCTACTAGCAATGGAGGAGTGTTCCCCTTTCTTCACATCCTCGCCAACCTGTACTGTCACTTGAGTTTTTTTAATTCAATTTTTATGTTTTACATTAATAACATTTTATTCACTTTGTATCCCAGCTGTAACCCCCTCCCTCAATTCCTCCCTCATCTTTTCCCAGGACACTCTCCAAGTCCACTGATAGGAGAGGTCCTCCTCACCTTTCATCTGACCCTAGCTTAGCAAATCCACTGATAGGAGAGGTCCTCCTCACCTTTCATCTGACCCTAGCTTAGCAAATCTCATCAGGAATGTCTGCAATGTCCTCTGTGGCCTGGCAAAACTGTTCCTTCCTCATGGGGGGTGGGGGGGAAGTGGTCAAAGAGCCAGCCACTGAGTTCATGTCAGAGACAGTCCCTGTTCCCCTTACTAAGGAACCCACTTGGATATTGAGTTGCCATGAGCTACGTCTGAGCAGGGGTTCTAGGTTATATCCATGAATGGACCTTGGTCCTTGGTTGGACTATCAGTCTCAGAAAAGATCCCTGTGTTCAGATATCTTGGTACTATTGCTTTCCTTGTGGAACTCCAGTCCTTTCCAGGTCTTACTAACTCCCCCTTCTTTTAGATGATTTCCTGCACTCTGCCTAAAGTTTGGTTATGAGTCTCAGCATCTACTTTGATACACAGCTGGGAAGAGTCTTTCAGAAGCTCTCTGTGGTAGGATCCTGTCCTATTTCCAATTTTCTCCTTCTTCTAATGGCCATCCTGTTTGTCTTTCTAAGTGAGGATTGATCATCTTACCCAGGATACTCCTTCTTGTTTAGCTTCTTTAGGTGTACAGATTTTAGTGTGTTTATCCTATCTTATAGGTCTAGTATCCACTTATAAGCAAGTATATACCATGTGTTTCTTTTTGCTTCTGGGATAACTCACTCAGGATGATCTTTTCTAGATCCCACCATTTGCCTGCAAATTTCATGATTTCCTTGTTTTTAATTGCTGAGTAGTATTCCATGGTGTAAATGTACCAGCAGTCACTTGAGTTTTTGATCTTAGCCTTTCTGACATGTCCAAGATGGAATCTTAGGGCAGTTTTCATTTTCATTTGCCTGATGAGTAATGACACTGAACATTTCTTTAAGTGAGTGCTTCTCTGCCATTAGACATTCCTTTGTTGAAAATTCCCTGTTTATCTTTGTATCCCATTTTTAATTGGATGATTTGTTTGCTGGTGTTTAATTTATTAAATTCTTTGCTTTTGTCAGATGTAAGGTTGGAGAAGATCTTTTACCATGTATAGGCTTCCATTTTTTCTTTTGACATTATCCTTTACAGATGTGGGGAGAGCAGGGGGAAGGAAGACAAGGGCTTGCAGAGAGAAAAGAAACTGAGTGCTGAGGCATTCATTTCCGAGACAAGCTGGAGACTACAACAAGGTAGGCTCCACAGAGGATATGGGATGACTCTAGTTGAGACTTCCAGCAGTGGGAATCATGGAGACTGAAAATGCCATCCTCTACCTAGACAGGACTCTTAGTGGAGGGAGGTAAAACCCCAACCCATTCACCAATATTCCACACTAAATTTATGCTGCCTACAGGACATACAGGGATAAAGATAGAGCACAGATGGAAGGAATGTCCCTGGCCCACCCTGAAATTCACCCCATGGGAGAAAGCCAAGCCCTGACACTGAGAGGTTCAAAAACTTGGAGTTAATTCTTGGGACTGGGGCAGAGTCACCAGATCACAGTCCTTTCAGAGCAGGGGTCCAGCAACAATCCCCTACACAGATTATCCTCAGGGTATGACTAGGGTCACTAGCCCCTAAGGAAGCCTATGGAATGTGTTAACTCCCCCTCCCCCTTGCTACAGCCTAACCTGCAGCCTTACCTAACAGGGCAGTAACTTGCCGGGGAGGGGTCAGGTGTCCCCCAGACCTGATCATTTGCAGTTTTGGCACCTGAAAACAAACCAATCATTTTAAAGGTCAACTCCTCTAGGGACCCTTTCACCCAATCCAGTACTGCCAAGACTTGCACTTCCCTGCTTTCATTTTTGGCCTCTTAAAAACCCTATTTCCCCAGAGTTGGCTTGCTTCTTTGTTCTTGTAAAGGGCAGCCACCCAGCTGGAGTTTGTAATAAAGGCCCTTGTGTGTTTTGCATAGGCCTCAAAGCCTGCTGGTCATTTGGGGACTCGCAATCTGGGTATTTCAACACTAACAATGACTCTCTGATATGCTCTCAAACAGGATCCTAGCATAGCCCTCTTATGAGAGGCTTCACCCAGAAATGGATGGAAACAGACATGGAGACTTACAGCCAAAATTGTGCAGAGTATAAGGAGCCTTGTAGAAGAGTTAGGGGAAGGATAGAAGGACCAAAAGGAGACAGGAGCTACACAAGAACACAAGAAGACCAACAGAGCCAACTAACCTGGCTCCAGGGGTCCTGAGGAGACTGAAGCACCAACTGCCAGAGCC
This sequence comes from Pachyuromys duprasi, assembly GCA_028658305.1. Taxonomy (NCBI): domain Eukaryota; kingdom Metazoa; phylum Chordata; class Mammalia; order Rodentia; family Muridae; genus Pachyuromys; species Pachyuromys duprasi. The sequence continues at coordinate 41,242,607 of CM053759.1, read as the reverse complement.
GAGCAGCAGAATCGAACAGTTCTTGAGTCAGCAGTGAGGATTAAAATTAATAAACTAACATACAACACATGGGACCTTTCCAAGAGGCTCTAGTAGAGACTAGACTTGACCAGCAACTTGGCTTTATTTCAGACTCCTTTTAAGGGAGAGTAAAAACAGCTCAGCACAATGAGTCAAATTCACAAGGAGGTGAAACAAGAGGTGTGGTTTTGACAAGCTATCCCACCTGCTGTCACAAACAAAAGGAAATGGACTTGGAAATTCTTCCCTGACTCCAGAGGAGGCCTGGTAAAACCAGTCTTTCCACTGATATTTAAATATCAAAGCAGCTGCTAAAAACCAAGGACCATGCATGGACAGGATATAGCCCCCCTACAAATATATTCCTGATGGGCAACTTGGTCTTCTTGTGGGTTTTCTAGTAAGGGAAGCAGGGAGAGTAGGTTCTGACATGGACTTTTTTGCATGCTTTTTGATCTTTTTGCCTTGGGGAAGATGCCTTGCCAAGCCACCATGGAAGAGGATGTGCTCAATCCCAATGCTGATGTGACTTGAAATACTTGGATGGGTTAGTGCTCCACCCCTTGTTCCTGAGGGTTATGAAAAGGGGGAGGAGAAGAGGAAGGGAAGGAAGTACCAGGAGAATAGGAGTATATAGAGTATGGTTGAGATATAAAGTGAACAACTAAATAAATAAAGCTGTTTTTAAAAAGTGCATAGTCAATCTACCTTTTCTGTTTATTAATAATAGGAAGTAACATCCCAGGAGCCTACCCTGACCTAGGGCTCCAACTTCATACAGTCATACTTCTACCCTCATTTTCTCTTTTCTCTACAGGCCTTCCATTCTATTGCCATTGTTCTTCCCAGATCTGATCTCCACCATCTTACTGGTCTATGCCCTCTCTCCTACCTTGTTTCCTCTTTTCAGCCACTACTTCTGTGTATTCTATCTCTCCTTCTGAGTAAGATATATGCATCCTCCTTGACATCCTCCATGTTGCTTATCTACTTTGGGTCTGTGCCTTGTTATATGTTTCAACCTACATACGAGATGTGCAGAGATAAAGCAGAAGAGCAGAGATTGAGGATATGTCCAACTGATACCTGGTCCAAACAAAGACCCACCTTATCAGAGAGTGTCAACCCCTGATACTGTGAGTGATACTCAGCTAAGCTTGCAGACATGAGCCTGTCAGAGTTTTTCTCTGAAAGGCTCTACCCAGAAGTGAGTCAAAACAGATGCTGAGACTCACAGTCAAACATTGATGGATGCACAGGGAGTCTTTGAGAATGGGAAGAAAGAGAAAAGGACTGGATAGAGACAATAACTCCACAAGAAAAACAACAGAGCCTACTAAACAGGCCCTAGAGGAGCTTGTGGAGAGTGACGCATCAAACAAGAACCATGTATGAACTGTAACTATGCCCCCCCCCCCACACAAAGATGTAGCTGATTGGCAGCTTAGGCTTCAGGTGGATTCTTTAGTAAGGGAAATGGGGACTGCATTGGACACAGATTCACTTGTTAGATTTTTTATCATGTTCCCCTAGCGGGTCTGTCTTGCCAGGCCACAGGGAAAGAGGATATATTCAGTCCTGTTGTAACTTGATTAACTGAGGTGGATGGGAAAGAGAGCTCCCATTTTCTGAGGAAAAGGAGAGGGGGAAGGAAGGAAGAGAGGAAGGATGAGTCTACAAGGAGGTTGAAGAGTGAAAGAAATGAAAGAATAGGAAGTAACAATGCTTATTTAAACTCTCTTAGGTTATAAAAAATAATAACTTTTCTAACTTAAAGATAATATTTCAAGTCCAAAGACACTAATATAAATGAAATTAGTTGAAGATGCACTGCAAATTAATCTTCCATCCTGGGAAAAGTTTTTGATGGTCATTGAAATGTAATTCCAAATAACTGATTATATTATTTAGCTACATCATAATCATTGATATACATGACACATTTCCACGTGCACTCAAGCAAAAGAATAGGTGAAAATCTAAGTATTGCTTCACTTCATGACAAGGACACAGTTCACTTTCTATTGTTTTCATCTATAAACCAAACAATCCATGTTCATGATAAAAATAAATGATTCCTAGAGCTCCACTAGAAGAGTAACAGAATTAAGAAATCTGGGCCCTGGGGTCTTTTCTGAAAGTGATACTCCAACCAAGGACAATTCATGGAGATAACCTAGAACCTCTGCACAGATGTAACCCATGGCAGCTCAGTATCCAAGAAGGTTCCCTAGTAAGGAGAACATGGACTGTCTCTGACATGAACTCAGTAGCTGGCTCTGTGATCACCTCCCCATGATGGGGGAGCAGTCTTACAAGTCCACAGAAGAAGACAATGCAGACAGTCCAGATGAGATCTGATAGGCTAGGGTCAGATGGAGGTAAAGGAGGACCTCCCCTTTCAGGGAATTGGAGAGGGTCAGGATAGATGAGGGAGAGAGGGTGGAATTGGGAA
>CM053759.1:41179985-41239631 GCA_028658305.1 Pachyuromys duprasi | reverse complement strand
ATCAAAGAGCAGGCCATTCAGTTCATGTCAGAGGCAGTCCCTGTTCCCATTACTATGGAACCCTCTTGGACACTTAACTGTGTCCAACTGCAAGGTTCCTAGGTTATCTCCATGCACGGTCCTTAGTTTGAGTATCAGTCTCAGGAAAGACTCCTATGCTCAGATTTTTTGGTTCTGTTATTCTCCTTGTGGAGCTCCTGTCCTCTCAAATTATTACTATTTCCAACTTCTTTCATAAGATTCCATGCACTCTGCCCAAAGGTTGGCCATAAGTCTCAGCATCTACTTTGATAGTCTGCAAGGCAAAGCCTTTCAGAGGCCCTCTGTGGCAGGCTCCTAACTTGTTCCCTGTTTTCTCCTTCTTCTGATGTCCATCCTCTTTGCCTATCTGGCTGGGGATTGAGCATTTTAGCAAGAGTCCTCCATCGTGATTAGTTTCTTTAGGTATACATATTTTAGTAGGTTTATCCTATATTATATTTCTATATGAGTGAGTATATACTGTGTGTGTCTTTCTGCTTCTGGGATACCTCGCTCAGGATGATCCCTTCCAGTTCCCATCATTTACCTGCAAATTTCATGATTTCCTTGTTCTTATTGCTGAGTAATATTCCATTGTGTATATGTACCACAATTTCTGAATCCATTCCTCAGTTGAGGGGCATCTGGGTTGTTTCCATCTTCTGGCTATTACAAATAAACCTGTTATAAACATAATTGAGCAAATGTCTTTATTGTGTACTTGGGCCTCTTTTGGATATAACCCTAGAAGTGGTATAGCTGGATCTTAAAGAAGTGCTATTCCTATTTGTCTGAGAAAACACCAGATTGATTTCCAGAGTGGTTGTACAAGTTTACATTCCCACCAGCAGTGGAGGAGGGTTCCCCTTCCATCCCTGATCTTAAGCTGTACTATAGAGCAACAGTAATAAAAACAGTAATAGAAACAGAATGGTGGATCAATGGAACCGAATAGAAGACCCAGTAACAAACCCACACACTTATGGACACCTGATTTTTTATAAAGATGCCAAAACCATACAATGGAAAATTCATAGCATCTTCAACAAGTGGTGCTGGTCTAACTGGATGTCTACAGGTAGAAAAATTTAAATAGATCCATATGTATCACCCTGCACAAAACTAAAGTCCAAGTGGATCAAAGACCTCAACATAAAACCAGACACATTAAATCAGTTAGAAGAAAAAGTGGGGAGCAGCCTAGAACTCATTGGCACAAGAGATAACTTCCTGAACAAAGCACCAACAGCACAGGTTCTAAGAGCAACAATCAATAAATGTGACCTCATGACACTGAAAACCTTCTGTAAAGCAAAGGACACTGTCATCAAAACAAAATGACTCCCTTCAGATTGGGAAAGGATCATCACCAACCCTCTATCTGATAGAGGGCTAATATCCAGTATATATAAAGAACTGAAGAAGTTTAAAACAAATCAAGTAATCCAACTAAAAAAATGGGGAACAGAGCTAAACAGAAAATTCTAGGTAGAGGAATATAGAATGGCAGAGAAACACTTAAAGAAATGCTCAACATCATTAGCTATCAGGGAAATGCAAATCCAAACAACCCTGAGATTTCACCTTTCACCCATCAGAATGGCCAAGATCAAAAACTCAAGTGACAACACATGCTGGAGAGGTTGTGGAGAAAGGGGAACCCTCAGCTACTTTTAATTATTAGTAAGCTTATATTCTCTTACTTTAATTGAGGACTTCATATATGTATATATTATAATTTGATAAAATCCATTCACTCCCCTTCTCTTCCTTCTTCATATGCTCCACAACAGCCCATCTCAACTACATGTGTTCTATGTCTCTTTTAAAATGCACTATGTCTACACAGTTCTGCCTATATATGCAAGGGTGTATGGCCATCTATTGCAGTATGAGCAGCCTTTAAAGATTCACATCCCTGAAAAACTTTATTCTCCTTTTTAGCATCTATCAATTATCAAGAGTTTCTTAGCCAGAGATGAGTCTTCAGAAACCCTTTTTCCATCCATCCTAAAATTTTGGTTGGCTTGATGTTATATATGCCTTATGCATGATGTCATAGTCATTGTAGGCTTATGTATATATGGCAACCTTGCCATGGTCAACAAATAATATTTTGTTGCACATATCCATTTTACAATCTTCTGTCCTCTCTGATAGCATGATTCCTAGGACTTGTGGGGAGAAGGTCTGCTATATACATCACATTTAACGGTGAGAATGCAACATTCTCATTTGTCATATATTACTAGTTGTGGGTCTCTGTAGTAACTGATATCTGATGCAAAAAGGAGCTCCTCAGCTTAGGGTGGAAAGATGTTTTAATCTATGCTTTGTTTTCTTAAATGTTCTTTACACAAGTAGTCTTAGAATAATGGTAATGACATTGGTATTTCGTGATATTCACCTGAAAACCTTTGGTGACAAACAGTTTACAAACTTGTTAACAAACCAATAACATTTGCAGGAAATCCTAAAAATAAACATAAGAATTAACAAAGAAATATAGAATATAATGACTTGTGTTAATTGTGATAGAACTTCATAATTGCCTAGTAGGCATCTAGGTATGTTTTGGGTAAATATCTTGAGTAGATTAATTTAATCAGGAAGACATTATTCATTATTGGTGTCTGTGTTTTGGGGGGATTGTTGGTTGTAAAGATGAAGAAAGGGAACTGAACAGAATGTGTACATTGTTCTTTGATCCTAAATATGATGAATTCTGTGTGAAAAAACTCTTTCCAAATTTTATTCACTTGCTTTGCCTGCCATGATGGACTTTACTCTTGAACTGTAAGCCAGCCTAAAGGGCCTATCACTTTAGCCACAGAGTTTTATTGTAACAACAAGAAAAAACATTAAGGTGTTATAGAAATCTTTATGGTTAGTATGCCCTAAACTGTTGACACCAAAATCTTTATGAGATAATACAAAAGGACACTTAGAAACTTGTGGATTCCCTCAGGAATGAGGAACGGGGCTGCAGCTGATATACAAAGTGAATAAAATGTAATTAATATAAAAATTAAAATAAAAAAATTAAAAAAGAAATTTGTGGATTACTGGTAGCACTCATCACTAATTAGCACTCATCACCAATTAATTCAGTAGGAACATTTTTTTAAGAAATAAAAAAAGTCTTGGGTTTTAAAATGTTTCAGTGGCTGAATGTAATCCACCAATGTATCTGTGATTTCTCTCTCTCTCTCTCTCTCTCTCTCTCTCTCTCTCTCTCTCTCTATATATATATATATATATATATATATATATATATATATATATATATACACTCAAATAATTTGAATAATATTGAATAGCAAAAATGTGTGAAAATTATTCAGTTAATTTTCTGAAAAGATACTATAGACCTAAAAAAGCTAAACAACAGCACAAGCTCTAAGATCTACAATCAATAAACGGGACCTCATAAAACTGAAAAGCTTCTGTAAAGCAAAGGACACTGTCATCAGAACAAAATGATTGCCTACAGATTGGAAAAGGATCTTTACCAACACTGAATATGACAGAGGGCTAATATCCAGAGTACATAAAGAACTCAAAAAGTTAAACAGCCAAAATCCAAGTACTCCAATTAAAAATGGGAAACAGAACTAAACAGAGAATTCTCAATAGAAGAATACAAAATGGCAGAGAAACAACAATTAAAGAAATGCTCATCATCTTTAGTCATCAGGGAAATGTAAATCAAACTGACCCTGATATTTCACCTTACACATATCAGAGCGGCTAATATCGAAAACTCAAGAATACACACTGGAGAGGATGTGGAGAAAAAGGAACCCTACTCCATTGCTGGTGGGAATGTAAACTTGTACAACCACTTTGGAAATTAATCTGAAGCTTTCTCAGATAATTAGGAATAGTGTTTCCTCAGGATCCAGCTATAGATCTCTTAGGCATATATCAAAAATATGATCAAGTATACAAGAAGGACATTTGTTCAGCCAGGTTCATAGCAGCTTTATTTATAATAGCCAGAATCTAGAAACAACCCAGATGTCACTCAACTGAGAAATGGATGCAGAAATTGTAGTACATTTACACAACGGAATACTACTCAGCAATTAAAAACAAGGAAATAATGAAATTTGCAGGGAAATGGTGAGAACTAGAAAAGATCACCCTGAGTAAGGTATCCCAGAAAAAGAAAGATAGACATGGTATGTGCTCACTTGTAAGTGGATATCAGACATATAATATAGGATAATCATGCTAAAATCTGTACACCTAAAGAAGCTAAGTAAGAAGGACTCTGAGTAAGATGATCAATCCTCATGCAGAAACCCAAATGGGATGGACATCAGAAGAGGGAGAAAACAGGGAACAGGACAGGAACCTACCACTGATAGCCATTGGAAGACTTGACCCAGCAAGTTATCAAAGTAGATGCTGAGACTCATAACCAAACTTTGGGCAGAGTGAGGGAAATCTTATGAAATAAGGGGGAGCTAGGAAGACCTTCAAGTGACAGGAGCTCCACAAGGAGAGCAACAGATTCAATATATCTGGGCACAGGGGTCTTTTGTGAGACTGATACTCCAACCAAGGACCGTGTATGGTGGTAACCTAGAACCCCTGTACAGATGTAGCCCATGGCTACTCAGTGTCCAAGTGGGTTCCCTAGTAATAGGAACAGGGAAAGCCTCTGACATGAACTCTGTGGCTGCCTCTTTGATCATCTAGCCCTGAGGGGGGAATAGCTTTACCAGGCCACATAGGAAGACAATACTGATGAGACCTTATAGGTTAGTGGACTTGGGGAGGGCCATGGGAGGAGAGGAGGGAGAGAGGATAGGACTGGGAGGGAATTAAGGAGGTAGATACAGCTGGGATACAAAGTGAATAACCTGTAATTTATAAAATAAATAAATTAATTTAAAAAGAAGCTACACAAGGAAGAACCTAGGGAAGATGCTTAACCCTCATTCTGAAGGGAAAACATGATAGACACCTTCAGTGATTGAAGAGAGGGAACAAGATGGGAGCCCACCACTGATGTCCTCTAAAAGACTCCACTCAACAGAGGATAGAAACAGATGCAGAGACTCACAGCCAAAATCTGGACAGAGGACCAGAAGTCCTATGATTTAAGAGGGATGTAGAAAGATCTGGAGGAGATAGGAGCCCCACAAGGAGACCAAGAAAGCCAAAAAAGGCTGATGCATTAACCAAAGAACTTGTGTTGAAAAGACCTAGACCTCCTCCTTAGATTTAGCCCACAGAAAGCTCATTCTTCATGTGGGTGCCCTGGTAAAGGGAGAACTGACAGTCCCTGATATGTGCCATGTTGCCTGGTCCTCAATTACTTCTCCCTGGTGGGTTGATGTTAGCAGCTCACAGAGGAAGAGGATCCACGTAATCCTGATGGGACCTGATAGACTAGGGTCAGACAGTATGGGAGGAGGACTTTCCCTATCAGTGGACTAGGAGAGAGCGATAGGGGAGGAAGAAGGTGGAAGTGTGGGACCAGCAGGAGGGAGGGGACTACAACCCATATACAAGTGAATACATTGTAAAATAATAATAATAATAATAATAATAATAATAATAATAAATACTGGAAATATTATGTCAAGATATTATAATTTTGTACTCATAATATAGTGTATTTATAGCATCATAGTTCATAGACATTGTTTTGTTAGGGAAAAATGGTTTAGCTGGAGTAAGAAGGGGGTGGGAGAGGATAATGATAACTACAAATTTGTAAAGATGTCAAAATGAGGAATAATAAATAAAAAAGATAGAAATTCAGGCTAAATTCAATATTTTATTTGATTAAAACAACAGGAAAACATCAAATACTTGGACAGTCCTACTAGCAAGAGAAAGAAATTTTCATTAACTAATAACATTTGCCTGACTCTCTGTTTTAAATAATGAACTAAAAGATTCTTTCAGTTAATCTTTTTAAGTTACATACCAAAGCTGAATCACATTGTGAAAAAAGGTTAATGAGAAAGTAAAGGCACATTAGTTTGTTGAGAGTTTTTGTTTAGTTGGTTGTTTTTTTGTTTTTTGTTTTGTTTTGTTTTGTTTTTTTACAAAGCAAAATCAAGAAAAGATGAACTTAGTTGAAAGGTTCAGGATTTAGAGAAATGCTATGGAGACAGTGAGATTAGAAACATTTTAAAACACAAAAAACATAAGGAATTATGAAATATGTTGAGAACTGTGTCAATTTTTAACTTAAAAATCTGAAGAAGGACTTGTGATCATCAGAAGATTTAAAAGTATGGGGTAGCTTCTTTTTACAATGTTTAATTAATATTAAATATTTTCTCATATTTACTTACCTATCTTTAATTTAGAAATGTCTTACAGTAGTAACAAAGGCATAAAATAATTTAGTCAGCAATACAAGTAGAGCAAGGAGGATGTTGACAGGGCTTGGGGCCAATTCTTTATAATCATTACAGCAGCTGATTTCTCATTAGCCGACTCTACCTATGTTAGAGAGAAGGGCACATTCCCAAGAGTCAGATTTGTTAATTATTAAATTAGCAATTATCAAATGAAGTAAAATGTGTTTTAATTCAGGTAGTCTCAAAGGAAATGGGCAGATTGTCAACTGACTGAAATGATTTCCTTTTGCACAATTCCATCATGTTGAAGTGATTATATCTTTAGGCCATTATTAATTTTCCTTGCTGGGAGTTTGTGTTTATTTTAGTTACTGATTAGATTTAGATACCACCTGTGTAATTTTAAGAAAACTGTGGTTTTAAACAGTTTTTTGGTGCAGTTATTTCCTTATTTGTGCAAGTAACATTGCTCAATTTTTTTTTTAAGGCAGAGTCCCATTTTATGGCCCAGACAAGCTTAGATTCACTAAGTAGACCAGACTAAAATAGAAAACAACAATTTCTTGTCTTAGCCTCGAGAGTGTTGAGATTATATGAAGAAGACATAATGCCTGTCTTATAAACTTCTTTTGAAAATTATTTGAAGTTACTCTAATAAATTGATCAGAAAATGACATGTCTTCACTCTACAAGAATAAATTTCCATCATTTAGTATGAGAGACTAATGCTTGTACCACACACACTCACAATTTTAACTGTATTAAACCAGCTACGTCATACTGGCCTTTATTTAAAACACTGGTCTGTACTTCTAAAATACAGACACTCCTGAGCTAACAGAGCCCAGTATTCATTAAGTGTAGTATCATGGTAGCTTGACACTGAACTTATTTTCTTAGCAGAGTTTTTTAAATATTTCCATTTTTATATGATACACTTTTAAATATACAGATTACCTGTTATATTTAAATTCATTTTAAGCTCGTTAAAGCCCTATGTATATATTTTTATCAAGCTTTCCAGTTCCACAATTTCTACTTTATCCGTTCATATGCTTTCTATTTATTTGCTTAAATCACCTCTCTGAATCTTGTCTCCCATTTATGGTAAAACAGAAAATAGAACAGTTTCTGATTTCTTTGTTAAATTTATTGCTTGAGAATTACGTACATGAATGCAATTCGCTACGTTCCCAGTCTTCCTCCATTTCCCCAGTACAACTTCCTCAGCTCTGTCAGAGGCTTTGACTCCTCTTTTTCTGTTTCTTTTTCAGTCTCTCTTTCTCTCTCAGGGTAGTGGAAAGTGATTATGTAAGTGACTGGTCGAAGTGATGAGATTATGTGACTGTTAATATTCAATACGAAATGGACAATTTCTAATTTATGTCTGTCAAATGCAATTTAAGAATCATTCATTCATTGAAAATAGATTATTCTATACAATACATCCCAAACACAGTTTCCATTTCCTTCACTCCCCCCAGTTTCTTTTCTACCTCTCCTTTCTCAGAGATCCACTCCCCCTCTATCTCCCTTCAGAAAAGGACAGGCCACCAAGAGACAACCACCAAGCGTGACAATACACTATATAATAAGTCAAGGCGAAAGCTCTCATATCAAGGCTGGACAATCTAACCCAGTAAAGTTAAAGGAGTCCCAAGAAGAGGAAAGAAAAAAGTCAAACACACTCACTCCCACTAGTAGGAGTTCCATTAAAAACGTTAAGGTAATAGTTATAACATATAGGCAGAAGACCTGGTTCAGAAGAATTGCTTGCTGCTTCAGTCTCTGTGAGCCCATATGAGCCCTCTTTAATTGATCCACTGGGCCATGTTCTCCTGGGGTCCTCCACACTCCGGAGACCTGGGGTAGAACTGCCTGACTGAATTACTTTTTTTTTTAGATTTACTCTTTTAGTTATTTCTAATTTTGCAAATGTAATAGAATTACATCATTTCTACATTCCATTTTTTCCTTTAGACACTGCCCTGTATTCCAACTTACTCTTTTTCAAGTGCATATCTTCATTTTTTTAGTTGTTGAAATACATACAGGCACACACACACACACACACACACACACACACACACATAATCAGTTTGTATCACGTTACTTGTCTGTATTTTTTCAGGCCCAATCATTTGGTATTTGTTAACCAATCTGTGTGCTCTTTTCTGGAGAAGACTGCTTTCTTGCTCTCAGTATTCCTTAACTGCTTGTAGTCCTTTCTAGAATTGAACCCTCCTGAGATTTTTCCAGTTCCAGTTAAGTGTATTTATTGCCATGGCTCCTGTTCAGCTATGTGTAGGTGGTCATGTTGGTGAGATTTCCTGGGTGTATTTTTTGATATTCCTAGATGACACAGTCTCTCAGTAAACTCTTCGGCTTCCTGCAATCTTTCCACCCCTTCTTGTGCAGTGATATTTGTGCTTCAGGAGCAGGAGTTTTAGTACTGTAGATGAATCCATTAGGCCTTATTTCTACAACTGTTCATTTGTAAGGTTATGATTTTCTGTAATGGTCTCCATTTGATGCAGAAGTGATGTCTCTTTGATGAGGTGAGGAGACTGCATTTTTTCTGTGGGTATAAAGGTGAACATTCTGAATGTAGTTAGGGACTATCTCAGCTTAGTAAAGTGGCAGCTGTATGTTTACTTTCAAGATTCAGGACATCACTAGCCCTGGGTATTTGGCTAGGTTTCAGGTAGCAGGCATGATTTCCCTCATGTTGAATGGGTCTGAATCCAATCAGAGATCAGTTGGTTACCACAAAGATATATTTACCTCTACTGTAATTTGATGATTATTGTGCCATGGTGGATATTTCATAGACATGGTGATGTTTCATAGACATCATAGCTAAGACTTTTGGTTGCTTCCGTCTTTTGGACATAAGGAAGAGAGAGAGAAATAAATATAGAAGGGGAAGTAAAATAAGGTAACAGTAAGGATATTTGAAATATTATTATAAGTCATACCAATAGATATGTATCTAAAATGCCTATCATATATTTAAATTGATATATAATGAAATCTTTTGATCTGGGCTTACAAATCTCTTTTTGAAAAGCAAAAATTTGCTTCAAAAACTGAAAGAGCCGTCATGAGAAGCGCTATTTAAAACTGTTGGTCAGGGTTGTTCAAGAGATTTCCACAATATTACAAGCTAGTGCTTTTGACCTTGGTTAGCCCACAAAGATGGAATGGGGGCCCCTATTGCTGAATATATAGTGTACTGAAGACAGGACTCAGAGGTCTGAAATGTTCCTCCCTGAAGACTACCTATCATAGTATCTGGGTCACTTTTAAGAATAATGATGACAACTGCTTTGTCTCTTGAGTGTGTAATTCATTTTGGTGTCATCTATTGTTTGTACTGTAAACTAATATATTCCAAAGAGCAGAAAAGACTGAAATAGTCATTTTTCTCTCAGTCGCCATCCCTCTTTATGGCAGGCGTACAGTCTAAGTGGCGGAATCCATTCAGTGCCTTAGTCTGACTCTGAGATATATTACTTATACAGTTACTATCGGCACGCCTATGCCTCTTGTTCTTCTAGGGTCACATTGTTCTTAGGATGCAGACTTTTTGTTTGTTGTTTTTCTTTTCTTTTCTTCTTTTATTTTCCACACTGATGCTTCTATCTTCAGGACAAATCATCCTTATGTGAGTGCAATGCGAGAGAAACTTTTCCATTTGTCAGTCTCCTGTTCTTTCCTCCCTCTAGCAGAAGCAATAAAGCACTGTCTCTCCCAGGATGCCTGAAGACCTCCCTGAAATGATGGCGGTGGAGCACCAACTTAGGAATGGAAGTGCATGTTCTGTTAATTCTGAGCTTAATTTTAAGTAAAATATGCTGTGTATAGGTAATGGAGCTTTCTATTTACCCAGGTAGTTTCCCAGAAGCAGGGTTCTTTTGGTGGTTGTTGTTTACCAACCTCTGCAAAAGACATATTCTTCTCTACCCTTCTCTAAATGTTACTTTCTTTCCTAGTTTATACTACCAATGCTGACTGGATTGGACAGTATTTTCTCATGAGTTCAAGTCGTAATGAAGGATACAGGAAAGATTGCTTCTCTTTCAAGTATAGTTGCCGTTTACATTTCCCCAAACCAGAACAATACACGTGAAACCATCTTTTTTTTAATTCAATATCCTCAGATATTTTTCATAATAAAACAGTTTTCTGAAATAGCATATACCAGCTGTTTTTAATCCCCCTGTTCATAAAACATCTTGTGGTTACTTCCAGTTAATAACACCTTAGCCTCCTGTTTTTTTTTTTTTCCTGTCACTTGTTTGTAGCTGGGTTTTGAAATAGTTGTCTGTCATGCAATATCAGTATTTTGATGGATGTAATGACAACACTTGTAATTTGAAAACAAGTCAGAGGTAGTTCTTACTGCCCTTGTTGTTACAAGTGGGGATGAAGTACATAGAAACTTTTCACACTGATATTTATATGCTAAAAGCTCTTATAAAATTAGCCTTAAACTTGGTGACAGGGATTTAAAAAAAAGATATATTTCTCTCATAAGTCTAATCTTCAGAGATCCAAACTTAAGGATAGCTCCTTCGGCTATTCTATGAAAGTTCCTCTCCCTAATCCTTGCAAACTTCCAGGAGCCCATACTATTTCCCAACTTACATCATAATGATATGGAAAGAAAAACTTTGCTTATGTGATTAAATTCAGTCTCCAGGGGGGAAAATGTAAACAGATATTCTGTAACTGTCTCTTACCATTAGAGATGACTTTTTTAAAAAGTAAGATAATTCAGTTACATGTACTATGAATGAAAACTTGTTTGTTGAGCTTTATAAGAGCTACAAAACCATTAATCCTCACCTTATGTTAATATTCTGTTTGTTGAAAATTTTAAAAAGTGGTTCAATTAGTTAATGGAGTGATGGAACAAAACTTTTGTTTTCATCTCTTCTAGATTAAATGACCTCAGAAATGGTGATCATATGTCATAATAATAAGTAATATGCTTCCTTAAGAACTTGGCATTCTAATATAGTTATACTGACATCATTCACAACTGATTTTGGGAATACTTTTTTGTTATGTTAACACAGACATATGTACAAGAAGGCAATGCATTCAAAACTGTATACTAATGTCAAGGAAGATGGTATAAACATAAAGGCAGAAGACAGTTTATCACTATACTGGATATTAATGACATATTGATCTTGGCCTTTTGACTGCAGGTTTTATAGGAGTAGAATTTTCTGTAGGTAATTCTAACATAAAACAAGAATTCTGATATTTACCATCCTTAGTTTAATAAAACTAGGATGAAATGTGTACAAATCAAATATGCAGACATATTTTGCATGCAGGAGTTACTGTTTCTCATGTAATGAAAACACAGAAATGACATATCACATTTTTGTTTTTATTATTTCAAGGCACAATTTCTCTGTATAATAGCAATGGCTGCCCTGGAACTCCCTTTGTAGACCAGGCTGGCTTCAAACTCACAGAGATCTGCAGGATTCTGCCTCCGGAGTTCTGGGCAAAAGGCAAGTGCCACCATGCATGGCTGCTCAAATTTCTTAAAAAAATAAACCCTATACCAAAGTGACAGATGGATTAACTAGCTTAACTCTGTAATAGTCTTAATTTCTACAGTTAGGATGTTATGTTTTAAAGTGCTTCATTCTCTGTGACAATTAAAATGTACCTTTGTCTTGGACTTCTGCCCCCTATTTGTCTCAAGATTAGTATTTGCAACAGAAAAAAAAAAACAACAACAACAGCAAATACAATTGAAGGTCTTTTTATTCCCATAGAATAGGCTATAAATCCTACAAGTTATTAACTATCTGTGAGTCTAGAATCATCCTCTTCTCTCCTTAGAGATGATGGACTAAATATCAGAATAAGTTCAAAATTCAAAATGACAATACATAATAAATAAACAGTATATTCTTATCTATTTATTTTCTAACTGTAAACTGCCCATTGCATTTTTTATTGCACAAATTACCCACAAAGCCTATACTTAGCAAGAAAAAAAATAGATAGTATTGGCTTGAATTAATTTTCTTTAAAAAGGATTATTTATTTTTATTGTATATAAATGAGTGTTTTGCCTGCATGTATATATGTACTGTGTGCATGCCTTGTGCCCATAGATAAGGGTATTAAGTCTCCTCAAATTGGAGTTACATGTGATTGTGAGCTTGGGAAGTGAAGTGATTGTGGCTGTTGGGAAGTGAAGTCAGGTATACTTTAAAGTAGTATGCAACTACAATCGCTGCAAAAAGGTCAGTCACTCCTGTTCCCACTTTTGTATTTTTCCTTTCTTTCCTTTTCTTTTTTCTTTTCTTTCCATTCTTTTCTTAATATAACTTTTATAGGATTTATTATACTTGAGTTCTATTTAGGCTGCTCATTGCATAATATCTTGGTTCCAGGAAAGTTATCACATCATTTTTATTTCCTATGAAAACTGAAATGTGAGTTTAGAAAATATTTTATTTTATATCCAAATCTTGAGACAAAATTTCAACCAAGTAATTATTTTTAATTTTTTATTTATTTATAAAGCTCCCTTTTATCTAGTCAATAATCTCCCAATAGTCTAAGGGCCATTCAAATATTTTCAGCTCAAAAAACTCTAGTCATGGGCTCACAGAGCAACACTGAACATTTCATGAAAAACACACTGTTGAGAAAGGTATGAAAAGAAAGAATAAATCCATTACCATTGACCTATGAACAGTTTCTCTTTCTAAGGAAATCTTAGGAGTTCCCTGAATGAATCACTTAAATTTAAATTATTAAGTACATCATTATCATGTCATGAAGTGATTCAAAAAGTCTTTAAGGGTGAAATGGTCATTTGAATCTTGATCCCTAGTCATGTGCAGGTCTTACTCAGTTATATACAGACATTGCAGAGAGCAATGAACACAGATCTTTAGTTTTAAATATTATTATAGATTTTCAAAAACTGAAAATCAGTAGCTGCTTGACAAAGACAATCTCAAATTATTTTGGCAGCTATACAGGCCAGGTGATTAGACAGTATCCACTTTACCAGTCAACGGCCAATTATCATGGTTTGGTTGAATAATTAGTAAACTAATTAAATAAAACAGAGTCCCTTGTGAAGCTTGCTGTTTACTTCAGTTAGCAGCTTTCCACTTCTCTTTTTTGTGTCCTGCTGACAGTCATTATTTCTATTAGACATGCAAGCACACACACTCACATACGTTCTTGACCATGATCATTTTCTGTGGTATTTCTTTCATCATCAGTCATCATGTGCTAATTTCTAAGGTCATACACACTTACTCTTTTTGTACTGTTTTAAATTTCTTATCTAAAAATGATTGTTCTATTTCCCAACTATGATTTTATACATGTATTATTATCTGTTCTCAGCCCATGGGTTAAAGCTTTGATGAAATTATCATTTTGCCTTTCATTTGTGGTTGTTTCTGGTTTTTTTGTTTTGTTTTGTTTTGTTTTTTTCCTAGACACAAATTTCTAAGCAGGATTTTAGCTGTCCAAACTAAGCTTGCATTACTGAAAATATGTGCTTAATCATCTTAAATTTATTTATCTATTTAAATAAATAAATATTCAAGTTTTAAATAGCTATTGTAAGAAAAATATCTTATCAAATTGATGTGTAAAAGGCAGAGTTAATAATTATTAAGCAGTTTGCTTTCAGATCCTTCAAAATCCTCATGTGGCAATCCGCACTGTGTCTGTAGATGTTGGATGAAGAATGTATTTTTCAAATTATATTTGATAATAAAATACAATATTGAAAAAATTCTTTTTAAAGAATTTAGTACTCTTTCCCAAAGCTCTTAATCTTTATTGCTTTTCCCTTTCTACTCCATGAACTATTCCAACTTGAAAACTTTTTTAAAATTTATTTTCTTTTATCAAGAGAAAGAAAAAGATTCAAGATTAGACTCTTGATCTTGAATAAGAACTAAAATACATCCTAATTTATGGTCGTACCACGAATGAATATTAGAGTAAAATTAGATGATATGCCATAGAGATATCAAAATCTCAAATAATACTGTTATTTTGCTACTAACTATGGCAAAGTCATTTTTATAAAATTGTGTTTCTCAGTTTTTCTCTTACCTGTCTAGCATTAATATAATTGAGACTCTAATATCCTGGTTTAATAAGTTTCACAACATAATAAGCAAGCAGCTGTACTTTATTCTTAACTCGCTGAAATGTACTGGCTTCCTCATTCCCAAAATCCTAAGCTACTTCCACTTTGTACCTTTACTGCTCCAGCTGCTACTTCCTCTTCTAACTCCTCCTTTCCTGGCTGGCAGTAAGTCCATCCCATTTCCTCCTCTGCTCATAGATTGGCTGTCACATGCTTTATTGGCATATCAGGGGACAACTTTACCCCTACAACTATCTGGGTTTGAAAATGTTGTGCTTATGTGATGGCTGTTCCATTACATTTGGTGATTCTGACATGAAGATTTATACTAGAACTACATTTGCTTTAAGTCAAGCTTTGCCAGCAAATGTATGGGTGGTGAATGTAAGTTTCAGAAAAACCTTGTTTTAAATCTGACACTTAATATTCTGGACTTATTTTGCTAGAAGAATAAAAGAAGAAAGAAAGGAAAAGCTAGTTCTATTCCCACTGCCGCCCACACAGTAGCCATCAAGCATACCAATTTGCTATCTAATTCTCAGGGTTATTCTCATCATGTGTAAGTTGAATGGTGAAATTGGTGGTCTGCACAGTTTCAGTTTTACATTTTCCGTTCCTGCTGAACATGCACAGCTGCACCAATTTTCAAATTTGGCTCAAAATATACTTTAAAAAAAATCTTGTCATTACCACTACTATAGCACTTTGTAGTAATAGATGGCTGAAAGCACATTCCACTGAACAGGATTTCTGACATATTTCTTTAATACTAGCTCATAAAACTAAAGTTGTTTCTTAAGGAAATTTTAAGAAAATAATATTTGAAACAAGGTAGATGGTTTTTCATTATTTTGATGATATTTAGTATTCTCTAAATGTTATTTACTTTTCAACATAGTTTCAATGTTTTAAGATTTGTAAAAGTGTATTTCCAGACAGTAAAATCAAGTTAGAACATGATATGTTAAAGTTCATATGACATTTTACAAATGGAAATACACTAAAGGTAGAAGAAATTGAGAGAGAGACTTATGAACAATCATATTTCAGCTAAGGCGAAAAAGGGGGTTAAGAAATGCCTATATCCAACTCAGAACTATTTATCTCAAAACAAAATTCATTCTAGCTACTAAGAGTCAAATTCAAGACAAATAGCTGAAACAAGAAAACAGCAAAATCATATACTTTATCCACCTTTCACAGATTCATTCTTTTCCTTTGTATAAATTGTATGACTCTGAGGTTTACCTGGAGTGATATATATTATATAATTCTTATCATCAAAATCCTACCTAGCATGTGACACAGCTAGAAAAACATAAACTTAATAAATATATAGTGAAGTACTATATGAATTGTGAATTAATATGAATAAACACTCCTAGCCAAGCTGCCTGTTTTAGAACCTGTGTATGTAACCAAAAATGTGACGAAAAATAAGTTATTTTCCTAAGAATAAAGTTTAAATCAAATGGTATTATTATCTTATGTTATATCTAGACCATTCAGTAGTTTGAATCATACAAAATATGTTTCCTCGGTATATTTTTACCTTGAAATGGAAGATCCCAACATAAGAACTACATGATTATTTGCATCTCTTCTTCAGAAGGGTGTCACCAGAACCACATCCTAGGTTGGGTCAGCAGTCTGGCGTTAAAATAACAAAGAGACAAAAATAAAGTGACGAAACTTAGAAGCTAAATTGTATCATGAACACTAAATACTCAACATTAATTATCAGAAATGTAGGCAAAGGACAATTTGTTGAGCTGAGATAGTCAAATTGTGACTGGTTCAGGCAAATGTCGAAAAATTAAAAATAGCTGGAAGTGATAAATTTCAGACCATCTTTATCTACTTCAAAAGGCTTAAATGTAAAATGTCAAGTATAACTGTACATTTTGTTTTATCAAATTTTTGCCTGAACTCTTTATTACCAAAAAAATTATTTTGGGCTCTGTTTTGTTCAAAATACATTGGTTCCTCTCCTTTCTCCCCCTGATTCTAGTACATGATGGAGAAAAATCCATATCATGTTATGGTCTGGTGAGGTGAATTTTAAAATTGTTATGCAAGTCTAGGATTGAAAAGCAATACAAATGCTGAATTCAAAATAGTGAAGGGAAAGTAGAAACTAAGGTTGATATTCTCAGAGGTTTTCTCTTCATGGAATGGATAATAAAAGTTAGCCCAGAGAAGGTGATGGATGCTCCGTCCTGAAAGCTTGGAGGAGACAGTTATAAGAACAGTCTAAGTCATGTGAATAAATTTCCCAAAACTGATTCTTCCAAAACTCTCTATTTGAAGGGGTGGAACAGAAGGAAGAACAGTGTCCAAAGACAGAAAACTCTCACATTATGCAACATCCTTAGGGGATTGTGAGCTTATAAATTAAATGTAGAAATAAAAGAAATAGAAGATCAACCTCTTGAGAAGCTGAATAACAACTGAAGACTGCAGTCTTTGCAGGGGAATAGAGACTATACAAATGTGGGTCAAGGGACTTGAGGGTTTTATAGGGTGGTAAAAGGAAGTTTGGGAATGGAAGATTCCATTCACAGGTCAGTTCTACCACAGTCTCAAAGTGGTAAATACCAAAGGAAGTTGGTATGCTCATCTTGTCTTAAGAGTCCACAGACCTTTGTCATTTAAATCAACTCTATCAGCTTACCCAATGTTTTAGGTCATTATTTCTTCAAATGTAGCCTTTACTGTATGAGTATAACCATATTTTTGAAGGAGCTGATAAATGTCATTATTTGAACCAAGCCTGGCACATGAGGCAGATTGCTGCAGAGGCTTAGCTAGACACTACAGAATTAGCTGCCCAGGGAGTTTCTATAGCTTTTGTCTAGAGTTAGGCAAAGTGAAACCAGGAATCACAGGCCATGCTTGAACTAAGTTCAACACTTGCTTCCCATGAGCAAGTAGCTTCCCAGAGTTTTGGGTTACACTATTGAAGATCACCTTAAACTAAAGTTTGTTCTGAAAACTTCATTTGTAATCTCTAGGGTAAGATTTGTCTCATCAAATGCCAAATGCCTAAATCTAATTTAAGAATTATTTTTAATTTTTTTTTATTAATTACACTTTATTCACTTTGTATCCCCCCCGTAACACCCTCCCTCTTCCCCTCCAAAACCCTCCCTTCGTCCTCTTTCTCCACACATGCCCTTTCCTAAGTGCATTGATAGGGGGGTCTTCTTTTCCTTCCATCTGATCCTAGTCTCTTAGGTCTCATCAGGAGTGGCTCCATTGTCTTCCTCTGTGGCCTGGTAAGGTTGCTCCCATCTCAAGGGGAGGTGATCAAAGAGCAGGCCAATCAGTTCATGTCAGAGACAGTCCCTGTTCTCATTACTATGGAACCCACTTAGACACTGAACTGTCATGGGCTACATCTGTGCAGGGGTTCTAGGTTATCTCCATGCATAGAACTTGGTTGGAGAATCAGTCTCAGGAAAGACCCCTGTGCTCAGATTTTTTGGTTCTGTTGTTCTCCTTATAGTATTCCTGTCCTCTCCAGATCTTACAGTTTTCCACTTCTTTCATAAGATTCCCTGCACTCTGCCCAAAGTTGGCCATAAGTCTCAGCATTTGCTTTGATAGGTAAGAATTATTTTTAATTAAAATGTTATTTCCTGCCATTATCATTTTGATTGCCTAGATCAAAATACTCCCCCTCTCCCCATGATACAAGTTTGTGAGAAGCATCATTGTAAGTTTGGGAACTTTTTCAAGCAAGTTTATTTCATAATTGTGCTTTTGCTAATGAACTATTCATCATTCTCTTTTGTTCTCTTTTTGTCCTCAGCTAATGGAATCTGAAAGTTCCTGATGCATCACATTATCTTTAGCCTTGATGTTCTTGCAAGGTCATTTCCTTGTTGATGAACTTACCTCCAAGTGAGGTCTCTGTACACTACCTCACTGCTCAGGATATATCAGGCATTTCCTAAGTTCCAAGAAGAGGCAAGGAGTTGTAAGTATACATATATATTTATATTAAGTTAAATTTAAAAGATGTTTTGTTTAAGCTTGATTTGCCTCAGTTCTTTGTATGTTGGCTCACAAGAACTTCACTATCTGGACAAGAGTGGCCTGCTCCATTTTGTCCTTAACATTTTGTAACTTCCAAACTCCTTAATATATAAAAGTGAAATGCTATAGGTTTGTCATATCCTCAAAAACCATGTATTGATATATTTGTTCTCCCTTTGCTCCCTCCCTGTGACTCTAAATTGCTTAAGTACTAAAAGCTCTCAAGGTAGTGACCTGAAATATTAACAGGTTACATCACCTCATTAAGCAAAAGAAACTGCTCTTATTTAAAGTTCATAGAGCTGACATTGCATTTATTCAAAAAATTATGAATGTTTGCATGGATGTGTAGGAACGATACACTGCACCTGAAGATTGAGTATTATTTAACTTTCCGCGGGCTATAATAATTTCACCCATTAGTTACTGCCTTTGCAAAGTAAAGATTAATGATGCTAAAATGGTACATTTTAATGCAATCAAGTGCCATTTCTTTCTAACTATATGTTGATGATCTGGTTTCTTTCTTTCTTTTTTTTTTTTTCAGAAATAGCACAAGTTCATTTCAAGGAGAAAGACAGCCCTTAAATAACAGGGCAATTATTATTTTAATCAATAGCAGTATTATATTTTAAATTAATCTTCAAAAGTCCCTGAAGCTAAAATTTTGAAAGTCATTAATCAATTAAGCAAAATACTACACAGTCTTACAAAGCAATCTATCTATCTCCTGAAGGTTGTTTAAACTGCCTTTTAGAATGAAAATTTAGCACTTTTCTTTCACTTCCATTTTCAGTTTTATTTTGTTTTCACTAAGTACAACTGCATAAGAATATTTATTTACACATCACTTTCCAGCATGTAAAATTAATGTGATGCTATAAATACAAATGTTTTCATATATTTAGGATGTTCTACTTTTCTCTACAAATGTGTAAATTGCTAAAGAAAAGAAACCTTGGTTATTTGAATCAACAACCTGAATAAGGTGTCAAAAGTCTTTATCTTCTAAAATCCAAGTTCTCCAAAAGTTTTCTGCCTGAAATCATTTCAGAGACAGTGGAACATGTTCTCCTTGAGATAAAAAAAAATCTGGCATATACATGTTTCATTTTATATGATACTGCATGAAGACTTCATCTCACTTTTCTAGACCCTTCATTAATTGAGATAAAATTAAACCCCGTTAAAAAATTTCTCTTTCTTCTTAATAAAATATCAAGTCTATAATTCCTAATAGTACATCCTTTCCTGTCTCTAGCAGGTAATGATCAACTGTTTCTCTGTGTGTCTGTCTCTGCTCTTTAATATTCTTCATCAAAACTCTTAAGCAGCAATTGCAGCTGGTGATATGTTTTTGAAATGACAAATCTAAATAATTAGAGAAAGGAGTCATTTAAATGAAATTGCTTTGGAAGAACTTATACATGGCAAACATCAAATTTAACAACTTATCATTTAAAATAATCAAAGCTAATTTGACTCTCCACAGTAAGTTGTGAGGTGGAGAGTATTTCCACCTCACTTCTCTGACAAGGGCTTCCATTTTCATTCTTTTAGCTCTAACTTTGGCTTTCTTTGGTCACCTTTGAGTTTTTCTTCACAGTGAACTCATGAGCCCGCTCTCTTCAAACACATTTTGCTCTGAACTTTATTCGGCCCTCTACATATTCAAACATTACCTCATTCTTCTCAAATGTTCTTCTTGACACAGATTAATTGAGCTGATGTTTCGGTTTGGGACATTTTAGGTACCATGGAACAAGGGAGCTGCATCATCACTTATCAATAGACACCAAGAGAGATTATATCAGTTAGATGTTTCCAGTGAAGAGAATTGTATCATCACTTCAGGCAGAGCTAAGATAACATAGGCTTCAATGATTTCAACTTTTCCTTGGAAAGAATAAATACAGTCATATAAACAAATCATTTACCTTGGCTAATATAGTTGATAGGTGTATTAGAGCAAATACTAGAGGTTGTAACAGAATTTGAGCTTGTTTATCCCATACAAAAGCATGTCACAGAGTGGGTAGTGGCCCATTGGTTCTTCCTCAGAGCTCTCAGAGATGGGTATATTAATATAAAAAACACATAATTACTTAAAATGTGTTACTGAAGTAATTTATTTTTTGAGATTTAACTGACTCTACTATGATGTTTTAGATGTTAAGGTAAGCTTTTTGTCTCTTATCATCATCAAAACAGGACTCTTTTGTTTTCTTTTTTTTCCTTTTTTTGTTAAAACAAATTTTCTACTTAAAATTGCTAACAACATGTCCTCTAACCTCTCAGTTTTTCAAAGACAACTCAACTAATACCTATGGTTTTTTAAAAACATAATAGACCTTAACAGAACATTGGGGAAAAGTATAAAAACCTGCATGGGATAATGGCTTAGTGGATAAAGTGTTGGCATGGAAACAGAAGCAACTGAGTTTGGATCCCAACCTCAGTTTAAAAATTTAGCCATGCTAGAGACTGACACATGCCAGACTCACTAGTCAAGTAGTGTAACTGAAAGTGGTAAGAGCCATGTTTAGCAAGAGACATTTTCTCAAAAATGACTTCCACACTCCACTAAATGTTTAAGAATGTGAGGACGCACACACACTAAGATATTTAGAAACAGACAGAAAGAGACAAAGGATCAAAGGTTCAAAGACTAAAATACAAAAATAATTTTAAACATGATAAACTAATAGATTAAAATAATCTTGATTTTAAAAAAGAAAATGAAACAAAATTGGAGATATAATTGATGATGATTCTTTGGGAATTAGAATAGCAATGCAATCTCTTTCAGTTCTAAGATGTGTATGTTCTATGATCGTCAGTGTTTATGACTTACCTCAGCATCCATCTGCATCCCATTCTCATTTATCTTGGTCTCATCACTGTATTCTTACTTTCCTGAATAACTGTTAATTTTTCAGCTTACTTTTCTGATACTCAAATGACTTGTCTTATATTTCATTATAAGTAACCATTTTTATTGTTATTTCTGACTTAAAAATCTGTTATTTTATGATAAAAACCATTTACAGAAGCATAAATGAAATTAATATACTGTGATGTTAGGACTTTTAAACAACAAATTCATATATATGCATTATTTTTGTAGTAAAATTATGACATTTTTCTCAAATCAAAGGTAATTCAAGACATACACTACTCGAAATCCTAAGTTTTTAAAAGCCTACAACCTGCTGAAAATTGTGGCATATATATATATATGTGTGTGTGTGTGTGTGTGTATAAACACATATATATGTGCACAAAAAGTTAAAATGCAATTAACTGTTTTATATATGTTTATGTGTATACATACATGCCTATATATATTTGTTGTTATTCTGTATATATGCAGTATATTTGTATATGCACATTGTATTAACAGTCATCTAGAGTGAGAATTTTATAAACAAGCAATCTTAAAAATTAGGAAATAATCAATAATATTTTGTAGTACCAGTTTTGTAGAAATAAAGCATATGATTAAATGTTAGTGATTGTGCTGTAGTATTCCTATATTGCTCCTATATTCTAATATTAAGACTGTTGAAATAAATTTTACTTGGACCAAGTGTGTTCTTGTTCAGCTTCTTCTCATTTTTTAAAAATAAAATATATTTATTGAAGACCTTTCCCATGTCTATCTCCAACTTGTCCCCTCCTTTTTTAATCACTTATTTTTATTTTTATTATTGGTTACATTTTATTAACTCTGTATCCCAGCTGTATCCTGCTCCCTCATTCCCTAATGAAATCTATACACCTAAAGAAGATAAACAAGAAAGAGGACCCAGGGTAAGATGATCAATCCTCACTTAGAAAGACAACTGGTATGAGCATTGGATGTAGGAGGAAACAAGTAACAGGACAGGAGCCTACCACAGAGGGCCTCTGAAAGACTCTACCTAGCTGTGTATCACAGCAGATACTTAGAATCATAACCAACCCTTTGGCAGAAGGCAGGAAATCATATAAAAGAAGGCAGAGTTAATATAACCTGGAAAGGATAGGAGCTTCACAAGGACCAAATATATCTGGGCACAGGGGTCTTATATGAGACCGCTTTTCCAACCAAGGACCATGTATGGATATAACCTAGAACCTCTGCTCAGATAGAGCCCATGGTAGCTCAGTATCCAAGTGGGTATCCTAGTAAGGGGAATAGGGACTATTTCTGACATGAAGTCAATGGCGGGCTCTTCGACCTCTCTACCCTACAAGGAAGGAGCAACCCTGCTAGGCCACAGAGGAGGACTTTGCAGCCAGTCCTGAAGATACCTGATAAACCAGGGTCAGATGAAAGGGGAGGAGGTCATCCCCTATCAGCGTCTTTTTTTTCCTTGTTATTTTTAAAAATTTTTTAAATATTAGTTACAGTTATTAATTTTGTATCCCTGCTGTATCTGCTCCCTCATTCCCTCACAATCCCATCCTCCCTCCCTCATCTCCTCCCTGTCCCTTTCCAAGTCTTCACCTGGCAGGGCTGCTCTTCCCTCGGGGGGAGGGGGGAAGGGAGGTCAAAGAGCATACCATTGAGTTCATGTCAGAAATAGTTCCTGTTCCCCTTAATAGGGTACTTACTTGGATACTGAGCTAACATGGGCTACATCCAAGCAGAGATTCTAGGTTATATCCATACACGTTCCTTGGTTGGAAAAACAGTCTCATAAAAGACCCCTGTGTGGAAAAACAGTCTCATAAAAGACCCCTGTGCCCAGATATATTTGGTCCTTGTGGAGCTCCTGTCCTCTCCAGATCATATTAACTCCCCCTTCTTTCATATGATTCCCTGCACTCTGCTGAAAGTTTGGTTTTGAGTCTTAGTATCTGCTTTGATACACTGCTAGGTAGCCTTTCAGAAGCCTTCTGTGGTAGGCTCCTGTGCTGCTACTTGTTTTCTCCTATCAGCTTCTTATTAATTAAACCTCTATTAATTATGTCTGAATTATAACTTTTTGTAGGAACTTTCACACATATAGGATATAAGGACTCAGTTACTGTCTTGGTGTTAAATTATGGAGACATAAAATCAAGACATGTTTTTGACCCTGTCATAGCTAGAGGTAAACCTGTGCTCAAGTGCACATGCCTATGTGCAGTGTAGGATGTCTGCTAACAGCTATATTCAAGGACACTGGAGCTCTCAGAAATCCCACACTGAGTGAAGAAGAAGCATCAGCATCTTCCCCTTGTCATCAGTGGCCAGAGCCAATGCCATACTGTGTTTGGGCTGAGGCATGAACTCAGATGCTCTGCTTCCATTTGCCTATCATAAATAATAACAAAACAGCAACAAAACCCTACAATATTTGACAAGACGAACTCCATAACTATCTAATATCTGTCAGTAAAACTCAAGCTGTTACAATGGATTAGCACTTTCTGAAAATAGATTTCCTAAAGGAAGGCTATGAGTAGAAAATTATTACTATCAAGTAAGTGACAAAACAGAAATATTCACTCTCACATATTGTAAAAATAAGTATCACAGACATCTATCTACTTGAGAACATCAGGTCATATCCATGATAAGTTTTTCATGGGAGTAATAAAAGATGACTGTAACAAATTTATTTAAAAAAAGAGTCAAAGGAGAATAATTGTGAGAGAAAATGCTGAGCTCCACAAGAGACAAAGGAATAAAATATAGACCTTTCATCTTTATTCTGTGTCCATAGCCAAAGGTTAAATTATTCATTTGTCTGTAGTTATTTCTGTGGTAATTGTATAGTCTGTTTGTGTTTACCTTTAGATACTAAACTGTATTTTCTCATATTAGTGCCACCAAAAGCCAGAGCCACACACAGAGTCTGCGGCATATGATATCTTTTTTTTTCCCCATTGGAGAGAAAAAATATTTTTACTGATATTAGAATTTTGCCATCATGGTACTAACATGCCCACTATAAGTTAATATTTTCTCTCAGAACACATAGCTTGAGGTACCATAGCATTAAGTCATGACCCCACAGAAAAATAAATAAATGAATGAATAAATAAATAATGCATATTATGTCTTAATACTCAACTAGAATCTAATTCATAGGGAACCATGGCATCTTACACAAATGGGCAAAGGAACAGTAACACCATGTACTATAAAATTTACAATCTAATAAGTTGTTGACATGGCCAAATACTAAACTCCCACAAAGGGCTCAAGGTACATACCCTTCATCTGCTATAAAAAGAATATCTTGCCCTTCTCTGCAGTATGATCTCTGAGAAATCACCTTCTTTTCTATACTATATTTAAATAAATTATCTGCTTGTTTATGTCTAGGTGAATTCTTTCACCACTCACATCCCAAGCCTCCCACACCCTGTTTGAGATGGCAAGTAGTTCTCCCCCATTTCACTGAAAATATTCTCTGTCTCTATCTAAGTCTATGTCTGTCTGTCTGTCTTTATCACACACACATATGCATTCATCTCTATCTCTCTTTTTCCTTCTCTCTTGCTTTGCGCTTATTCTCTCTCTCATTGCTGTTGTTGTTTCAAAACAGGGTTTCTCCGTGTAACATTGGCTGTTCTAGAATCACTTTGTAGACCTGGCTGGCCGCGAACCCAGAGATCAGAGATCAGAGATCAGCCTGATTCTGCCTCCCAGAGTGCTAGGATTACAGGTGTGACACGAAATGAAACTATGCTTATTCTCTTTCATCTCTTCATTGTCCTTAATGGTGCCTGAAACTTAGTGGCTATCCAATTACAGCAGAAAACATTTTGCATATGTTTAAAAATTATGATTCCTAGAATGGAGAACATAGTTCAGTTAGCATATTGCATTTTTACCATGCAGGAAGTCTTGAGTTTTATCCTTAGTACTACACAAACTAGGCATGGTAGCACATGCCAATAACACCAGCACTTAGAAGGTAAATGCAATGGAGCCAGAAGTTCAAGGTCATCTTCGTCAGGCACATAGTGAATAGGAACCAAAATAGAATACATGAGGCCTTGCCTCAAAACTAAGTAGGTAAATACATAGACAAATATATTACCAAATACATTCAGTGTTGTTGGTATATGTATTTGTTTAAAGTTGGGCTCTTGATTTCCCCCATCTAAGCCATCCTTAGTTATCTGAAGCTCTTTATTTTGACATGGGGCCTTGTGAGATTTTTTCCATCCATGTCAGCTGGTGTAGTCATTGTGAAGGTCTTATTTAGTCAATCATGTTGTTGTGATATCATGGGTGCAGTTTATCCCTATACACATGGACAATTTTGAAATGTCTGAGCGGCAAATATTTAAAGCTATTCAAAATCGAAATGGCAGTGTTCTTTCCCAAAAATTGACTATAGATACAAACTATTTATTACTACTGAATGAAAAATAAAAAGAAATAATTTCTTGATAGTTTCAAAATTTACAAAACTAAAATAAAAATTATAAACCCAGAAAACGTATTTGAAGTTTTACAAATAAAAAATAGTAACCTGAGAGTGTCTTTCATTTACTGAAATTAGTTAAATAAATGACAAAATGTGTAGCTGCACAAGGACAGGGCATCCTTGACCTAATGGTCATTGCGTTTACTGTCATCTGAAGGAGAAGTTTTCAGTACTGGGAAACAGCACTGGATGCCAAAGTTGCCTTTGGAGAAATGCTATTGGTCAGTTCTCTTTGACAATACCATGGCACTTGCAAGATAGTTCTGCAAGAAACTATCAAGCACACTAAGTGTTAAATGGACCAGTTGCAAGAACTCGGAAGTCATTTTCAGTGCCCTGCATTTTCTCACCCCCACACCAGCTGCTGAATCCTGCCGGTTCTGCCTTTAGTGATTCTTGATTCTGAGTGCTTTTGTTCAGAACAACCACCACAACATTATTAACACAACCACAGCGTCCGAAGTGGAATATAAGCAAACCTACCTTATCCACAATCTGTACTCCAAGGGAAGTTTTATTTAAAAACACAAACACACTGCACTTGCTTGCTTTGTCTCAGCATTTCATGGGAAAATTTTTCTTTGGCACTGCTTGATATACAAAATACTTTTTTAGCTTCGATTTATACAAGCTGAGTATTTAATTCCCCAAGGTTGGCATTTACTATAACTATGACATAGATTTCATGTTATCCAAATTCTGATTAAATAATGTTTTGAAATAGTCACACTTGACCTATGAAAAGCATTAGCGATTAAGTCATTTATCATTCTCAGATAGCTTTTATTGCACCTATAACAGATCTAGGGTAATCAGTGGAAAAGGCATTAGTGTTTAATGTTTGAAGAACATATCAAGCAGTTATAAGAAAAGCATGTTCTGCAGTCCAGAATTTAATTTTTACATTAATGGCATATCTATTTCAATAAATGCCACCTATTTCAGCTTCTTATCCCTTACAAATTTAATTAAATGGATGAATAATATCTATGTACAGTGTCGGAGATGACCTCTTTTTACTTACGTCATGAATCCATTGAAGGGAATTTTCTCCTTTGAGCAAAGTCTCTTATTCCTATCCTCCTTTATCACATTTTCTTATTTACTATAATATTCACCACGCAGGTTATGAAAAATTATCAGAAAAACCACTCATTAAGTAAACTTGTGTAGCCTTACTCTTATTTACAGAATAGTTGGGCTTTGTTTTGTTTTATTTGAATTCTGTTTATTTTTTGTTTGTAGTAACATAATGTATTAACCAGCAGGTTTACCCAAATTTCTGCTTTCTATCAATACATTTCCAGTGCTTAATAGCATTTTGTGTCTCTTCTGCCTTCAACTGGGTACACTTGTAATGAACATTTTCTAAGGATAATTTGGGGATATTATTTACATTTTAAAATTTGACTTTCTAGTTACTCATTTATAACATCATGAGCATTATTATGAATAAGAATGGATTTCTCAGAGTGTGAAATTTGGAGCCAGATTATCTCCAAAGTAAACAATCTGACAATAAGACCAGTTTTTAGTACAGTACTTTATCAACTTAGTTTTTTAAATGGACTTAGATATTTGTATTTTATGTCTATGGCTCTTTGGCCCAACAGTAGGTCTGTGTACCCCTTGATTGCAGTGAGCACAGAGGTCATAAATGGGAACTGTATCCCCTGGAAATAGAGTTACAGAAGGCTGTAAACTGCCACATAGTTGTTAGTAGTAGCTCTTCTGTAAGAACAGTAAGTGCTCTTAAATGCTGAATCATTCCTCCAGCTTGATTAAATTCATACTCATAGAACTTGTAAAGCAGGAGAAATAGACAGACTTTTTTATTTTATTGGATCTACCCAAGTATTTAATTTCTTCCTTACAGAACTTTCATGTACTCTCTCCTTTACTTCTTTCAAATTCATTGCCTCTTTTTCTTTAATTGTTATAAATACACTTTCAAGGTCAACCTTTCCATATTGGATTGCAAATTTGTGTGTTCCCCATGGGGAAGATTATTCTTCCTACTATCATCAATCTTTATTTGGCTGAGGTTATTTTTCTAAGGTTGAGGGCTCCTGAGCTTTCTGCATAACATGTTAGCATGTTTATTGGTACCATGTTTAGGCGTTATGATAGCAAAACATAATGGATGTAGCTTCAGAGATTTCTAGAAGACCCAAGCTCACAAAACAATCTTTCTCTCCTCTGGATCTTACAATTTATTTTGCTCTCTCTTTCACAGTGAACCCTGAGACAAAAACACATGCAGACAGCTATGTATATACATGTAGATATATATGTGAATGAATATATGTTTGTGTATGTGTATGAATATAGAATGTATATGCTATATATAGTATATATGATATATAGGTATGCATGCAAATGCATAAGTACACATATAACATATAGCTATATATATATACATTTATATATCAGTTGGGACTGGGATTCATATGTCTGCAAATTTCATATTTTTAATATCTTAATAGGCAAAATTTTAAATTTAGTTTATTTTAATTTGTGTTTGTATATGTGTCTGTATTCCTATTCATGTGTCTATATTCCTATTTGTGTGTGGATGCTCAGAGAGACAAGAAGACTGGTTCTAATAGAGCTGGAGTTACATGTAGTTGTAACCTGCTTACCAGGGGTTCAGGTAACTCAAGAGCAGCAAACACTATTTAACTGCTGAATTATCTGTACGGTTCCTGGACAATTTATTTATTTATTTTGTCAATTCTTTACTCTGTTTCTCCAATTCTAATGGCTACAATCTAGTAATTAGAATTGTGTAAATAAGATACACACACACACACACACACACATACACACCCAAATCTTCTTACATGGATGGTCCTATATGAAGACAAGCATTAAAATCCACGTTGTCAATCATTAATATTTGAAAATGTGTTTTATGAGATGGATAGAAAAATGACTATCTTTCATGTAAGGATGGGTAAGCAAACTAAATGGCTCATTATCCAAGGAAAGTTCATGGGGATGAACATGGGGGAAGACCCCAGTTATCTACTGATGCATAACAACCATCCCTAAAGCTTACTGTACCACTATAATGATAATTTTATTAGGTTGTATAATTTTCTATAGCAAGAACTTAAATCAAGGTATGTGGATAGTTCTGATCCATGCAGCACTAAAGAGATCATTGGTGTCATTCAAATAGGCAAGTGTGGGAGGTATAATCACTGAATATGTGGCATTTGGCAAAGGTGGTTGTAGGCTATTTTTATTCAGGTGTCATTAGCATTTTGTGAAATAAAAATGAAGATAGTTTTGACTCAAACTTCTCACACAAAAGAAGCAGTCCCACAGCAAACGTTCTCACAGATAATGTAAAAGCTACTACATCCTTTGTAACTAGCATGAAAAAGCCTAACATTACTTATAAGTCGAAGTAGTTGTACAATTACTTATGTTTAAATTGGAAATAAAAGATAGGTTTTTTTGAGTGTATGAGAATTTCTGGCTGTATTTTCCAGTATTAACAGGGACTCTGTGAAGAAACAACCACAGTGTATAAAACTCTAGGAAATATGACTTCGTGAGAAATCCATAATGAAGAGTAGGTAGGATGGTGCACTTATGCTGACTTATTTTCTACTTGCTATAGTTGCATGACTAACATTGCCCAGTCTAACTTCAGCTAACTCACCCGAAAGAAATGACAAGTGATATTAACATATATAAAAGATCGACTCTCAATCAAAACAATTTTTAAAAGTAGTGCACAAATGATAAAAAGAATGGAATAATTAATTAACTCAGACATATAAAAGCACCTTAACAGTAGTTAAATCGCTTCTTTTCACATTTCATCATTCATTTTTACTTTTTATTTTTTTATTAATTATATTTTATTCACTTTGTATCCCCTCTGTAGCTCCCTCTTCCCTCACCTCCCAAACCCTTCCTTCTTCCCCCTTCTCCATGCATGTCCCTCCCCAAGTCCACTGATAGGGGAGGTCTTCTTTTCCTTCCCTCTGATCCTAGTCTATCAGGTCTCATCAAGAGTAGCTACATTGTCTTCCTCTCTGGCATGGTAAGGCTGCTCCCCCCTCAGGGGGAGGTGAGCAAAGAGCAGGCCAATCAGTTCATGTCAGAGGCAGTCCTGTTCCCATTACTATGGAACCCACTATCTTCTCAAATATCTTTACCAAATATCACTTAAATTCTCACACTAATAATCCTATAATGTATCAAAATGTTTGTGAATGAGTGGAAAGATTTTGTAATAATTTTCTAGTTTTTTATGTAGCAGATGCATTTTAATTTATGATAAGGACAACTCTTTATCAAGCAGTTTTATAAGCTATGTTTTTTTTTTTTTTATCACAGAGGCTGTCTTGAAATATTTAAAAAATTTTCAAGAACAATGAAGGACAAGGACAGATCCCATAATGGTTTGAGGGAGAATACTCTGTAGACAACATATCAACTTAACCACAAATTAATTAAATGGTTTCCTTTCAAGTGATACCCACAGCTAATAATATTCTCAGAATAATATAATTTGCAATCTTTAAAAAAAATCTTAAAATGAAGAAATAACACTAGCACAAAATGATTAGGAAAAAATCATGTTGAGACTTTGAATGTACTAGTAAGCCACTGAATATATGCTTTAGATGTTAGTATATGTGTATAAAATACAGTCCAACATAGATAAGTATATTTGTAATATATAGTGTAACTGAAATTTTTTAAATTGGAAATTGTAGATTTGTGAGTTATGTACTTAATCTCACAGTAGATAGTTCTTATAACTGAAGATAGGTATAGAATTACCTCTGATTATAATACAGTGACAAAAAAGTTGCCTACCACATGCTAGGGCTCAGTATGCATTTATTGAATTAAAAATGAATCTGTGTTTATGTAAATGTAACCATATCAGTTCAATAAGTGGGTCTGTTTGCTCTCCATGTGGGAAGCTTATTCTAGTGAAATAGAAGCATTTCCAGGCCAAGAAATACTTGCTTTTCCTTTTTCTTAGTCACTCACTCATACATTCTATCTTTTATTTTGCTAATTCCTGGTCATGGTACAGAATGAGTACTTCTCTGCTACTTTTCTTATAGTCATGCTAGATAGTATATATCTCAAGATTATAATTTTTAAAAAATTTCTCAAACAATTTAAATGTATCTGTTTGATCTAGTTTGTAAATGTGAAACCAATGTAATTTTCTGAATCAGTGGTGGTGAACCTGGTAGCTTCCCAAGATATTTTATCTGGAAAGGCAGGTGTACAAAGAGGGAATCAAAATAATCTATCTAAGCTACGTTCAGAGTTGAGTCATTGACTTAATATCCACATGTCATTTGAGCATTGGTAAGGTTGGTTGTTATTGAGTCACATAACGGATTCTAAACACCAAGAATTGTGTGATGAAAATTAGGTTAAAAGCCTTTTTTTCCTGCTCATAACTTCCAGATGATTAGCAAGTCAAAAAAATAGTTATCTCTTAGCTGCTGGCACTTGAATATTCTAGCAGCCTGTCCCCATGAAGTTTCTATATTTCCTGATAGAATTGAAAAGTATTTGTCTTTCTGTCTATGTGAATTTTAAACAACATTGCATCGGTCATAATAACACAACTAAAGCACAATTACTGGGTACTGTCCAAAATTCTGAACCCCTCGTTGTCACCAGCCATTTCAGAAACTTTTCACTTTTACATTCCTTCTAACCTCAATTTAATAAACATTTATTGCTCTTCCTACTTGAAATATTATCCTTTCTACTCAAATTTGCATCAAACTCTTTTCAGTTTTTAAGTCACTCTGTTCTTTTTTCCTTTGGTACATTTTAATTGTACAAAGATATTCACTTCTTTTCCAGTAATGCAGAATTTTTTCACACTGTGTAATATGGTTGCTCCATTTTCTATGCTGACAGGTAACCTTGAATTGGCATATGAATCTTATCATATCGGCAAATAGCAGTAATTCAAAAACATTATGAAAACTCTACTGTGAATTCAAAACTCTGGATTTTTGTTATCACGATTTTGTCATTGTCATTGGGACACAAAGTAAATAAACTGTAATTAATATAAAAATTAAAATTTAATTAAAAAAGAAATAATAAGGTTACCTCACTTACTTAAAAGTACTCCTTCCCTTGTTGTACACTTGAGCATATTTTGAATATATGCCTATGAGTGGTAGAGCTTTATTTTGAGGTAGCACTATTCCTAATTTTCTGAGAAAGCACCAGATTAATTTCCAACTAGTTGTATGAGTTTACATTAAATAATTTAAAAAATTACAAAAAAAGATCAGCAACATAAAAAGTATAAGCTGATATTAAAGCAATACAAAGTAAACTGAAATAAAACACATTAAATAAACATAAAATAAGTTAAAAATAAATTTTAATCTCTAGTGAAAAAAGAAAGTTCTCCTTCCCAAGCTGTCAGGGGGGCTATAAACTAAAAATTCTATCAACTTTATAATTACTGTATTTAGTCTTTCTTTACTTTTCTCCTTCCATGGGGGAGAATCCATCTATCTGTAACTCAAACAGATGTTTCCTAAACCTCCTGAAGCCACATTTGTTCAAGTCTTCTCCTGTGCCCTATTCCCTAATGTCTAAAGCAAAATAATTTTAAAACAGCTCAGCAGGAAGATTAAAAAGATTAAAGATTAATATTTTATGATTATAATTTGTCTACAGCATCATCATATGTTTTTCATTTTGTAAGTATCAGGTATATGGTTAACTAGTCTATAGATTAAAAACAGATTTAAACACATAATTTGTTAAAAACCTAGGAATTATTACTACCAACATTGACTGGGAATGTTTGTAGAGGTAGGTGCAATAAAGGACTGCTCCATATTACTGCATTTTACATCAAGAAGA
Organism: Pachyuromys duprasi; assembly: GCA_028658305.1. Classification (NCBI taxonomy): domain Eukaryota; kingdom Metazoa; phylum Chordata; class Mammalia; order Rodentia; family Muridae; genus Pachyuromys; species Pachyuromys duprasi. The sequence goes on along the minus strand of CM053759.1, from coordinate 41,206,773 downwards.
TATGCCAACATTATCAAAACCAGAGTGTCAATTTTGTTATATCAAATCTATGTCAACAAATGAGCAACACAACCTCTTCCTCTTCTAGTTTCTTAAATATAGATTTGATATTCTGAGGGTTTTTCCTGTAAAAAACAAAAACAAAAACAAACAAACAAAAAGTTTGTGAATATGTTATAATTTTTATTTTGTGTGACAAGAAGAAACTATCCCTCTGCTTATTCATTGAGTTTGCATTGCTGTACTTTTTCACCCATTGGCAAATCAAGAAAATTAAATCTATAGCTTTTGTTTTTAGTTCAGTTCAGTGACATTAAAATTTCTTCTAAGGATGAACCCTACCAGTTCCCTGCTCAGGTGGGAGTCAAGACCTCTGCAATCAGCATTCTGTTTTACTCTGCAAAGATCATCTACTTATGTAGGCTCATTAAAGCATGATGAGTCAGATATGTCCTAGGGTGTATTTTAAGTTAATTATGTTATGAACTCTTACCTTTGCTGCTTTGGGCATAAATTAAGAGAGTTTAAAGTAAGTTCTTCTTTATACTTCAAATTAATTTTTGAGTTCTATTTTCTTTTTACTGGGTAGTTTCAGAAAAAAATATACCTGGTTTAATATCTAAATATAAAAGGAAATATTACTTCTCAGCATCTTCTGCAATTAAGCAGGGCTCTATTTTCTGGCAAAGGTACATTCCAAGGTTACTGCTTTGTTTTGTATCTGAAGCTTGTGTTTAGCAGCTGGGAGGACAGGCACAGATTCAAGTGCAGCTTCCTTTCAGGCATTTGATCAGAGAGTGAAGCACAGAGTGTCTGGAAGCCATAGCTATGCAATCTGAATTTGTAAAGCTTGACAACAAAACACTTTTACTGCAGAGTAAATAACATTATGCTAGTAGCTTTTATTTTTGTGTCAGAGACCACCTTTCTTAAGGAGAGATACAAATTCTACATAGATGCTTAACTCTTTTCTATTTTGAGAGAAATTTAAACTTTATTTTTTGCTGTCCATTAAGTTCCTGTCATCAATTAAGCAGAAAAAAAACAATGACCTTAATATTATCATTAAGGGCTTTTCTGTCATCACACTGCTCTGTTCTTGTTTCTGTTTGAGACCGCGTTTCATGTTACCCAGAGTGGTTTTGGATTCATCATGTACCCAAGTGTTGAACTCCAGATCCACGGGATTCCAGTTCTCAAGTTTTATACTCATAAACATGAACTGCCACAGCCAATGCCAATACTTTAAATTGCATTCAGCCATTATGTCGAGATAAATAAAGCTACTAAGCCTGAATCTTAAATATATATATATTACCCACACAAATCAAGATGGTATTCTAAACGTATACTCAGATCCCCCTAAACAGGAAAAATTATACTTACAAGAAAGCTTTTACCAGAGTTATGATAGCATCAGGGTAGAAATTGTTTTCTACATGGTAAGATTTTAATGACCATTAGTAAGAATATATATTTCCTCTTCCAAAATACTCTAAAAAATTCATTATATCTGTATCTTCATGTGATTTTCTTTATATATTTAAGATGTCAAAGAATAGCCACGAATAACTAATTACACTGTATCAGTGGCAACATGGATAGCAATCAACAATTTTTGTATTGTTTTTCCAAATAATCACTGGAAATACACTTTGAGCCATATTATTTCAAACATGTAGTGTGTGGTTTTATAGATAATATCAGTAACATGGTTAGCATTAAATATTGTGAGCTTGTAATAAGTATAACTCTCCGGTACTGTTGTTATTCCACAAGACTCTATAAACCTTTAGCATTATTTGCAGGGAAATTCTGATCCTATTTGGAGTTCTCTGATACCTTAAAATTAAAAAAAAATGTACACAGAAGTTAGTCTAAGACAATTTAATTAGACTTTGAGGGAATACAAAGCAAAACCAAAAAGAAAAGAAAACACAGTTGGCAAGTTTTAAATCTCTGCAGCTTCTGGGAGGAAGGAGATATAACCGACAGAAAGTCCTACCCTGTTGAGTTAGAATCCAACCAAGCCAGCATGCTAAGAAGCAGAAGTGAGGAACCACCTCTATGGCCAAGGAAAGATGGACCTCAGAGAAGAGTGAGAAGTAGGAATGGTAGAGAAAAACATACACAACACTGCCCAGGACTGAGAAGAAAATCAGATATAGAATGAAAAGAAAAAAAAAGGAAAAATTGCATGGTAGAGTTTCCTAACCAGCTTCACTGAGGGGGAAGGTGGTGATGCTGGGGAAGATCTCCTCAAGGGAATTATCATTCCTCCATTTATTTTAGCATATCTTCAGGTAATTCCAACTTCCTCTGAGGTGATTGACATCCTGGCCAAGAGACTGGCAGACCCAGGTGAATAAACTCTTAAGAAAGAGACAAAGGTATGTAATGTTCTAAACTCTGGATCAGAGCAGAATGTCATGTTTCCAATCAGGAAGTCTCCATTCTTCTGTCAGGAGGCCAAAGGAGGGGCAATTGTAATGGTATCTTTTCTAATGTTACCTGAAAATGAGGTGTGTGTGTGCACATGCGCGCATGCAGGGGATTAATCAAAAGCTGACCTAGGGAGAGGTCCAACAAAAATGGCTTATAAGGCCATTGAAACCTTTAACAACATCACAAATTTCATTATTTGATAAGCTTAGCAGAGGTAAGCTACTTTGTAGTATAGTGCGGGTATGTATGAACAGAGATGATATTACAAAAAGGCTCAGATGAAAGAGAATAGCAATTAATATCTCCAAAATGCATGCAATTTGATCTAGGTCACAATTATGTAAAATGCATACAAATTAATCACTTTATTGAACCCTGTATTTAAAGTCTGTGTCTCTAAATGTAACTTTTGTGATCTTGAATATTGTGTACTTATTTTCATTCATGGTATGTTCAAGATCAAGAAATGTGCTTTTAAAAAGATTGATTGATTAAGGAAGGGCCAATCAGTTACTGTGAGAACTTGGATATGCAGATTTTCCTGCAGAAACCTAACAATGTTATTGACTGTTTAATTGCTTAGTTACTGAAAACAAAGCAGTTGTAGGAATACCTGACCACAGGAGAAAGCTATGCTGTGGTATTTGGCTGAGGTATTGGCTAGGAGTAAACAAATTATGCAGTTCTTTATAGGTGAGTATTTCAGTGCTAAAACAGAAATGAATTAAGACTATCAACTCAATCTGTTATATACTTCTTAGATGCAAAGACTGTATTTCTCTGGGAGTTTCTGAAGTTCTTTCTTTCCCAGGCTACTCTTCAACCTCAATTTTCTTGGGTGCTTTTTCAGAGAATATTCTGTAATTATTTGGTTGCATGAGTCCTAGTAAAAAAATGACTATCTAACTCCCTGGCTTTCAGAGAAACAGTGCTAGACATGTATTTTTATTTTAATTTAATTTTTAATATTAATTACAGTTTATTCACTTTGTATTCCAGCTGTAGCCCCCTCCTTTATTTCCTCCTAATCCCATCCTCCCTCCTTCATCTCCTCCCATGCCTCTCTCCAAGTCCACTGACATTTATTTTTCACACAGGAAAACCCTCAAATACATTAGATGACTTTTTATATCACAATTGCATACTAACTTGGTCTATGTAAGCAGCACCTGTGGTTTTTGCAATTTGCTAATTATACAACAGTATGAAAAATATGTTTATCAATTCAACAGAATATTAACATACTATAGCAACAATTTTTTATTGGCTTCTCTCATCTTCTCTCTACAGTCGTGGAATAAAATGAAAGAGAGCTCACAGGATCAGGGATAGGTAGGGACCTGGATCATTTTATATTATTAGTTTCCAACTGATTTTGAGACTGTGGGCCATCACTTAAGTTATCACTCTTTTTTAAAATTGAAACTGACTACTTATTATGATACTGACAACAAATTAGGATAATACACAAAGTCCATGCACAAATGTAAAGGCATTGGCATTAGACTTGGCTTTTAAAATGGTCCCCAAATGGTCCTTGTACTTTTAGGTAAAATTAACATAGCAAAATCATCACAGCATTCCTGTTACACTGATTTTAAATAGAAACGAGCTTTGTGCCTCATAATACTTAAGATAATTCCTACACAATGAAAATAAATGTATGAAAAATATTAAGAGATCAGAAGAAAGGAAGAAATAGTATAAAAAGAAGAAAGAGTAACAATGATAAGGCTTATCACCTTGAAGAGTTTTGATTTCATTGCATAGAATAAACCTGTACCATAGACTCATAATACAGGAATTCTGAATATGTTTCAGTTGCTGGTTTCTACTATAGCTTGTAAGAGAAACAAATTTTCTGTTTCCTCAAAATAAAAAAGTCCAAATTCATATCTTTGAGTGTATTCATAAAAGATATTTACTTTCATAGAACTGATAGAATAGAGACTATCTAAAATATTAATTTGTATTGTTTATTTGAAATGAGTACAGTAAAATTAATATTTTAAATGCTTATGAAATAATACTGTTTCCTTTGCATGTATTAAGTTATAGTATGCTTTATATATTTATTGATGCCTTGCTGTGTTAACTTGTATTCAAACATCTTATTTTTATTGATTAAATTGTTTATATTTTCTAAGTATATTTAAAATTGCCGATACATCAATCTTAATAATTCTGTAAAAGGAGATGCCAGTCAGAGCTGTGTTTAATAACTAACAAAATGAATACAAATGCTTGAATCTCTTTATTGAAGGCAAAACTTTGTTAATGCTATGATATTTAAAGAGATTTTCATGCTTAGCTAATTCTTTGACTGGTTTATTCATTGGTCAACATTCTTTAGAGTATTAGAACCAATAGAATGAGTACATATTCAAAGAGAATTACTTGGATTGATTTGCACAGTATTGATTGTGTTTGAAACAATGGCTACCTTCACAGTGGAGAAGTTGAGAACTTGATAGCTTCTTTGTTCACGGGGCAGGAGTCCTCAGCAGTCTCAATTTGGTACTAAGGACTGTAGGATTCCTGGAGAGCTTCAGGTCTTTATAGCAGTTTGGGTTCTGATGTCAACAAATCTGGTGGCAAAAAGTAGCTGGATCAAATAAGGAGACTGGGATAATATAGTCATCAGGAAGTGGAAGAGACAGGTAGGCAAATAGTAAAAGCTTTTCTTTTAGATGTCATTATATTGGAGCATCCTCTGGATTGTAATGCTCACTCTAGGAGAGGGTCGCTTCACTCCAGTTATTCCTTCTAGTAGATTGTCTTACAGACAGATCCAGGGGCATGTTTCTTAGATGATTCCAAATTCAGCTATGACCAAAATTAGCTCTATTCCACAAAGCCGCAAAAACAGGTTAAACTGATTTTATTTGAAAGACAATAAGTTACAGAGGACTGCAACCCCTTCTGTCCTTAAGTGAGCCACAGAGGGAAGGCAGAATGAGATAAAAAGTTTCTCTTCTAAATATATATTTTTAGACCAATGTTTAATTTTGAGACAGAGTCAGATAAAAGACAGGGAGAAATTATTTTAGTATTTCCTACATTTCCAATGCCCCATTTTCATGTGTCCATATTCAAAATCAAATGACAAAAGCACTACAGTGCTCCCATTCTGATCATTCAAATCCACTAGAAGACCAGCTTCCGTCTTCAAATCACTCTTTTAGCTGTGTAGTTACATTTTTCCATCAGATAGAAATGAACAAAGTCACTCTTGACATTGTGTTGACACAAAGTCAAAAGTTCAAACCAATAGTGTACTAATTCATATTATTTTAGCCACCTTTCATTTGGTCCCTCATGTTTCAATGGAAGACTACTCTGTAATATCTCAAAGCTTTATGCAAAAATTATCTTCTTTCAAAACATGAAAGTGCTCGTAGCTAGTGGGTATCGCTTATTAGTATATAAATTGTAAAAGTGTTCTATTTTCTACTTTCTATAGTGTTCCATCTTGAAGTAGCAAAAGAACTTCTTTTTCTTACTAAGTTGTTTCATCTGCTTAAAAAAGGCTCTCTGAATTGCTTGCTTTTTCCCCCTTTTCTCAGAGAAAAATACTACTTTTTTGAAGCATGCAGTTTAGTGCAGGTTTTCTTTGTGTTTTACATACTGAGCACATGTCTTCTGGCTAGTTGCACATTTTGTTCTTTTTTAATCACTATTATGCATTGTTATTCCATTAGTACAAGTATAGCTATTGCTACAAATGTCCCACAGAGAGATTATTTGAGTGTCTTCCGGACAATGCTGAAGCCTTTGTTTAGCCTTCATTCTGCCTTCTAATTCAATGCAAGTCTCTATTGCAGTCTCGTTTAGACTGGGTTATGCTTGTTCTTTCAGCGTCTAATCATGAGCTTTTGTATTTTACAATTACAAAACTCTGAGAACAACTTTTGTCTGTACTTGCATAACTTTCATCTCTGTCTATGCAAAGTAGTTTTTGATGTTCTTTCCATCCATCATTTTCCCCCTCACATGAAGTTTTGAGAAATTTTATGCAAAATTTTATTCAGTTTTACTTAAAGTGAATTTTGTTAGGAGTAGAAAAGACATACCATTAAAAAATGAGCTTGATAAAAATGTGATTCAAGACACGCTAACCACAAAATGTGCTACCTTGGTATTAAGAAAACAGAAGAAGTTCATGGTCACAAACACCTTCTCATGTACATTCTCTTAAACAGGTTATAAAACCTGTTATAAAACCATGTGGACCACTATGTCTATATTCTATCCTTTTTTTCCCAGAAACATGGCATGAAGTTTCACTCTGGAGACACCTTTCCCATATTGATTCAGAATTCTAAAGATGCAAGACAAATAGAATTATCTGAACAAACAAACTATCAACTTCCCCAAAGCAGTTTCCACTAGGGTTGTTTTCCTACCAAAGTTCTCCAAATTGTGCACACATCATCAAACTATAAAAATATGCAAATTTAATTTTTCTTTAGGTCTTCATTTTACGTTTCAACTGAAATATTTTAATTAATAACACTTATGTGAAGTGATCTATATCTTTTCTTTTTATTAATTTACTTTTACTAAAAGAAATCCTAGTCATTGGGCTAGCATGATAAGGGAACATTTTTCTTTGCAATAAAATATTAAAATCTGTACAAAAGAAGAATATATTTTCAATAAAAACAAACATTTTAGTGCTTCTAAAATTTTCCAAGACAGGGAATTTTGAAATAATACAAAAAGATCAACAATCTTTTTTTTCAAATTAATATAGTCATTTAAAATTATGTATACAGTTAGTACTTCAGGAATCACTGAAACAGCTTTTGAAATGCTGATAAGAATGACCTTGAAAGTCTGATGCTCTTCACTCCACACTGCACTTGCTGAGGCCTGGGATTATTGATGCCACCTCTGCACCTTGTTAACATGTTGCTGGAAATTAAACACAAGTGTTTACCCAGACAATGCATGCCCTCTCCTAACCTTGCTATGCCCCAGGTAACTAAGTAAAATCTTATAATTATTAGCCAAACCATATAATGCTATTGATATGTCAATTACATAATTTAGTTTACTTAAAATTAATGCTGTTACTTTTAAAACAGATTTAGTTTATGTTTTGAGCAAGGTGATAAACAAAGAAGCCCTCTGAAAGATACTACTGATCGAGGTATCAAAGCTGAGGGTGAGACTCATAGTTAAACTCTGGGCAGAGTGCAGGGACTCTTATGAAAGAAGGGAGAGTCAGAAAGACCTGGAGAGGACAGGAGGGCCAAAAGGAGACCAACAGAACAATAAAAACTGAGCCCTGGGGTCTCTGAAGGGAATGATACCCCAACCAACGACAATGCATGTAAAGGACCTAAAGCCCCAGCTCAGAAGTAGCCCATAGACTCAGTCTCCAAGATGGTTCCCTAGTAAGGAGACTGTCTCTGACATGAACTCAGTGGCTGGCTCTTTGATCACCTCTCCCTGAGGGGGGTGGGAGAGAAACAGCCTTACCAGGCCGCAGAGGAAGATAATGCTGCCAGTACTGATGAGACCTGATAGGCTAGGGTCAAATAGAAGGAGAGGAAGACCTACTCTAACAGTGGACTAGCGGAGGGGCTTAGAGGGAGAAGGATGGAGGGCAGGTGGGATTGGGATGAGATGAGGGAGGGAGCCACAGCCAGAATAAAAATTGAATAAATTGTAGTAAATGATAAAGAACTTTTATTCTTATACCATAATTTCCATCTGTTCCATGTATTCCCACTTTAATAAAGCTTTGAATATGGAAAAAGATTTATTTTAAAACTAAAACCATCACTGAAAAAATAATTATAATACACGTGTCTCACAATGACCATTCTATAGTCTTCAATACACAAGGCCATATAACATTTACTACATAAATGATAAAATAGAAGATAATGATAAGAGTTTCCAATTTATTATCAAAGTTAACCTTTAAGAAACTAATTTTATATATGCCAGAAATTTGATAAATTTCTATTATTATTTTAATAGCCTTTTGTAAAAATTCTTGAAAATTTCATTCATGTATTTCAGTATAGCATTTGAACAGAGATTTGAAAAATCCACTTTAATATTTTTAGAGCTTTTTCTGTTCATTCTGCCCTCCTCTTTGGTATCTGAGCCATTATTCCAGTGAGCTCTTTCTTCTAAATGTTTCTTTCCTCAAAGAATGTTGTAGTCTGATTATTCCTGCAATGAGATATTTGGAATGAGCTTCTAGTCTCAAAGTCAGACTAAACTTCAGAACTTTCTATCATTGCAGTGATTTTGTAAATAACTGCATTGTATGCAGTTCAAAGTGTGAGAATAGGGCTGGAAAGATGGCTCAGTGGTTAAGAGCACTGTCTGTTCTTCCAAAGGACACACGTTCAATTCCCAGCATCCACTTGGTGGCCCCCAACAATTTATAATTGGATCACATGAAGACAGAACACTTTATACATAATAAATAAATCTTTTCAATGGCCGGCTCTTTGACTCTCCCCCACACACTTATGGGAGTAACAGCCCAGCTAGATCCCAGAAGAGGACATTGCAGCCAGCCCTGAAGAGACAAGATAAACTAGGGTCAGATGGAAGGGGAGGAGGTCTTCCCCCATCAGTGGACTTGGAGGGGGGCAGGGAGGAGATGAGGGAGGGATGGAGAGAGTGGGAGGGAATGAGGGAAGGGGCTACACCCAGGATACAAAGTACCTAACCTGTGATTAATATAAAAATAAATAAATTACATTTAAAAAGTGTGAGAATAGTTAAATACATGACATGCAATATCTTAATTGATTATTATATAATGACAAGTCTGTTGCCTAGTTAATTTCTCAGAGTTGGGAATCCAGCCTGCCTGACAACAGAACACCTGTCACAAAGAGGCCTGTCCTGCAGGTATGGCCCTAGACACACATCCTAAAGGCAGGTGGATTTTCTTTTAAGAGATGCAGGTTCAACAAGATTTGGTGCCGCCACCCAATCTGGAGCTTTGTCTTGTCACTCTTGGAGCTATAGGCCATAAGCTAGCAGGACTCATCTCATCCTGCTCTAACCTTGTCTGGTGACTTGCAAACTTCAAGAAACTTGTTCATGGGCACTCATAAATTCACTGTCATTTCTCTAATTTACCTTGACATAAATTCTTATGTTAAATATCTATTGGTTTTCTATTGATTTGATAAAAGAGGTTAAATAATGTATTAATAAACTTTAATGCAGAATAATCTTAAACACCATGGAATTAGCCAGGCATAGTAGTGCATATTTGTAGTGCCAGAACGAAGAGGGTTGAGGTAAAGGATTCTGAGTTTAATATAATCTACAAAAGAGACCCTACTTCGAAAATAGATAGCAGCTTAAAAATCATACACATACATATGTTAAAATGTATTATCATCATGTTTATATATCTTTGTGTGTGTGTGTGCATATAACTTTGGTTGTCTGCTGAAACCATAAGACGGTGCCAGATGCCCAGAACTATAAGTATGGGCAGTTGTGAACCATGGGATACGAATGCTGGAAAGCAAACTGCAATCCTTATGCAAAAAGCACTCTCTCATAAACCTATTTTAAATCTTATCCATACAACTATAGGTGAGATAAGCTAAGTCTTCCTCGGGATATAAATCAGCTGCTTTGATTTGAATTTCTTTAAATATTTAACAGTACTCTGTGCTTCTACATTTGCCTTGTGTTAGTATTTAACTGAGACATGTTATTCTCATCACTGACTACATATTCTTCATAGGGCTATCCACCTTATCACTACATCTATCAGGATTTCCTAAACCATTCCTGAATCTAGTTTGTAGGAAATCAACTTCTTCTTATTGGATTCCTCAGGCTATGGTAAAGACAATGGAACACCGTACTACCATAAGATATTATGGGTTCTATGTGCCACTTAGCAGAGTTAAGAGAGCCAGAGTATGCAGAATCTTGCTCTCTATTACTTATTTGTCACTTACTCTGTTGCTCATGGATAATTGAGATGTTTTCGTGTTTAAGAACATTTTCATTTAATTAATAGACTTGAGGATTTAACAGTTATATTTATCATCAATTTAAACAGTGAAAAAGAAGATCCATAAAAAGGAAACATATTAAGTGTAATTAAAGATACTAAAGATACATCTTGGTTTTGTTATTGTGTGTTTAAACTTTTTTCATAATTTTGAGATTTTAATAAAATAAACAATATGTATTTAAGGAAAATATAATATAAATGTTCAGATTATAAAATGATATAAACTTTTTTCAGCTTGTAATATAATTCTATCATTTCTTCCTTCTCCTTCCTTTCCCCGAGTCTTCCCATGTATGCCCCAGTGCATGCTAAGTGGGCCACCAACTAACAAGTATTTCTGCCATACCTAAGAAGGTATCAATGGAATTGAACAATTGAATAACATTCGAAGGGACATAATTTAAAGTCAGTTTTATCTTTAAAGAAAAGTTTTTATTTTTTTAAATAAGACAAGGAAAAGATTGTTTTGGCCTTACTCTATCTGCTAAAATCTATGCCAATACTCATCAAATCATTGTTTGCTAATACTAGTATAAAATATAATCATTTGCTTTAGACCTATCCCATGTGAAAATATGCTTTTCTGGTAAAATTTGCAGTTTAATTAGCACAATCAATTTTCTTCCAAGGAATTTACTATGTTGTGAGTATGATTTACAAACATCGGTAACAAAAATTAGAAGCTGATTGTTAAACATTCCCCTGCATTGTGAAAAACTCCAGCACTATGCTGCTGGAAAGATAGAAACTCTGGCTATTTATTGGAAAGGATTTGACAATAGTCAAGCTGGCCTGTAAGAAGAGTCGGAACCAGCCAAGTGGAAAGACATCAGCTCTGTTCAGTGTCAGGTCTCTCAAGCAGTTAAGAATTTTTAATTTTAGAGCTTGGTGGAAGGAGGTAAAGTAAACATGGCGTGCTTGTTCTGCCTTTCGCTTTACCTGACTCAGGCTTAGTAACAGAAAAGCAAATTAGGCAGAATTCAATAGCTGACTCCTGGTGCACACTCATCCATTTTGAACGACCTCCCTCCTGCTTTCAGATTAAAAGTAGTATCTTATTGCACTGTAAATCTAGGAAAATTCTCACTAGAGAATTTCATGTAGTGTTCAACCTCTTTAGGATGCAGTAACATAAACTCTCATTGCATACTTTGATTACAGCATGTGCTTCATAAATGTGCATCTTTTTATTCTTAGTTTGCTGATTTTTTCTTTTTCTGTTTATTTATTTATTCATTTATGTATGTATGTATTTATTTAATCCCTTTGCAGCCTGACCCCAGACTGCTTCTTCTCCTCCCAGTCCCAATCTCATGCTCCCTACCCCCATTCTCCTTTCCTCCTTCTCAGAGAAAGCAAAACCGACAAAAGGATATCAAACCACCCTGGCATCTCAAGTCACAGCCAGACTAAATATATCCTCTACCATTAAGGCTAGACAAGGCAGCCCAGCTAGGGGAAAGGGATTCAAAGGCAGGCAAAAGTGTCAGAAACATCCCCTATTCCCACTGTTAGGTACCCGCATGTTGACCTGGCTGCACATCTGCTACATATATGTATGTGATATAGGTCCAGACCACGCAGGTTCTTTGGTTGTTGGTTCAGACTCTGTGAACACTCAACCTAGGTTAGTTTACTCTGTAGATCTTCTTGTGAGTCCTTGACCTCTGCAGCTACTTCTATCTTTCCTCTCTTCCACAAGACTCACTGAGCTAGGCCTATTTTTTGGCTGTGGGTTTCCATCTGTTTCCACCAGCTGTTGGATGAAGACTCTCAGAATACAGTTATGCTAGGGACCTGTCTACAGGCATAGCAGAGCATCATTTAAAGTGAAAGCGGTTGGCTCTCTCCGGTGGGGTAAGTCTCAATTTAAGCTAGTTTTACAATTTGCAGGTAAATAGATGAAACTAGAAAGGGTACTCCTGAGTGAGGTAACCCAGACCCAGAAAGACTCAAGACACGCATGGTGTGGACTCACTTATAAGTGGATATCAGACATAAAGTACAGGATAGTCATGCTAAAATCCATAGACTCCAGGTAGGCCCAAGGGAGTAACTGTATGGGGATCAGGCGTGAGGAGAGCAGGAGTGGTGGGAGGGGAAGGACTGGGAGGGAGAATGGAGATGCATAGGGAGGGCATCTCTGGGACTGGGAAGGCTCCAGGGATTTTATGGCAGCGAAATGAGCTGAAACTCTAGCACCAGGGGATAAGGAGCCTGAAGTGACCATCTCCTGTAGCCAGGTGGCAATTCCAGTAGAGGGAACGGCACAACACAAATTCAACCCGAAAGTTGTCTTGCCTACAAGAAGTGTAGGGATAAAGATGAAGGAGAGATTGAGGGAATGTCAAAGCAATGATTGTTTTCTTTTTGTTTTTGTTTTTTCAAGGACACAAATCTAGACCTATCTGGAAAGGTGGAAGCTCAATTAAGTAATTACCTCCATCGGACTGGTCTGCATGTGTGTCCGTGGGTCATTTCCTGGATTAATGATTGATGTGGGAGGACCCAGTCTAGTGTGGAGTTTGCCACCACAGGGAGCGTTGTCAGTTGTCATGTGTGCCCGAAAGCAAGCTTAACTATATATACAGGGATGGTCAGTTTGCAGTATCCCTTTGTGGCTTCTGCTTCAACTCCTTTCTCTAGGAGCCTGCCTTGGTTTTCCACAATAGTCTGTCCTTGACCTCGTATATACAAGTCAAAACATGCTTTCCTCCTGAAGTTGCTTATGGGCATCATCTTTATCATACCAATGAAATCTTACTGCAACAATAGTTATAAAACTTATGAAAGATGTGGGAAATAGTAAGGATAGGGAGAGGACAGGAGCTCCACAAGGAGAGCAACAGAACCAAACAATCTGAGCACAGGGGTCTTTCCTGAGACTGATACTCCAACCAAGTACCAGGCATGGAGAAAACCTAGAAACCCTGCACAGATGTAGCCCCTGGCAGTTCAGTATCCAAGTGGGTTACATAATAATGGGAACAGGGACTGCCTCTGACATGAACTAATTGGCCTGCTCTTTGATCACCTCACCCTGATAGGGGAGCAGCCTTACCAGGCCACAGAGGAAGACAATGCAACCACTCCTGATGAGAGCTGATAGACTAGGATCAGAAGGAAGGAAAGGAAGACGTCCCCTATCAGTGGACTTGGGGAGAGACACGTGTGGAGAAGGGTGAGAGAAAGTGGGCTTGGGAGAGGAGGAGAGAGGAGTTTATGGGGCGATGCAAAGTGAATAAAGCATAATTAATAAAAAATACCAAAAACAAAAACAAAACAAAAAAATAAAAATATAAAGCCCTCATTCAAAAAAAACTTATGAATGCATACTCTCAGGATTTGTAGCATTAATAAGTCTACTGTATGTCCTTAATTTCTCTAACCTCTTTATAATTCCATAGACAACGTAACATTTTATATTTTTAGTAACAAATTTCTACAGGTAAATCTTCTTACAAATATATATATATATATATGTATATATATATATATATATATTTTCTACAACACATAATTAAGTTAATGTACTGATGGTTAAGAAACATTTTGGTTTGGGGTGCTGAAGTTATTGTTCAGTTGGTAAAATTCTTTCCACTCAAGCATGAGGCCCTGAAGTAGATCCTTAGCACTCATATAAAAGATGATATGGCACACTCCAATAATTCTAGACTAATTCTAGAATCTAAGAGAAGAGGTGCCTGAAGCTAACTGGCTAACCAGATTAGCCAAATAAATTAACTCTAGGCCTATCAAGGGATTCTTTCTCAAAAAAATAGGGTAGAGAGTAATAAAAGAGTGCACCTGAGATCTGGTTCTGTTTCCTCACACATGCACACATGCTCTCACATGTCCACATATACACATACAACTATATATATATATATATATATATGTACACGTATACACACATGCCTTACCATGTTCCCTTAAAAGATGAACTCAATTGTTTTTCATTTTAAATAATATATAAAAGATGTCCATATGTGGCATCTCTGACTAGATGATGCATATGTAAATTGTGTGCATCAAGCTAAGTATACAGTCACACTATGGTGCAATAGTATAACTTAGTTTCTTCTGTCCATCTGTCATTTATTGGTTAGTTTTCAATGCTAATGCATATTATTTTTGGTTAAATTAGCAGCATATCACTGAAGCATAATTTGAGAGTAAAAAATACTGTGTCTCTGAAAGCCTTTCTTGAATTTGTAGTAGAAGTTTGAAGAAATGTATGCCCTACATGTTTATTCATCTTTGAATAAAATTTTAAACATGCTCTTTGTTAAGTTTACCAGTCATTTTGCATCTGTAAAAACAATAATGTGTCCACCTAACTGTGTGAGGCAGTATTATGATTGGACTCTTATGTGTACTCTGACAGTTTAGAACTACATACTTGGCTGCTAGCCTCTTGAAATTTGAGAAGTGTTGGAACCTTTAGATATGAGCTCATCAAACTATTTTAAAACACTAGATGCATTTCTTTGAGAGGAGTATTTGGACCCTCTTCCCTCTTCTCCTTTTGGCTTTTATTTTGTGAGCAGCTTTGTTCTACCATTCTCTCTAGCCAACATATTCGTGCAAGTAGTGACTGGAAACTAACACCAGAGGCTTTGAACTAGTGTAATCCACCTAACACAAATGTTCACTCTGGAACATTTGGGAATAAGGTCACTGCAAAAAGTCTCTTTGTTATATTAAATAAAGTGTTAAATATTAACTGAATCTTTGGTATTATTTATTCTTTCTTTCAAAATATGATTGCATCATTTTATCTTCACTATAACTTTATAACACCTTGCCTGACTGGAAATATAAACATTTCCACAGACATCCTGATGATGAAAATGTCCTTTAGTGTTATCTCATGTAGTTTATAACTATTATAATGTAGTCCACAGGATGATATTTATTGATATAATGTGGCACAATTAATATTTACAGGGTTGCTTTATGGTTTTTGCTATTATAACATTCAAGTCATTTTTATTAATCAGTTTGTGGAAGGCCGAACTATCTAGAGTGTAGCATTTCTTTCTTTCTGTCCTGTGTGAACAAAGTACATTAACAGATATAAAAATTTTAAAATAAAATAGAATCTGGAAACTTAAATTAGAGTCTTTAGAATACAATAAAATGGATTTTTAATATTTTATAAGTATTTCTTTGGCACCAAACCTTGATGTATATGTCATCATTATAAAGTACAAGTGAGCTTAACAATAAATTTAACTTTTAAACGTTTACTTTTAAACATGGTTGTATTATTGTATATTCAGCTAATAAAAAGGAAAAAATGCAAATTTGAAAAAATGTATAAAAATATACTTTTTAAATCACCTAAAGTAGCTAGGTTAAATTTAAAAAAAACAAACTTAAAAAATTTCTAATCAATTTTGGCAATATTTTATTATATTATTAAATTTTTAATCTGATATAATTCTGAAAATTCTTATTATACTAAATATCATGATTTTAAATTTTAATCCATCAAAGTTTCTTATTCACTATGAACAATATTCTTAGTTCTCTTCATGTTAGTTTAGATCTGCATAACTTAACTACTTGTTCGTGGACCTTGAGATGTTTTCCTAGTGAACTCTGGATTGTTTTAAGAGATTTTAATATAAAGTCTCCCAAATTGTCAAAAAATTAGGCTGACTCACTGTCCCTTTGAGACGATGATATAAGTGCCCATCCATCACAGTGCATCTAATTAAGAAACTAAGTTAAGAGGTATTTGAACAAGATATTTGAAAATATCAGGGGACCAGACAATTGAATTGGTATTTCAGACATATCAAATTAGTTAATGATTTGGGAATCTTTATTCTGCAAGACTATGTAAATTAAAAAAGAATAATGAAATTCATTAAAGCTCCCTATCAGGGAGAAAGAAGAATCCTGAACGCCACGGCATGTAATTATAAGTACCTGCTCCATTCAGATAGAAAGACAGGAGGCTAGGGAAACAAAAAAGCAATTTGGATAGATTAATTTCACATTGAACACAGATAATTGCAATTATTTTTCTTTATAATTTTGAGGTATCTTTCATACAATTGACAAATCCATATTTAGTAACGAGGCTTGTTTTCCATTTTCACTTTCCCATATGAACTTGTAAGATAAAATGTCTTGCCATTCAAGTGACAATAGATATTGAATTTTCTCTTGAAATTTAACAAAGTACTTTATTTATTTTGTCAGCCTATTTTGATACTGAAGGAAACGGGAGAATAACACTGTAGTACTTTATTCAAAAGCCTAGAGTGTTGAATATTGCATCTCACATAATAAAATGCTGGAGTGGAATGTGAATGCAATACTTAAGCAATACCTTGTACTATTTTTCAAAGTAGTATATACCATAGTGTATTTTATTAAAATGAGGCAATAATTTATTTCTAAAATAAAATAAAAACAAGTTCTTACATTTTGGACTTATTTCTGGTTGTCTGCTAAGAAGCATTTGTTTCTATGTGTGTCAGTTTTAAAGCTCAATATCTTAAGAAATTGTAAAATATGTTTTGAAAACTTAGATGAATAAAATTTGTCCTGGTAATGAAAACATTTCCTCTTAGTTTTAAATGTAGATTAAAAACTGTCAAAATACAAAATTTAGCTGCTGACATGAACTAGTAATACTTTAGTTAATGCTAAGATTATTAGAGATTTGTAGAATATCATCAAATTCTCAATTTCACAATGCCCAATATTCTGTTTTTTCAATATGCACCCTTAATTAGAGTCTGTTGTAGTATTTGACTAATAAATTTCTAGCTGACTTTTTATTGTCTAAACCATAACAAATGATATGCATTTAAAAGATACCACTTTTCTTTTTTATATCTTTATAAATTAATTTTTATTTTCTCTATAATTTTTCATTTGTTACATTTACAAATATTCTCAAACTCAGATTAAAATCTTTTTATATTAATTTTATTTATTTCATTTTGATATTAATCGCAGGTTATTTACTTTGTATCTCAGCCGTAGCCCCATCCTCATTCCCTCCCAATCCCATCCTCCCTCCATCATCTCCTCCCTGTCCCTTTCCAAGTCCACTTCTGGGGGAGATCTTTCTCCCCTTCCATCTGACCCTAGCTTATCAGGTATCTTCAGGACTGGCTGCAATGTCCTCTAATGGTGGGATCTAGAAAAGATCATCCTGAGTGAGGTATCCCAGGAGCAGAAAGACACACATGGTATATACTCACTTATATAGTCCTATAAGATAGGATAAATATATTAAAATATGTGCATCTAAAGAAGATAAACAAAAAAAGAGGACCAGGGGTAAAATGATCAATCCTCACTTAGAAAGACAAATGGGATGGACATGGGAAGTAGAAGAAAACAGGAAACAGGATAGGAGCCTACTGCAGAAGGCCTCTGAAAGATTACCTAGCAGTGTATCCAAGCAGATGCTGAGACTTATAACCAAACTTTCGGTAGAGTGCAGGGAATCATATGATAAAAGGGGGAGTTAGTATGACTGGGAGAGGACAAGAGCTCCACAAGGACAAAACATATCAGGGCACGGGGTCTTTTATGAGACTGTTTCTCCAACCAAGGACCAAGGTTATGGATATAACCTAGAACCTCTGCTCGGAGGTGGCCCATGGCAGCTCAGTATCCAAGTGGGTTTCCCTAGTAAGGGGAACAGGAACTATTTCTGACATGAACTCAATGACTGGCTTCTTTACCTCCCGCCACCACCTGAGGGATTAACAGCCTTGCTAGATACCACTTTTCATAATCAGAAAGTGACATCTGAAATCACTAGGTTGTATATCAAATCAAGGTGAGGGCTATAAGTGTAAGAGAGTGGTAGAAAGTTTACATAACATGTGCATAGACCTGGATTCCACTCCGAGCTCTTCCAAAATAAGCCAAAAGTGGCAGGGCTCAGTAAAATACAAAGCTTTCACGGCAGGACATAGGAAATAAATATAGATAAATATATCTTATATTCCTACATAAATAAAATCTTAAAGTAACTTATAGTCAAGGACATGGAGAAAGACTCGTGACATGAGCATAATTTTAGTGAGAGGGTGATTGCTGAACAGCAAAAATGAACTCTTAAATACAGAAGAGCAAATCCAGTACTATAATGTGCAACAATTAAGCAGACTCCAGGAGGAGGACCCAGGCAGTCCTGGTGAGACTTGATAAGCTATAGGCAGTTGGCAGGAAAAAACTCCCTCTTTCAGTGGACTAAGGGTAGAGGATAGGGGGAAGAAGGAAGGAGGGTGTGACAGGAAAGAGTTGAGGGAAGGGGCTACTATCGGGATATATGTTGTTACAAAATAAATAAAAATAAAAGTTAAAAAAGAACTATATGTGACCTGATCATACTTACGATTATTACAACTAAGGAAAACATGATTTGAGAAAAGGTATACTGTATGTGCATTTTAGGTTGGTTTTAATTTGGGGAGGGGTTTATTTCTTTTTATTTATTATTTATTAAAATTTACTCACTTTATATTCTGGCTATGCCCCCCATCTCCTCACAATCCCACCTTCCTTGCCTCTTTTTCCCCATGCCTTTTTCTCTTCTTTTTACTTCATTTATTTTTTATTAATTATAATTTATTCACTTTGTATCCCAACTGTAGCTTCCTCCCTTGTCCCCTCCTAATCTCACCCTCTTCTCCACCTATGCCCATCCCCCATTCTAATAAAGGGAATAACAAAGTTTACCACATAATACTAATTAACCTATAAAAGTCTAAATTAGCTGACATTATTTTAATGTTACTGATGCTGTGTTTTCATATAGCCTTAAATTAGTTTGCGTTATTTTAATTATAAAGTTTTTAATAAAATATTTCCTACAAAAGGTTTTCTATATAAAATACTATATTTGAATCAAAGAGCAGATAGATGAAATTTATTACTATTAGGTTTTAAAAATCACAATATTTTAATGAACAATATATATTACAGCTTGTAATATATGGTATAGTATAACACATATTATTTACTTTTCTTTTCTAAGGGTTTATTTTTATTTCATGTATATGAATTTTTTGACTGCTTGGATGCATATGAGTGCCTGAAATGTCCAGAAGAGGGCAACAGATCATTTAGAACTAGAGTTTTAGATGGTTATGGGCTGCCATATAGGTGTGGATTTTCAAACCTGGATTCTCTGATAGAGGGGAGTAGTGTAGGGATGGGAATGAGGGATTGGGAGGGAGGGGGTTGGAAGGGAGGTGAAGGTGATAAGAACCCTAAATAAAGTAGGTTTTGTGAAAAATTTAAGCCTACAGTATTTAGTATATTGAGATAAAATTATTTTCATTCATAAAGCACATTGGAAGTACATATTTTAACATGCAGTTCTAGGAACTACTGCCCATGACTCAAATGACCTCTGAAGTGTAACCTTAAAAAGTGTCTCGTGGTGATGTCAAATGTTTTTACTCAGTGTGCTTGCATATTTTTATGACTTGGGAGAGATCACTTTATGTAAACCACTAAATCAAAGAGAAATATAAATAAGGCATTTTGACTATGTCTTGTAAAAAGTACTTTTCTCTAATTAAATTACCAAAGTGGTGATAATATATAGGGGAAGACTGATTAAACATCCGTAAACTATTAGAAATATATCTACTAGAAAAAAAATCACAAAATGCCAACTATTGACTTATTTTACTGACAGCCAAATTCAAATACAGCAATTATATTTTATGGAAGCCATACACAGGCATGTTATGTATTATATGATAGAAAGGGGGTTTCGTACTAATAAAAACTCTCTTCCATGTGAGATTTGCTAAGTTTTAAGTGAAACTGTTTTACTTCATCAATACATATTATTTTTATGACAAAAATGAACAAATAAGCAACAATGACATAACCTAAAATTCTGCATGCATTGGCTTGACTTCAGGTAGCTTACCACTGACATGATTATCAAACAGAGGGAAATCACATGGGATGCTGTAAAATCATTAAAAATTATTCAAATATGTAGGTTGCTTTGAAATTGAACTTCAGTAAGAAGTACTATCTTGGTATCTGAAAAAATCAGGAAGGCTTAAGGTGATCAAACCAACACTGTCTCTGTTCACTCTAAGCTTTCTTCAGGCTTTCTTCAGCTTTCTTTACTTATTCATGTAAAACTGATGGTCACTTAAAATTTACATCACTATGAAGTTCATTTCCCTTCATCATTTCTGAGTCCAAACATCAAGTGCTCATGCATGTGACTTGCTTCTTTTCCTTGCAATAAGAGAACAGTACACTGCTACACATCTCATCTGTCTGCATCATATGCTCATCTAGTTCGTACTAGGTCTTGGGATCTAGTTTGCACCCACTGAGTGAACAGCACACTTTCAGAAGGAAGGATTCATAATCTTACACAATATGCATCATTAACACCATGCAGCTGCTTCTAGCTGTATTTTTAAAAAGTAGTACCAGAGCACTCTTCATGTTTCTTAGATTCAATTTGCTTTTATAGTCTGCTTGCAAATTGCAACTTAGGACACTCTATCATTTGTGGCCTTCATGCCTTCTCACTACACTCACCTTCCATGGCATTGCTAGCCTCACACTCTGATTGCAGAATTAAATGGAATTCTTTACACTTCAATCTTCATGACAAGTAAGAATTTCCATTTTGACTGAGTTGATTGTTGTGCACTTTATATCCAGGGAAAAGTATGCATTTGTACACAGTGCATAATAGCAAACTGATGGTATGCCAGCATCAGGTGACTACTGCAATTGCTCAAGTTATCTTAAAAACACGTGAGCACATTCACCCTTCAAAGATAATATCTTCAATGCAGTACACTGAACAGTTGTTATCTATTTCAAAGGTCATGATGTCATGAGGTAATATGATAAAACTTTGCAAGAACTTCTCTGTTAAATGGTTAGCAAATTAACATTGCCAGAGATTATATTATACTATGTTCCATGCAAGCTTGTTGTGTGAGTGAAAGGTCGTATAGAGAAGTAAAGATTACATCAATATTCTCTTACTCTGTTTTTCAAAACAAATAGGCAATTGAGGGTCTGCATCTCTAAAGAAAACTATGTGAAGACTCTAATGACAGAATATGTAAGATTAAAAACTCAGTGGCTACATTCATAAGGAACTGAACCAAAATTGTCAACATAAACATAGAGCCTTCAAAATCAAACCCAGATAACAAATCAGGGTAACACTTACATACACATTAAAGCAGGTGACTTGCAAAGCTTTTTCTGTGTAAATTTCAAACCCACAGTTTTCCTTCAACACAAATAATATCACTTTTCGCTTAAATTTTGAAGTGAATTTTCTGGTTTCCTTGAGGACCCAATGTTCTCATGTGATGTTTTGTTGGAGGTTGGCTTGTGAAAGAGCGCATGATGTGTGCTCTGTCATCTGAGGGACAGGAATTTAGCCAGCAGAGACAATCCATGGCTGGACTCTGAGGAGAGGAAACATAGAAGCTTACTCAAAGTCACACCTTGTTTTTGCATCAACATTGCTCTGCTGATCTTAGTACTTCAACACTTAACTTCATAGAGAGAATCTGTCCTGAGAATTTCTAGGGGCAATCCAACTGAGTCTTGTGGTTTTTGTTAACTGTATGTTGAGCCTTGGTGTGGGCCCTTGGACTGAACTCTGGTATTCTGATGACTGAGTTTGGTAATCCACTAAAGACCCTTTTACCCTATTCAGCAGTAAGTAGATAAAAGATTTCTATAGCCCTTTCTCTACTAATCTCCTACCTAAGGTTGGAGAGTTGGAAGGGATGTAAAGGTGTTTAAGAACACTAAATAAAGTAGGCTTCATGAACAAAATCTAAGCCTACAAGTTGTGCCCAATGTGTCTTAGGCACACTGTATAACTTCTCTTCTAATGTAGTCTAGGGAGCATCAGGTTTTGATGCCTTGGCAATGTTGTTTAAGGAGGTTATTAAAATAGCAGCTTTTCCTGCTGAGTGGTCTCCTGTCCTGCTCCTAGGAAGTTTTTTGTTTGTTTTGTTTTGCTCTGTGGTCTTCATATATACCAGGTTTAAAAAGGTTTGGGGGAAAGCTGAAAACTCAGAAGTTTCACTCAATTCTCTGGTGTTGGAAAGGATTGCAGAGTTAGCTGTGCACCTAGAGAGTTTGTGAATAGAGGCTGAGGTGCTTGCAAAACCAAAGCAGCCAGTGGGTGGAGAGCAACAGTGTTCAGGCTTGGCATCCAACACAGGAAATTTTCTGCAGGATGCAGAAAGTACTTCTGCAGGAAGTAAATCAGGCTGGCAAGCAGGGTTCTGCCCTGCCCTGTTCCATGCACTTTCATCACCGGATGCTGGACAGAATAATGAGGCTCCTGTCTAGCCAAGTACACTGCCAGAGGGGTTGCCTAGGCCTCTATAGACACCATCAGTCTTCCTAGTGTTTGTGCAACATATGCCTGCTAATGATGGTAGTGAAGTTTATGATGTGGCATCCAAAAGATATGCTGTGTTTAAAATATTTTAAAGAGTCTATTTTAAGGTATGGGATATATTCACCATTGGTTAAACAAGTATTAAACAATTGGGGTATGCAAATCAGACTTATTCTCCAAGGTTGGAAGTGTTTGGTGTGAGCTGTTCTAAAAGCTTGACAACAATTTCAATGGTTATCATGGTGGAGAGATGAAGCCATGAAAATGGAACAATGTAATACATCAAAGGGGATAAATATTGTTGAAGATCAATTGCTTGGTAAAGACCGTTATGCTGGTCTCATAATGTCATACTTGAACAATGTCCTACTGCAGCTTTAAGAGCATGGGACATGGTTGAGGGGTGAGGGAAAAAAAAAAACTACCCCCTTTACTTAGGCAGTATAAGATTCTGGAGGAGCCTCACTGAATTCTTACAGAGATTAACTTCTACTGTGAATAGAGCCATACCAGACCCTGAAAACTGAAAGTTGTGGATAGAGAGCACAGCATTTGATAATTCAAATATTGAATGTAAGAGAGCAACTAGACCATTAAAAGCATGAGGAGCCCCAGTAGACAAATGGATAAGAGAGACAACTGATATTGTTTCTAAGGAGCATAATGCCAATGTCACTGGACAAGCTGTAGCTAGAAATCTCAGAAATCAAAATGCCTGGTGTTATAATTGCAGTGAATTTGGTCATTTCCAAAGAAATTGTAAGTCTAGAACCTTCAGAGTTCAAACTAGTGGCTCATTGACTCTGAAGAAAATATTATTCGTAGAAGAGAGCAAGCAGTTTCTGGAATTCAAAAGTTTCTAGGGATTTTTAGCCACTGTGGCAAGGGAAAACATTGGGCTAAGAATTGATAACCTCTTGTCTTCGAGAAACAAAAGAAAGGGCCTGTCAGCTCAAGGCTCCACAATAAACAATGCAAGCCATCTTCCCTTCGGTCAGCTAGGAGGTACCAAGCAGGCAGGAAAATCAAAACTAAGTGTTGATGATCTAATGCATGCTGCTGGAGGTAGTGGAGCTTTGGGTCTAGACACAGATACACCTCTTACACTATCTCCAAATGTTGCATATTACAAGACAATCTCTGGTATTTATGGTCCTTTTTCTTCAGGGACAGTAGTAATAATCCTGGGAAGAAGTGGATTAACTTCCCAAGGACTTATTTTTGCCTCCAGGTATCATAGATAGGGTTCGCAAACAATAAATTAACATCAAGGTGTATGTGAAAAAGGAGATGAAAATTAATGCAGGGGATAGAATTGCTCAGCTGTTAATGTTTCCTTACGTTAAGGGCAAGGCTGCTCCAGTAAAAAGAACAGGAGCTTTTGGGAATACTGGAAAATCTGTGTTCTGGAAAACAGTAGTTAATGATCAGAGACCAAAATTAATGGTACAAATGAATGGTGTTGAAATAAAAGGTTTGGTGGATACAGGAACTGATGTCAGTGTACTTCCCCAAAAGTCTTGGTTCCAGATTGGCCACTTCAGAAGGTGTATACACGATTTATAGGAATTGGTAAATAATTACAAATAAAACAAAATGTCCAATTAAATATATGGGACCAGAAGGGCAAACAAATTAGGGATCTTTTGCAGCGATGCTGGGAGACTTGAAGCTGATTGACTCCCACACTGCGGGGTGTCCTCTCACCTGGGAAACACAGGTCGCTGGTGTTTTAGGACTGTGAGTTCTGTCTGCTGGTCACAGTGCAGACTCTGCTGAGCTGCTGGTCAGAAAGAGTGTCCTCCTGGCACCACCAGGAGGTACTCAAATTAATATTCTTTCAATCCCAGTGATGGCAGAAAATGAGGAAACTGGAGATGATATGCTAATGCTCCAGAGAAGGAAGTGACAGGGGTGACTGAGAACAAGGAAGGTTGTGCCCATTGTCCAAACATAAGGTATCACAGGAACTGAGTTTCCAAATTTGTAATAGGGGCCACTGCTAAGATACCAAAGCCTTGGCCCCAAAATGGATTTCAAAGAGATCTGCATGTCAAGAGTAGTGGCCCATAGCAAAAGAAAACAAAAAACAAAAACCAAAAAACATTGAAGGCACTTGAACAACTATACAAGAACAGCCGGAGGCTCAACATATAGAAGAGTCTACCAGCCTATGCAATTCCCCTGTGTCTGTTTTAAAAAATAAACCAGGAATATAGAGTATGATTGCAGTTTTAAGAGCAGTCAATACAGTATTTCAACAAATGGGTCATTTACAGCCTGGATGCCCTTTATCATCTTTGTTACCTAGTTCATGGTCAACAATAATAATTGACTTCAGATATTGCTTTTTCACAATATACATGAAAAATAGTGTATTAATACTGACTGTTGAGTCTGTTTTTGTTGTTTGTACATAGTTTCTAGACTGACAATATTTTATTGGATAATGAATCAGGGGAATTATCCCTGGGGATATGCTATGTCTCCTCTATAAGCAGTTATTAGGCACCTGTAGTTTTTTCTGTATTTGGGATTTTTCATCTTCTGTGTTAGTATGTAGGTTTTTATCATCACTGATCATGCCTTGTTTGTGCAGCCATTACTAAAATAGACAGTTACATATCAAACTCCCTGATATTCTGGCTTCTAGAATCTTTCTTTTCCTTTTTCTTGAATATTCTCCCTTTCCTGGGATATTCCTTAAGCCATACATATATTCAGGAGATACACTGCATACAGGTATATATACTTGGGCTGTTCTACCCACAGTCTGATACTTTTTGCATTATATAGTGTTGTAGTTTGATAGCTGTACCTAAAGTGTCTCACGGATGTATAGATGAACTTCAGAATAACACAAAGGACAGAAATTATATACATTACCAGAAACCTACCCAACATCCCAAGACCAATAAAGGAATAGATTTTAGAAGAAAATCCATTACTAACATTTCTCTATATCAGTATAGTTTATTAGTATATTATAACTCATACATTTATACCTCCAGTTTCATATTTTACGTGTGAACATAAACACATTCATTCAGAATAATAGCAAGACTGTCTAAGTGATTTTAGAACAGATATGTTAAATTAATTAACTTCTAAGGTGATGATTTAACGATTTGGATTAACTTCTAAGGTTTAATTTTCAGCTAATTAACTTTCTTATAAAGAAGAACTACTGAACGAAAAATTTAGTTTAAGGCATATGTGTATAACACACCTTATTAACATAAAATATGAAATTTTGATGGTCTATAGTTTTCAAAATGTTCTCTATTTGCTGCAAAGAGAGGTTTCTTTGATTATGATAAAACTAAGCTCATCTGTGGGTATAAGATCAAATATTTATTTTTCAGCATTTTTAACAGTTCTTTTTGCAGTTTATTTTATTTTATTTTTATATTAATCACAGGTTATGAACTTTGTATCCCAGCCGTAGCCCTGTCCCTCATTTTCTCCCACTCTCCCCATCCCTCCCTCATCTCCTCCCTGCCTGTTTCCAAACACATTGATAGGGGAAGACCTCCTCCCCTTCCATCTGACCCTAGCTTATCAGGTATCTTCAGGGCTGGCTGCAATGTCCTCTTCTGTGGTCTCGCAAGGCTGCTCCTCCCTCAGGGGCGGGGGAGGGGGGAGGTGGAAGAGCCAGCCATTGAGTTCATGTCAGAAATAGTCCCTGTTCCACTTACTAGGGTACCCAGTTGAGTACTGAGCTAACATCGGCTATATCTGAGCAGGGGTTATAGGTTATATCCATACACGGTCCTCAGTTGGAGAAACAGTCTCATAAAAGACCCCTGTGCCGTGATGGATTTGGTCTTTGTGGAGCTCCTGTCCTCTCCAAGTCATAGTAAAGGCAATATACATCAAGCCTATAGCCAACATCAAACTCAATGGAGAGAAAC
>CM053759.1:41162965-41179885 GCA_028658305.1 Pachyuromys duprasi | reverse complement strand
CAACTGATAAACACCTTCAGCAAAGTGGCTGGATACAAAAGTAACTCAAAAAAAAAAAATCAGAAGCCCTTCTGTATACCAAAGACAAAAGGGCTGAGAAAGAAATTAAGGAAACAACACCCTTCAAAATAGCCACGAATAACATAAAGTACCTTGGGGTGACTCTAACCAAGCAAGTGAAAGACCTGTTCGAGAAAAACTTCAAATCTGTTATGAAAGAAATTAAAGAAGATATCAGAAGATGGAAAGACCTCCCGTGCTCATGGATTGGTGGGATTAACATAGTGAAAATGGCCATTCTGCCAAAAGCAATCTGCAGATTTGGGGGGGGGGCGCTGAGTATGCTGAGATTGAATCTGCTGTTCCCTTTTCTGTGGGTCACCTGACAGAGAGGCTCAGTCCCTGGAGCCCTGTGGCCCACAGTTCTATTCGGGGCAGCTAGTCAGGTGCGCAGGCAGGACTGTGCTCTGTGCCAGCTGTCCCAGGCTTTGGGCTGCTGATTGGGCACCTGGAAGTCTGCTGAAACTGTAGCTTCTCCCAAGAACATTTTGGGGGTGGGGGTGTCTGCTAAGTGCTCTGAGGTCAAATCTGCTGTTCCCCTCTCTGTGGGTCACCCTACAGAGAGACCTATTCCTTGGAGCCCTCTGGCCCACAGTTCTATTCGGGGCAGCTAGCTAGGCAGGACTGCTGACTCCCGTGTCCCCAGCTTTGGGCTGGTGGCCGGGCATGCACAGGACCCGGCTCTTTTTCCAGGGATTGTCTGCGTGACCTAAGGTCAGTCCTGTTTGTTTCCTGCACTGAGGGGTTTTCTCTCGACTGGAAATCCCAGTCTCCCGTGTTGTCGGGCCTACAATTCAGTCCAGGACAGTGATCAGAGCATGCTGGTGAGTGGCTCTGAACTGGTGACCAAGCACCTGGTGGAACCGGGACCTCTTCTTCGATTTAGCTGGGAGAGTTGAAGCTGATTGAATCCCACACCATGGGGTATCCTCTCATCTGGGAAACACAGGTCGTTGGTGTTTTAGGACCAAGAGTTCTGTCTGCTGGTCACTGTGCAGATCCTGCTGTGCTGCTGGTCAGAAAGAGTGTCCTCCTGGCGCCGCCATCTTGGAACCACCTTTGCTTTGTGTCCTTCTGTTGTTATTGTTTGTTTGTTTTCCAAGACAGGGTTTCTTTGTGTAGCCCTAGCTATCTTGAAACTAACTCCATTGACCAGGCTGGCATTGATCATAGAGTGCTGCCTTTCTCTGCCTCCCAAGTTCTAGGATTAAAGGCGTGTGCCACCACTAAACAGGTATTAACAAAAATGTATTTTAAAAAAATCTAAATTCAACAAAGTAGTCTTTAAATTTCAGAACTGCCACTTATTTTTTTCCTACAAAATTAAGGAGAACCCAGAGTATTGTTGAGGAATAACATAATTCTATGGGTTCTATGTAACAGAATGGAGGAAGATATATAGGAAGATTACTGAGTTTTAGGTTCCTTGGAGTCCACAAATCTCACTGAACCCTATTATGGGCTGTACTACGTGGTTGGAGGCCCAGGCTTATTTCAAGACACGGAAAAATTAAAAAAAAATTAAATAAACTATTTGAGTAACTTCCTCAAAAGCCAAAGCTAATAGTTCTCAAGCCTAACCATTACAAATCAACTTCCTGGATTTACAAATACAGTTAAACACCAGTATAAGCATTCTGCCAAGGAGAGACACTTTTAAAAACAAGGACCATTCATTGATATAACCTAAAACCCCTGCACAGATGTAGCCCATTACAGCTCAGTCTCCAAGTGGGTTCCATAGTAATGGGAACAGGAACTGTCACTGACATGAACTCAGTGGCTGGCTCTGTGATCACCTCCCCCTGAGGAGGGAGCAGCCTTGCCAAGCCACAGAGGAAGAGAATGTAGCCACTCCTGAAAACGAATATTTTAATGCAATGTAAATATTTATAAGATTTTTCTAATTGGCAATATACAAGATACTGAGATATAGATTGTGATGACTAATCCAATGAGGGAGAAATATCTCAGATAGCCTTAAAGACACACAAGACCATTTTTTTTTGCTTTTATCACTTTTTAATTTTTTAATTTTTATATTAATTACAGTTTATTCACTTTATATACCAGTTGTAGTCCCTTTCCTCATTCCCTTCAAATCTCACCCACTCCCCTTCATCTCCTCCCATGCCCCTCTCCAAGTCCACTGATAGGGGAGGTTTTCCTCCCCTTCCATCTGACCTTAGCCTATCAGATCTCATCATGTCTGTCTGGACCCTTTCTTTATGTTCTAGTAAGGCCACCTCACCAAGGGGTGGGGACCAAAGAGCCAACCACTGAGTCCATGTCAGAGACAACCCGCACTCCTTACTAGAGAACCCACATGCACACCTGAGCTGGCCACGGGCTACACTTGAGCAGGGAGTTTAGGTCCTCTCCATGCAAGGACCATAAATTCTGCTGAGACATTTACTAGAGCCTGAAAAGAACTGATTGTTTATAAGTATTATAAATTAATAAATTATTCCACACTGGTGACCTATCTAAATTAAAGTGTAATCTGTGGATTTCTTCATGAGTTTTGAAGACTTAAGGTGAATGCATCATGTGTATTTTCCCTGCTGACCCTTAACTATGGACAGCATGAAGAGGCACAAAACAAGTCATTAAATATAATTAAAAACTACATTAACAATAAATTGACAGTGGCTCAGAAAAGCATTTTACTAATGAGTCTAAACATGAAAAAAATTGAAAGGGTTTTCAGTGACAGTAATACCTAAAATTAGTCCCTGAATTTTACCTGAAACCTAAAGTTTGATCAGGCATGTTAATAGATGGCAATACTCTTTGAAAGGACCTGTTTTATCAGGAGTCTCTGATACCAGAGACAGCAGCTCATCAGACATTCTGTTGCTATGCAGCTTTGACTATCAACCACAATAAAACAAATGACTACAGCAAAACAGAAAATGGCCTTCACAAATTTAAACACACTCAACTCATCAACACAGACATGGATTTTAATATAATTTCATGAAGCACATATATTTGCATAGTAGAAAGACAATGAATGAGAATTGTAGATTCAGTTCTGACATAAAATAACTTGAAAGTTGTTACCCACATCCTTTTAACAGGGAAAAGCTCAATAATCTAATATCAAATAATGTTTTTATTCTTCCCACAAAATTCGAGTTATGAGGTAAAATGCCACCACAAAACTAGGAGAAAGCTGTAAATATGAAAAACTATAAACAAGATAATCTCACAATTTACTTTGAACAGGATGTATTATAACACTAAACTGATAATATTCCTTAGAAATATTTTAAGGAATTATTATACTAAAGAGCTAGAGGCAGTGATAAATTAGTCTGGGAATGAGATATTCCTGAAGAGGCCACTCCATGCTGGAGTCTCAAATATTCAAGTATTTTCGTCAGATGCAATCTTATTGTATACCCATGGTGAGCATTATAGAAACTCTCCTTGGGTCTCTTTGGAGACCATCCTGGAAAACCGAACACATTCCCACAGTGAACTACCTCAGTAAATGCTTCAAGCTTTTCTACATGGAAAAGGAGCTTAGAGAATTTCTTATATACAAGACTGTTTTAAAATACTTCAGATGTACATACATGATATACAAAAACTTTACCAGTTTATCTAAGGGTTTTTTCCCATACATGGATTCTACTATCTGTTAGTGTTTTATAGCCAACTTTTGTGAACCAAAACACAACTGTGTGGGAAACTTGTGTACATTGTCTTTGCACACTCCTCAGCAATTTTTTTCTCAGATATCTTTATCTTGATAGAGTTTTTAAAATGTGAAATATTTGGGTATGTAAAAACAAGTATAAAACAACTCTTACACACAACAGAGAAAAGCATGTTCAACAGAATGGAAGGAAATGAAGACTGACTTTCTTTTGACTGTACATGCACTTTCTCCTCCTATTGGGGTAGCCACAGACACCTGGAACATGAAGGTTTGTACCGAGTTTTATCATATCTTCTTAGGTCATGTTTGATGTTTGGTGGATATCCATGGGAGGCCTTTTCTTTATTTCCTTTTTTAAAAAAGGGAAGCTGCAGAAGAATTAATCTGGGTGAGAGCAATGGTGGCAGGGAGAGACTTGGATGAGTGGAAGGAAGGAAAACTGTGGCCAGGGTGCAATGTATGAGAGTTGAATAAATGTTTAAAAACAGAAGAAGAAAAAGAAGCCATTGGGAACTGAAAGCACCTGGGACTAAGATTTATGATAACCTGCAAAGATAGTCCAGTGAATACGACAAGCAATTCACATACAACAAAAAGTGATGTATGATTTGAAATTGGTTGTACCATACAGAATTGTTGATATTTAAATGCTTATATTTGACTCTACTATGGTTAATCTGGGTAATGTAAGAAAGAAGGTAAACTTTCAAAATAAAGAATAGTTAATAAATAGAATACTAAATACCTCATTTTATCTTACATTGAGTGAAAGGTGTTAAGGGATTTGTATGAAATAAATCATTTTGTCAGAATCTATCTTTACCAAAACTTACTGTGTTTAGTGACAAATGTTATTTCAGAACAAGGAAACTAGTCAGTAGAAAATTTTGAAATCTAAGTGAGATATGTTCCTAAAACAAGCATGATAATATTGAATGAATATTGGTAATAAAATTAGTGAGATAGAATTATTTGGAAAAGATAGTTAAAACATGACAATATTTGAATATGTTATGAAATTTTTTTTTCTTCTGAATTGAATCATTCTGTTGTAAGAGGATGGTACTTAATTTTCAGATATAAAAGAGGCATACAAATCTCTCAATGCTCAGGAACCAGAACACCTGAAGACCCAGCTATACCATTCCTAGGCACATATCCAAAAGATGCTCCACCACACAAGGACATTTGCTCAATTATGTTTGTAGAAGCTTTGTTCATAATAGCCATAAACACAAATGTCCTTCAACCTGAGAACATATAAAGAAACTGTGGCACATCTACACAATGGAATATTACTCAACTATTAAAAACAAGGAAATCCTGAAATTTGCAGGCAAATGGCTAGAACTAGAAAGATCATTCTGAGTGCGGTAACCCAGACTCAGAAAGACATATATAGTATATACTCACTCATAAGCAGATATTAGCTTTATAATACAGGATAATCATACTACAATCCATAGACCGAAAGAAGCTGATTAACAAGGAGGACCCTTTCTTTATAAATGTCCTAAAGGAGAGCATATTGTTAAAAAGTATAGCTAGTGAATATAGTATAATTGACAGAAAAGGTTCCACCTGAACATAGAAATGTTAAACCATGGATGGACAGTGTGGGTTAATTCATGTTCCTAGGCTGACTGTGGAGGGGCAAGGGAGGTACACAGGGTGAGATCTGTAGTGCTGTGTTGAGACTAGCATCCTGAGAGCCCCCTCCATAGGCGACTCCATAGGAATACATTTATTGAGCAGGGACAAGCCTTCTTCCTCCTATGTTAGGATATAGATATGATGATGAATTTAGTAATGCTATATTTAGTGTGGTCTGTTGCTTTTGTGTTTCCTTGTAAGCCGAGCATTGAGAATATGCAGAATTTAATTGTAACTTTGCCGTACATCTATCTACAGGCCTGCTGCCATTTTGGTCTCCTCTGAATGTTTTGTTGCCAAAAAAGACAGGATTACAATTTTGTCTGACAGATTGAGATGGCATGGTGTATTCTTGGTTATCAAAATACTTATGTAGCTTGGCGTTTTTAGTTAGTAAATATTCACAATGTGGGGGAAAGTATTTATAATCTCAGTTACCCAAGTTTATGTACACTTGCAAGATCTAGAAGGACACACCAAGCTCAGCTACTTGTGACTGGGTGACTTAGTTCTTGGATTCTTGTATTTGTTTTCTGTATTGCACTTATTAAAAATATTTTTAAAAGATTAACACAAAAACAAAAATAAAGAAGACGAGGACCCTAGGGAAGATGGTTAATCCATATTCAGAAGAACAAATAGAATATACACTGGGAATGGTTGAAGAGAGGGAACAGGATCGGAAGCTGCCATATATGCCCTTTGAAAGATTCCACTCACCAAGGAAATGAAGCCAATGCTGAGAATCACAGCCAAACTTTGGGCAGAACACAGGGAGTCTTATGAAAGAGTAGGGGGATAGAACGACCTGGAGTGGACAGGAGCGCTAAAAGAAGACCAACAGAGCCAACAAATTTGGGCATGCAATGGGGAGGACAGACTACCTAGACTGATGGACCAACCAAGGGCAATGCATGGAGAGGACCTAAGCCCACTGCTCAGATGTAACCCATGCACAGCTCAGTCTCCAAGTGAGATGCCTAATATGGGGAGCAGAGTCTGTTGCAGATGGGGATTCTGTTTGCTGCTGCTAGATTATTTGTCCCTGGTGCCCTGACCATGGCAGGCCTCAAAGGAAGAGGATTCAGGCAGTCCTGATGAGACTGGATAGCTAGGGTCAGATGGCTGGGGAGAGGGTTCCCCCTTTCTGAGGATTAGGGAATGAATACAAGGAAAGAGGGAGAGAAGATGGGATCTGGAGGAGACAATGTTGTGGGGCTATGATCAGGTTGCAAAGTGAATCAATTAAATAGATAAATAGACAAATAAATAGATAGATGATAGATAGATACATAGATAGATAGATAGATTCCCAAAGCTACTTCCCAATGTCATCATAATCCAAGAATTCAGCAATTACTGGAAAGAAGAAAATTTGGGGCCAACGGATCAGCTTCCGGTGGCACATGGAGCTCTAGCAGTGAAGGCTTTCATAAGCACCCATAGCAGAATGGCGATTTTTTTCATAAAGTTTCTGTCTTCTATTCATTTGTACTGTTATAACCCCCAACCCATGCTCTTATAAGTATTTCCCACAAAAAATTAACTAAGCTGGTCTTAGATGTAAACATTTTTGGTCTTTCATTGGTGGACATCTGAGGTAAATTGGTAGTTACATACATCTCTAGAGAAAAATTGCAGAACAAAAAATGTGAATAAATACATATATAAGAAGCAAAGTAGATGGACCTCACTATGCACAGTCTATAGCTGGTGCATCAGTCTCTGCATTCCCCATTGGTCCTGAAGATTTTTGTGATGTTGGTATACTTGTGGGATTTCTGTCACCTCTGGATCCTTCTATAAGACTCCCTGAACTCTGCCCAAAGTTTGGCTCTGGATCTCTGCATCTGCTTTGATCCCATGTTTGGTGGAGTCTTATAGAGGACATCTGTGGTAGACTCCCATCCTGTATTCTGCATTCTACTGCTTCTAGTGTCTGTCCTGTTTTCCCTTCTGAATGAGAATTAAGCATTACCCCTAGAGTCCTCCTTGTTCTTTTGCTTCTTTAGGTCTTGAGATTTTTGTATGGTTATCCTATATTATATGTCTAATATACACTTATAAGTGAATACATACCATGCGAGTCTCTCTGCTTCTGGGTTAACTCACTCAGGATTAACTTTTTTGTTCCATTCATTTGGCTGCAATTTGCATGATTTTTTTTATTTCAATAGCTGCGTAATATTCCATTGTGTAAATGTTCATCAATTTCTATATCTATTCTTTGGTTGAGGGAAATGTAGGTTGTTTCCAGATACTGGCTATTAGGAATAAAGTACTAAGAACAGAGTTGAGAAAATGTGATTGTTGTATGAGCATCTCTTGAACATCTTTCAGATATATGCCCAGGAGTGAGATAGTTGGGTTTTGAGGGAACACTATTCCCAGTTTTATACGAAAACACAAGATTGATTTTAAAAATGGTTGTACAAGTTTATATCCCTACCAACAATGGAAGAGAGTTCTACTTTCTCTACATCCTTTCCAGCATGTGTTTTCACTTGAGTTTTTTATTTTAGCCATTCTGATAGGTGTGAGATGGAATCTCAGAGTCGTTTTGATTTGCATTTCCTTGTTGACTAAGGAATTGGAGTATTTATTTCAGTGTTTTTCCACCATTCGATATTCCTCTGTTGAGAATTCTCTATTCAGCAATGTACCCCACTTTTAATTGGATTATTTCATTTGTTGTTGTTTAATTTCGTGAGTTATTTAAATATGATAGATATTAACCCTCTGTCATATATAGGGTTAGCAAAGATCTTTTCCCAGTCTGTAGGCTGTTCTGTTGACAATGTCCTTTGCTTCACAAAAGCTTTTACGTTTCATGAGGTCCCATTTATTGTTGTTGATCTTAGAGCTTAGACTTTGGTCTTCTAAGCTGTTCTCCTTTGCCATTGTATTCAAGTGTCTTCCCCACTTTTTCATATAACAGACTTGGTGTGTCTGGTTTTATGTTGAGGTCTTTGATCCACTTGGACTTTACTTTTGTAGAGGGTGATAAGTATGGATCTATTTGCATTTTTCTACATGTAGACATCCAGTTAGACCAGCACAATTTGTTGAAGATGCTGCCTTTTTCCCATTGTATGGTTTTGGTTTCTTTTTCAAAAATTAGGTGTTTTTAAGTGTGTGGGTTTATTTGCGGTACTTAAATTCAATTCTATTGATACACCAGTCTGTTTCTATGCCAATACCACATAGTTTTTATTACTGTTGCTCTATAGTATAGCTTGAAATCAAGGATGGGGATAACTCCAGAAGATCTTTTCTTTTTTTATGTAATTTGTTTTTATTTTTTATATATAAATTACAGTTTACTTACTTTGTGTCCCAGCTGTAAGCCCCCTCATTTTTCTCCCAATCCCATCCTTCTGTAGGGCTGGTTTGCTATGTATATATTGCTTAAATTTAGTTATGTAATATTTTATTTTCTCCATCTATGACAATTGAAAGTTTTGCTGGATATAGTAGTCTGGGTTGGCATTTGTGATTTCTTAGTGTCTGCATGACGTCTGCCCAGGCCCTTCTGTCTTTCATAGTCTCTGTTGAGAAGTCTTATGTGATTCTGAGTGGTCTGTCTTTATATGTCATTTAGCCTTTTCCCCTTCCTGCTCTTAATATTTCTTCTGTGTTCTGTAGATTTAATGTTTTGATTATTATGTGACAGGAGTAATTTCTTTTCTGGCCTAGTCTACTTGGTGTTCTGTAAATCTCTTGTATGTTTAAGGGCATCTCTTTGTTAAGTTTGGGGAAATTTTCTATGATTTTCTTGAAAATATATTCTGGACCTGGGAGCCTAGAATCTTCTATTTTGTCAATTCCTATTATTCATAGCTTTTCTTTTCATGATATTCTGTATTTAATACATTTTTTGTGTTAGGAACATTTTTGTTTTTACGTTTTCTTTGAGAGATGTATCAGTTTCTGCAGTCATGTTTTCAGAGCCTGACATTCTCTCCCACATCCCTTGTAGTCTGTTGTTGATGCTTATCTTTTTGGTTTCTAATATCTTCTCTATGTTCTCCACCTCCAGGGATTTCTCTGTTTTTGTTTTCTTTATTGATTCTACTTTTGTTTTTATGTCTTGAAAAATTTTATTCATTCCGTTCATCTGTGTGATTGTGGATTCCTGCCTGTCCATGATGGTCTGTGCTTGCTGGTTGTT
This sequence comes from Pachyuromys duprasi, assembly GCA_028658305.1. Classification (NCBI taxonomy): domain Eukaryota; kingdom Metazoa; phylum Chordata; class Mammalia; order Rodentia; family Muridae; genus Pachyuromys; species Pachyuromys duprasi. The sequence goes on along the minus strand of CM053759.1, from coordinate 41,170,331 downwards.
GTTGTTTGTTTCGTTTTTATGTGCCTCTAATAACTGTATAATCGTAGCTTAAGATCATTTTCTGTGTTTCAGTGGCATTAGAATAGCCAAAAATTTAGGGGATGCCCTGTGCCAGCCATCTGGCTGTCTGTAGCTTTGACTGTTCCTGGAGCCTGTATTGCAGGTTTTGCATTGCATTGTTTGTGAAGTCTGGAGTAGTCTACAGGAATATGAGAGATGTCCAGGGGCTCAAGAATGGGTATTGGAGATTCAGATGTGGCTAAGGAAGGGAGAGCACTCTGCTAATTACACTGTCTCTGCTGGTTCACTGTTTGTGACCAGGTATGCTAGGCAGCTTAGGTGCAGGTGTGATGATCTCCAAGCCTAGAGCTGCTCCAGGATTTCCTTTTCTTTTTTCCATTTTTAATTTTTTTTACTAATTATAATTTTTTCACTTTGTATACCAGCTGTAGCCCCCTATCTCATTCCCTTCTTAACCAGCCTTCCTCCCTTTCCTCCTCCGATGTCCCTTCTTCAGTCCACTGATAGGGGATATCCTCTTCCCCTTCCATCTGACCTTACCCTACCAGGTCTCATCAGGACTGGCTGTATTCTCCTCCTCTGTGGCCTGGTAAGGCTCCCTCACATTCAGGTGTAGGGAAAGGTGATCAAAGAACCAGATACTGTGTTTATACCATAGAAAGCCCCTGCACCCCATATTAGGGAACCCACTTGGAGACTGAGTCTATGGGCTACATCTAAGCAGGAATTTTAGGTCCTCTCGATGCATGGTCCATGGGTGGGGTATCAATATCTGCAGGGACCCCAGGGCTCAGTTTTTTGTTTGTTTTGTTTTGTTTTTTTTGCACTGTTGTTATCCTTTTGGAGCTCCTGTCCCTTCCAGGTCTTTCTATGTCCCTCTTCTTTCATAAGATTCCCTGCACTCTGCCCAAAGTTTGTCTATGAGTCTTTCAGAGGCTGTCTGTGGTAGGTTCTTGTCCTGTTCCTTGTCTTCTCCTTCTCCTGATGTCTATAGCATTTGTCCTTCTGAATGAGGACTGAGCATCTTCCCTAGGATCTTGATTGTTGTTTAGCTTCCGTGGGACTATAGACTGCAGTATATCCATCCTAAATTACAAGGCTAATAACCACTTATGAGTGAGGATAAATCATGTGTGTCTTTCTGCTTCTGAGTTACCTCACTCAGAATGATCTTTCTCACTTCTCACTATTTGCCTGCAAATTTCATGATTTTCCTTGTTTTTAATAGCTGAGTAGTGTTCCACTATGTAAATGTACTACGATTTCTATATCTACTACTCTGTTGACGGACATCTAGGTTGTTTCTAGCTTCTGGCTGTTATGAATAGAGGTTCTACTAACATGGTTGAGCAAATGTCCTTGTTGTGTACTTGAGCATATTATGGATATATACCTAGGAGTGGTACAGCTGAATCTTGAGGAAGCGCTATTGCTAATTGTCTGAGAAAGCCCCGCAATGATTCCCAAAGTGGCTGTAAAAGTTTACATTCCCACCAGCAATGGGAAAGGGTTTCTCTTTGTCCACAACCTCTCCAGCATGTATTGTCACTTGAGTTTTGAACTTAGCCATTCTGATGGGTATAAGGTAAAATCTCAGGGTCATTTTAATTTTCATTTCCCTGATGATTTCTTGAGATGGAGGACAATGGGATTTAGGTCCCATGCCTAACTCAGCTCTGGTGGGTTCACTGTCTGTGCTGGGTTCCTTGTTTTTAACCTAGGTGGGCCAAAAAGCAGCAAGTAGTCAGAATGGAGCCGTGCCTTTCCCCTACCACGGTACCAGACGGTATCCACACCACAGGACAGTGAGAGTGAGAGCCACTTGTTCGTGTGATCAGCAAGATGTCCACAGGATGGGGAGAGTTCACACCCAGGTCACTTAGGACTGTGGCAGTGCTGGGCAGGAGCCTGAGAATGTTTTCTGGTTATTAGCTGTGTGTCCTGAAGATGGACCTTTGCATTTCCCACTGGGCTCTCCTCTCACCTGAGAAACAAAGATGTCGGGGTTTGGGGGTCCATAAAACAGGCTGCCAGTCACTGTGCTCTCACTGCTGAGCTACTGTTCAGATGCCCTGTGTGGTTGGTGCTGCCATTTTAGATCTTCCTTAAAGTTGTATTTTTAAGAAATCCTTTTTTTTTCTGGCTAAACTACTACTTTCACAGATAACATTTAATGATTAAATGTTTCCTTTATTCCCAAGAGCACCTAATGTCTCCTATGATATATACCAAAAGTTTGGTTCTATTTTTTATCCTAAAAGTCAGTCATCAGCTATTTTTGAGTTGTTATGGTATTATTTCCAAAATCATAGCTTGAAACTTACCCTTTTGTAAAGTGCAAAAGGGCAAAGAAAATCAGTAGAATTCTTATGCGTAGAGTCAGTGTTTCCTTTCATATTTATGCTCATAAGGAGGCACACTATGTGTGAGCAGTCAAGAAAATTTGATATTTAAAACAAAAGTAATCTACAGTACTGTCACTTTGGCCTCAATTCTTGGAGAGAGGTATATATTAGTCTCAGGAGACCTTCTTCATCCTTCTAAGGCCCCAGCTGAATACAAGCTTAGAACTGAAACCAATCTCTAAGAAGATAAATATCACAATGATATCCCTTTGGCAACTGTAATTATATCCTTTACTTTATGATAAATAAAATTTAGAATATGAATTAATGTTCAGAGACACTAAATAATTTTCCAAATGGATGTAGGTGCTATGTTCATTTTTATTTCATTAGGTTGAATTTTGGATTAAGAAAAAATGAGCATGTCTGGTTAGTTTAGGAAGAACATGACGACACTGACAAGTGAGCAGCACTGTGTACTCAGCAGGACTTTCTGCATGACTGTTCCCATGTCTTCTATTTCCCTGACACCCACTGGGAAAAGTTAGATTACTTTCCCTTCTTTACTGTTCCTGTCAACTATTTACTTTAAGTAAACTTGGGATTATGTCTATTTAGGTATTGAATTTTGAAAGTAACATTACAAATATAAACTAACACTGTACTTTAAAACCTTATTTAGAAAATATTGAATATAGTAAATATTGAAGCTTTAGCGTACATATAAATATCACATGTATTTCATAGAACTCCTATTACTTGCTATTTATATTTTCCTACTGCCAAATTTCTTACAGCTCAAGTGTTGGAAAAACTAATTGTTCTTTTTAGTAGTTTCATATTCTATGAATCAAACTGAAAGTAAAATCTGTTATGACTCTACAGAACCATAGAAATATTTCAAATGAAAAAGGCAGTATAGACAGCTCCTCTATTGGGTGTTCTTACACTGCTAAAACCAATTCCTCAAATAAGATATCTTCATTGTCTTATGCTGTAATTGAGCTACTGCTCAGAGAGAATGCTAAATGAATCATTCCTCATGTCTCTGCATTGAGACTCTAGGTGCAGAGCTACAAAAAAAAAAAAAAAAAAGAAACAAAAAAAAAACAAAAAAAAAAACAGTTACAAGCATAAAAATCTTAGTTTTATGACCCACATCTAGTTTTCTAATACACATGTCAAGTTTCCTTCAACTATCCAGTTTTTTCTGTTGTTTATAAATCGAAGAGTAATAGTGAAGGTTTTCCCAAGGACATATACTGCCTCAGGAAGATTTTCACTATCATGAGATGAGAGGTTAGCTCATGAACTATCTGTAGAATTTCCATTTCCAAAGGTACATTACACAAATCTCCAAGGTTCTTCGTTCTCCAAGGCACATTAGTAAATATCTGCAAGGTTTCCATTTTCCTGACAGAAACAATTACAAATGCCACGCAAGAATAATTTCACGCAGAGAATCAAGGCAGCCATCAGAATTCTCTTTGGTAGCAGTTGCAAATGTTTATGCTAATATTATTTGGCTTTTCAGGTTTCACTTTAGAAACCAGGTTACTAACTTCAGTCTGATTCTTTTGTTGTCAGGGTTGCTCTAAAGCAGGAAAAGTATTAAACAAAAGTGGGAGAAATCTTGTTTTTACTATAAAACTGTATGTTTTTAAACAAAATACTTCAGCCTGCTTTCTCCAGGGAACTTGTGCATTCTCTATTTCATTTTAGAAATGAATGGAATAGTTGTCATCTGGCCACTTTAAATGTATAGAGTTTCTGCTTCTAGATACAAATTACTGCATATGGAAAGGGAGGCTTGCCATTGAATATATATTCTTAGAAATGCTTAGAAAATTGAATCCTCTGCATACTTAAATATGTTCCTTGTGACCCACAAAATATGAGTCTCTTTTGTATCGCTTTTTAATGTACCCTCTTGTACTAAGGACAAGGATATACATATAATAACATTAATTTCTTTGGCACTTTCTTGAAAAAAAATTCCACCAACTGCATGTGGGAATATCTACCTGTGACTCCAAAATTTGTGAGACTGTATCTGAGGATTCAGTTTTAGTTTAGACTATATAAACTTAGATCTTGCCTCAAAATAATGCAAAAACCTATTTATCAGTTTACATTTTCCTACCTAAAGCTGCTTCTGGATGGAAAATACAATGTGTTTAATGTAGAAGCTAAAAACATAATTAAAAACATATTGGAACATATTTTCAAAGGCAGAAATATAAAAAAGAAGGTTGGAAAGAAAAAAACAGAAGAAATTTCAACTATAATGCACAAATAAAACAAGGTAGGGAAAGACTACCCTCATTATAAGCCTTAATATTTCACTCACTCATAGGATGAGTGAGCAGAGTGTACCAAGGCAATGTGTTCAAGGACAAGGAACAGTGAACTCTTAAATAAATCAGATGCTGGCATGGAGATCTGATCATCAAGGATAGTATTTTAGAAAACCTGACCTGGAGAGAAAGGATTGAAAGTCTGATTTTCTCATCTTCCATGTATAGAATCCTTATTCTCCTTTGTTGATCATGGGAGCTACCTACCTCTGAAAGATATTCTTTGCAGATTAAATGGGAAAGGAAACAACCCAAAATCTCTCTAATAAAAGCCACCAGTTGAAGACCAAATATCAAAATACAAACCTTTGACATACATTACACTCTCAAGCTACCACAATATCTACAAAATTAAATTGTCTTTGAAAAACACTTCCAATTGCATAGATTAAATATAAATGTTTGAAACAGATTGGCTATATATGGTTTAAAAGTAATCTATTATTTTTATTTATTTGTGTTTGGAGTACAGCAGTGCTCATTTAATAGGCTTTATGTGGAGGTCAGAGGGTAACTTCTGAAAGTGCTTTGTCCTTTTAGAGTGTGACTCCCAGAGATAAAACTGAAGTCCTCATGAGGGGCAGCATGCACCTTTGGGAGCTCAGGTTGGCTACACATCTAATATCAAAATATTTTATCTACAATTACCAAGTAAAAGATATTTGAATTTGAGGACAAATCTAACGTGTTAATAAAAGTTTTAATAAGCCATTCAAGAAAGGCAAAATTTACTTCCTGGTGTCTTTCATAAACTATCATAGATCCCTACTTGATTTAAGAAATAATATTTTCTAAAATAAAGCACCAAGAAAAATATGATAAAGGACAATATGGTGGTTAATGTGGAAAACTCTGCTGTATGTCTGGATCATCTATCCATGAATGTTACCTACCTCTTAGAATTGTAACATTTCTCTTGGTTATCAGATTCACGGTGGTCAAACTACACTGCTTTTATTTCAGTAACCAGCATTTTTCTCAATAATAGCACAATAGATCCCCAATAGGAAAGATTAGTAACATAGTGAGCGAAGGAGAAGCCCTGTAGTGTTTCTTTAAGTACAAAGATAAATGATCTTGATCTGACAAAATATAGTTTCTGAGAGTGTAACAATATAGAGCAAGAACAAATCTACCTATAAAGTCGTAAAGGAAACAAAATTTGTGCTAGTTTTGTTGATGTACCTTAAACCAAAAAATAATAATAATTCTTCACTGTCTCTTCAGTGTTATATAAAGTTACAAGAGGCATGAAATTTCACATATGATTTTGTTTGGCTAACACATATCACATATACTGAGGAGTGTGGTAAAAATCTCAGGTTTGAAGTATTTACTGAAGATCTTGGAATGTATTGACAATTGGCAATGGAGCATTACTATATAATGTAATTGTTCCCATCTGAACTGCAAGTGGAGGAACCAGAACTAAGGCCAAAGTTGCTGAACACATTGAGTGCTTATGCTCAGCTATTGCACAGCTATGCGCGGCATAATATTTATGAACAAAAATCCAATATAGCTGTATTAGTTAGGGTTTTATTGCTATGAAGAGACACCGTGACTATGGCAACACTTAATAAGGAAAACAATTAATTGGTGCTGGCTTACAGTTCACAAGTTTCATGCATAATCTTCATGGCAGGAAGAATGGGGTCAAACAGGTGCATATGGTACTGGAGAAGTAGCTGAGAGTTCTACAGGCAGGAGATAGAGAATGAGACATATTTCCTTACACAATGCTCTACCTCCTAATATTGCCAATCCTATGGGCCTAGGGGGACCATTTTGATTAAAAACACCACAGTGGTCCTTTTAGGTTTCTCCTATACTCTTAGATTATTTGGTACTGTAGCATACACTTAAAATCAGTTAAAATAGATATCAAGAATCTATTTTATATCAATGTATCAGTTTATGAATATAATGAAGTTAGTATGCTAAAATAGATTTTCTTCAATTCTTGTTCCTAGGCCAGACATTTTTCTCGTGTAAAGAATAAGAGAGAATATACACATGACATATTCAATATATGACAGAGATTAAAATTTGATCATACACTGTTTACCACTCTAGAAGCGGGAGGACCAGGGAATGGAGCTGGTAAGTAAGTTGGACTAACGTTTCATGCAACAGTCAATTTTATTCAGAGCATCAAACAATTCATACTCTGTAAAGTGTGCAGTCACAAGGACAAGCTGCACACAGTGAACAATCTACGTTTGGCAAAAAATGTTTTTCGTAGAAGCATATCAACAAATAATAGTGAGTTCTAATGAATAAACTGAAGTAAATTAACTCTTATCTGAGACATATAATAGAAACAGAAAAAAAAACATATTTCAAAAGAAAGTCCATGTTTTTGAAGGAATTGAAGTCACACTAATCTTTGTTTCTTGGAGTTTTCACCCAAGCATTCAGAAATTTCATACAAATCCATTCTTGGACCATGTTCTAACACCAAGAAATATTGCTAGTATTAGTTATTATTTTTATTAGTGTGTGTTGAGGGTCACATACATGATAGGGCTTGCATATACCGGTCAGAAGACAACTTTCTATAATGAGTGAATCTGACTCAGGACATCAGGATTATACAGCAAGCACCTTTACCCGCTGCACTCTTTAAAATGTGCAAATATG
>CM053759.1:41136849-41162865 GCA_028658305.1 Pachyuromys duprasi | reverse complement strand
AAAAAAACAACGAACAAATGCTCTTGACAAACCCTAAGATATTTGATAGAAATATTAGGAGGCAAATAGGACCCAGCAATGTTATAAATGATAGATGTCGCAATGAACTATAAGAATAAATAAATATGGATAATAGGTGGGCATATTTTCCATACATTATATACTGCATACTTTTACTAAAGTTTAAAAATTTAATGAAAATTTGCCAATGAGTTGGGTGTGTTGTTATAGGTAGATGAAGTATAATGTTTAAATATGACAAGAAATGCTACATTGAACTATATGTGGCTCCGTATGTCTGGAAACTAATATTTAAAGTAAGTACTTATTGGAAATTATATCAAAACATTTCCAGTTAACATAGTTTTATATATTTTACTGAGAAGCTTGAATTTTATACCATAATTAAAATAAAATTGGAGCTATTAAAGCATTTAGAACTGAAGTATGAGTTAGATGAATTGTGATCAGCTCAAGCATCCTGGCATATTTTCTCAGTATGCATTTGATATGGATGGAAGGCATAGCCTAGTAAGGGGACTATAGCAAATTTTCAAAATGGAAGAAAGCTGCTGGGCTCACTGAGGCAAGAGACCGGGAACCCACCAAGTGGAAAATATTCAATGTTAATGGAGAGTTGTGTTTGGTTAAGAAGCAAAATGATCTGTGCAATATGGCATGAGTTTGGGAGGTCGGAACACTATTTTAAGCAGAGAGAAACAATAGCTGAATTTTACACTTAAATACCAAATGACATAGATATAATTTATAGAAATTCCAATTTGATAATTAAGTAGTTTTAACATTCAATATTTTAGTGGCTGGTTAAAATGTTAGTGTAGGTGATTATACTAAATTTTAAACAAACTAGAACATCAATATTTAAGACAAAGAGTAATAAATAAAATATGACGGATATAAAGAATGAAAATCCAGTGCCTTCCTAGGAAAAGAATAACTCTAAACTTAAAAACAATGTCTAGTTCAAAAAAGAGAGTCAAGAAAAATTGGACACAAGCTTATTCGTCAAGTCTAACTATGAGACCACTATAGTTATGCTGGTTCACTATCGAGAGAACAAGGCACAGATTCCCAGTAGTCGATAAAATAGCATATTCAGGGTGAGACCTCTTAGCTTAACCTTTTTATCTAAAAAAATAAAATAAAATTTACATTAAGACATATTTAAAATAAAGCAGTTCTTAATTGTAACAAAGTTAGTGATATTATCTTTCTGAATTCCCAGATTCAGTCACCATATGCATATCCACACATAATGAGAATAATGTTTCTTACACGGAAAATATACATTTGAAGACTGAGTATATACACGCACATACACATGTAACAAGCACATATCCATGAGAACATATATAGATGTAATAATTACATTGTACATATCTATAACCTTATTTCCTTACACATTTATGTATGTACTAGTACAAAAACCATGGAAATATAACACTTTAATATCAAGTGTATTTGTCAAACATATATAACAATTTTCCCGCTCTTACTAATTTCTTTTAAAGATGTTCTCAATTAATATATGTTAAAAGCAACTTCTGAAATTTTGGGAACAGTATCTTTGTGTAATTATTTCTATAATCTGCTCATTTGAATACAAATTACATGAGATTTTTGATTTGAAAAATAAAGGCAAACATTAAGATAGTAAATATGTACAAATTTTTAAGCTACTCATTAAAAGTCGACTTTTTAATATGTCTTTTACTGGAAAGTTTTTCAAAACTATGCATACTAACTTAAGTTAAATTTTCCCTCTGGTTTTGCCTGAGGACTGTAAGTACAACTACTTTCATTTTAGTTTTGGTCTTCTACCAGATGTGAACTCCCAAAAGTTAAATAAATCAATATGGGTTCACCTCAGCACCTTAAATTGAGGAGAGACACAAACAAGATAAGAACTATGATTTTTGTCCCATAGGTAACATTTTTTTTGAACTGAGATATCTAAGTTTTCACTAATCTACATATTTAGTTAAAAATCTGCCATAAAAGTCTTTCAAAGTCTTTTTTACTTACACATTAACTGAGTTGTGTCATCAGCAGACATTATAGTGAATTACTCATCTTCTCATTTCTCCAGTTTCCTAAACCAAATGTAGTGACCTTGAGTTAACTTTCACATTATCTGCTACAAATTCTCAATACATCAAAAAAATAGTTAAAATTTTAATAGCAATTTCTACCACAATAGAATTTTATATTATTCTCCCAAGAGATAAATTAAAAATAATAAAATTTCTATTTCTAATAGAAAGGATAATAGCTTTATCTTCCAGTGGTCTCCTGCAGAACATGTCTAAGTCAATGAATTTGTAATATGGAGTGAAACTTCATCTGTTTTCAGCACAACTGTATCTCAGCTTTAAAAGATGGTACTGTGGGACAGGAAAAGGAATTCTGAAATGAGAAAATATTCTCCCACAGATAAGTTTATGTGCCCTTTTATCATCAAGAAAAGAAGTTAAAATAATAACTACCCAATAAACATAATACAAATTTCAGTTCCACTGTAGCTTCCAATGCCTTTTCTTCATGGTTCAGGATTAAAATACTGCTCTGTTTAATTCTATGCTACAATAAGTTTAGACAAGGCTCTTGAAATGTTTTAATAATAACATAAATATCAGTGTCTTTCCAAAACTTCTTGTGACTCATACATGAACATATTGATATCTAATGGTACCAATGTAGATACAGCTCTATAAATCTCTCAAAACAATAAGTTCAAAATATTAGTTGTGTGAGTATGCACAAAGTATTATCATATCCAAGAGTTCTTCCAACTTTTACTTCACTGCTTACTGCTCATCCTACATTTATTCTGTTCCAACCCTTGTCTCCACATCTTTACTAAATGACTATCTTTCAATAAAACCAATTCTTCAATCCCTCTGGAAAGCCCCCAGATCTCTTAAGAGTCCTATATGAACTAGGTTCCTGTAGTGAAGAAGAAATAAGTGGTGTGTAACAAAATATATGAAAAGAATATTCCTCAGAGACATGGCTTCAGAAATTGTAGAGGCTGAGAAGTTCCACACAGATGGTAAAGAAGTTCAGCTGAAGTCCAAAAGCCTGAGAATTGGGAGGCCAAGGAATTGCTGTCACTATTCTTCATTTGAGCCTGAAAGCCTAAGGGCTCAGGGCCATTGATATAAAGTCTGTGTATGAAAGGCCAGGCATTGGAGTTTTCTCATTCAGCTGAGATGGGGTAGTAATCTTCTTTTTTTTTATTTTTTTTAAAAAATTTGTATTAATTATACTTTATTCACTTTGTATCCTCCCATAAACCCCTTCCTCCTCCCCTCCAATCCCACCTTCCCTTCCCCTTCTCCACACATGCCCCTCCTCCTGTCCACTGATAGGTGAGATCTTCCTCTCCTTCCTTCTGATCCTAGCCTGTCAGGTCTCATCAGGAGTGGCTGCATTGTCTTCCTCAGTGGCCTGGTAAGGCTGCTCCCCTCTCAGGGGGAGGTGATCAAAGAGCAGGCCACTCAGTTCATGTCAGAGGCAGTCCCTGTTCCCATTATTATGGAACCCACTTGGATATTGAACTGCCATGGGCTTCTTTTTTTAATTTACCTGAGAAACCAGCTTTCTTTCCTTCTCCTTCTTCTCTTGCTTTTTTCCCCTCTTCTCCTTCCTCTTCTTCCTCTTTTTTCTTCTTCTTTTTGTTTTTGTCCTTCCCTCACATAGTGCATCTGAAAACCAGTTTTTCCTCTCCCTACCTCTGAGTCTCCTTCCCCATTTCCCCCTCTCCCCCAGAACAACAGCCTTTTAAAGAGTGGCCACAGATATTGAAGTTGTGTTTCCCGATCTCAGTGTAAAGACTTATATGCCAATCACCCCTGGAAAGATCCTTACACCTAGATCTACTGTATTGTCTTACCAAACTGTCTTATGTATCCCTATCCAGTCAAGTTTACACCTAAAATTGACAATATTTTCCTTCATCCTTATGTTAAAAATTCATTTTCTTAAAGTAGTTATTGTCAGTTCTCTGGTGCCATGAACACAAAGAAAATAGCACCATGATGTTGCCTACAGAAATTGAAGTGACTGAACCAAATAAAAATTTCAGAACAATTTGTGCAATAATTAAATACACTTGAACTGAAGCTATATTATTTACCACTTGTGTGGTGAATTGATTTAGAAAAGCCTCCCATAAGCTCTGGACTTGGAACATTGGATTTCCCAAATGGTGGTGCTTCTTGGGAGGGTTTGGGAGTCAGATTTGAGATTTAAAATCCTTATATAGTACCAGTGTCCTCTGTCTGCCTCATGCTTCCTGCCTAGGATCTGAGCCCTCAGCTCATGTCCCTGGACACCATGCTACCTGTTTGCTGCCATGCTTCTCCTCCATAATGAACTCATCTCCTTGGAACCACAGCCAAAAATAAACTCTTTATAATATAAATTTACTTGGCTATGGTGGGTTTTATTTTGTGTGAATATTATGAAATTTCTTAGGTTGTGACAGGAAGTAGAAACATTAGGCAAATATTATCTACTGTGAAACAGGCATCCTTTTAAATTGACAATCAGAAATTCTTGGGTAAGTAAATCACTGGTTTCTGGGAACAAGATATTTACAAACCAAAGTGCTTTCTGTTGGAAAAAAATGTCAGGCAGAGTCTGAAGAAGTGACATGCAGTTTCGCTAGTTCATATGCAATGACATATCCTATTAATTATCTCCACCATTCCTATTACCTCAGAAGAGAAGCTATGCAAAATAAGGAAATGCATGCACTTCATTGCTTAATATTGTGACACTGAGGAGGATGTATTTCAGAACTGAAGGCCAATAAGTATCAAATTTGACAACACCATTTTCCTAGCTATATTGTTTACTGTTCTTTCATCTACATAGCTACTATTGCAAGAAAAAAAATGAACCCATCAGTTTATCATCATGTATTACAGAAGATTTTTTTCTCTTTTTTTTAAAAAAACTAGTGACTTTACACACAGACATTAGAAAAATGAGAAAAGGTAAACAAATGCAAAAATACCAGACCCCGCCTTGCCAGACAGATTTAACACTCCTGTGAACTACAACAGCAGGGGCTGTTATATCATTCCAATGGCTGTTATATCATTCAGCCATTGGAACATATGAAGGCAAAGAATATAAGTGTGCTTAAGGAAAATGAGTAAAAGGTGAGAAATAATAAAAAATACATTTTAGTATGTGTTTATTTAGAGACAATGGGTAAGTAAATAAAGCTAGTTAATAAGGGAGACTTAAAGATTTAGTACCACTGGATAATTCCAGGAGAGAAGTTATATTAACATACCACAACAATGTGAGATCTCAGTTCTGCCTCTCTCTCTCTTTTTCTCTCTTACTACACACACACACACACATACACACACACACACACACGCACACACTGTGAGCCTATACATGAGAGGATCTGAGGAATACTTCAGGTGTCTTCTTCTCTTTGAAGAAGTTTATCTTTCAGTGTTTATCTATTGTGTATGCCAACTGCTAGTGCTTGCACTTACAAAGATTCTCCTCATAGGAGTACCGGAATGGCAAGCACTCGTGACATATGTACAGCTTTTATACATTTATTCTATTCACGTTGATCTTCCCACTTGCAATGCTAAACTTTGACTCACTCATCTTCCTCCCTAGCCACTATTCCAATGTAAAATTCTACAAAATACTACAAAATATGATATTCACCCCAGCTTATATACAACACACACCTCAATTAAATTAATAATTATTAACAACTTTCATCAATTTAAGTTTCAAGGTATTGACTAGGGTTGTCTTTCAGTGCTGAAAAGTGAAACTTGCATCCAGGTTTTAAGAATCTGTCCTTGCTGAATGTAAAATTGTTTTATACTGGAAACTACATAAAATATCGAGATTATTTAGAAGCAGTCCTGGAATGTGTAGTGTTTTAAAGAAATAAAAGGTGACAAGTATTAAATAATTAATGATTACCAAATAGCTTTATGGCCCTTTAGTAAATTCTTTCTCTATAATGACAGAATAAAATAAAACAGACCCTTGTTACATGTAAGTGAAATATCACATTTTGGGAAAATGCAGTCAAATGGTGCTAGTTCACGTCACACTGAATTGCTGTCAAGAGAACCAGGACTTGCAGAGCTTCAACTAAGTACTTGATATTTTAAGACCCCTATGGCAAAAGGGTCAGAGAAGAGACAGTATATATTTATCATGAGGCACTTTATCTGCTTGGAAACAGGATTACTTGATAATTCACAGCAGTGTTTAAAAGGATAGTTTTAAAAATTAATTATCTGAAGGTCCTTGTTGTTGAGATAGTATAATAGGTTTTGATTAAACTTCTCCAAGATCAGTAACAGGAATTCTCCAAAGTGCTGCTGTGTCTAAGATGACTTGCAGCAGAGATTGGGTACTTATTTATCAAAGTCATTTTCTTTTCTCTTCCTGGAAAGGCTATTACACAGCCAGACTACATTCCTAGTTCCCTCTTACAGGTATGTATGTCAATGTGACTGTATTATATCTGGCAGAATGAACATGGTTGGAGTATCCCAACTTAGAAATTTAACCTGTGAAAATATCCTATGTGATGGAGTACATCATTTCTCCTTTTCTGATAAGAGGCAGCAGGCAATACTGGACTATCACACTCAAAAGAGCTACAAATTGGAAGGATACAGGAGAACCTATCATTCACACGGAAGTTCACATACCAAAATGATGTGTTGTGTAACAAAAACAAGCTTGCGCTACAATAAGATTAAAATACTTTCTGAGTTTGCCTAGAATTTAAATGAGCATGTAAGAAGACATTTCACTCCAGTAGCTCAGCACATCTTCAAATATTAAAATAAGCAAAATGAAATAGTTTAGCCCAAGGAGTCTTATGGAAGAAGGGAGATATAGGTGAACCCAAGGGGACAGGAGACCAACAAAGCCAAAAGATCTGGGTCCAAGCAGACCGCAAGATTGATGCGTCAACCAAAGACCATGCATAGAGACGACTCGGACCCCCTGTTGATGAAGCCCATAGACACTTCAGACTCCATGTGGGTCCTCTAGTAAGAAGAGAAGAGACAGTCTCTGACATGAACTCAGTTGCTTGTGTCTTGGTCAATAATCCTTGAAGGGGCTGCCTGGGCTGCCTAGCCTGCCCACAAAGGAGGAGGAACCAGGAAGTCATGATGGGACCTGATAGGCTAAGGTCAGACTGTAGGGGAGGAGGACTTCCCCTATCAAAGGACTAGGGGAGAGGGATAGGAGAGGAAGAAGGAGGAAGTGTGGGGCTAGACAGAGATGAGGGAGGGGGCTACAACTGGTATACAAAGAGAATAAATTGTAAATAACAAGAAGAAATAGTTTATTTTAGGTGGAAATTGTACTCCGAGAGATTGTAAAGAACTGATGCAAAAAGACAAAAAGACAAAACTGAAATTAAAAAGTAAGAATTTATTGTATATACTATGTGAGTATACAAAATAAAAAATCTTCTCTGTTTCAGCCTTGCCAAGACAAAGAGGATGAGGATCCAGGCAGTACTGATGAGACTTGATAAACTAGGGTCAGCTGGCAGGGAAGGAGGACTCCCCCTTTCAGTGGACTAGGGGAAGAGGACAGGGGGAGGAGGTAGAGTGGACTTGGAGGAATTGAAGTAAGGGTCTACAATCAGGATATACAATGAATGAATTGTTTAAAAAATAAAAAAATTTAAAAACATATTGATTGTAATTATTGGAAATAGGGATTGTGTTCCATCAAATGATTCAAGGATTTGGAAGCTTTTTCTGCATAGTAAAAGTGTAAGGATGGTCCTGCTTCCTACAGAGAGAGGCATCAACTGTGGGAACTTTGGAACTATGTGCTAAGGAGCACACAGTAGTCTAAAAGGGTATTTATAAACATGCTGATGTTGTCACATTTAACACAGACAAGATAAGGAATCTTGAATTGCTGGTTAAACAGTAAAATGGTCTCCACTGTTATATTGTTTGTTGCCAAGAAGGGAAAAGTGTGACACTGTGGCCAGGGAAGATGATTTTACCAGGAAGTGCTTCACTAACTAAATCATGAAGAGGACAGAACCACTTGTGATGGACTTGAATTTTGAATACTGTCTTTGTGTGGCTGAAATCAATAAATATGGTCAAGTTTGTGACTCTGGAAAATCTCAAACATCTTGAGATACTAAGCAAAATTTTATATTTTTCTATTATTCTTATTAATATTACCACAGTTCATTTACTTTGCATCCTGGCTATGTTCTTCTCCCTCATCTCCTCAAGGTCCCACCTGCCCTTCCTCTTCCCCCACTATGTCCCTCCCCTAGTCCACTGATAGAAGAGGTCCTCATCAACTATTTGACCCTAGCCTATCAGGTGTCATCAGGACTGGTTGAATCTTCTTTCTGTCTGTGGCCTGGTAAGACCATGAGAGAGGGGGAGGTGATCAAAGAGCAGGCAAGTGAATTCATTCTGGTGACTACCCCTACTCTCCTTACTAGGGAACCCCTGTGGAGACTGAACTGCCCATGGGTTACAAGGGAGTAGGGGTCCTAGGATCTCTCCGTTCATGGTCTTTGCTGATTCATCAGTCTCTGCATCCTTCCTCCACCCCCTGGGGCCCAGATTTTTTTTAATCTTTGTAGAGTTCCTATCTCCTCCAGGACTTTCTATAATGTCATCCTTCCATAAGATTCCCTGCAATCTTTCCAATGTTTGGCCATAGCAGCTTTGTTCATAATAGCCATACTCTGGAAACAATCTAGATGTCCTTCAACTGAGGAATGGATACAGAAATTGTGGCACATTTACACAATGAAATACTACTCAGCAACCAAAAACAAGGAAATCATGAAATTTGCAGGCAAATGGATGGAACTGGAAAAGATTAATCTGAGTGTGGCAACACAGAAGCAGGAAGACCCACATAGTATATACTGACTTATAAGTGGATATTAACCATATTATTTAGGATAAAAATATTAAAATCTATAGTCCTAAAGAAGCTAAAAAAACAAGGAGAACCCTAGGGTAGATTCTTATTTCTCATTCAGAAGGGCAAACAAGATAGACATCGGAAACAGTAGAAGACAAGGAGGAGTACATACATCTTCCACACAAGGCCTCTGAAAGACTGTGCCCAGCAGGGTATCGGCACAGATAATAAGCACAATTTTCCAAAGTGTAGTGGTTATCACGTATGCCTAAGACAATTTTCCAAGAGAGAACAGAAACATGGTATATAGAAAAATTAGTCTTGTATTTCAGTTTAACCTAGACTACCCTGATATGACATCTACTTGCCTTATTTGTCCACCCAATTTTCAATTGACTTCTTGGAGCTGTCATGTCACTCTGAATGGAGGACAACCTATATGTATTAGATCCTTCTCTTCTTCCTCGAAGTAGACTGACTTGAGTTTTGAGTTAAGTTTTTCATATTTAATCCAGGACATGAAAGCTTCAAATGGCTAAATCTCTGCATCAGTATATTTATAAACATGTTGATGATACTTTTAGGAATGGTAGCTCTTTTCTGCCCTTACGTCTCCAGATGATGCTTGCGTCTATTCCTCTCTGGGCTCATTTGTTCAACCTCATCATCTATGCTATTAACTGCTAAGGGCTCTGTGATTGTTCTGCTCTTATTACTAACTTTATTTTAGAAGTAGTTTCTGCTGTTTATATGTGAGACCTTGACTGACAAAATCAGTCAGAACGGAAGTGATCAAAGTAATCACCTCCTCACTTAAGTTATTTCTGTCAGGTTCCTTTAGTCATTGATATAATAGCTCACTAACACATGCTAGATATTTTTAAATAATTTTTATTTTCATTTTTTTATTTATTACAATTTATTTAATTTGTTTCTCAGCTGTAACCCCCTCCCTCATACCCTTCCAATCCTTCCCTCAACCCCCTCTTTTCCTCCCATGCCCCTTCCCCAGTCCACTGATAGGAGAGGACCTCCTCTGACACTACCATCTGACTGTAGCCTATCAGGTCTCATCAGGAGTGGCTGCATTGTCTTCTCTGTGACCTGTTAAGGCTGCACCCCACTCCCCACTCAGGTAGAGGTGATGAGAAAGCCAAACAAAGCATTCATGACAGAGACAGTTCCTGTTCCCATTACTAGGGAACTGAGAACTTAGAAACTGAGGTGCCATATATTACATAGGTACTAGATAATCACCACACATGAGTCCTTGGTTGGAGTATCAGTCTCAGAAAAGACACCTGTGCTAAGATTTTTGTTGTTGTTCTGTTGCTGTCCTTGTGGAGCTCCTGTCCCCTCCAGGTCTTTTTATCTCTCCATTCTTTCATAAGATTCCCTGCATTCTGCCCAAAGTTCGGCTATGGGTCTCAGCATCTGCTTTAATACCCTACTGAGTAGAGTCTTTCAGAGGCCCTCTGTGGGTAGGCACCTGTCTTGTTCCTTCTTTTCACCCTTATCCAATGTCTATCCCACTTGCCTTTCTGAATGGATATTGAGCATCTAACCTAGGGTCCTCCTTTTTAAAAATATTTATTTATTTTTATAATTATAGTATATTGACTTTGTATACCAACTATAGTCCCCTCTCTCATCCCCTAACAATCCCACCCATGCTTCCTATTCCATTTCCCTCCCCCAGTCCACTGATAGTGGAAGCCCTCCTGTCCTTCCATCTGATCCTAGTCTATCATATCTCATCAGGAGTGGCTGAACTGTCTTCCTCTGTGGATTGGTGAGGCTGCACCCTCCTCAGGGGTAGGTGATCAAAGAGCAGGCCACTAAGATCATGTCAGAGACTTTCCCTGTTCACATTCCTAGGGAACCGAATTGGACACTGAGCTGCCATATGCTACATCTGTGCAGGGGTTCTAGGTTATCTCCATGAATGATCCTTGGTTGGAATATCAATCTCAGAAAATATCTCTGTGCCCAGATTTTTTTTTTCCTTGTGGAGCTCCTCTCCCCTCCAGGTCTATCCATCTCTCCCTTCTTTCATAAGATTCCTTGCACTCTGCCCAAAGTTTGCCTATGAATCTCAGCATCTGCTTTGATACCCTGCAGGGGAGAGTCTTTCAGAAGCCCTTTGTGATAGACTCCTGTCCTGTTCCCTGTTTTCTCCTTTTTCCAATGCCCATCCCATTTGCCTTTCTGAATGAAGATTGAGCATCTTACCCAGGGTCCTTCTTCTTGAATAGCTTCCTTAGGTGTACAGATTTTAGTTTGATTATCATATATTAAATGTCTAATACACACTTGTAAATGATTATATACCATATGTGTCTTTTTGCTTCACTCAGGATTCCTCACTCAGGATGATATTTTCTAGTTCCCACCATTTGTCTGCAAATATCATGATTTCCTTCTTTTCATTTGCTGAGCGGTATTCCATTGTGTAGATGTACCACAATTTCTGTATCCATTCCTCAGTTGAGGCGCATCCGGGTTGTTTCCAGATTCTGGCTATTATGAATAAAGCTAGTATGAACAGAGCTGAACAAATGTCCTTGTTGTGTACTTGAGCATCTTTTGGATATATGTCTAGAAGTGGTATAGCTGGATCTTGAGGTAGCACTATGCCTAATTGTCTGAGATATCACCAGATTGATTTCCAAAGTGATTGTACAAGTTCACATTCCCACCAGCAATGAAATAGGGTTCCTCTTTCTCCACATCCTCTCCAGCATGTATTGTCACTTGAGTTTTTCATCTTGGCCATTCTGATGGGTATAAGGTGAAATCTCAGGGTCATTTTGATTTGCATTTTCCTGATGACTAAGGATGCTGAGCATTTCTTTAAGTATTTCTTTGCCATTTGATATTCCTCTATTGAGAATTCTCTGTTAAGCTCTGTACAATGTTTTTTAATTGGGTTACACGTTTTGTTGCTTTTTAACTTCTTGAGTTCTTTATACATTCTGGATATTAGCCCTCTGTCAGATATAGGTTTGCTGAAGATCCTTTCCCTGTCATCAGGCTGTCATTTTATTCTGAAGACAGTGTCTTTTGCTTTAAGAAGCTTTTTAGTTTCATGAGGTCCCATTTATTGATTAGTGATCTTAGTGCCTGTGCAACTGGTGTTCTGTTCAGGAAGTAGTCTGCTGTGCCAATGAGTTCAAGGCTCATTATCACTTTTTCTCCTAACAGGTTTAGTGTGTATAGTTTTATGTGGAGGTCATTAATCCATTTGGGTGGATAATTGCAGGGTGATAAGCATGGATCTATGTGTATTTTTCTACATGTAGACATGCAGTTAGACAAGCAGCATTTATTGAGTATGCTATCTTTTTTTTTTCATTGTATGTTTTTGGCATTTTTTTTCAAAAATGAGGTATCCATTAGTGTATGCACTCATTTCCTAGTCTTCTGTTTGATTTCATTGAACCACCAGTCTGTTTCTATGCCAGGATCATGTAGTTTTATTACTGTTGCTTTAGAGTATAGCTTAATATCAGGGTTGAAGATACCTCCAGATCTTTTATTGTACATGATTGTTTAAGCTTTTCTGGGTTTCTTGTTATTCCATATGAAGTTGAGATTTTTTTCTTTCAAGGTATGTAAAGAATGGTGTTAGTGTGTGGATGGGAATTTCATTGAATCTGTAGATTGCTTTAGGCAGGATGACCATTTTCACTATTTTAAACCTACCGATTAAAATGAGCATGGAAGATCGTCCACTTTCTGATATCTGTATATTCTTCAGTTTCTTTCTTCAGAGACTTGAAATTGTGCTTTTTTATTTTTTCCATCAGGTCTTGCACATATTTTGTTAGAGTCACACCAAGGTACCATATGTTATTAGTGGATATTGTGAAGGGTGTAGATCCCATAATTTCTCTCTCATCCCTTTTGTATTCCATATACAGCAGGGCTACTGATTATTTTTTCTAGAGTTAATTTTGTATCCAGCCATTTTGCAGAAAGTATTTATCAGCTGAAGGAGTTCTCTGGTTGAGTTTTTGGGGTCACTCATTTATGCTGTCATATCATCTGCGAATAGTGATACTTTGACCCTTTGCAATTTGTATCCCCTCGATCTCCTTTAGTTGTCTTATTGCTCTAGCTAGGACTTCAAGTACAATGTTGAAGAGATATGGAGAGAGTGGGTAGCCTTGTTTTATCTCTCATTTCAGTGGGATTGATTTAAGTTTCTCTCTGATTAATTTGATGTTGGCTATAAGTTGTATAATGTCTTTATTATGTTTATGTATGTGCCTTGTATCTCTGATCTCTCCAAGACTTTAAACATGAATGGGTGTTACATTTTGTCAAATGCTTTTTCAAAATCTAGGGAGAGGATCATGTGCTTTTTCTCCTTCAGTTTGTTTATATGGTAGCTCACATTGATGGATTTTCATATATTGAAACAACCCTGCATGTCTGGGATGATTCCTACTTTGTCACTGTGGATAATTTCTTTTATGTGTTCTTGGATTTGGTTTGCAAATATTTTATTGAGTATTTTTTCATCAATGTTTATAGGAGAGATGGGTCTAAAGTTCTCTTTTTTGTTGGGTCTTAGTGTGGTTTAGGTAATAAGGTGACTGTAGCTTCATAGAATGAGTTTGGTAATATTCCTTCTTTTTCTATTTTGTGGAATAGTTTCAAGAGAATTGGATTTAGCTCTTTTTTGAAGGTCTGGTAGAATTCTGAACTTAAACCATCTGGCCCTGGCCTTTTCTTGGAAAGGAGACATTTGATGACTACTTCAATTTCCTTCGGGATTTAGGACTGTTTATTCTATTTACATCATCTTGATTTAATTTTGGTAAATGGAATCTATCAAATTTTTTTCCATTTCATTTAGATTTCTAAAGATTGTGGCATATAGGCTTTTGTAGTAAAACTTAATGATTGTTTGGATTTCCTCAGTATCTGTTGTTATATCCCCCTTTTCATTTCTGATAATGCTGATTTGGATAGTATCTCTCTGCCTTTTAGTTAGTTTGGCTCTGGGTTTATTTATCTTGTTGATTTTCTGACAGAACCAGTTCTTGAATTCATTGATTCTATGAATTTATTTTGTTTCTAATTCATTGATTTCAGCTCTGAGTTTTATTATTTCCAGTCATCTACTCCTCTTGAGTATGTTTGCTTCTTTTTTATTCTAAGGCTTTTAAGTGTGCCATTATTATGTGTATTTGAGAAGTCTCACACTTCTTTCTGAAGGCACTTAGTGCTATAGACTTTCCTCTTAGCACGGCTTTCATTGTATCCCATAAGTTTGGATAAGTTGTGCCTTCATTTCCATTGAATTTTAGGAAATCTCAATTTATTTTTTTTCATTTCTTCCTTGACCAAGCATTCACTGAGTAAAGAGTTATTTATTTTCCATGTATATGTAGGATTATTTGTTATTTCAGTTGTTGTTGAGGTCTAGTTTTAGAACCTGGTGGTCTGATAGGATATAAGGAATTATTTGGATCTTCTTTTATCTGTTGAGGCTTGCTTTGTGCCTGACTGTATGGTCAATTTTTTTTGAGAAGGTTCCAGGAGGTGCTGAAAAGAAGGTATACTCTTTTGAGTTTGGGTAAAATGTTCTGTAGACATCTCTTAGGGCCATTTGATTTAGGACTCTTAAGTGTCATTATTTCCTTATTTAGCTTCTGTCTAGATGTTCTGTCCTTTGGTGAGAGTGGAGTGTTGAAGTCTCCCACTTTAATACTCAATATTTTCTGGACCTTGGAGAACGGAATCTTCTTTTCCTCTATTCGTATTATTTTAAGATTTCATGTTTCATGGTGTCCTTGATTTCTTGGATATTTTGTGTTTGGGACTTTCCAGATTTAACTTTTTCTTTGAGAGATGTATCAATTTCTGCAATTGTATCTTCAGCACCTGAGATTCTCTCTTGCATCTCTTGTATTCTATTGGTGATGCTTACCTTTGTGGTGCTTGATCTTTTCTCCAATTTCTCCAGCTCCAGTGTTTTCTCTACTTGTGTTTTCTTTATTGATTCTAATTCTGTTTTCATGCCTTGCACCATTTCCTTCCTCTGTGGATGTGGATTACCGTCTTTCCATAACGGCTCTATTATTTTGTTCCTTACTTCCCCCTATACCACTGCTTGTGCCTCTACATGTGGCTCCATTTGTTCGGTTGTATTTGTCTGTATTTCTTTGATAGCTTTGTTCTTTTCTTCTCTATATTCCTCTTCTTGTCCCTCTATTTGTTTGGCGGTGTTTGCCTGTATTTTTTTTCAAGAGCTTTTTGTGCCTCTAATAACTGGAGAAGCATAGGTTTGAAATCATTTTCCGTGTTTCTGATATATTAGCATATCCTTTATTTTTGGGTTTGCTGGTGAAGCCATGATGTCCTGATTTTTGTTGGTTATGTCCTTTTTTTAATTAAATTTTTATTTTTTAATATTGGTTACCGTTTATTAACTTTTTATCCCAGCTGTAGCCAGCTCTCTCATTCTCTCCTAATCCCACCCTCTCTCTCTCATCTCCTCCCTACCCCTTTCCAAGTCCACTGATAGGGGGTTGTATGTGTTCTTATGCTGACCTCTCGCCATCTGCTTATCTGTAACCTTTTCTGTTTGTTCCTTCAGACTGTGCCTGTGTGTTTCTGGTGTCTGGAGTATTCTTCAGGAAGATGAGAGAGGTCCACTAGTTTCAGAGTGGATGTTGGTGTTTCAGCTGTAGCTAAGGGAGGAAGGTCATGGGTGCATGTGTGCAAGCATGGGAGTGTGCGTAGAAGTGTACCTTGAAGGTCAGTGTGCTAGAGGGTGTACAGGCCTGGAACACTGGAGCATAAATGCAGGTGGATATGCTGGTATTGTTCCAGGCACAATGCGTATGTACAGGTGCCCTGAATGCCTCAGTGGCCTACAGGCTTGTGGTATTATCCTCCTGTTATTCAGATCTGTCTGGGCTCCAGGAATTGTTTACCTGGACTCCACTGGGAGGCCCACATAATATGGGCTTCAATGTTGAGAACACTGTCACAAAGATCTCTCTGTTGCCCACATTGAGGATTACTGTCAGGGGCATCCAATGTCTGCTTGCTAAAATAGAGGGACCCTAGATCTGGAGCTCTGCATGTACTCAGTTGAAGGCACACTCACTAGCTAGTAGACCTATGCGGAAAGCAAAAAGGTGCTTTCTCTACTCTTCTCCCCTTGTTCTCTACTCTCAGATTTGAGCCCACAGGAGCAAATGAAAGTGTAGCAGATCCATCAGCTCAGCGGTGTCTGCTGTTTGTCTTCCAGGCAAGTAGACCTGTACTTGGGGGAGCCACCTGTGCTGTCTCAGTCAGGGAGCATGGAGGCTCCTGCTAGGGCTAGCTGTAGCTTGCCTCAGCCATATACATGGGAGGCCTGTACAGATGCCTACCTGAGCTGAAGACCCAGGAGGCCCTTAAAGCTACCCGCTGCAGCCTCAGACCTAGAAGGCTCTTACTGCTGCTGCCTCTGCTGTCTCAGTCACAAAGCATAAGGACTTGTTCTTGGGGCAACCACTGAAGCCTCAGCTGAGCAGGGAAGCCCATGCTTGGGACAGCAGCCACTTCCTACTGCCTCTGCAGAACAGGGAGGTCTATACTTGGGGCAAAGGGAGGTGTGGGTGTGTGTGTGGAATATTCACCACTCTCAGTCCTTGGAGACATCCATGGGTGACCTTGATCTAAACTGTCCCAGCTCATGGATTGTCTTCTCTTGCCCAGGAAGCCTGAATGTTGACATTCTGGCTTCAGCTACCCCTCCACTCAACAATTTCGGAGTTTCAGATCCTGTGCCCCTCAGAAATGGTGCATTCTGGTTATTGCCATCTTGGACTCTGATGCTCTTGATTTTTTAGACTTTGATTTCCATTTTTGCTTACAAATCCTGCTGATATATTAAACTCTAATTTATGTAGAATAGTTTTCAAAAGTGTTGAATTTATTATTACTTCATTGAGAATAATAGCCTTTTCTATATTGCTTGCTTTTGTAGGCTTTATTGGTAAGGCAACTTTAGGTTTACAGAAAATATGAACAAGAATCAGAATTCTTGTCTACTTTTCTAACTTGTTCTAGGAGTTAAACTTTTGTGCACATTCCATGGATGTGTCATATTGGTAAAGTACTTGAACATTAACTTTTTAAATATTCAACAGAAGTTACCACTCATAGCCATTTGGGCAGAGTGCAGGGAATCTTACAAAGAAAGGGGGAGATGCAAAACTTGGAGGGGACAGGAGTTCAACAAGGAGAACAACAGAACCAAAGAATCTGGGCACCGGATGTTTTTTTCTGAGACTGATATTTCAACCAAGAACCATGCATAGAGGTAAACTGGTACCCCTGCACATATGTAGACCATGGCAGTGCAGTGTCCGAGTGGGTACCCTAGTAAGGGGAACAAGGGCTGTCTGTGACATGAACTCATGGGCTGGCTCTTTGATCACATCCCCTTAAAGGGGGAGCAACCTTATCAGGCCACAGAGGAAGACAATGTAACCAGTCCTGATGAGAACTGCTAGACTAGTATCAGATGGTAGGGGAGGATGATCTCCCCTCTCAATGGACTGTGGAAGGGGCATGGGAGGAGAAGAGGGAAGGAGGGTGGGATTTGGAGAGGATGAGGGAGAGAGCTCCAGCTGAGATACAAAGTGAATTAATAATAAATAAATAAATAGTCAACAAAGTACTTGTTTTTATTGGATTTTCTTCTCTGTTTTGTAGAAATCCATGCACTATGAGAATGTATCACATAGCCAAACAACATTGTATATAAATGTGTCACTGGTGCCCAGAGCACCACCTTGTTAGTTCTGCTTTTATGCTTCCTAACAAACCATTCCTTGGAAAACTCGAACCAGTTTTACTATAAGCAGTTCTTGCACACTCTAGAGTGCTATGGATGTGGAATAATATGGTGCCTTAATTTTGCTTCCTATTACTGTTATAATATGGCATGACTAAAATCAACTGAGGGAGGAAAGGGTTCATGTCATCTTACACTTCTAGGTAACTGTCCAATACTAATGAAAGTCAATGGAAGAACTTATGTAAGAAACCTGGAGACAGAATTTATGAAGATGCCATGGAGGAGTGCTGCTTGCATAGCCTGCCTTCTTATATGACCATGGCCACTTGCACTGAGCTGGCTCCACTCACAATGATATAGGCAATCTCATATAAAGAATTAATTAAGCAATTGTCCACAATTCAATCAAGTAGTGGGCTTTTCTTCAACGGAGGTTCCGTCTTCTCAAAAAAGCCTAATGCTTCAAAGAATTAACTAAGGTATATGTTACTAACTATTTTCAGATAAGATTTCTCTCTCTCTCTCTCTCTCTCTCTCTCTCTCTCTCTCTCTCTCTCTCTCTCTCTCATCTGTCTAGCTCTCTTTCTCTGTCTACTTCATTTTCTATTATTGTTGAAAATATTAAAATATTTGTAGGCATTTTGATTTTGGTTTTGTTTTGGTTGTTTTGTGGCAGGCTTTGCCTCTGTATTCAAGTATTGCCTAGAACTCACCAGCTGAGCCTGGCCTTTAAGTTCACATTTCTTTTGCCTTAACCTCAGTGGTAGAACTATGGGTATAAGCCACCAATTCAGGTTTTTCTTTAAGTAATACATCAGCTACTTGTAGTAAATGAGGGGGTCAAAATTGCTACATTGATATGTTTGCTTTTGTAAGATGCCATTTTTCCATTTTCTATATGAACAATGAATGACAGTTTCTGTTGTTCAATGTCTTTCTATGTATTTGATGTCAGTACTTGGAATCACCACAGTTTTAATAGATTTAACATTTTGTTTTGATTTATAAATCCCCAATGATGTAAACATTTTTCACATAATTTTGTGTTTTCTATATATTCTTTGAGTGATGGTTTAGGCTTTGTGCACATATTTTATTGTATTTATTGTCTTTTATTTTGAGTTTTAAAGAAGTTTGTGTATTATTTATTAACCAGTTTTTTGCAAGACATATATCTTGCAAACACTTTTCCTGTGTCTGAATTTAATTTTATTATATTGCAGTGACCTTCAAATAGCAGTTCTTTTGAATTGTAAAGTTAACTTCATAAGATCTTTAGTGTTATATAGACTATTTTCTCCATATTATTTCTAAGTCAGCATCAAGCCTTAGGCCGCCCTGATTACCTTTTATTATTTTGAGAGATATTCTAGAGTTTGCTGTTCAATATTCTGTAAATTCAAGTTTCAACACTTGCATTTGTGCTGAATTTATTGAAGAGACTTTGTTCTTCAATAAATCATGTTTACCATTTTGTGAATGATTACTTGACTATATTTGTGTGGATATAATGTGTCTTTAAATTGTCCCTTGTTCTACTTTCTTGATGGCTCATTGTATATCAAGTTGACACAAGATGAGTTTTGGGGGAGAAGGACTGTCAATTGAGAAAATGTTCCCAGCAGACTGACCAATAGGCTAGTCTATAGTATATTGTGTCAATTAGTGATTATGTGGGAGGCCTGAGCCCATTGTATGACGTTGACACAAATCAGCTGGCAGTAGGGGGTACTTTATGGAAGCAGGCTGAGTGCCATGAGAGGAAAGTTAGTAACCAGCACTTCTTCCCTATTTCTTTTCAGCTTCTGCCCTGACTTCAATGATAATGTACCATGTTGTTGAACTGTAACACAAAATAAACTCTTTTAATCCCCAAGTTGCTTTTGGTCATGGTATTCTATCATATAAATAGAAATCAGACCAAGACATTGTCTTTTTAACATTTAATTCACCCATAAAATATTCACTTGTTCACAGTCGCATTTGTATTTTTTATAAATATGTATTCATGTCAATCACCAGATGTTTTGAATGTCACTCATATTTTGCCAGTTTCACAAAAATTGAATTATTGCCAATGTAAAAGTAATCTTTCAGTGTAGATACATTTGTATGCATTCATGATATTTTGATGTACATGTGTATATGTACATGTGAAGGCCAGAGATCAGTGCTGGTGGTCTTCCTGAATAACCCTCCCCCTCAAATTTGAAACAAGGTGTTTCACGGAAACAGAGGCTCACTTCTGAAGAGAGACTATTTAGCCACTTAACCTTAGAGACACTTTTCCTCCTGGTTTCCCCTCAAGCTTCAGGATTAAAGATTAAGAGAATTGTACCTCTTGTGTTATTCTGGTGCTGTAGATCTAAACTTAGTCCCTCAAACTTTCTCTCTGTCTCTCTCTCTCTCACACACACAAATGACCAATTAAGTCACAATCTCAACACCCAGACCAAAATATTTTAGCACTTTTTAATGTCTTATATTTATATAATCATGTATCTTTGAATGTTAAGGTTCTACTTGAATTATTTACTGAACCACTGGGGTTTGTAAGTCCCTTTTTCAGGTAGCTTGTACTTGAATTTCTTAGTTCAGAACTTTATTTTTCACCAAAGATAATCAAGCCATCTGCAACTTCTTCATAGCGTGAGGACATTTCATATTTAATTTTGTGTAACTGGCTCATTCTTATGTGTGTAAATATGATGCATGCAACTTAATGAGACTTTATTTCCAGAAGCACATGCTCTGAATTGGATTATCTCAGAATCAATGGAATAAAGTCCAACCAAGTATTTCAACAAGTGTCTCTACCACAAAACTCTGAGTTTTTGATTTTTGCATTTGAATTCATGGAAAGTGAATATTTAAAGGCATGTACTAAATAGAAATTTTCAAAGTAATGTAGGATATTGTATTTACCATCATAAAATTTGCAAGTAAATGGTAGGAACTGGAAAAGATCATCCTGAGTCAGGTAACCCAGAAGCAGAAAGACACATAGGATGTATACTCACTCATAAGTGAATGCTAGACATATAATATTGTATAAACATACTAAAATCTGTACAGCTAAGGAAGCTAATCAGGAAAGAGGACTCTGGCTAAGATGCTCAATCCCCATTCAGAAAGGCAAGGAAGATGGACATGGGAGGAGGGAGAAAACAGAGAACAGGACAGGAGCCTACCACAGAGGGCCTCTGAAAGGCTCTACCCTGCAGGATATCGAGGCAGATGTTGAGACTCAGAGTCAAACTTTGGGCAGAGTGCAGAGAATTTTATGAAAGAAGGGGGAGATAGTAAGACCTGGAGAGGACAGGAGTTCCACAAGGACCGTTACAGATCCTAAAAGTCTGGGCACAAAGGTCTTTTCTGAAACTGATACTCCAGCCAAGGGCAACTCATGGAGATGGTCTGGAACCTCTGCACAAAGGTAGCCTGTGGCAGTTCAGTGTCCAAGTAATTGGGACAGGGGCTGTCTCTGACATGAACTGATTGGCCTGCTCTTTGATCACCTCCCCCTGAGGGGGGAGCAGCCTTACCAGGCCACAGAATAAGACAATGCAGCCAGTCCTGATGAGACCTGATAGACTAGGGTCAGAGGGAAGGGGAGAAAGACCTTGCTTTTCAGAGGACTGGAAGAGGGACATGGGTGGGGAAGAGGGAGGGGAGGAGAAAGGGAGGTATGGGGGATACAAAGTGAATAAACTGTAATTAATAAAATAAAAAAACAAAAAAATTGAATGCAAAAAGAGAAAAATATTTTTCTAAAGTAAAATATATTAACTATTAAATACCAATTAACTATTAAATACTAATAAAACATGTCCACAATGTCTCCTGAAAACTAAAATTATGCATATCAATTTAAATTATATGTTAAAAATGGAAACTGCATGTATTTTATTCTGCCAACTAGTTATTTTCTTTTATATGATTCTGTAGAATGGCATAATTATTGTTTTATTATTTTTAATAAAAAAGAGCCAGATTATGTTACTAGTATTTCATGTACATAATGTCATGCTACCTTAACAATATAATAATTTAAGAGAGCAATTTTAATTCTATGAATCAAAAAGAATATTAATATCATTTTAAAATCTATATCATCTTATTATTACTATTATTATATCGTGTTATTATTATTATTATCTTAGATAGCCTTTTTTTCTACTACAGTGAATTACACTACACTGTAGGTTCTTCATTAAGCCTGTAATTAATGTTTCTTAAAATTTCAATTACCTGAATAAAGACTTAATGAAAATAACTTTTTTGTTACACATATTATTTTGGCAAATTATTATAACAGTTATTATGCAATATGTAGGAGTGTCAATATAAGTATACATTAGTATGTGCTACTATTATTGGGCAGAAAGATTTTTTAAAAATTCTCATGAAAGATTTTTTTTTTTTAATGTAATGTTTCTGACCTTGCTTAAGCTAAACAATCACTCAAGCCTGTTCAGTTAGGGCTTATTGATGTCTGATAAAGGTGTTAATTAAGGAACTCCAGACAGAAAAACAAAGATAAGCATACATTTTATTTGATTCCCATAGTTTAAACAAAGATTTTCAGTCTAGCATTTTATTGTTCTTTCTCCTTTTGGCTTAGAACCACAGTGATTGTGAATAATTAAAAAATTAACCTGCTAAATCATTTGCAGGTGTGACGGTGGTCTCCCATTGTTTAAACAGGAATCTCTAAATTTAACCCTATAAATAATCAAATCTAAAAATCACCCATTAACACATCTCTTTTTAGTACTTTTGTGCAGACTTTCGTGTCTTGAATTTCACATGACGTAACGGGAAGAACAAAGCACACAAGAAAAATGATTTTTTAACTTAAGATGATTATTGACAAGAGGAAGTGATGATTATTTAAAATAAAATGACAGTAAAAAATTCACACAATGTGTTTTAGTTTTTTTTTCTCATCCTACATATTCTGAACTTGTACCAAAACACTACACTTATTTATAGGAACATTAAAAGACAACATTTTTTAGTTGTTTTCCCAAGAATGCAAGGTGCTGTATGAAGAATATGCTTTTGGGAATATATGAGTCTATACTTTAGTTTGGGTTCCTGTATTTATTTTCATAATCTTTCAGCTGTGCTAAACACTGTGTATTGTGAACACAAAAGAAACAAATATGTCTAATTATAGCAAATAATTTGTCATCCTAGACATTCAAATTTTACCATGTAAAAACAAATTTTGCCAGTGTTCCACATATTTGTACATTCACTTCTATAGCCATATCATGACTGTGAAGGTAGCATTTGAGTTACCTTTGGGAAGATCTAAATAAATACTACTTAACTTAATTAAATTACCTATTTTCAATGTTTACTTGACATTTGACTTTAAAAACTGGTTTTCATTATTTTTGAATATCTACATTTCTTTGCAAATATAAATGTGAGCCACAGGCCTGGTTGTTCTATATCCCTCCCCTTCCCCCTTTTATGTCTACTGAGTGGCAGGGACCATTTTGTCTATTCACTGTACCTTGTGTTTCTGGAAAATAGACTCTCTGTAAGAGAAGGAATTATGTTGAAGGAGTTAATTTTTCATGCTTTAGAAACATATCCAAAATTTAAACAGCAGAGTTTTCGGGAGATAAAATATAGATTTTGTTTTGTTTTGTGTTTCTGTTTAATGAAGACATCTGTTACAAAAACTTTAAAATCTATATACGTAGATATTAAGAGGAGGGGCTCAAGCTCCTGAAAGTGTTGCAACTCTTTATGAAGATCTCAGGACAAAAAAATGCAAGTTTTGTTTGTTTTCTTGGAAGAAATGTGTGATTTAGTAATGTAGTTTGGTGTTTTTTTTTTATACATTTTGTGGTGTTTATGAAACACTAATGAAAGCAAAATGATGTAGAGGTGATAGAGTGTATGTGAAAGTTGCACACTACCACATGACAGAAGTAAAGGGAAATTGTCGCTTGGAAAGGGTTTCTTTTAATAAGTTGCTAGAAGTGAATACGAATAGAAGGGGTTCCCCCTCAATCACACCATACACATAAACATAATAAAATAAAACAAACAAATACCTACCCTCACATATACTCCCTCACATACACATATAATAAAAAATAAATAAATAAAAAGAATAGTCAAGTCTTATGACTTCATGTTTTTCAGTTAAAGTGTGAATTTAATTTATGCTTCTCAAAAATTATTTTAACAAAGTATAAGAAATATTTTATTTCATGAACTTCACATTTGTTTATAGAAAGATTTATTTTAACCATGGAAAAATTACATTCCTACTGCTCTTATGTTCTAAATACAGCTGTTCTCTGTTGGGTGCAAAAGTCAAAACTTTTTCCAGGCAGATTTAAATGCGATTTCTTTCCACTTAGAAATAATGAACTAGTAAAATTGTCACAAGCAATCTTTCAAGTGTTGAATATTGCCAAATAATATATGTTATCTAAGTAAACATATATATATATATATGTATATATATATATCACTCTTTGGTAGACATTTTTAAAATACCTTTATAAAAGGTAATTCAAATTTTAAAAAATTCTTAAAATATTCTAGCCTTAGTCCAGAACTTCTCTAGACTTAAAGGAAAATTCTACTCACACCTAGTCCATGACTAGCCTGATGAAGCAGATATTCTGTTTAATACTGGACAACATAGGCAATGGTAATACAATATTACGTAACCATATACAAACAGAAAATACACAGGAAAATATGGCACAAAAGTTAAATGAAAGAAAAATTTCTATTTGCAAAAGACACTTACCATGAGAGCCTAGGTGACTGGGGAATCTTTGAAGAACTCATTAAGAGATAGGTGAACATAAACATGATTATGTAATTGAGCTACAAAGTCTTGAGCCACACTGCATTATGAAACAAACACTTTAATAAAATGCAATAGGTTTGACTTTTTGGTTTATTAAGATTTTGATTTATTGTGATATTGGGATAAATAATATATTCATTATACAGCTAAACAAAATATTCATGTCCTTATTTTAAAGGATTTTTTCAAGTTTTACTTTTAAAGGTATTTCCCATTTTTATGTATTTCATTATTTTATACCCAGCCACCAATAGCTTCATTTTTACCTTTATTATTTTCTTTTTTTATTATTTCAAAATTTAATACAACAGTTTGATAATATTGACTACCCCATCACCCTTCCCAGATCAATTTCCACTTCCTTACCCACCCAACCTTGTGTCTCATTTCTATTTTGTACCTACTAAATACAGTTCATGTTGAATGGACTTCACTAGAGGGTGACCAACCCACCAGGATTGTACCCTAAAAGAAAACTAACACTCCTACCATCAGCTATTCGTTGTCAACAGCTTATCTAGTGTGGAACCTAATGCTTACCTCCTTTCTCCATGCTGGAATTTTGTCTGCCTGTATCTTGCAAAGGTCTTGTTCACGTGATTTCAATAGCTGTGAGTACATACGTGCCACTCTCCTGCTGTGTTCTTAAAACAGTTTCTGGTAGATAATCCACCTCTGCTTCTTACAATCCTTCCTTCCTTCTTCAATGCTTCCTTGTATGTTAACTATCTTAATTTTGGCTTACTGAGTATTCTCCAAAGCTACTACCTATTTTTTAATATGATATTGCACACAAACTCTTTTTCTTAACAGTTTTAATTTGTTTAAAAAATTGTTGTAACTAAAAAATTTAAATATCAGTGCTGAAGGCATTTAAAACAGAAATGTCAGCAGAGAAAAGGAAAGTTATTGAAAATAAAAACACCTGCTTATCATGAATAAAATAATATAAACATTATCCAACAGCTGCTAGATATGGGAATATGCCAAATTGGCTAGATTATTCCATATTGATTAATTTTTCAGTTAACTAAAATGGGATTCAGCAAATATGATTTGAACACATGTGGTAGCATCATCAGTTGGACAATTCCAACCATCTTATAAATAGTCTCTCCATTCCATGATTTATTTCTTCTTCTACCTTGCAAAGCAAGTAGCAAAGGTGAACTTTTAGCTTATAGACATTTTAAGATCTAACTCTGTTCTACCCATGCCCTTCTTCTAGACTCTACAATAAAATATACAAAATAGACATGCAAGTAATTTGTTCCAACCTATATACACTCTGACTTCCTTCTTAAACTTTCTAACATTGGTGTTTGAGTTAAGTTCTTTGTATATTCTGAATATTAGCCCTCTGTCAGATATAGGGTTGTGGAGATCTTTTCGGAGTCTG
>CM053759.1:41100482-41126858 GCA_028658305.1 Pachyuromys duprasi | reverse complement strand
GCTGCTTTATTTGTAATAGCCAGAACCTGGAAACAACCCAGATGTCCCTCAGTTGAGGAATGGATACAGAAATTATGGTACTTTTACACAATGGAATACTACTCAGCAATTAAAAAGGAGGAAATCATGAAATTCACAGGCAAATGGTGGGACCTGGAAATGATCATCCTAAGTGAGGTATCCCAAAAGCAGAAAAAAACATTATATATAATCACTTATATGAATAGGAAGGTCATGCTGAAATCTATACACCTAGGGAAGATAAACAAGAAGAAGGACCCAGGTTGGTATGATCAATGCTCGTTGAGATGAACAAATGGAATGGACATTGAATGGAGGATAGAACAAGCAACAGGACAGGAGCATACTAAAGAGTGCCTTTGAAAGAATCGATATAGCAATGTATCAAAGCAGATATTAAGACCCATATTCAAGCCTTCAGCAGAGGGCTGGAAATAATAATGAAAATAGGGGAAGTTAGTAAGACTTGGGGAAAACAAGAGCTCCACAAAGACCAAATTGAGCAGGGCACAGTGGTCTTTTAAGAAACAGTTTCTCTACCCAAGGACCATGTATGGATATGGCCTAGAACCCCTGCTCAGATGTGGCCCATGGTAGCTCGGTGTCCAACTGAAGACCCTAGTAAGGGGAACAGGGACTGTTTCAGTCATGAACTCGATGGCTGGCTCTTTGACCCTCCCCCATACACGCCAAGGAGTAACAGCCTGGCTAGATCCCAGGGGAGGACATTGCAGCCAGCCCTGAGGAGACAAGATGAACTGGGGTCCGATGGAAGGGGAAGAGGTCCTCCCCAGTAGGTGGACTTGGAGAGGGCGGGGAGGAGATGAGGGAGGGATGGGGAGAGTGGGAGGGAATGAGGGACGGGGCTACGCCTGGGATGCAAAGTACCTAACCTATGATTAATATAAAAATAAATAAATTACATTTTAAAAATATTAGATGTCAATTTTTGGGAAACAAAGGATACATAAAAATGTACCAAATTTTGCTGAGATAGTGAATGTTCTCAGAATAAACAGAATCTTAGAAATTTTAAACAAGATAAATTAAACAGATACTACATTATTTTAAAAACAAATTTAATATTCACTCTTTTGGAAAGATATTCATTCATTAGTGAACTAACATGTACATTGATAATATTATTATGGTATTCAGATTACATCTAAAACATTTATCCCTACATGTTAATGCAAGTTGCTATGCATACATAAAATAATTATTGTCAAATATGTTTTTATAGTATGACATAAAAAAACTTCACAGATGCTCAATTCCCATTGAAAATAAGTCAGGTTGGTTTGCCATATTGTAAGAATCTGCAGTGTTATCTAAATTTTAAAAATCAGGACAAGTAAATTGCTGCATTAACCTTTTGTAATTACAATTTAATTATTCTCCACATGCCACTTCACATTTACACAACATTTTCGTCTGAATTATTTAATCATTTCATTTAATTCCTTAATTGGTGTTCTAATTTCTGATTTTTTGTTTTGTTTTGTTTTTGAAGACAAGGTTTCTGTGTCCTGGACTCTCTTTATAGAACAGGCTGGCCTCAAACTCACAGAGATTTGCCTGCATCTGCCTCTCTGAGTTCTGGAATTAAAGGCATACATCACCATGCATGGCCTAAATTCTGATTTGTATAATACATTTTATGTAAGTTTATTTTGGATGAAATATGTACATAATATTAATATGTAATAATAATGTACTGTAATACAGTTTACTGTACCTATGCCAATTACATAAAATTATGATTCTTCTACCACACATGACAAATAGACACTGTTCAAAACGAATGTCTTCTGTAAGGAGCCTGTAAGACAGCAGAGCTGTCAGGAGCAA
Source organism: Pachyuromys duprasi (assembly GCA_028658305.1). Lineage (NCBI taxonomy): Eukaryota > Metazoa > Chordata > Mammalia > Rodentia > Muridae > Pachyuromys > Pachyuromys duprasi. The sequence goes on along the minus strand of CM053759.1, from coordinate 41,124,986 downwards.
AATTAAGAGACATTTTTGGTGACAGTGACTGGGCAAAGCCCTTAAGGCATTAGGTAATGAAATTAGGTAGTATCAGCTGACTAGCAGCTGGTGAGTGTGGAAGAGCAATAAGCCAAGCTATACCCCCCAAAAATGTATAAAAACAGCAGTCTGAGCCTATGAAAAGGCAGCAGGCTAGACTCTTTGGTAGGAGGCTGCAAGACCGCCAAATAACCAGCCTACTCCCGAACAGCTGCTTGAAAAGCCCAGACCACCTTAACAAGCCGGCCCTGTAAGGACCACCTTATTAGACCGGCCCTGGATGGTGGCTCCCAAGCAACCGCAGCTTCCTTTACATCTGAGGCCTGGCTGGAGTAGAGAAGCTCTGAGGCCCATCAAGTTATGAGAAGACCCAACTGAAGCCCAGCGGGAACTGCAAAGTTCCGGGACCTAGAGGACACTGAAACACAGGAGGCAAAATGTGTCCGAACCGTACCTGCAGTCAGGTTGCAGCCCCCATGAGATGTATAATGTGCTATGCAATTCTTAGATATTTGTGTGATTTGTGTGATTAAAGCAGCATTCAAAATCATTCTGGCATTGGCTTTTATCAATACCTTGCCGCCCTTTAGTGGCTTCTCTGTTAAAGTCCTCCGGCATAATTAAGTGCTCGAGATATCTACCTAAATAATTAAGAACATATGTTAGTCTTTGTTTTTTTGTTTGTTTGTTTGTTTGTTTGTTTGTTCTTATAGTTCTAGGGTTTGTCCTGGAACTTGCTGTGTAGACCAGGCTGGGCTCAATCACATAGAGATCTGGCTGCCTCTGCCTCTTAGAGTGCTAGGATTAAAGCCGTATACCACCAAACCAGCTAATACTACTCCTGTGTGAAGAGTCATTTCCAGAACAGATCTTCTTTCTGTGACTGAACACCTTAAGAATTTTGTTTCTTGGATGTTGTAGTTGTCTGTGGCATAAACACAACTGTATAAAATTACTTCAAAAGTACACAGTAACACTATCCTTGAAGTAAAAAAAAAAATAACAAAAATATTTTTTCTTCCCAATTTATTCATTATATATCCCGATTGAAGCCCCCTCCCTCAACTCCTCCCAGTTCCACCCTCCCTCCCTCTTCCTCTCATCTCCTTCCCCTACTCCACTGAAAGGTGGAGTTCTCCACGATTGCCATCAGCCCATAGCTTGTTAAGTCTCATGAGGACGGCCTGGATCCTCTTCCTCCATGGTCTTGCAAGGCTGCTGCAACAGCAAGTGATCAAAGAGCAGTCAACTGAGTTCGTGATAGAGGCAGCCCCTGCTCCCCTTACTCAGAGATCCACATGGAGACTGAGCTGCTAATCGGCCACATCTGAGCAGGGGCTGTAGATCCTCCCCACGGAAGGTCCTCCAATGGTGCAACAGTCATTGCAGGACACGCTGGGAAGAAAATTATTTTTAATTAATGGCTGTGTATTCACTCCAAAATCTTCATCACCTAGTTTTGTGATGTCTGTCTTTACTGTGCCACTTATGAAGTGATTCTAATTAGCAAAATGGAGACATGCTGGTGATAGGTCATTCCCATAACTGTTTCATTTACACTTCTGTTCCTTGCAAAAGATTCATACAAGATCAAGCCAAATATAGTTCCAGCAAAGGCTAAAGATCCCTGAAAGCCCACTTCTTGCTGAGCAGCACTGGGCTATTGGTAACTACATTCATATTTACACACATACATACATACATACATACATGCATGCATACATACATATAAAAACATAATGCATACAAAGGAGGACATGAACTTTACAGGGACCTGATGTGTATTATTATGGAGACATTAGAACATTGGGTTGGAGAGTAGATATGATCAACATATACCGTATGCATTGATATTTAATAGCTTCAAAGAATAAATTAAAGTATACTTTAAAAAGTTAAACTGAGAACATTTCAAAATACATTTTGTTTCCACATTTCTCAACTTTCAATACATATTAGAAATATCTCCATTAGACTAGTAGGTACATTTTGAGTGTCTGTTTGAAACAAATTTATTCAATACTATCTCATAATTTGGACAGGAATAGAGGAGGCTTTTCATTCTAAGCATGGCTTGTGATATCCTTGTTTCTTGCTTCATAATACTATTTGTGACAGGTTCCATTAACTTCTAGTGAATTTTGATAGGTACATTAGCCATAGTCATTTGAAAAGTTGTAGTTTCATATCAGATTCTTAAGATACTGTGTTCTATATTCATCAAGGCCTGAGAAATTCGGGGAGAGGAAAGAAGGAGAATATTCATGACATATTGCTTCGTCGTCATGACTGATATTCTTCCTGCAAAAGTCAAACTGTGACAGAAAACACACTGTCTTTGATGCCTTCTGGACAGCCAGAATTCCAGGGAACATCTACCTCCCTGACCCACATCATTCCCCTTTGAATTTGCAGAGTTTCAAATGGCTTCAGATAAAACAATTTTATGCTGCTTCAGATAAGTCACTTAAAGTATTTACCAATTAACATATTTGAATTTCTACAGAATTTCTACATATATATATATGTGCTTGTGTTTTCATGCACACATCCACATATACACATATATACATACATACTATAAGAGAATACTATTCAAAACCATTTTTATATAACCATTATTCATATGTCGAGTGTCAGGTGAAAGGATTAGCCATTTGAGTGTTTACATATTAATCAGAAATATTTGGACTATTTAACAACATATATTTAGGCACTTCTGAAGGTTCTGACATCTTACCTCAATAGTTCCCAACTGAGAAAGTCACAATAACCAATACCACAAAGTAGACATATTTTCTTTCTGCTTTCTCTACAGGTACAGACAGCTACTGGGATACGGCTAGAGTAATGTGTAGGATAGTAGACATAGTGTGATCTCTGTTGAAACCCCTGAGCAATGGTTTCTGTTCTTTGACACTTTCATTTTCAGTATTAGCTGGATATAATTTGGTGGCACTAATATTTTTTTGAAATTTTTATTTACACATACTCATATGCACAAGAAAAGCTTAAGTTATGTTACACAATGATTTACACCAGCATTTCTCAATCTGTGAGTCAACACTCCTTTTCTTTCTTTCTTTCTTTCTTTCTTTCTTTCTTTCTTTCTTTCTTTCTTTCTTTCTTTCTTTCTTTCTTTCTTTGATTCCATATGATGTTGGATGTTGTCCATTCAAGTTCTTTGAAGAATTGTGTTTGAATTTTGATGGGGAATGCACTGACTCTGTAGAATATTATTATAGGATGGCCACTATTAGAATATTTGTCTTATCACTACATGAGCATTTGGAATCTTCCCATTTTCTATTATCTTCTTCAATTTATTTCTTCAGTGTCTTAAAGGATTTAGCATACAAGATTTCCACCTGCTTAATGTCTTCTTAAAACAGTTCTTTATTTAAATTTTGATTTTTTTCTTCACAGTTTATTCATTATATATCCCTATTAAAATCCCCTCCCTCAACTCTTCTCGGTGCCACTCTCTGTTCCTCTTCCCTCCATCCTCTTCCCCTAGTCCACTGAAAGAAGGAGTTCTCCACTATTGCCCTTGGCCCATAGCTTGTTAAGTCTCATCAGGATTGCCTAGATCGTCTTTGTCTGTGGTCTGGCAAGGTTGCATCATCAGGGGCCAGTGATCAAGGAGCAGTCAACTGAATTCATGATAGAGGCAGCCCCTGCTCCCCTCACTCAGAGATCCACATGGAGACTGAGCTGCCAATGGGCCACATCTGAGCAGGGGTGGTAGGTCCTCTCCATTCATGGTCCTCTTTTGGGGTATCTGTCTGTGCAGGACCCCCTGGGCTCAGATCCTTTAGTTTTGTTGGTCTCCTTGTGGGGCTCCTGTCTCCCCATGTCCCTCTGTTCCACCCCTTTCTTCCTCCATAAGACTTGCTGCACTCTGCCCAAAGTTTGGCCCCGAATTTCAGCATCTGCATCGATCCCCTGTTGGGTGAATCATTTCAATATACCCTCTATGTTAGGATCCCATCCTGTTTCCTCTATTCCACAGCTTCTGTGTCTATTCTGTTTGTCATTCTGAATGTGTTCATCACAGCATTATTTGTAATAGCCAGAATCTGGAAACAAACTAATGTCCCTCCACAGAGGAATGGAAACAGAATTTGTGGTACAGCTACACAATGGAATACTACGCAGCAATTAAAACCAAGGAAATCATGACATTTCAGGCAAATGGATGGAACTAAAAGGGATCATCTTGAGTGAGATAACCCAGAAACAGAAAGACAGGCATGGCATATACTCACTTCTAAGCAGATATGAACTGTATAATATAGGATAGCCATCTAAAGACCTAAAGAAGCTAAACAACAAGGAGGATCCTAGGGAGCATGCTTAAGGTAGTCTTTGAGGCTATTGTGAAAGGTATTGTTTTCCTGATTCCTTTCTCTGACAATTGCCATTGGGATATTGGAAGTTTACTCATATCTGTGAGTTAATTTTGTATTTTGTCTCTTTTCTGAAAGTGTTAATCAGCTGTAGGTCTTTCCTGGTGGAATTTTTAGGGTCACTTATTTTTAGAATTATATCAACTGAAAATAATGATACTTTGGCTTCTTCTTGTCTGATTCGTGTCTGCTTGATCTCTTTGAGTTGTCTTGTTGCCCTTTTTCAGTATATGTAATATATGTACGGCAAGAGTAGATACACCTGTCTTGTCCTGATTTTAATTGGAATGATTTCAGCGTGTCTCTATCTATGTTGATTTGGTTGTAAATTTGCTGTAAATTAGCTAGATTACTTTGAGATATATCCTTTGTATCATTTATCTTAGTATTCTTTTATCATGAAGAGGTTTTGGAGTTTGCCAAAGACCATCTTCACATCTACTGAATTGACCTTGTTTTTTCCCCCCAGTCTGTTTATAGGTGGATTACATTTATTGATTTATTTATGTTTGTTTATTATTATTACTATTATTACAATTTATTCACTGTATCCCAGTTGTAGCCATTCTGAATCTTGCCAGAGTATAGTCACTAAGGGTCCAAAGAAGAATATGTTTCCTGATATTGGGAGCTCATACTGAGGAATAAGGGTAGGCTAGAATGAAGGGACTAAGAGGCTCCACAAAAAGAAGGAAAGCTGGGTGTGACACTATGAATTGCATAGGTCTCTGTGAATCAGAAATCAAAAAGGAGAGGAAACTACAGATGAAGGTCTTCTAAAATGTTGAAGATAAGACTTGGGGGTTGGAATTGATGAAGAGAATGGAGGGTAAAGATTGTCTACATGATTCCCTGGCCACAGTGACTGTCTGATTGCCAGGAGCAGTGCCTGAGGGAGCTGACAGCTGAAACAAAGGGAAGATATAGTGGAGAAGCTTCAGGAAAGCCATGTGAACCACAGGGTATAGAGGGAAAGAGCAGAGAGGATGGAGAGGGAACAGCAAGCAGTCTACTACAGAACTAGGAAGAAGACTTTGGGAATAAAGTCGGATGAGAGAAAGGAGACAGTTTATATCTTCAGCCCTGGGCTTGAGTATGAGATTGCCTTCTGCTAGGTGGACAGAAAATATGTTTCTATATATATCCTAACGTGGACAGTATACACCCTAGTGCTAAGTATTTTCTGTCTCATAATGCCAGAAATGCCAAGATGAAGGAAATGTGTGACACAGGACAGAATATATCCAACTCAAACTTTTATAGAGAAAGAGCAAATTCAGAGAAGTTTTAAAATGCTAATATAGATAGATAGATAGATAGATAGATAGATAGATAGATAGATAGATACCTTGAGATAGCTCACCTTGGAAGGGTGAGCTTCTGTGAAATAAACATGCCATGCCAGCAAGCTGTGCTTATTTACAACTAGCATAGGCATTGTCTTCTCAACCTTCACACATCAAGTCATTTCAATAAGCCCATACCATTTTTGTGAGAAGTAATTATAACCAGGAATTGTAGCAAAACCATATTCTCAGAGGACATTGTTGTATGGTAACCTAATGATGCAGATAGAATATCATTTAGCACATTTTAAAAAGAATTATGAAGAACATTGCCAATGACATGATGTTATGTCCTTTAACATACAACACACTATTTTTAACACAAATGAACTACAATGCCTTTCAAGGGTTGAAAAGAAACCTAACGTTTCAAAATGTATTTAACTCAGCAAAATAGGCTTCTTTTGTGAGCCATAATTGACATACATCCATTTTAATAAGATGCTAATGTATTTTCATCAATAAGAATTGATGTTTTGAAAATAGTATATAATCCTATAGCAATAACCATAAGCCAAATACTATGTATTTAATTTTGGAAATTTAAAAAGCCTGTAGATAATGCATTTTTATATCAAGAACTTTTTAGTAAATATAAGCCAAAATATAGACCTTTATACTTATTTAACATTCATTAATTTTAATATGAAATAAGTACTGCACTAAACGATGGAGACAATAAATAAGAAGGCAGCCAGGCACAGTAGCACAAGTCTGTAATCCCAGCATGCAGGGCGGCAGAGGCAGGCAGATCTCTGTGAATTTGAGGCCAGCTGGTTTACAAAGTGAGTACAGGACAGCCAAGACTGCACAGAGTAACCTTGCATAAAAAACAAACAAACAAATAAAAAACAAAATAATGAGTAAATAAGTAAGACAGTCACTAAGAAAGTAAATAAATAAATAAACAAGACAATGCCTTTGTAAGAGGAATGTAACATTTGAATTTCTATACTTTATATGTTGTCTTTTGTCGTCCTGACTGCTGGAAGAATGAGCTGGCAACATGAGTTCCATCCACAGAAAAACTGTATTATATACTTTTCAATTTATTGTTTATTATAAAATACCATTAAGAAAATAATAATTGAGGGATCCAAGATGGCGGTGACCACCATGTTCCGTACTTGAGGGACAGAGGAGCTGAAACTCTGAATTGGTAAATGGAGGGGCAGTGGAACTCAAAACAACAGCACTGAGGCTTCGGGGGAGAAGGGGGACAAACCCTGATCTGAGTCCAACAGAGCATGGGTTAACCACGGACATCTCCGTGGTCTTCTTCTGGAGAATCAATTCCCAGGCACTCCCCCATAATGAGTGGAGGCAGCAGCGGGGGTAGTGCAGCCAGCAGAGGAGGCAGCCCACAGGGCATTCAGCAACTTGCAAAAAGCACAGTGCTGCCTGCCCCAAGCACAGACCTCCCTTCTTGAGATTTGAGACTGAAAACACTCAAACCCCTGGCATTTCCCCCATGATCTCCGATCTCCACCCTTGCCTGAGGGGGAGGCGGCAGAGGAAGCTCATAGCGCTTTCCAACTCAGAGAGCAGAGCCCAGTCTGCTGTGCCCACAGCTTATAGCACTGAACACAGGGCCAGGCACACAGAGCCCACAACAGTGTACATGTCCTGCCCACAGCACCTGCCTCAGACCTCAGAGTACAGTCCTCAGAGCCCACCACAGACTGTAGACCACTGGGTATTAAGCAAATCTGCTCAGGCACTTTGGGCCAGCAATCTGTGCTTGCAATCAGTGCTAACATCCACATCCTCTCCTGCTCTTGCACCCAACCCCCATATCCCAAACACCTAGACTCTCTAGCACACACCCCTTCAAGACACACTTACACACACACACACACATATACACACACACACACACACACACACACACACACACACTTACTTCCCCACAATAGCAATTCTGTGCCAGTGGCTTTTCCTCCCTCAGGTTCAGCTGAAGCAACAACTCACACTCTCAAACCACTGGGCCTCTTTGATCTTCCTGATGAATACTCCAGACATTAGAGACAGACAGTTCCAGTCTGAAGTACAGACTCCAGGAACAAACAGTGAAGGTTACATATAAGGAAATGGCCAGAGGTTGGCATAAGAACACACCCAACAGAAATCAGGATATCACGGCCCCACCAACAATTCCCAAAATCAGTGGATATTTTAATTCAGTGGAAACACAGGAAAATGAGTTTAAAGCTATGCTTATGCAGTTATAAGAGGAACAAAAAGAGGAAATGAACAGAGCTCTTAACGAAGTACAGAAAAATATAACTGCCCTAGTAGAGGAACAATTAGTGGCATATAGAGAGGAAACAAAAAATAGGAGCCATTATAGAAAGACAAGAATCCACATTCAAACAGATGAAGGAAATGGTGCAAAGCATGAAAACAGAATTAGAATCAATAAAGAAAACACAAACAGAGAAAACCCTGGAACTGGAGAACTTAGAGAACAGATCAGGAGCTACAAAGTTAAGCATCAACAATAGAATACAAGAGATGGAAGAGAGCATCTCAGGTGCTGAAGATACACTTGCTGAAATTGATCCTCTCTAAATGAAAAAGCTAAATCGGAAAAGTCCCAAACACAAAATATCCAAGAAATCAAAGATGCCATAAAAACATGAAACCCAAGAATAATAGGAATAGATGAAAAAGAAGGCTCCAGGCTCCAAGGTCCAGAAAATATTTTTAAGAAAATCATAGAAGAAAAATTTCCCAACTTAACGAAAGAGATGTCCATAAACATACAAGAATCCTACAGGACACAGAATAGACTAGACCAGAAAAGAAATTTCTCACATCACATTATAGTCAAAACACTAAACCTACAGAGCAAAGAAAAAATTATTAAAGGTAGCAAGGGAAAAAAGTGAAGTAACACATAAAGGTAGACCTGTCAGAATCACACCAGATTTCTCATCAGAAACTATGAAAGCCAGAAGGGCCTGGGCAGATCTCAGGCAGACTTTAAGGGAACACAGATGCCAACACAGACTAGCTCTCAGTCAACATAGATGGAGAAAACAAAATATTCCATGACAAAACTAAATTTAAGCAATATCTACAGAGCAACCCAGCCCTACAGAAGACACTAGAAATAAAACTGCAATCCAACAAAAACAACTAAACCCAAGAAAACATAGGATACAGATAATTCCCCAACAAAAATTAAAAGAAAACAAGTAATGAATCACAGTAAGACCACCAACTCCACAATAAAAGGAACTAACAGTCATTGGTCACTATTATCTATCAAGATCAATGAACTCAACTCTCCAATAAAAAGACACAGACTAACAGAATGGGTACGAAAACAGGATCCAACATTCTGCTGCATCCAAGAAACACATCTCTGCAACAAAGATAAACACTACCTCATAGTAAAGGGCTGGAAAAATGTTTTTCAAGCTAATGGACCCAGAACATAAACTAGGGTAGCAATTCTAATATCTAATAAAATAGACTTTCAACCAAAATTAATCAAGAAAGATGAGAAGGGGCATTTCCTTCTCATCAAAGGAAAATTTCAACAGGAGGACATCACAGTTTTGAATATCTATGCCCCAAATACAAGACCACCTATGTTTGTAAATGAAACATTATTTAAGCTGAAATGCCACATTGATCACAATATCTTAATAGTGGGAAACTTCAAGATTCCACTCTCACCAAAGGACAGATCATCTGTCAGAGGCAAAACAGGGAAATAAGGGCACTTACAGAGGCCCTAAATTAAATAGACCTAATAGAAGTCTACAGAACTCTTCACTCCAAATCAAAAGAGGATACCTACTTATCAACACCTCATGGAACCTTCTCCGAAATGGACCATATAGTTGGTCACAAAGCAAGCCTCAGAAGATACAAGATTGAAATAATCCCTTGTATTGTATCTGACCATCATAGTCTAACGCTGGACATCAACAACAACAGAAACAGCAAAAATCCTACATATACATAGAAACTGAACAACTTGCTACTCAATGACAGCTGGGTTAGGGAAGAAATAAAGAAAAAAATTAAAGAATTCCTAGAATTCAATGAAAATGAAGGCACAACATACCAAACTTTTTTTTTTTCATATCAAACTTATGGGACTCAATGAAAGCATTGCTAAGTGGAAAGCTTATGCCACTAAGTGCCTTCAAGAAGAAATTTGAAACATCTCATACAAGTAACTTATAGCCCAACTGTGTTTTCTTGAAAGTAGTTACTTTTCTTGGGTTGTATTTTTCCTTCTGTAATGATGGATTTGTGTGTACGTATTGTTGAAATTTGTTTTTGTTGTTGAATATCTTGTTTTCTCTGTCTATGAGGACTAAGAATTTTTCTGGGTATAGTAGCCTGGGCTGACATCTGTGTTGTCTTAGGGTCTGCATGATATCTGTCCAGGCCCTTCTGTCTTTTATAGTCTCTGTTGAGAAGTCAGGTGTGATTCTGATGAGTTTGCCATTATATGTTACTTGACGTTTTTCCCTTGCAGCCCACTCTCTCGATATCTCTTCAACATAGTACTTGAAATCCTTGCTAGAGCAATAAGAAAATTAAAGTAGAAGAATTCAAAGTATCACTATTTGCAGATGATATGATAGTATACCTGAGTGACCACAAAAATACCACCAGGGAACTCCTAAAGCTTATAAACACCTTCAGCAAAGTGACTGGATACAAAATCAACTCAAAAAGATAAAAATTAAAAAAAAAACACTCCTGTATACCAAAGACAAAAGGGCCAAGAAAGTAATTAAGGAAACAACATCCTTCACAATAGCCACTAATAACAGAAAGTACCTTGGTCTGACTCTAACCAAGCAAGTGAAAATACCTGTTTGAGAAAAACGTCAAGTCTCTGAAGAAAAAAATTAAAGAAAATATCAGAATATGGAAAGATCACCAGTGCTCATGTATTGGTGGTATTAATATATTGAAAATGTCCATTCTGCCAAAAGCAATCTACAGATTCAATGCAATTTCCATCTAATTACCAACACAATTCTTATAGACCTTGAAAAAATTCTCAACTTCATATGGAGAAACAAAAAAAACCAGAATTTCCAAAACAATCCTGTACAACAACACATTGTCTGGATGTATCTCCATCTCTGATCTCAAGCTCTACTACAGAGCAATAGTAACAACAACTTCATGGTATTGGCAAAGAAGCAGAATAGTGTTGGAACCGAACAGAAGATGCAGAAATAAACCCATACACCTATGGATACTTGATTTTTGACAAAGAAGCCAAAACCATTCAATGGAAAAAAGACAGCATCTTCAACAAATGGTGCTGGACCAACTGGATATCGACATGCAGAAAAATGAAAATAGATCCATATTTATCACATTGCACAAAACTAAAGTCCTAGTAGATCAAAGACCTCAACGTAAAACCAGACACATTAAGTTGGTTAGAAGAAAAAGTAAGGAAGACCCTAGAACTCATTGGCACAGGAGACTACTTCCTGAACAGAACACCAACAGCACAGGCTCTAAGAGCAACAATCAATAAAAGGGACCTCATGGAACTGAAACTCTTCTGTAAAGCAAAAGATACTGTTGTCAGAACAAAATGACAGCCTACAGATTGGGAAAGGATCTTCACCAACACTGTATCTGACAGAGGGCTAGTATCCAGAATATGAAATCAAGTAATCTAATTTAAAAATGGGGTACAGAGCTACTCTCTGTAGAGGATTGTAGAATGGCAGAAAAACACTTCAAGAAATGCTCAACAATCTAGCCATCAGGGAGATGCAAATCAAAACAATCCTGAGATTTCACCTTACACCCAGCAGAATGGCCAAGATCAAAAACTGAAGTGACAACACATGCTGGAGAAGTTGTGGAGAAAGGGGAACCCTTTTCCTTTGCTGGTAGGAATGTTAACTTTTACAACCACTTTGGAAACCAATCTAGTGTTTTCTCAGACAATTAGAAATAGTGCTACCTCAAGATCCAACTATACCACTCCTAGGCATATATCTAAAAGATGCTTTAGTACACAACAAGGATATTGGCTCAACCATGTTTGTAGCAGCTTTATTTGTAATAGCCAGAACCTGGATACAACCCAGATGTCCCTCAATGGAGGAATGGATACAGAAATTGTGGTACATTTACACAATTGAATACTACTCAGCAATTTAAAATGAGGAAATAATGAAATTTGCAGGAAAATGGTGAGACTTAGGGAAGATCATCCTGAGTGAGGTATCCCAAAAGCAGAAAGACACACATGGTATATACTCACTTATATAGACCTATAAGATAAGATAAACATAGTGAAATCTGTACACCAAAAGATGATAAACAAGAAAGAGTACCCAGGAGTAAATTGATCAATCTTCACTTAGATAGACAAATGGGATGGACATTGAATGTAGGAGAAAATAAGCAACAGGACAGGAGCCTACCACAGAGGGCTGCTGAAAGGCTCTACCTAGCAATGTATCAAAGTAGATTGTAAGACTCATAACCAAACCTTCAGCAGAGTGCAGGGAATCATATGAAAGAAGGGGGAGTTAGTAAGACCTGGAGAGGACAGGAGCTCCATAAGGACCAAATATATCTGGGCACATGGTTCTTTTATGAGACTGTATCTCCAACCAAGGACCATGTATGGATATAACCTGTGATTAATATAAAAATAAAATAATTTAAAAACAATTAAAAACAAAGAAATCATGAAATTTGTAGGCAAATGGTGGGACCTAGAAGAGATCATCCTGAGTGAGGTATCCCAGAAGCAGAAGGATACACATGGTATATACTCACTTATAAGTGGGTACTAGGACCTGTAAGATAGAATAAACATATTAAAGTCTCTACACCTAAAGAAGCTAAACAAGAAGGAGGACCCACGGTAAGAAGATCAATCCTTTCTTAGAAAGACAAATAGGATGGACATTAGAAGTAGGAGAAAATGAGAAGAAGGATAGGAGCCTACCATAGAGGGTCTCTGAAAGACTCTACGTAGTGGTATATCAAAGCAGATGCTGAGACTCAGAGCCAAATTTTGGGCAGAGTACAGGGAATCATATGAAAGAAAAGAGAGTTAGTACGACCTGGAGAGGACAGGAGCTCCACAAGACCAAATATATCTGGGCACAGGAGCTTGCCTGAGACTGATTCTCCAACCAGGGACCATGCATGGTTATAACCTAGAACTCCTGCTGGGACGTAGCACTGGCATCTCAGTACCCAAGTGGCTTCCCTAGTAAGGAGAACAGTGACTGTCTCTGGCATGAACAGTATGGCTAGCTCTTTGACTTCCCATGGGAGGAGCAGCCTAGGTAGCCCATAGACGAGGACATTGCAGCCAGTCCTGGTGAGTCCTGATAAGCTAGGGTCAAATTGAATGGGAGGTAGACCTCCCCTATCTGTGGACATCGAGATGGGCATGGGAAGAGATACGGAAGGGAGGGTGGGATTGAGAAGGAATGAAGGAGGGGGCTACAGCTGGGATACAAAGCAAATAAAATGTAATTAATATAAAAAAATAAATTTAAAATATCTTTATTAATAAAGCTACAACTATGTACAATGGAAAAAAGAAAATCATAATTTTAAATTTATATACATATTTCATGTTTTATATATGACTTCGTTCTTACTTTGTTATTTGCACTGAAAATAATTTTGTATCAATTTGTACATATATTTAAATAAAGGTCTTTTAAACTAACAAAGCTCCATCGATGTTGTTCCAGAAATAAATATTGTCCCAAATTAAACTTAGTAACCCATATTTATTAAATAACTTGAATCAAAACAAAGAGGTTTGTTTTTAAAGGTTACTTTTGGTTTCTGTCCCAGATATGAACTGAGTGTAAGTTAGTGCCATCTGTTTAAAGTTTGTTGGCCAAACTTATTGTCCCAGTTAAGCTCACTTGTCACTAATTCAGGTCATGTGACAAAATGATTTTCATTAAATTAGAACTAATTTTTCTTCCACTAGGAGAAGGTTGAAAAATTATTGGGTCATGTTGTAAAACCAGAAGATCAAATTACATGTCAAATCTAAAGGGGTGTTCCACAGAAACATCACAGAATTAATGCTTGGCAACTTCAACAACATTTTGGAAAATGAAAATATTCTTCTAAAATATTCATTAGAGAGACTTTCAAATGTACGAAAGATGCAACCGCTAAATACTGGGATGCTCAAAGCATGCTAAAACTGTGATGTTTATCCTGGCATATGAAGTTACAATACAAAGAGCCAATATGCTTATTGTCACTGTCTCTTTTAATCATGGACTCACAAAGTAATATATCCCACTCAGGCTATGGTTTTCTTTCAAATGTCTTTGTCATATCTGAAACTGTGTAATACCGTAAAGTATTTCCATCTTTTTTTTAACAATAATTCTAGCATGTATGCATATATGAGTACACAATTATGTGGTCTTTATGATTTGGAGTAATCATTAGACACTGTGCTAATTTCATCAATTTGAATATGTCTGAGATTGTATGTATGCACATGCATACATGTGTGCCTGTGAGTGCATTAGCACATGTGTGTGTTTATGTGTTTGTGTGTGTAAAACACATTGATAGAAAGAGAGAGAGAAACCACTGTATGTAATTTCTTCAAATGAAGCAGCATTCTAGGGTTTCAGACAAGGAGTGGTGCTTTTAAACATAGTGTTAGTCTACATGGTCAAAATTTATGTTTAAATGGTTCTGTCGTGCATCATTCAGAACTCTTCTCCCGACTGAAGACAATGTGTTTCTATCATAAAGACCCCAATTGCCAACTGCCTTGGAAATAACCAAACCACATCCATTTGGTGTTTACACGTACCTATTTTTTAATTTATTTATTATTTATTATAATTTATTCACTTGGTATCCCAGCTGTAGGCCTCTTCCTTATCTCCTCTCAGTCCCACATTCCCTCCCTTTTTTTCCCCTATGCTCCTTCCCTAGTCCATGGATAGGACACATCCTCCCCCCTTCTATTTGATCCTAGCCTATCAGGTATCATCAGAACTGGCTGTATTCATTGTCTTCCTCTGTGGTCAGGCAAGGCTACACACCCCTGGTAGAGGTGATCAAAGAACCAGCCACTGAGTTCATGCCAGAGACAGCCCTTGCTCCCCTTACTAGAGAAACCATTTGGGGACTGAGTCTATGGGCTACATCTGAGCAGGGATTTTAGGTCCTCTCCATGCATGGTCCTTGCTTGTGGTATTAGTCTCTGCAGGGCCCTTGGGCCAAGACTTTTTTTTGGCTCTGTTGGTCTCCTTGTAAACTCCTGTCCCATCCAGGTCTATCTCCCCTTCTTTCATAGGATTCCCTGCACTCTGCCCAAAATTTGGGTATGATTCTCAGCATCTGTTTCAATACCCTGATCAGTAGAGTCTTTCAGAGGCCCTCTGTGGTAGGCTCCTGTCCTGTTCCCTGTCTTTTCCTGCTTTTGATGTCTATCCTTTTCACCCTTCTCAATGAGGACTGAACATCTTCCCTAGGGTCCTCCTTGCTGTTTTGCTTCTCGATGAGTATAGATTTTAGTATATTTACCCTGTATTATAAGTTTAATATCCACTTATAAGTGAATATATACCATGTGTGTCTTTCTGCTTCTGGGATACCTCATTCAGGATGATCTCTTCTGGTCCCACCATTTGCCTGCAAATTTCAGGATTTTCTTGTTTTTAATTGATGAGAAATATTCAATTGTATAAATGTACCACAATTTCTGTATACAGTCCTCAGTTGAGGGACATGTAGGTTGTATCCAGGTTCTGGCTATTACGAATAAAGCAGCTAGGAACACGATAAATCCCTGGGATTGTCACCAACCAAGAGAGCTCTGAAAAACCCTTCTACTTCAGAGCTCCTAATAGGACAGGTATAGGTTTAATCAATCCTACATCAATCCTTCCCCCCCTTTTGTTCTGCTTCACTTTTACTCCATTGACTTTCCTCTTTCCTTCCTTCCATGGGAATTGTAGAAGCAGGTTTCAATAAACCTTCTTCAGAGTAATCTCTACCTCAGCCTATTTCTCTAGAGCACTGTAGGATTGTTGTAGACTCTGGTTGCCTACAATGTACGCCACAAACAACTTTCAAACCTCACTTACATAGGGTAGGTTCACCACCTTTCGCTTATTTCCTTTTTTAGTTAAATATTTATACATATTTTAGAGAGTTATTTAAACAGCCAATTGATGGCAAACATTATTCAGCTTTTAATACCAAAGCCACAGAATCAAAAGTAGTGTTATAGTAGATGGGTAAATCAATTTCTTATCTCTGACACCTTCAGTAAAATCACTTACACACAGAGATTAAGACATACAAGCACTCAACTAGATATTTATAGGGATTCTTTGGGATCATAGTGCGTATCACATTCATAGGTGTATCAGTCCAATGTATCAAGTGCTTCAGGTACATTGGAAGGGAACAGAAGACTGGTTGGTATGCATTGTTCTAACAGGACCACAACATGACTGTGCCTTCTAACCCGCCAGTTTCTTGAGTTGCTTTCTACTCCCTGCTCATATTTTTCTAAAAGTTGATTGTCTTTCTTAAAAAGCATTTCCCACTCTGAAACAACTCCAAGAGAAATGTGAATGCAATAATATCATGATAATCCACATGAAGGGTCATGGTAATCTTCCATGACACTTATTAGTGACAAAGTAGTGATCCCATTTTAGCACTGCTTAACTATTACCTTCTAAAAGAAGTTATTTCACCTTAAATATAAATGTCCATGCTTTAAATTGTTTCAATGAATGTATAATTCTTTTTGGATAACATAGTCCATTCAATTAATGAAGCTTTGTTTCCAGTGTAGATGGGTTTGAATGATGCTAAGTTGAAGGACACTGTGTTCTTCCAGGAACACCATCTGGATTCTTGACAGACTATTGGCAGCGAGAATTCAGTTCTTAAATAAAACAGTTCTCTTGGGCCTCTAATCTGGTCAATCCATTGAAATGTGTATGCATGAGTAAAAGGATTCAGTTCTCTGACTTTATAGACTTTTCCTTCTCTTGTGTTTAGTAAACTAATTATATTTTCAGATCTAATGCATATAATTCTTTACCATTAATCATACTGTTAAAATTAAGTTCTGTCCTTTAATTTCATGAAGGAATGTCACCATACTAAACATTATTAATTCAATAAACTTTATTCATCTCACAAAACCCCTAAATATACAATAGTATACAAGGCCATTGAATTTTTCTTCAAAATATTGTTGCACCTCCAGCAAAGACACTGCCAGAGCTTATAGTATCCTCTAAATATTAACATGTGTGTATATAGATGTAAAACAATAAATGAGTGAATCTGTGACTGAGTGAATACATTTATATAATTCCTTGGAGTAAGAATGGTTTTCTGTTACTTATGAATCAATAAATCTTTTGGGTTTTTTTCAGAAAGGGTTTCTCTGTGTAGTCTTGGCTGTTCTGGACTTGCTCAGTACACCAGGCTGACCTAGAAATCATAGAGACCTGCCTGCCTCTGCCTCCCCGAGTTTTGGGATTAAAAGAATATGCCACCATTCCCCACTGCACCAATATAGTTTATTTTTATTGATTAATTAATTTACACAGTAAAACTTCTTGTGCTGTATAATTTTATGTACACACAACACAAGCTAAAATCATTTAAGAGGATGATTTTTAAATTGAATTTTTAAGTATTAATTACAGTTTATTAACTTTATATCCCATCTGTATTCCGCTCCCTCATTCCCTCCCAATCCTACCCTCCCTCATCTCCTCCCTGCCCCTTTCCAAGTCCACTGATAGGGGAGGACCTCCTCCCCTTTCATCTGACCCTGGTTTATCAGGTATCTTCAGGTCTGGCTGCAAAGTCATCTGTGGCCTGGCAGGGTTGCTCCTCCATGGGGGAGCCTGGAGGTCAAAGAGCCCTCTGTTGAGTTCATGGCAGAGATAGTCCCTGTTCCCCTTAATAGGCTACCCATTTGGATACTGAGCTACCATGGGCTACATCTGAGATTATATCCATACAGGGTCCTTGGTTGGAGAAACAGTCTCATAAAAGACCCCTGTGCCCACATATATTTGGTCCTTGTGGAGCTTCTGTCCTCTCCTGGTCTTACTAACTCCCCCTTCTTTCATATGATTCCCTGTACTCTGCAGAAGGTTTGGTTATGAGTCTCAGCATGGGCTTTGATACCTGCTAGGTAGAGTCTTTCAGAGGCCCTCTGTGGTAGGCTCCTGTCCTGTTACTTGTTTTCTCCTACATTCAATATCCATCCCATTTGTCTTTGTAAGTGAGGATTGATCTCCTTACCCTGGGCCCTCTTTCTTGTTTATCTTCTTTAGGTGTATAGATTTCAGCATGTTTATCCTATCTTATAGGTCTACATAAGTGAGTATATACCATGTGTGTCTTTCTGCTTTTGGGATACCTCACTCAGTATGATCGTTTCTAGGTCCCACCATTTTCCTGCAAATTTCATGATTTCCTCATTTTTAATTGCTGAGTACCACAATTTCTGTATCCATTCCTAAACTGAGGGACATCTGCGTTATTTCCAGGTTCTGGATATTACGAATAAAGCTTCTATGAACATGGTTGAGCAAATGTCCTTGTTGTGTACTTGAGGAACTTTTGGATATATGTCTAGGAGTGGTATAGCTGGATTGAGGAAGTGCTATTCCTAATTGTCTGAGAAATAACAAGATTGATTTCCAAAGGGTTGTACAAGTTTGCATTCCCAGCGGCAATGGAGGAGACTTCCCCTTTCTCCACAATCTTTCCAGCATGTATTGTTACTTGAGTTTTTTATCTTAGCCATTCTGATGGGTGTCAGGTGAAATCTCAGGGTCATTTTGATTTGCATCTCTCTGATGGCTAAGGACATTAAGCATTTCTTTAAGTGTTTCTCTGCCTTTCTGTATTCCTCTACTGAGAGTTCTCTGTTTAGCTCTGTACCCCATTTTTTAATTGGGTTGCTTGATTTATTGCTTTTTAACTTTAGTTCTTTAAATATTCTGGATATCAACCCTTTGTCAGATATAAGATTGGTGAAGATCATTTTCCAGTCTGTAGGGTATCTTTTTGTTCTGACAACAGTATCTTTTGCTTTACAGAAGCTTTTCAGTTTCATGAGGTCCCATTTATTGATTGTTGATTTAGAGCCTGTGCTGTTGGTGTTCTGTTCAGGAAGTCATAGAAACATAATAGTGGATCAATGGAACTGAATAGAAGATTCAGAAATAAACCCACACACCTATGTGAGAGGTTTAAAAATTTGGAGTTAATTCTTGGGACTGGGGCAAAGTCACCAGAGCACAGTTCTTTCAGAGCAAGGGTCCAGCAGTCCCCCATCCAGATTAACCTTGGGATGTGACTAGGGTCATGTAGCCCCTAAGGAAGCCAATGGAATGTGTTAACTCCCTCCCCCTTGCTACAACCTAACCTGCAAGTAACAGGGCAGGTATCCCCAGGTAGCCAGATCTGATCATTTGCAGTTTTGTTGCCTGAAAACAAACCAATCATTTTAAGGTCAACTCCCCTAGGGACCCTTTCACCCAATCCTATAGTCCCAAGATTTGCACTTCCCTACTTTCGTTTTTGCCCCCTTAAAAACCCTGTTCCCCCAGAGTTGGGGGTCGCTTGCCTCTTTGTTCTTGCAGCCAGTTTGTAATAAAGGCCCTCATATGTTTTGCATCGGACTCAAAGCCTGTTGGTTATTTGGGAACTCACGATCTGGGTATTTCACTATGGATACTTGATTTTTGACAAAGAAGCCAAAATCATTCAATGGAAAAAAATACAGCATCTTCAATAAATGGTGCTGGTCCAACTGGATGTCTACATGCAGAAAAATGAAAATAGATCCATATCTATCACCCTGCACAAAACTAAAGTCCTAGTGGATCAAAGACCTCAACATAAAACCAGAGTGGATGATTTTTATGACGAAGCTATAGGGAAAAACTGTGCCTTTGTTGTTGTTTGTTTTTTTATTAATGATTGATGTGACAGGCCCAGCTGACTGGGACAATGTAACCGTAGGGCAAGTGGCCATAACTGGTACAAGAAAGCAGATTGAGCACGTTATGGAAAGGAAGCTAGTGAGTAGCAGTCCTTAGTGGCCTCTGCATCAAATCCTCCCTTCAGGTTTCTTCCCAGCTTGAGTTAATTTCCTGATTTCCTGCAATGATGAGCAAAAATGTAAAAGCCAAATAAACTCTTTTCTCCACACCCTACTTTTTAAAATTTTTTAAGTTTTGGTCATGGTGTATCATCACAGAAATAGAAATGTTATCTAAGACCACTGACACACACACACACACACACACACACACACACATATATATATATATATATATATATATATATATATATATATATATCCATCAAGCGTGAAGAAATGTCTTCAGTTAAGGAGAGAGGTGAATGGTTCTGCCCCACTGCATCACATATATGCACAAGTTTGAGCTTGAAGAGCCTAGAAGTGGGACTGCTTTTTGAAAATCACATCTAGGAAAATTTATGAGTAGCCATAGCAATGTCTTCATTAAACTCAGATGGTAAAAGAAATCATCAGCTACAGTAAACCAAAACAACAAACAGACAATTAGTAAACTAAAGCTATTACAATGTGGGCTCTCTTCAAGAGAAGAGAAATCTCAAATTGAGTTAATCTTACCAGCTAGACATTTCTTAGGGGGTAAAAACCTTTATAGTACAAGTGCATAGAGCAAGTTCAAATACAGAAATGGAGTGATGTCAAATGAAAGATGCTATGGTGCTGGGTCACAGGATGTCTTCTATCTTTATACTGTTGATACATCCTTCTATCTTTACACTCAGACATTCATTTTTGGTCCAGCCCCCTGAAAGAAGAGTCTAAAACCACATTTCCATGGCCAGTCCTCCAGATGAGAAGTTCCAATGCTTTCTTTCCAATTATATAAACTCATCGTGCTTTCACAGATTCATGTCAGATAACTCATCTCACAAAGGATTACTTTGTATGTAAATCGTGTTGGCAACCAATTACAATTCATTTATGTACATGCTAATTCACTTAATATATAGCATACAAAAAGAAAATTAATAACTATTAAAGTAGTACTCTAGGAAGTTCTGACTTATACTTTTGCTGGGAAAGTAAATAGACCATCTTCAGGCAGGGTGCATCTTTCAATGTACTTTACTTTGGTTTCTTGCCATTTGTCAAGGCATGGCTGAAAAGAGCATCTTAGAAACTTGACTGTTCCTCATAAAAGTTCATCAGTTATCATATCCCCATTTTAAAAATAGATTAAGATAATTCATTACAATTAATATCATTTGGTGCCTTGGTGAGAATTATTATTAAATTGTTACGAAAATTTGTGTATCTTCAGATACAAATTCCTTTGTTGTGACTTTTTATTGACTTTAGTTTAAATTCTAATTTTATATAAGTTCTGAGACATTTTGAAGTAGTTTTTAACATAATATTTATCTGATAGGGCCTTCTGCTGAAAACAACAGCCTCACTACAAACATGTATTTTGATCTATCAAAAATAGTGTATGTTTCCTTTGTTAACCAAAACATATATTAACATTTACATAGAGGTTGGCTTGTTCAGATTTCTAGCATGAATTTCATTATTTTGGACGTCCTTCAATGTTTCAGTAATATAAATAACTTTCTGTTGGCAGGTAGTTATCATCAATAAATTCTATAAGTACTAGTCTACTACCTAATGATGTTAATCAAAAGTAATACTTAATTATTTCAGTAGTTCTTAGAAATTCATTTGTATAACTTTAATTATTTATGTGTATGTATGCGTCTCAGAAGTTCTAATTTCCCCTGGAGATGAATAAATACATAGTTGTAAGCCACTAAATGTGGACACTAGGAGTTACACTAGAGTCCCTGAAAGACCCAAACATGGTCTTCTCCACTGAACTATCTCCCCAGTCTAGTTCTTTAATTCATAGATCTGTGATTTCCCCCTCTGTATAATTTTCATAAATCCAGGAAAACACAAATATATCAGGACCAAATATCATATGAGTCTGTGTATGCTGCATCCATGTGTATGTACAGGTGTGTGCAGGCACGTTTGCTGCAACATCTGAGTGTGTAGGCAGAGGTTGATATCTAATATCCAGTGGCTTCCTCTATCACTCCTGACAATAAGTTTTGAAACATCAGCTCTTAATGATCCTATAGATTACATATTGTTTAGACTGTTCAACCATTGAGCCTCCTAAATTCTCTCATTTCAGACTGCCAGCTCTGAGATTACACGCTTATGCTACAACACTTGGCTGGTTTGTTTGTACTTTTACTAATGATATGAACTCAGGTCTTCATTATTGTGCATCAAATGCTGTGCGAATTTAACCAACACCCTGGTGACATAGCTAAGAATGCTAATTGGAAAATAAAATGAATGCAAAAATTAATTGTAACAAACTGTACCATAAGTTATTTTGGGACAATAGTAGTCTGTATAGCCATAGCATTTCACATAGAATATGTACTGTACTGGTACTCTTAGCTTGGGTGAATTTTCAGAGTGCAGACACCTTTTATCATCAAATATTCTAGACCATTTTTATGTAAAGTTGTTTCAAAGAAACAATGAATACAAACTTTGAGTGAAAGATAATATTAAATAAAACATAATACAGAAAGTGAGGTTTATAAATGTAAGGATTTCGTTCCCAGGTATGGAAGTGCAAAGAAACCAATTTTATACTTTTTTTTGCAGAGGAAGAATAAATTGAATTTCACCACTCACTGAAAACAACAAGCAGCATGTCCATGAGACCTCTGGGTAACAGGCAACCAAATAAACTCCGTAGGCACAATTAAGATCATTGGAATTTCAGCAGAACTGTGCGGATCTATAAATAAACAAATCAATCAATGGTACTTATTTGGTGACTTTGAAATGCTTCTAACTGAGCTGAAGTGATCTAAGATATCAGAAAAGCTTAACAGTGGGGTTCAAACCATTGTATTTACCTATTTCAAACTGAGCTGCAGATCTACATAAAATCTCCGTAACATATTTATAACAGAAAACCCAGTGTGTGTCATATTTACTGTTTTACTTCAAAAATATCATCAAGATTCTATTAAGGCTCTGTAAAGAACAGAAGGCGCACAAGTGCAAAAGCAATGCTGAATGTCAAAATAACAAAGCCCCAAGTGTGCTTACATTTTAAGACAGCAACCAAGTAATTAGTGTTTATGCCATTTATAGTCTGGAAATGGCTGGCACTCTGAAAGCATGGGCATCAAGTAATCATCTTACATTCTGTTCAATAACATTTCACACTGGGCCTTTAAAATCATGATAAACACTAATCTGTACATTTCTGGATGCTTCTGATTTCTCATTCTTACTTTTTATATTCTTAGATTTTTCTGTTCAGCCGTGTTTTGTCAGGTAAATTGTCAATGGATATATTTATCTATTCAAATATTTAAAATACTCTTTTTGAATAGTGATTTTAAAAAACATCCATTTGAAGATATAAGCCTACTTAATATCATTATAAAATAGATTTATCTGTAGGAGAGGAAGAGTCAACCTCTTGTAATTTGAGATAACATTAACTTCTTAATTTCATATTGTTTTGTGTGTGTGTGTATGTGTGTGTGCAGAGCAAAAGAAAACGGAAGTTTGCAGAAAAAGCCTTTCATGTAAGTTCCAGTAATATTGAAATCGAAACAAGTTCAAATATATTTATTGATGTGAAATCCTGTATAAAGAATTTGGATAGAATCCTTGAAAAGTTAGATTGTTAACAAAACATGAAAGAATAGACTTGAAAGCATCATGTATTGTAAACTGTAAAATGTGATGAAATGCATTTAATGTATAATGTAGCTAACTCATGAGTGATGGATCATTGCATAATGACTCATTCTGCTTATATATTAGTGTCTTCTATCCTTAGCTTTATTAAATATATACTCTAATAAATCTTACTATGGTTTAAAAGTAAGAAAATAAGAAAATAATCATATTCATCTAATAGGACACAGATTGATAGCTTGATGATAGCTAGTCAAACTCATTCACTATTTTCACACAACACTTTATGCAATTATGATTATAACATATATTCTTATACGTAGTTCAGTAAATAATTCAAAGCAAGATATTACCAAACTTACACACATACAGTTTTCACAAGCAAAAAATTTTAAAAATCTTTTCTTATATAATGTGTTCAAATTTTGGATTCAGTTAAGGAAAAATATTTAAATTATTCAAAATTTTCTCTGTCAGTTTAAATCTGTAGTCAGTCTCTCTTTTCTTCTACTTTTGAATTTTATTGAAATGATCAGTAACAGTCTATTAGAGTATACCACTTGCTATAGTGTTTGCTTTTGTTGCTAATTAGTAAGGTTTTCTCTGCTTCGCAGATCTGTAACCTGAATTGAAACAAGATTTATCAGATCAGGGGCTTGGCTGTAGCTCACTGATAGCATGCTTCCTATCATGTTCAAGACCCTGGAGCAATCCTATCACCAAAAATATTAAATGAAAACTTTATATTAAAATGTAATGAAAATGTACTTTGTAGGTGTAGGTGTAGGCATTATCGAAGGAGGAAAAATAAAGATTATGCAAGTTCTAAGAAGGCATCTAGACTAGATCAGTCCTAAGAAAGCACCTAGACTAGGCCACATTTTAGGAAACACCTAGATGACTCCATTCCATTCGGAAGGGAAAAAAA
>CM053759.1:41060257-41099982 GCA_028658305.1 Pachyuromys duprasi | reverse complement strand
GCTCACCTGGCACTCACAATGCTGGCGTTTTAGGTCCCAGAGTTCAGTCTCCTGGTCACTGTGTTGTTTCTGCTCTCCTACTCCTCAGACACAGTGTTCTCTCGTGGCAGCCATCTTGGATCCTCCCAAAATATTTTAGCAGCATTTTTAAAATGAAAAGTTATTATTATTATGCAACACTGTTCTCTGGACACAACATGCGTCTGCTCTCTTGAACTCCCACAAGTCAACTGCACAAGATTTAGTCAATTAACTTTCTGTCATCAGAGGCCTGCCCTTTCTGAGGGCTTTATAAATACTAATTTCAAAAAGGAAGAGAAGGGGAAGGAGGAAAAAGAGAGAGGGGAAGAGAGAGAGACACAGACCATTTCTTTAGTGTTGTATTCATATGTTCCATGTTCCTGGATATAACCCTTAACCTATGCCCAGTAAGTAACTGCAATTAAACTTTAGCAAATAAGACATGAATGAAATCACCCATTTCATTGATTGATTCCCTATTTATAATGACTAGGTCCTTGCTCAATTCTTCTCATAAAAATTTCACACATTTGAGTTTTTCATCTTAGCCATTCTAATGGGCATAAGGTAGAATCTAAGGGTTATTTTGATTTAAATTTCCCTGATGACTATGGATGTTGAATATCTCTTTCAGTGTTTCTCTGCCATTCAATATTCCTCTGTAGAGAAATCTCTGTTTAGCTCTATACCCCATTTTTAAAAATGGATTTCTTGGTTTGTTGCTATTTAATTTCTTGAGTTCTCTATGTATTCTGGATATTAGCCCAATGTGAGATGTAGGGTTGGTGAAGATCTTTACCCAGTGTGTAGGCTGTCATTTTGGTTTGTTTGTTTGTTTGGACAAAGACCTCAACATAAAACCAGACTAAATAGGTTAAAAGAAAAAGTGGGGAAGACCCTAGAACTCATTGATACAGAAGACAACTTCCTGAACAGAATACCAACAGCACAGGCTCTAAATCAACAATCAGTAAATGGCAACTCATGAAACTGAAAAGCTTCTGTAAAGCAAAGGACACTGTCGTCAAAACAAAATGACAGCCTACAGAATGGGAAAGGATCTTCACCAACCCTACATCTGACAAAGGGCTGATATCCAGAATTTATGAAGAACTCAAGAAGTTAAAAAACAATAAATCAAGTAACCCAATTAAAAAATGGGGTACAGAGCTAAGCAGAATTCTCAACAGAGGAATATAGAATTGCAGAGAAACACTTAAAGAAATGTTCAGTGTCCTTACTCATTTGGGAAAGGAAGATCAAAACAACCCTGAGATTTCACCTTACACCCATCAGAACGGCTAAGATGAAAAACTCAAGTGACAATACATGCTGGAGAGAATGTGGAAAAGGGGAACCCTTCTCCACTGCTGGTGGGGATGTAAACTTGTACAACCACTTTGGAAATAAATCTGGTGCTTTCTCAGACTACTAGGAATAGTACTACCTCAAGATCCAGCTACACCACTTCTAGGCATATATCCATAATATGCTCAAATACACAACAAGGACTTTTGTTCAACCATGTTCATAGCAGCTTTATTTGTAATAGCCAGAAGCTAGAAACAACCCAGATGTTCCTCAAGGGGGGAATGGATGCAGAAATTGTGGTACTTTTACACAATGGAATATTACTCAGCTATTAAAAACAAGGAAATCATGAAATTTGCAGGCAAATGGTGGGATCTAGAAAAGATCATCCTGAGTGAGGTAATCCAGAAGCAGAAACACACATGGTATATACTCACCTATAAGTGGATACTAGACATATAACATAAGATAAACATACTAAAATCTGTACAAGGAACGAAGCTAAGCAAGAAGGAAGCCTCTGGGTAAGATGATCAACCCTCACTCAGAAAGACAAAAAGGATGGACATTGGAAGAAGCAGAAAACAGGAAACAGGACAAGGGGCTACCACAGAGGGACTTCTGAAAGACTCTACCCTGCACAGTATCAGAGCAGATGTTGAGAATCTTAAGCAAACTTTGGGCAGAGTGCAGGGCATCCTATGAAAGAAAGGGGAGATCCTGTTACCTGGAGAGGACAGGAGCTCCACAAGGAGAGCAATAGAACAAAAATTTCTTGGCATAGGGGTCTTTTCTGAGACTGATACTCCAACGAAGGACTATTCATGGAAATAAACTAGAACCCCTGCTCAGATGTAGCCCATGGCAGCTCAGTCTCCAAGTAGGTTCCCTAGTCATGGGAACAGGGACTGTCTCTGACATGAACTCAGTGGTGGGCTCTTTGACCACTCCTCACTGAGGGGGAGCAGCCTTGCCAGGCCACAAAGAAGGACAATGCCACCAGTCCTGATGAGACCTGATAAGCTAAGATCAGATGGAAGGGGAGGAGTGCCTCCCCCATCAGTGGACTTCGAAAGGAGAACGGGAAGAGATGAGGAAGGGAGGTTGGGATTGGGAGGAGAGAAGAATGGGCTACAGCAGGGATACAATGTGAATAAACTGTAATTAATATTAAAAATAAAAATTTAATAAAAAAGAAAAAGTTCACAAAATAATCATATGTTCGTTAAGTCATTCAAAGTATTTAAATAGTTCTTAGGGACAGTAATGGATCCTGTTCTTATGTTGTACCAATGTATGCAAAACAGTGTAGTAACAGTACTTATGTCTCCTGTGATGTTCCTTTAAGGACATGAGGTTCCATTGTGATGGATCTGACCAACTTTAGAATTCTGAATGTCTTTGAAATTGCAAATGCCATTATCAGGGTGAGAAAATGATCAGAAGACACTATGCAATGTTGTGCATGTGCTTGTTAGCTGATAAGCCTCAACTGTGCTCTATGTGCACAACTGTGGAGATGTTTATTAAATGTGTGATTGATCAGTGACTGAGAAATTAAAAATGAGAATTATAAGTGTCATTTGTAACTTTACTTGTATCTCAGCTCTCTACTGGCTTGTTTCCTTATCCATCAAAGCCCTCTCAGTCATATTTGAGAAAGTGATGCAGTTATAGAGTACTGGCCTTACAAAGAGAAAACAATATGAACAATTTTTAAAGAGTTAAATAAGCAAAAAAAAATATTTGAGCACAGTATGAAGATAAAGTATGTCACAGAGCCAATTTTAAATGAAATCCAAGTAGGAACCCAAGACTTACCACAAACACTATGCCTTCATAAGTGATGAGGCATTTTAAAAATATTTTTTGTTATTTTATTTTTTAAATTTACATATAATATATTGATCACATTCTTTTTCCAGTTTTTATTTTATTTTATTTCTTGTTTTTCTTTATTTATTATCATTTATCTTCCTACCTACCGTATCCTTTAAGATTCTCTCAGCTGCACTACCCACGCAATATGGAATATCTCTTTCTCTCCCTCCCTTTCTTCTTTCACAAAAATTAATATGTAAAACAAAAGTCAAAACAAACAAAAGACAAAAAAATATCAAAACTGAACAAAAGAGTCTGCAACTCTTGCCCCTCCTCCCCGGCCCAAATGGAGTCCATTTTGTGCTGGTCAACTACAAGACTTGGAACCTTCCTTGGGTTATGCTTGATATACCTAATGACACACAATTGGAGAAAACTGATTTTTCTTTTTCCAAATAGGTATTAATTGCAAATAGCTTCTTAGATGCGAGGAGAAGTTTGTCACCACTGCCCCTTTTTGGTGTGAAGATATTATCTTGTTTGAATTTGTACAGATCTTTGGCATCCTTTCCCAGTCTCTGTGAGTTCACGCCCACCCTCTCTGTTGTGTCTGGATGGCACTGTTTATTTGGAGTCATCAAGCACCATTGGCTCTTATACTGTTTCTGCCTCCTGTGTAGAGGAAATTTTTAAAATCAAAACTATTTCTAATTTTTTCTACTTTCATTTCCTCAACAATATCACAGAGAAAAGGGTCTTATTATTCAAAAATTCATTAGTTACAGCTGAGCAGAGGGTGTTGACAGTCCTGGGTCTGAAATAAAGCATTAATTATTTGAATTATTTATGCAGTACCAAGAAGCATCTGAGAGGCATCAGATGATCCCAACAATTCCTATGCATGCTGCTGGATAACCAAGCTTTTTCTCTTATCTTTCTTTCCATAAAGGCCACAGCCTCTTTACATTACATTTGCCTTAAAAATCGGAGGGCTGCTTGTATAAAACCCTGAATAAACTCCCAACCCTATCAGTCCTCACTAACAATGGAAATGTTCTTCTGAGTCACCTACATCCTGAAACCTTTGATCTCATATTGTTTGTCTTTGGACTTTGACACCAACAGCTCATGTTTATACAAATGTCTTCAAATTTTCATTTCTTCTGTGAGTACTCAAATATTTTTAATACTTGGTTCATACCAGAGGACCAGAAACCCTTAATTATGCCCTCTGTTACTGGCTGCTTTCTTCTCATTGTATGTTTCCCCAGAAGACATGGGAGTGACAGAGATGGATTTGATCGTACCATTTCTTTCAAAGCCATCCACTCTTCTCATTGAAAGTCCCAGGTTGGAAGCTCAAGTCCTTAAAAGTTCCTGCTTCCTATACCACTTTGTGGTAGTCATATGAAACTTCCTGTCTATTTTTTTATTTCATCCATATATACTTCCTGACTTATTCCCCACAAATAGTACTTAAGCATTTCTTTGTTATTGATTGATTGATTCATTCATTTTTTACCAGAACCTTAATCTGAATTCCAAGCTCACTTGGTGGTCAGGGTCCTCTTGCCTCAGCTTTCAATATATTGAAATTAAATACTTTAATGCAAGCACCATCATTCCAGATTTGTATGATTTTAACACCACCACCACCAACAATAATATTAATAATAAATATGCTCTTGACAGGAATCATGAAGATGCCCATGTTCCAGTGGACACTCCTAATTCACAAGAGCACTGAGGGTACTCAGGAGTTTAGAAAAGAATACATAGATTTAAAGGGAGAATTGATGGAAAGAATATGGGAAGAGTTGGAGAAGAGGGATCAGGAGGTAGATTTGACATTAGTTTATATATGTATTAATATGCAGAGGATGAAACAAATATGACTTAAAATTGCTTACTTGAGCTTTTCAAAATTTCAAGATTAAAAAAAAAACCCTGTTTTAACTTTTTAGATCAATACTCAAGGCAAACTCCTGACAGTTTTTACTAAGTCCCAGAGAGTTCAGGAATTGAAAATTATTTGATGAAATGATCTATGGGTTAAATTTTTAACAGAGAGGCTGGTGCAGCACACAGTCTGATATCTGCCAGATTGACCCTGTTTCCACTAGTGTTAGGTGACCCTTCTCTTCCTGTCACCTCATGGCCTTTACTTTAATTGGATTTTCGGCCCTGACAACAGACATCTGGTTTACAATCTGCCATAATCTCAGGGTGATGTGCCTTTAACTGATAGCATCTAAAGCTCATCAAAGTGCAACATTTAGATGAACAAACAGAAAAGCTTTTATTAAATCAGGGCCAGAAAGATCTTACATAACAGATAATAAAGTTGTCAGTGTTCTGCATAACTAACATACTTTCTTGTAAATATCTGAATTCAAATTATACTATATTGACAACCAAATGAAACAAAAATTTATTTATATATTCTAGCTTTTAATGAATCCCTTACTAAATGTTTTGTGCCTCAGTATTTGGAAAACATTTGGCAGTCAGAACTTTGGCTCTTGAATGGTCTTCTCTAATAAAATTGAATAGACAACCTTTGAAAGACTCTATTGATCGAGGTATTAAAGCAGAGGATGAGATTCATAGCCAAACTTTGGGCAGAGAGCATTAATCTTATGAAAGAAGAGGGAGATAGGAAGACCTGGAGGGAAAAGGAGCTCCAAAAGTAGATCAACAGAGCCAAAAGGCAAGCAAACAAACAAACAATAACAACAAAACCTGGTCCCTGGGGGCCCTGCAGAGACTGATACTCCAACCAAGGACCTAAGGATGCATGGTGAGGACCTAAAACCCTTGCTCAGATGAAGCCCATGGACTCAGTCTCCAATGGGTATCTTAGTAAGGGGAGCAGGGCCTGTCTCTGGCATGAACTCATTGGCAGACTCTGATCACCTCTCCCTGGGGAGTGCAGCCTTGCCTGGCCACAGAGGAAGAGAATGCAGCCAGTCCTGATGAGACCTGATAGGCTAGGGTCAAATAAAAGGACTTCCCCTATTAGTGAACAAGGGGAGGAGGATAGGGGTAGGAAAGGGAGGGAGGGTAGGATTGGAAGGAGAGGAGGGAGGGAGCCACAGCCATGATACAATGTGAATACATTGTAATAAATAATAAATAATTAATTTGAATAAAATCAAAGTGAAAATGTTTATTTAATCCTAAATCCTTAGCCATAGATGAAGAAAGAAGTAGATAATAGAAAAATGAACACCAACAAGAAAGTGAGTTCAAACTGTTAGAGCATTATAAATAGGGAGGGAGGGTGGGATTTGCAGGGGAAGAGGGAGGGAGCTACAGGTGGGGTACAAGGTGAATAAACTGTAATTACTAAAAATAGAAGGGTTTTGATGTTTGCTTTCTCTGTCTATGTCTCTCTCTGTCAACTTTCTCTGTCTCTGCCTCTCTCTCTCTCTCTCTCTCTCTCTCTCTCTCTCTCTATCTCTCTCTCTCTCTCTCTCTCTCACACACACACACACACACACACACACACTGCTATTCCAAAATTCCCTCCCCACCTCTATCTCTTTTGCTTTTTACTGACATAAAGTTATTATCTTCCAACATTTGTTCTTCCTACCATGAGATTCTGACCATCCACATGTAAATAATGGCATCAGCTTGGCTGTAATTAAAATGATGTGCCCATAAAGTTTCTTCTTTTATGTTGATTATCTACATACTTTGATGCAGTAACAGGAGCCTGACAAGCATGAGTCTAGAGATGGTAAATACTGGACTAGAGTATTAACAGGTCCTTATTTTAAATAACCATGGTTAAATGTTAAGAGCTGATGTTAAAAGTGGATAAAGATGCTAGCATTGCTCAGAATAACATTTACTATGTGGAGGTAGCTATCGTTTAATCCAAAAATATTAGCTATCAGTCTATTCTTTTCAGTTAATTGTTCTTTCAGAATGTTGCTTCCTCACTGGGTATACTTTAGATTTTTCTTTGTTGCACATTTTAACATCTGCATTTGTGGCAACATAGGGTTTATGTCAAGAAACTTCTGGGTCTTCTCTGGTTTCTATTTATATCTAGGGCTACCAACCTGCATTTTTTTCCTGTCTAAATATATTCTCAAATGCCCAGATATTTGACATTTTATTTTTCTATCTAAACATATTTTTCAAATGCCCAGAAATGTGTTTTAGTTATCATATTGAAGGAAAGTAAATTTTACTGTGGTACTCTGGTCTGTCTCTCTCAGTATTGAATCTAGGACTTCACAAATGCTAGGAACGGCTCTACCACGGAGAGGTATCTGCTGGCTTTTAAACTGTATTTTAAGAGCATCTCTCATTATATTGTCTAAGAGGCCCTTGAATATGCTCTATAATCCATAATAATTTCTAACATGTGATTCCCTTTTCATGTCCCCGTAAGTGGATGAAGTCTTATGACTGTTCCACAAAGCCTTGCTCTGAATCCAAAGCTTGAAAGTAACATATACTCTGATGACTTCCTCACTTTTACCTATAACTTGCTCTTAGGCACCGGATATATTTCACTGCCTGTTGTACAAATCTCATATTCACTCAAAGCTTAACACATCTAAAGTATGATTTCTAAATGTTTTCTTTAAAAAATTAATCACCACTCATCACATCTCAATAAATGTCACCACTATTTACCACATGCTCAGCCTTGAATATTAGCCATTTCTAACATCAATCTAAGTCCCACTAAGCACCCAAAGACAACCCCCTAATTTTCTTTTGTTCTCTTTCTCAATTGAAAACATCCATGACTATTTTCACAATAATATACCTACTTTATTAATTTACATAATGAATATTGAATGATGTTACTAGTGATCTAATTTCAGAAGTTTCACAACCTCTCTCCATTAGAACCTACATTTAACAACTTTTCCTTCATTTGTTAACATCCTTATATTTTAATAGTTCTCACTTTCTATGTTTAAATAAATGTACACTAACATACAATTAAATATATTTAGAGCAGCTTAGTTATCCATGCGTGATTGCTCCTCATACGAAGTCAATAAGGTGTCATCGATACATGAGAGATTTTGTATCTTACCAGCTCTAGTCATCCTTGTTTTCCTATCTCTCCACATACTCTCCAGTGCATGGTATGATGTGTAGGCCCCAGCAGCCCAGGTCCAGCTCTATGTTTAGCACCCTGCTTCATGGCTACAGCTTTTCTTATTACAAAGCCAAATACCAAATTCAGAGATTCTGGGAAATCTCATTTGCAGTCTTCCTCTGAATGGAACCCTTCCTCAGAATATCAGCATGGATAACTTCATCAGTTCACCCTTGTGCTCTTCAAATCTCTGACTGCTTTTCCAAACCAGCAGGCCATGTACCTGCATCACACCACTGTCTCTCCCGACCCCCACACACTTTTGTCCTCCTACAATCTGAACATCTACCAGATTCTACTGTATCTTGGTGTGTTCCAATCTCCCCAAAGTAGATGGCTGGTTTTAAAAGGCTGTTCAGATCTCTTCTCTCTTAAATACATTCCAGGACCTTATAAGAATTTGATCTTGACAAATTCTAGAACACAATTAATGAAAAGGCATTACTTCCATTAATTACTGGGTTTTTCATGAGTCATTTATTGTCTAAAAAGAGTTTTATTTTTTCAACTTTCATAACTTATATGTAGGAGATTCCTCTAAGTATGACTCACAGTAACTTTACTGAATATTTTTATCACTTGAAAAATGACAAACAGGCTATAATAATTTATACAATTCTAATTTATCACTGCTATTTCACTCTCTGTATGTGGCCCTTTGATAGTTCCACAAAAGATGGCAGATATTATTTCATGACTTCAAATCAGAAACTGTTTTTACTACATACTAGCTACCAAATTAAATAAAATTCACTTAAAATATAATTAATATTTATCATGGAAAACAAAATATTTCATTATGAAAACTGAATTTTCTTACAAAGATAGATTATAACAGTTTCATCTTACTTTTTTCCCCTATAGCAAGAATTTCTTTTATACTAGACACTTACATTAACCAATATAATCATCACCGCCACATAAATTTGATTGTCATAAAGGCAAATGGAACTAATAATATAGATAAATGACAGATTTAATATTGATATAGGTTGAGAGATGATAGATGGTAGATAGTTAGATGATAGATGAGAGACAAAATAATAGATAAATATGTGATAGATTAATTAACTGATAAATAATACATTGATAAAGAAAAGGTCTTTGTTCTAGTTTATAGAATGGTAACCATTGTTAACAAAATGTTTCAGAGAGAACCTCACCAACTCCCAGCATAATACCAACTATATCATAAAGTAATCTTTTTATGGAGAAACTAGGGGCAATAGTCAGCAAGCAAAGCAATGCCTCATGTATTCTAGCATATTCTTGAAAGTTGAATGCTTTGAAAGGCAAATGATGAAAATTATCTTACCAGGTTCCAAATTCCAACCTGTAGTTGCCCTTCTTCTTGTGAGCTGGTAGACCACAGGAGAGAGAAAGACTGAATTGTCGAGTGGCTATATTCACACAGAAGAGCTGCCAAATGCTTTCTGTCTCCTTGAAGATCAGAAAAATGACTAAAGTGTTAACCTGAATTTGACAAAGAGTGAACTTTTTTAAACAGAAGTTGACAAGAAAACATCAGCTTCTTCTCAAAATCCTCATAAATATTTCTTCATAAGTGTCATTTGGTATTTCCTGTTTTCAAATACTTCCATCTAACTAGATTTTGAGTGTTCTAGTTTCAAATTAAATCTGAAATTCTATACAAGGAAAGTATCCCACAGGGCAACTTGCTATGAAACCAAATGTTCGAAAAGATTCATGAAACTTTTCAAAGGTTAAGGTATTACCATTATCAGGAGCACTTATACCCCAAAGCAGAATGAATCAGTTTTTCAGATGGTACTTCAACTGAAACTTATGGTTATCTCACATGAACTTTCATTCATTAACACAATACTAAGACCAAATGTAGTTTAACATGCAGCATAAATCATGCAGTGGTAGCCAGATCCAAATCAAGACAAGCAAGATTTCTAACATAGTCACAGAAGGATTAGATCAAGATCTATCACTTTCTTTGAGAATCTCTTGGCTTGATAAAGAGATAAAGCCACAAGATAGTGTCAGCAATGAGGAATGGCATCATTACTTAGACATCCTAACACTTAAGAAACTAAAGGACATTTTAAAACCAAGCGGTTCTTGAAAATTCTACACTGATTTCTATAGCATCTGCATTGTTTGCAATGCCATCAACAGTGAATGGAGGTTTCCCTTGCTAGGCATCCTTGCTAGATTTTGTTGTCAGTAGTTTTCTTGTCCTGGTCTATTCTGACTTGGATTCAATGAAATCTAAAACAATTTTTAGCTTAAATTCCTCAAATTGCTAAAAATGTTGAACACTTTTTGAGATATTCCTTAGCCACTGTTATTTCTTCTTCTGGGAGCTCTGTTAAATCCATGGTCTGTTTTTCATTAGGCTGGATTTTATTTATTTATTTATTGCTTTGTTTTGTTTGGGTTTTTGTGGTAGTGATGGTGGGTTTAGGGATTTTTGTTTGTTTGCTTACTCTTGGTTTTTTGAGTTCTTTGTATATTCTGGATAGCTATCCTTTCTCTCTGTCTCTCTCTCAGAAATTCTATCCTACTCTGTGGGCTTTTTATCTGCTTGATTACTTTCTTTATTACACAAAAGCATTTTTAGTTTTATGAGATCTCATTTGTCAATTGTGTACTTTAATTCCTGAGCAAACTGAGTCCTACTTAGAAAGTACTTGACTACACTTATGGCTTATGAGGTATTGCTCATGATTTGTTCTAGCAGCTTCAGTGTTTATGGTTTCACACTGAGATATTTGATTTATTTGCAGTTATTTTGTTCAGAGTAATAAATATTATTATTATTTCATTCTTCTACATATTGCCATCTTGCCAGCGCCAATTGTTTTAGCTGGTGCCTTTTCTCCAGTGTCTATCGTTGGCACCATTGTCAAATATCAGGTGGCTGTACTTACGTTTACTGATATTGGATCTTCAGTTTTATTTCACTGATATATGTGTCTACCTTTGTGCTAGCGTCATGATCTTTTTATCACTATGGGTTTATTACTTGCACTGAAATCAGTATGGTAATCCCTCCCACGTTACTTTTTTTCAGTATTGTTTAAGTCATTGGGGTATTTTATTATTTCTAAATTTTAGAATTTTTTCCTCTTTATGTGATCATAGGTCTGAAACTTTACATATGAGCATATGAGTATATTATCTGGAGTAATCTCAGAAACTAGAAAAGTAAAAAGTGACCACGGTGGGAGGCATGGGGGAGAAGGTTAGTGAGTTCAATGAGTATAACCATAGTTCCATTGTTTCGTCATTACTTACAAAACTACACCACTGTTTCTTTGTAATATCCATACTTTTATCATCATCATCGTCATATGGTTTCAGGGTTTCATGTGTGCTAATTTGGCCTCAAATTAGATACATACCTAAGAAAGCCACCATGGCTGATGATGAGGTGTTGGGGCTTCAACTTAGGTTCATGTATGCTATTATTAAGTAGTTTTCCAACTGAACAACTTTAGCTCCCTATCTTTATTTAAGTAAAGATTTCTTTGCTTATAAAAGGAAACTTAGACCACCAATTTGTGAAAATAAATAAGACAAGTTATATATGCAGAGTCAAATGTCCTTGGTGTCATTCCGTTAAAGGGATGAAGTGAATGACTGCATCAAAAAGAATGAAAGGCTGATGCATTGAGTCCACAATGGAGATTCATCTTGAAAGGGAAGAATGAGTTGTTTTTCAACAACAGGGCTGACATGGTGAAGCAGAAAAATATTTTTCAGGAAGAAACCAAAGTATTTAGAAGATCCTCTGCTAAAATAACTCAAGACATTTTCCAAGAACTAAAATAATGTCAGCATGACTACAAATCAAAAATTATGGAAGGGCATAATAGGCAGGAGATAGAAGTAAGTACTTCTCTCTTGCTTTCTGCCTGGCTTCTTGTCTGAGGAACACAATACTTTTGTAGTCTCTAGCCTCCATTCCTGTCATTAACCTTTATTACATGGTCAGCAAGTTTAGTTCCTTCCATTCCCTGAGTGCTTTGCATACGATTCTTCTAGAACTTTGCATTTGTTTGTTTTCTGTTTAGAGTGACCATGTGTTACATTCATTACCTGCCTTTAAGGCCTTTACATTTTGTACCAAACCAGCATGTCATGGAGGATTTTATTTCTGTTCATTACCATTTACATTCATCATCTTTCCTGTTTCCTGCATTATTACTCTTTTTTAATGTAATTTATTTATTTTTGTATTAATCACAGGTTAGGTACTTTGCATCCCAGGCATAGCCCCCTCCTTCATTCCCTCCCACTCTCCTCATCCCTCCCTCATCTCCTCCCCTCCCCCTCCAAGTCCACCAACAGGTGAGGACCTCCTCCCCTTCCATCTGAACAAAGATCATCTTGTCTCCTCAGGGCTGGCTGCAATGTCCTCCCCTGGAATCTAGCCAGGCTGTTACTCCCTGGTGTGTATGGGGGAGGGTCAAAGAGCCAGCTATCGAGTTCTTATGTAGACTATGTTTTATTATTGTTATTATTACTATTCTCCATATCAAATATCTATTAACGTGGATTTATTGGAAATGAATTATTAATATCATGTTTTTACCATATTATTATGGACTTAAACCTAACCTAGTGCAAAACATAAACCATAAATATATTCTAATCAAATCAGAGACAGCTCAACATGCAAAGGATGTACTACTATTACTCAAGTGTTTTATTCCAGAGTAAATCTCTTGTAGTTCACAACTACTTCCAACTCCACCTCTAAATGAATGCAATACCTCTGGATTTCCAAGTTATGATATGTTCACTCATATACACACAAACCATTCTCACACACACATACAATATACAAGTGAACATATTTTTAAATGAATCCTTAAAATGCCCCCAAATAAATAAAAGTGAGTCAAAAGAGAATGAAAACAGCATAGAGTAAAATGAAGAAACTTCACTGTGGGCTAACTTGACTCAGGGGTAAGTGCAGAAGTAAAATACCTTTTTTTTTCCTGGTAAAGGGTTTATATTAAGAATGGACATATAATCTTTAGATCAAATAACAGATAATGTGCATCTAAGAAGAAGGTTCTCTGTCTTTTTTTAAATTTATTTTTATATTAATCACAGGTTATGTACTTTGTATCTTAGCCGTTCCCTCTCACTTTCCCCATCCCTCCCTCATCTCCTCCTTGCCCCTTTCCAAGTCCACTGATAGGCAAGGACTTCTTCCCCTTCCATATGATCCTAGCTTATCAGGACTCTTCAGAGCTGGCTGCAATGTCCTCTTTTGGGGTCTAACAAGGCGCTTCCTCCCTCAGGGGAAGGGGGTCGAAGAGCCAGCCATTGAGTTCATTTCAGAACTAGTCCCTTTTCCTCTTACTAGGGTGCCCACTTGGATACTGAGCTACCATGGGCTATATACAAGCGGGGGTTCTAGGTTATATCCATACATGGTCCTTGGTTGGAGAAACAGTCTCATAAAAGACCCTTGTGCCCAGACAGATTTGGTCTTTGTAGAGCTCTTGTCCTCTCCAAGTCTTACTAACTCCCCCTTTTTTCATATGATTCCCTGCACTCTGCCAAAGGCTTGGTTGTGAGTCTTAATATCTGCTTTAATACATTGATAGATAGATTCTTTCAGAGGCTGTCTGTGATAGGCTTTTGTCCTGTTGCTTATTTTTTCCTACATCCAATGTCCATCCCATTTGTCTTTCTAAGAGAGGATTGGTCATCTTACCCAGGGTCTTCTTTCTTGTATATCTTCTTTAGGTGTATAGATTTCAGTATGTTTATCCTATCTTATAGGTCTATATAAGTGAGTATATACCTTGTGTTTCTTTCTGCTTTGGGGATATCTCACTCAGGATGATCGTTTCCATGTCCCACCATTTGCCTGCAAGTTTCATGATTTCCTCGATTTTAATTGCTGAGTAGTATTCCATTGTGTAAAAGTACCACAATGGATACACAATTTCTGCATCCATTCCTCGACTGAGGAACATCTGGGTTGTTTCCAGGTTCTGGCTATTATGTATAAAGCTGCTACGAACATGGCTGAGCAAGGCAAAATTTTAACTGAAAAAAGATTCATGAGCACCTGTGGATGTACTTTTGTAGCAAAAGTCATTTTGGTATTAATGAATGTGTACATTAGTCATTGTGATTTAACATATTTAGTAAAAAATTTTCTACCAAGTTTTGTCCATATGTACTTCATCATGTCAGACATGGGTCCCTCCCTCAAAACAATTGGAAAAGCTAGTCTGCCTTTATGAGAATAGATATGCTGACTATAAAAATCCTCCATTGATAGTTATTCATGTTGCATACTTATCTATGTTATTAAATAAATATATCTAAAAATGCTAGTGAGATTATTTTTCAGTCATAAAATACTTCTACCTTGACTGAATTTTAATATTTAGTTTTTAAATTAATACAAATATTGATATTTATTCCATTGTATGTTGGATATAATTTTCCATAAACTCCTTTATAGATAGGAAACTCCTCATTTTACTCAGCACTTTGTACATGCATAATTTAAATTACTCAATATGTCTATTTTAGGATTTGGGAAAAATTAGCTGTTATACCACAATTTAAAAGAAAATATATTTATCTCTATTTAATAATGGATTTGTGGGAATTTAAAATAGATTTTATTTTTATTAATTATAGTTTATTTGATTTGTATCCTAGCTGTAGCCCCTTTCCCCATTCCCTTCCAACCCCATCCTCCCTCTTCTTCTCCTATGCCCCTTCTCCAGTTCACTGATAGGGAGGTACTCGTCCCCTTCCCTCTGACCCTAGTCTATCAGGTCTCCTCAGGAGTGGCTTCATTGTCTTCCTCTGTGGACTGGAAAGGCTGCTCTCCCCTCAGGCAGAGGTGATCAAAGAGCCAGCCCCTGAGTTCATGTCAGAGACAGTCCCTGTTCCCCATTATTAGGGCACCAACTTGGAAACTGAGTTGCCATGGGCTAGATGTGTACAGGGGTTCCAGCTTATCTCCATGCATGGTCCTTGTTTGGCGTATCAGTCTCACAAAAGATCCCTGTGCACAGATTTTTTGGTTCTGTTGCTCTCCTTGTGGAGCTCCTGTCCTCTCCATGTGTTTCTATCTCCCCTTTCTTTCATAAGGTACTCTGCCCTCTGCCCAAAGTTTGGCTGAGTCTCATCATCTGCTTTGAGGGTCGAGTCTTTCTGAGGTCCTCTGTGATAGGTTCCTGTCCTGTTCCCTCTTTTCTCTCTCTCCCGACATCTGTCCCGTTTGCCTTTCTGAATGAGGATTGATCATCTTACCCAAATAGTTTTCACTGAAACAATCACTTGTTTCTCATACATATTTTTGAATCCCAGTTATTGCTACTACAAGGAAGATTTAATGAGTTGTGCTCTGGAGTAATGGCAAGGAGAACACATTAAATGAACCATTTTTACAGGATTAGGATTCATAGTCCTATGAGTGTAAACACTTCAGACACTGTGGCTTGTTATTCTTCATAAACATATACAATATACATTGTATTGCTTCTTGAGCATTTTGCTATCATATTTACCGAACTTTTACTGCTCACATAATGTATTAATATGTGTGTAATTGTGCATGTGAGTGGTGTTATGTATGCACATGTGTGAGTGAAGTGCATGTACCCATGCATGTACACAGAAACCAGAGGAGGACATCAAGTGACAGACTCTATCACTCCTGTGCCTCTTGGATAATGCCTTTCACTGAACTCAGTTCTGTATTTGTAGCCATAATACCCCAATGATACTTCCATTTTAATAGCTTGAGGTGCTTGAGTTACAGGGCTCATGCCTGGCATTTTACACATGTTTTGAGGATTTAAAATCAAGTCCTCATTCTTTTGCAGAAATCACTTCTACCGCATAGCCATATCTTCAGCCTTCTCAAGTTTTTGAAGAAATAGAACAATTTCTGTTTCTAGTAATTTACAGTAATTCTAAAAGCTAATATACCAGTAGGTCACCTCTGTTGGGCATTGGATGATGATAACTAAATGTATGATATGCCAAAACACATTTCAGTCCAGTGAAGCACCACCATGCACAGAGGAGGGGCACAGTACCACCTGTCGACATGGGAGTGTAAAAACTGCCCAAGGATAAGCAGAACCCAGAAAAGGCACATCCTAGAGGAAGCATATGGAAAGCCTGCCACTGAGGTCAGGAAGCACATTGTGAAACATAATTTCCAGGGCCATCTGTGTCCTTCTGCTTAAATTATGTCTGTAGAAGGGTTCACAGAAATTAAATGTTACAGCTTAGGGACAGAAGTTTTAGTAAAATATGAAGTAATTCCATCTTGAAAATCATGATACTCATTCTCTGTTGGGTTACTGGTTCCACATTAGTTTCTTTTGGGAGTGAGAAAAAAATACACGAAGAAAAGCTTAAAATTGCAAATTACTTAAATCACAATTACTTAAAAACCAGGAAGCGGTTGACTATAGAGAACTGTAGTATTGTAAACTATTAATAGAACACTGTGTATGAATAAGATAAACTCATTCTAGAGTAGAGTGCTTATTCAGTTACAGGACTATAAAACAAGTCCATGAAAATCAAGGTAGATGTGGGCAACATTTGCAGAATAGTAACATCAACTCCAGCAGCAGAAAAAAAAAAGGCACTTCTTTATCTTGGTTTCAAAGGATTCTTGATATGAACTGCGGGTAAATTCTCATAATTTATCTATTTAAATCTGACAGTAACTTTCTTCTATAATGATTACAAAAATCACTCACTTTTGAAGAGTAAATTTTCTTCAAAATTGGCCTTTGGCCTTAAGGCCTTCAAATTTTGGCCTTAAACAAAATTTGCCTTTATATTAGTGAAGAATGTGGATTTGGGTTGAAATGCGTTTCCTGTAGTCTTAATCCTAGTCTAAAGATAATAACTCTATGTAACACTAAAGAACAACCTAATGGTAATAGTAGAGCACCTAAAGTGCTCCCATTTCATTTATCAGTTAGCTGACTGATTAGAAGTCTAACAATATCTAATATGTTTTAGAAAAAATTTCAAGAAGTATAGTTAGATATTATAAAATAAAGTGATAATTGAGTATCATTTACCTGGTTGTATACCCCATGAACTCTTCCTTGTCTGGGCAGAAACCTGGAAATGGATGTTAAGGAAGTAATTGACCAGCAACACCTGGTGAGTCAGATGATTAACACAGGTTTATATGTAGCCAGCAGCTTTTGCTGAAGTCAATAATCCTGCTTTTTCTTAGAACTCAATTAACTTCTCTCCAAACTTAATGCCTATCTCAAGCACACACACACACACACACACACACACACACACACACACACACAGAGAGAGAGAGAGAGAGAGAGAG
This sequence comes from Pachyuromys duprasi, assembly GCA_028658305.1. Classification (NCBI taxonomy): domain Eukaryota; kingdom Metazoa; phylum Chordata; class Mammalia; order Rodentia; family Muridae; genus Pachyuromys; species Pachyuromys duprasi. The sequence goes on along the minus strand of CM053759.1, from coordinate 41,082,355 downwards.
AGAGAGAGAGAGAGCATGCAATTTTTCTAGCATAAACAGAAGCTAATTTCAAGGAGCAAACACAATGTACTTTAGTTATGTTAAAAACATCTTGGTAAAAAATAATTTGAGAAAGTACACTTTTATTTATTTTTAAACTACTATACACTTATTATTTTATGTAGAACCTACATAATTTTGAGACCCATCAATGTAAGATTTAAACTACAAGTAAACAGACGAAAACCACAAAAGAATGTGGTACTTTGTTAACAAATTTATTAAGTGAAATGGTAATTATAAAATGAAAACTAATGGCTAGGTAAATATTTCAGTGTGCAAAATGCTTGCCTGAGATGTGTCCCTGACACCCACAAAAAAGAGCTGGGTGTAATTTGTGATTAGATTCCCAGGACTTGGAGGATTCTTGGGGCTCACTGGATAGACAGCATACCTGCATCTGCTACATACAACCCAGTGAGAGACCACGAGTCCACAAACAAAGCAAAAGGCAGTTGAGGAACTCTACTCGAGACTGCTTGCTTACACACACACACCTTTGGTATTGTAACTCTAGGCACAAATGTGCACAGACACAAAATTTAGACAGAGATGGAATATCAAAGTATTGGGAAATAGATGTGTTTTTTTTTGACAGTTTCTACTGACAGAAAAAAACAAAAACAAAACAAAAACGAAACAAAACAAAAAAAACTAATAAAAAGGAGAAAAATGACCACCATGAGATACAGATTTTACATTCTTAGGATATCTGTTACAACAACTAAAAATATGTTAGCAAGTAAGCAGAATTATCTCATCTGAAGCCTTTTAAAAATACTTAAAATAAAATACAAATGAGGCATCAATATTACAAAACAGCATAAAAGTTACCAGTTATCTGGTAAAAAAAAAAAAAGAAAGAAAAACACATATAATAAACCATTTTGGTCATCATTGGGAGTAGAGTTTGTTGGCAATAACAACTTTTACGTTATTGTGAAATTATCACTGTTGAATTTTCATATCTTGAGGGTATGTGCTTGTCTAAGAGTAGTGAAAGCAGGTATAGGACAGGTGTTTTTACACCTGTGCTCAATGTAGCATTATCACAAGAGTGGCAGAGTAACCTCAACAGACCACTGATAGTTTAATGCACAAAGAACAAGGGTTAAGGAATACTAACAGAATGTGACTAAGCGGCGGATCGGGAATGGCATTCTGATACATTGTAGCCACATGTTTGAGCCTTAAAAACACTTGCCAATTGAAATAAGGCCACCAGAGACAGTCAGCTATTATTTACTTTTAGCAGTTTCCTATTAAAATGAAATTACAAAAAAAAAAGTAGAAAGTGAGTATGGAGAAAAGGAACTTAGTGTACGGTTAACACAGAATCTCTCATGAAGAGGTTATAAGTTTTATAAAAATGGAGATCAATAATTACATAATAATGTGAAAGCTGTTGCTACAATACTGATGAACTGAAAATCAATATATTCAAGTTTTGTTATATATATTCTGCGAAGAGAAGGTGGCAGGGAGACAGACACATGGGCAAGAAAGGACAATCTTATTAGCAAACAAAATATTCAGCTTCTTTTGATTATGATTAGGTAAAAATCAATTCTCTCATTTTAATAGGAGTATCAATTCATTTCTTTTTCCTTTAAAAATTATTTAATTTTTACTTTCTTTCTTATTTACTTTACATTCCAATCATAGCCCCTCCCTCCTTAAACCTGTCATTTTAAATTAAATTTTACTTTTTATATTAATTACAGTTTATTCCCTTTGTATCCCAGCTGTAGCCCCTCCTCATTCCTTCTCAATCCCACCTTCCAAAATCATCTCCTCCCAATCCCCTGTCCAAGTTCACAGATAGGGGAAGTCCTCCTCCCCTTCCATCTGATCCTAGCTTATTTTTGTTTTGATTTTATTACGTTCTTTGAGATTACAAGCAGTTTCTCTACAGGATCTTGACAATATTAATCTGCTTCTTGCATCAGATGAAGGGGCATCTCATTGGCAGTACTTGTTCAAGTAACCAGACAGCCCGTAACAGAAACAGATGTGCAAGCCTAGCCTATTGTTGCTACCTTGTAATCTCACTCAGGAGACTGAGTCAGAGGGATCACAAGTTCAAGACCAGACTGGGCCACCAACAAATTTAAAACTTGTGTGGAAAATGTGGGGAGAAGATGTCAAAGCACAAAAGGAAAGAGGACTTACAATGGAGTTCAGTGTCACTGCTCTTGCAGACAAGGCCTTGGGTTCAAATCCCAGAGGTAAGGGGAGGAGGACCTCCCCTATCAGTGGACTTGAGGAGGAGCATGGGAAGAGATGAGGGAGGGTAGGATTTGGAGGTTATGAGGGAGGGGACTACAGCTGGGATACAAAGTGAATAAACTGTAATTAATAAAAAATAAGTTAATTTGAAAAAAGAAAGAAGATGAAGATGATGAAGAAGAAAAAGTCTGCACGACTTCTTTCTACTACACAATTTACCTCTATAGGTAGGAATCTTGCTTTCTTCTTAAAATGTATGTTTTCTGTTTTCCATAATTTTATCTGAAATTCTTCCAAAAACAAATTAGAAATATGAAAATCTTCCAAAATATATATCTCTTAAATTTATGGTTTTAAGAACTGAAAAGAAAAATATTTCATGATAGGAAAACCTTTCCCTATGGAGCATAGATAGATAGATAGATAGATAGATAGATAGATAGATAGATAGATAGATAGATAGACAGACAGATAGATGAAGTGCATTTACATTTTCCTACATACTTTCCTGTATATCATGTATAACTAAATCTAAATAACATTTGACAAATAATTAGCTTTATCCTTTTCCCACCAGATATAAGCCATGCTTTTAATTTTCCCTATTCCTTACTCATCTTTTAATTTAACTGTTCAAGAGGGGTTTAAATCCTTTCCCCAAGCTTCTCTTTTATCTTGTTCCTAATTACCAAGCCTAATTGCTCCAAACCTATAGACACTTGTGAACTTTTTCAAAATTGTTTTCTTTAATTATGAGTCTTTCATGAAAAGTGCTTTCTAATGAAAGTTAAATCTCTTTCCTGTACTCTCTTAAAGAGGCAAAATGAAGTAAGGTAAATTTGCTGAATATATGTATTTGAAGTATGACTTTTATAGGACCTCTATATCCTACTGTGCCTAAAGAGTAATTGTGGCCAATCTTATGAGAATATTCATACAATGCACAAATACTGTATTGTGAAAAGTAGAGCCTGATGATTTTGAATTTTCAAACCATATGCATTCAGATGGTAGCAAAGAGTAAATAAGAAACAGTGAACATTTCATATGCACTCATTTTTTTTTTATGAACACTCATATGAAACTCTACTTTGAATCTAAAAATGAGCTCAGTGATCAGCAGTTGAGAGATATGATTGGTCCCTTTCTAGGACAAAAGCTCCTGTCCAGCTGGATTCAAATTTGCACAATAAAAGTGATGCTAAGCAAAAGAGATAATGTAAATAAACTTTAGGTTATATGTTTGTATTTATAATGAATTTTAATGAGTGAAATATGCATATAAACACTTATAAACAGTGCAATCAAAACTCTAGATATAATTAAGCAATGGAAGCTAATGTGTGATATTTATCATGTCATACATTTGAAATATTTTTTGAAATTTTCAAGTATCTAATGACATATGAAGGGTCTGAAACAGAGGAAAAATATTTATTTATCCCTGAATATTCAGAGGGCAGTTATCTGCCAAATGGAGGCTTACTGGTGTTCAAAATGTCCCCTGACAGGTTGTAAACACCTAAAATCTGGATAGAATCTATAATAGACAGATGAGAAAAGTTAAAATGCTTAACTGGTTTAGAGGAAGACATGATTACCACCAAGTTGAATGGCTGGAATCTCTTTTATTGGATAAAGCAAAATGAACTTTCTCTGGATGTGAAAAACTTTTTTAAAGTAATTTATTTTTATATTAATCACAGGTTATATACTTTGTATCCCAGCTTCAGCCCCTCCCTCATTCCACCCACTCTCCCCATCCCTCCCTCAACTTCTCCCTGCCCCCCTCCAAGTCCACTGATAGGGGAGGACCTCACCCCCTTCCATCTGACCTTAGCTTATCATGTCTCTTCAGGGCTGGCTGCAATGTCCTCTTCTGGGATCTAGTTAGGCTGCTCCTCCCTCGGGGTGGGGGCCAGTCGACAAGCCAGCCATTGAGTTCATGACAGAAATAGTCCCTGTTCCCCTTACTAGGGTACCCAGTTGGGTACTGAGCTACCATGGGCTACATCCGAGCAGGGGTTATAGTTTGTATCCATACATGGTCCTTGGTTGGAGAAACAGTCTCATAGAAAACCCTTGTGCCCTGATCTATTTGGTCTTTGTGGAGTTCTTGTCCTTGCCAAGTCTTACTAACTCACCCTTTTTTCATATGATTCCCTGCACTCTGCCGAAGGCTTGGTTGTGAGTCTTGATATCGGCTTTGATTCATTGTTTAGTTAGAGTCTTTCAGAGGCCCTCTTTGGTAGGCCCCTGTCCTGTTGCTTGTTTTCTCCTACATTCAATGTCCATCCCGTTTGTCCATCTAAGCGAGGATTGATCATCACACCCTGGGTCCTCCTTCTTGCTTATCTTCTCTAGGTGTATAGATTTCAGCATGTCCATCCTATCCTATAGGTCTATATAAGTGAGTATATATCAAGTGTTTCTGCTTTTGGGATACTTCACTCAAGATGATCATTTCCAGGTCCCACCATTTGCCTGCGAATTTCATGATTTCCTCGTTTTTAATTGCTGAGTAGTATTCCATTGTGTAAAAGTACCATAATTTCTGGATCCATTCCTCGACTGAAGGACATCCGGGTTGTTTCCAGGTTCTGTCTATTACGAATAAAGCTGCTACGAACATGGTTGAGCAAGAAAAACTTTAATGAAGAGCTTTGAGTGTCTATTGTACCCGAATTCAAAGCAAGAGCAAACATGTCTTTATGGAGTTTGGAGTCACCTCTAGAAGATTTGGCAACAGCCATGAAGGCCTATTCTAGCAGATTTGCAAGTACTCATCCTGGACCCTGCTGCAATGTCCATAGACTGCTAAGCTGTTTTTATATGGTGGTCTCGAGCACATGGGGCCATATATAGTAACGACAGATTGAGGCACATAGTTTCTCCTTCAGGTTTTTAATCAAGAAATACCTATCAAACACTTGCAGTCAGGACTCTGATCCAGACAGTACTCAAATGAAGAATTACTTCAAGAACAAACAAGTCCATCCCAAATTCAAAAGGTTGAATTATAGTCAGTTGGATGAGTAAAGTACAACTTCATCTATTTAGCACCATCAGCAAATCCATATATACTCTATATTAAACACGTTACTGTAAAATACAAAACCCTTCTTCAGAAAGAATGAAAACTTGGAATTTGACAAAATTTTGGTAGATAACAAGCCTCACATTTGAACTGCATTTTAGTCTCTACTTCACATAACTTTGTTAACCTAAAGTATTGGATTTTAGGGTACTAATCCAGTGTTAGTTACTGTTCAGTGGTACATATAAACAAAAATTTTAGTTTTATATACCTCAGAGGTTATTAACAAGTTTCTCTCCAGTGCAATGGTTTTCTCTAAGTACACAATGCTATAAACTCTAGCTGGAAGTTGAAGTTAATACCACATTGGACCGGGCACTTTAAGTGAGGCTGTATATTTAAACCAAGGAATCCCTGAGAAAGCACCAATGTGGATTATTCCCTTAACAAAATGCATTAAATTGTAATAGGGAAAGATTTCATATGATGGCAATAAAGTAACAGAAAGATTGGCCCCTGTAATCCCTAAAGATACAAAGCAAACCAGCCAAACAACGAAACAAACAAACAAACACACACTGGGGTTACCTAATGTGTCACTTTAAGAAAAAGTAAATTATATAACAAGTCAGTTGGAGTTGCTTTGGTTGATTAAGGTGAGCAGGGCAAAAGTCTGGATCAACACACTTTCTCCTCTGGCTCCATATTCTTTCCTTGCCATTTTTTCTCCCCTTCCAATTCTCTCATTCTGAAAATAGATTTAAAAGCAAACAAAGGTAATGGTTTGTAGTTCAAGTTACACCATGCTGAGTCTATAATGTTTGAGGGTATGCATGTTAACCTTTGTTTAAAAGCATAATTATCTTTCATATATAACAAGAGGGCAAAATTAATAAATTCTCTTTAACAGAGAAAAAGATAAATTTGCAGATTCTCCTTGTCAAAATGAAAGATGAGTGTTATTCTGTAGCTGTGCTTGCTACATTGTAATTACTTTCTCAGCAGTATATTAATTAGTCACCTCCAGTAGTCTAGAACTCTTTGATGGTACCTAATGAGATTAATAAAATATCTCTATCAGCCCTCCGGAAGCTCCCACAGGCATCAAGTATTATAACCTGTATTGCCTGTATATGGACATGAAAAGCCCTTTAGGTGTCAGGAGCTAAGCCAAAATCCTGGTAAGCATTCACAGTGCCTAGTGCTTACAAGAGGAACATCTATGAGAGTAGCATTACTGTAAGCCTGGCCGTCACTGATGAGGTACTCTTTGGGAATAATCTGATGCCAGCTAATGCCTGAAGGGTCGCAACTTCCAAGGGACAAACAATTTTAAATTTAGATAACACTAATCAAAAACGATGTAGCACTCATTGAAAAGCGTGCATTGTAAAAGAGAAAATATCAGAAAGTTCTCTCCTGTAAGCAGTCCCACATTCTGGAAATTAAAAAAAAAAAGACTTTTGCATAGAGTGACAATGATTCATAGAAATATTAACTGAAAATTAAAATTGGACTACCCAATATATATATATATATATATATATATATATATATATATATATGGGCAAAACTTTGATCCTGTTTCTTGAATCAATTTGGATCTGCTTTCTAATTTTTTTTTTATAAATGCCCCTTAGTAGGTTTGAGTAGCTTGTGGAAGCTGATCACTGACTTTCCTGGGAGGATGAACATGCTAATTCGAATGTCAGAGCCTAGTGAAGATACACTCTCTCTGAGGAAAGAAGGCTGTTGGAAACCAAGCCATGAAATAGTGTTTCCATTGTCCCAATAGAACATCCCTGAGGAAATATTTGTAAAAGATTAAAAACTACGTCTAATAGTCATATGTACATTTTACCTATAAAAAGTCAAATCCATTCCAGTAGATAGAGGGTCAAATTTCTATTTCTAGGTCTTATTCCATAAAATTAATGTAGTGTCAAACAGTTTTTCTTAAGACAAGAAAAAATGTAACAACTATTCGTATGTTCTACTACTTTCATTATATTACCACATTTTTTTTCTGCATGAAGTTGATTTTTGCACCAAAAGAAGCACTCGATATTTGCAAAGCTGCAGATAGAAACACCTCTGAGAATGCTTTATGTTAGCACTGATACTGCAGATAGGGAAACCTGCACAAGGGACTGTCTCAAAAAGCTGACCCCGTCATGACTGGGCCTTCTCGCTGCCTGGTGTCTGTGTCCCAGAAGAGGCCAGAGAATGTCCCAAATCATAGGGAAGAACCATGACTAAGAGAACATTGGAATTCCCACTAAGAGGTTCTTTAAGCCAGTGTAATTACATCTGAATGGCATGTAAAATTTGTATTTGAATTCAGCAGATCAATAAATACTAGGTATTTACTTCCCTTAATGTTCTAAAGTACTGGCATTACTCTTTATTATTACACATGAAAACAGAGCTGGGCCAAGAGAGAGAGTAATACTTGTTTTTAATCAGTGCTTCAAGATGTGAAATTGTCTGACTTACCTTGACTCAGACTGGAGACCTCAATCTGTAAGAAACACTTATGACTGGATGGATTGCAGTACTGTGTCTTAGGTAGCCAGTTCACATGATTGCTTCAGCAGAATGTTACTGTGAGTGCATATGTGCACAAATGGAGTTTGAGCGATATTACTTTTAGAATGAGCTAGTCATGTTACTTTTCTTTTCCACTATAATTTCTTTTTATCACTGTGTTTCACTTATAAACTATCAAATTCAGTTAATGATCAAATTGATGTCACTATTTTTCATACTTGACTACTTAGGGTATTTTACACATACTATTGTGCTTATTTTTGAAATTTGAATAAACACACTGAATTGATACTGTTAAATTGCTATACTATCCTAAGAGTATACTTTGTTGCCAATAGAAGGAACCCAAGAAACATTCTAACCCCTGAGCTTCAGAGTGCAGCTCAGTTGAGCAGTGTTAACTCCATGGCACACTCCTGAAGCAGAGGCTAAGATCCTCCTGGACTGCAACGTCACTAAATCTGACTTGACTCTCTTACAGTGATTTTGCTAATTCTCAGTGCGAATAATGAACACTGATGACACATACTTCTTTACTTGCTGCCTTTAACATGTTCCAAGGTTTTTTGTTGAAGTAACTAGATCTGTGTTAATCTGTATTTAGAATGTTGCCTAAGACCATTTAGACATGATAAAATTTTCAAGTATAATTTCAGAGCTGAGAATTTTTTTCAGTAACTCTGACTTAATAATAGTTGGTGTGATTAAATTAGATTAGATAATTTCCCCAAGAAAAATAATGTATTCAAAAATCTTTGAAAAAATATATGCCTAGAACCCATATATATCTATAACTAAGCAACCTGTTTATATATTAACAAGGTGATGTGTATGTATGTATAAAATAAAAGATGCCTACAAAAGAAATTAAATTAAAAAATGTAAATAATAATCTTGTTAGAACCTAACTATACATATATATGTATATATACATATATCTATATATGTATATATATATATTCAGGTGTCTACATTTATTTGAGCATATAGCCCTTTGTAATAGGACATATATATTTATATCTTCTACAGTTTGAAGTACTTAAACACAGCTGTCACTCTGTGGTACTACAAAATAATTGCTAGTCAAAGAAACTAGTGGGGAGGATTAAAATTTTGCTGACATACCCATAGGAAGATATTGGGGAGTGACCATTTCTAACAGCCTTTGCTTCCTACCTGCCAAGAGAAGCATGGACACAATGGGATGGATTCATTTTACCATGAACTGAACCTTCTGAGACCATGAGAATAGAAGAGCCCTTTCTCCACAACCTTGGTTGTTTTAAGAATTTCTTCTGTCATCGTGATAGAAAGGTGGTTACACAGTAGCTCTTAGAAAATTTTCTCAACCTTCTTGATGCTGTGAGACTTTAATACAGTTCCTTATGTCTTAGTGACCCCAAACCATAAAATTATTTTGTTGCTATTTTATAACTGTAAGTTTGCTACTGTTATGAATTGTAATATAAATATTTGTGTTTTCCGATGGTCTGGGGTGATCCCAGGTGAAAGGGTCATTCAACCTCCAAAGTTTCATGGAACACCTGTCTTAGAACATGAGTATTCTAAAAACAGGTTTGAGAAATTATGATACCCGATTTTGTCCACTATTGAAATGCAAATTAGATAGTGCGTTAAGCTTTATTTTACTAGGTATAAGTTTGACTTAATTCAATAATTTCAAAGAAAGAAAAACATTAAAAAGAATGAAAACAAACCTTTAGCCTAGTGGATAGTTGTGCCCAGGCACAGTCTAGGGAGCATACTTAAGTCAGGAGAAGTATGGCTGAGACTGTGGATATTGGGAAGCATATTTGAACAAATAATTTACTGAAGCCAGGGAATCCATGTTGTTTCCTATGCTTTACTAATTGTTTTCCCTTTCCTAGCAATTTAACATATTAACTATGTAATTGATAAATTATAAAAGCTAAAATCCAAGGACTTGGAAATCATCATAGTTAGTCACAATTTTGCACTCTTGTTTTCTCTATTATTAAGACTGTTGTCATTATTAATTCCTTGGGTAACGTTGCAACAGCATAAATTTTCCATTGTGTTCTGTTTTCATTGATGATATTTTGTATTTACCGAATTCTATTTTCTTACCAAGACTGATATTTTAAAGACAACCTCACCTCATACTTCAAAATACTGACTGTAATTGCAGGCAACTCATTCAATGAATTATGTTTAAATGACATCATGACAACTAGCCATAATCCAATATGCCTTCTTATGTGAGGAGTTTGGGATGTAGACACAGAGATAACTATGTGAAGATGCACTGAAGAAAGACCCTTTGTCTGTGGTATTTTGTTGCAGAAGCTCCAACACATACTTTTATCCAGTACTCAGCAGGCTGTTTCCCATCTGACCCTCAAGATTTCATCCTTTCTCTATTCCTACAGTGCTGGTGGCTCATGAATCCTAATGAAACACATTTACTAACCAATGCCTTCCCCTGTAGGTTAAGCCTTATACCCCTACAAATAAAAAGTCAGCAACAGATCTGGATCCAGCCAGAAGACAGCTGCTAACTCAGGGTCTCTACAGTCATGCATCCTTTTTCCCCTTTGGTTTATACTGGTGAGATTTCCCGGCGGGTGTTTTGCATACCTTGAATTGCATTTGGGCATGGTCTTTCTTCAGGTAGTCTTCATTGACTCCATTTCAGCTTCTCGGCTGCACTTGCCAGGGTTTGAAAGCAGCAGCCTACAGATGCGAAGAAAACAAGATCAGAAAATCAACATTACCTGGTTGGAATATGGCAATTGTGACAGTCTTTCTTCTATAGCCCTTTATGCAAAATCTGAGAATGCCTTAAATAGATTGTATAATCAATGAGTAATTAGTGAGAAGCTACCTTACAATACTTTTAAAGATGTTCATCTGCTAGAGTTGTTGCTTTTAATCTTCTAAAAGTAATTATAGGTTGCCGAGGGGAATCAGAGAGGCAGAATTAATGTTAGCATTTCTTAATTCACACGATCTCAAAATGTTTTTTCACTCAACTTCACCCCTGAAGTTCACTCCTTACCTTTCTCTTTCATTAAGATTTTAGAAGTGTTTGCAAATTGAGAAATTTAGAAGAGTGAAATTTGTGGTCAGTATTCATAATGTGTATTAAAAAAATTTATTAAGTTTTTGTTTATACTGAGGTTTCTTGAGAAAAAAACATTAGAATATATTATAGTGTAAAATAATTGCCCGAAACATTCAATATACACAAAAACCACTCATCGTATTAAACTTTATGAAACTTCATTATCAGATTTCTGAAGTTACGCGTTTTTCGTTAACACCTTGTCAATAGAGCGCTGTGATAAAGTTTAAAATTGCACCTCTGCTGCCATCTAGAGGCAGAGGGGAGAATTACACTCAGTCTGCGTGGTACTGGATGTGTTGATGTATGAAAAAGAAATTTCAAGAAAAGAATTAGACGGCAGAGTCTTATTTCACTAATTTTAAAACACTTCTCCAAAAAATTTTGTGAAAAACTTTAAAAAAATCCATATAGTTACCAGGAAACATAAAATACACATTTCTTAATTAACCTTTACTGAAAAAGACAAAAGAAGAAAATATATCCATACAATAAAGCATCATATTATTTCAGGACATTTTAAGCAGCACAGGAAACACTAAAGTAGCATGATCAATTAAAGTTTATAGCATGTGTATTTACTCATTTAACATTGATCTCTCCAATTAAAATTAATCTGCAGCCATTAATAACCCTTTTATAATATGTCCACTCCCACCTATTACATATTCATAAATTGCCTGGGGAAGCAGCAGGGAAGCTGTTACATATCAAGTTCTGCAGAGACTCAGTATGAGGTTCAAATCCCAGTTCTGACACATATAGTCCATATGAACTACAGCCCATAGGAACATGAGCAAGACTCTCAATGTGTCATGTTTCTTAATGGTAACAAGGAGACAGTAAAGAATGGCCAATTGGTGGTCTTGTTTTGAATGTTAATCTGATGATAGATATCTATGTTAGACACAATGTTCAGGAGAATCCTCTTAGCTAGATTCTTGTCCTTTTTGGCTCCAAAGATAGCAATGTCAATAAAAATCCACAGAGCTTGCAGCCCTTCCCCAGAGATCTAAGGAGATGCTCAGTATTCACCACATATTATTTTTGTTGTCTTGTTTCACTGACTAGAAAGTTAACACACATATAAAAGCCAAAATTCAAACACTGAGTAGATAAATGCAGAGAGATATTATCTGTTCCCTGTATTTCCTCTCCTCTTCTTCCTATAAGAAAATCTACTGACTCAATTACTATGCATACTGCTTTCATTTTTCTTTTGCTCCACATCTGCTTGCATAGATTTTATTATTTTTTGCACTAACAAGATCATCCTGTGCATTTTGTTGTAAGCTGACACTTAACTGAAGCTCCCTTAGCCGGATTTCATTCTGCTTGACTCATATTTCAGCGTGATTCCACACCTGAGAACTCAATTTTGCTTGAGAAATATTGAAAAATAATACAGAGCACTGTCAGAGTTTTCTTAGAAAAATGGAGATCACTCTAAACAACCCTGTATTTCTTCAGTCACTGCTTTTCCTTTGCCCTTCTCTGTCTCTTTCTGCCCTACATGCCCCAGGCTTCTGCGGTCTCATGCACCATCCACAACCATCCCCATGTCCACAAGTGTTTCAGTTACTTTAAGTAATTTATCTCTCCTTTGATTGATCGCATAAGCAAGAGATTCCCACTGGATTCTCTAAAATGAGAGAGAGGAGGTAAGGGTCTAGGAGGAAGGTATTTTAAGTAATTAGACTTTTTGGTTTTAACTATGTTGCTTTTCAACAATCACCTCATTAAAGATATCTTTGCTAACAAAAGAGAAACTTAAACACCGACCAAACCAAAACCCTGGGATCTAAAACTATGTCCTGGCTACAAGATATGCTAGTGCAATGGCAACATTAAGCTTGAGTGAGTAACCTACCAATATCTGATTTGGCTTAAGGCTTACTCAGCAAGATACCTGACACAGCCTACATGACCAAGAACCTGAATCTATATAGCTCAGAGGCCCAGAATAAAACCCAAACTATTGTTAGTTCAGAATCCAAAGACTGAATATCCCTGAGACCTAGAGTACAGCCAAACACAAACATAAACAAACAAACAAATAAAATAAACAAATGAAGTGATTCCTAATGATATTCTGCTGTATCTGCCGATTGCTGCCTTGCCCAGTCACAATCAGACAGGCTTCACCTGACAGCACGTGTGAGAGCGTGCAGAGACCCACAGCCAGACATTATGCAGAGATGAAGAGTCTAAATTGTAAGTCTCTATTGAATCCCTCCCTTCCAGTCCCTCCTGGACTGTAAGAGTCCAGGAGGAAGAAAGACACCAAGAGAATTTGGCCCACAGAATCAACTAAGAAGGGCTCACATGGGCTCATAGAGATTGAAGCTGCAAGCATTGGACCTATATGGTCTGAATAAGGTCATCTGCTTATACGTTACCACTGTTAGAGAAGTGTTTTTATAGGTCTTATAACAGTGGGAAAGGATGCATCTTTGACTTTTTTGCCTGGTCTTGAGATTCTGTTCCTCCTATTGGTTTCCCTTCTCCAACTTCAATATGAGAGCTTTTGCCTTGTCTTATTGTATCTTCTTTTGTCCTGACTAGCTGTCTTCTCTTGGATGCCTGCTCTCTTTTGTTGAGGAGGAAATGGAGAGGGAATGAAATTGAGGGGGTGTTTGGAGGAATAGAGGGAGAAGTATGTGTGGTCAGGATGTATTATATGATAGAAGAATCTGTATTCTTTCTTTTCTTAAAAACTATTTATTTTTTATTCATTTCACATCCTCATTGTAGCTCCATCCCTCCTTTCCTCCAAGTCCCCTCCATTCCCTAGAAAAGAGGACCTCCCTTTCCCATCCACCCCAGATCATCAAGTTGCATCTTTACTGAGAATTTCTGCTTCCCCTGTGACCTTGCAAAGCTGTCCCGCCACAGGGAAATGATCAAAAGGCTGGCAAGTGAGTCCTCGTCTGGTACAGTCTCCACTTCCCTTACTAGAGGACCCACAGGAAGCCTAAGCTGCCCGTCTGCTACATCTTTTAGGAGGCTTAGATACAGTCAATGCATGGTCCTTGGTTGCTGTTTCAATCTCAGCAAACCACTCCGGCCATTGGTTAGTGGGCTCTGTTGGTCTTGTGGAGATCCTGTCACCTCCAGATCCTTTCCTCCTACTTTTCCACAAGACTCCTATGCATAGCCCAGTGCTTGGCTGTTGTAAGAAGAATGTATTTTCAATTAGAAAAATAAATAAAAGCAATAAAATGACTTCTAGTGACACTCTTCTCATATATGATGCTCATATATCAGTGCCTTGTTCAGCCATCATCAAAGAGGCTTCAAACATGGAGGAACAAATGCAGAGTCCCATTGCCAGACCTTACTCAGAGAATGAGAGGCCTTGGAAGAGTCAGCCCTAAATTGCTTTTCTCCATCAAATTCCTCCCCTCATTGCTCAGAGAGCCCCTCAGAAGAGGAGGCAGAAAGTATGTAAGAGCCGTCGGATGGTAGACACCAAGAAAACAAGGCCAGCTAAATCAGTAGGATTTATGCAGCCATGAGTTCACAGAGACAGAAGCAGCCTTCACAGGGCTTGCATGTCTCTGTACTAGATAGGCTCCTAGAGCTCAAAGGAGAAAAAGAAACAACCCTCTGTCCCTAACCCAAAAGCCATAGCCAACTGATAACCACTTGCAAAGGAATATTTAGTTTTCTCCAAGTGAGAATGGCTGGGTAAACAAAAGATCTTATGGGTAGGCTGCATGCCCAGCAGTAGATGGTCAACAGAAAATGGGTTCAGAGGCATCGCTGATGGTTCTTTATGTCATAGTTCATGGAAGGGATCTTCCATTTTTAAAATACCTTATTAATTTTTAATGTAAGTAATTTATATATATTTATATATTTTTTACCCTACGGATCCTTTGTGTGTGTGTGTGTGATGGCTTCTAGCTAAGTTTTTTTTTTACAGGATTGCTGATTATGCAAATGAGTGTGTCTCTAGTTCTTGTACCTTCTCTTGGATTATTTTCTTCTGCGTGTGTGTCTAATTATTGTGTGTTAACTTCTGTTTTATCCTATTTTACTATATTTCACTACTATCCAATAGAAGCCTGTTTGTTCTCTAATGACAGACAGAAAGGGTGGATCAGGATAGGAGGGTAGGTGGGGATTATCTAAGACTCCTCTGAAATCAGGATATACTACGTTGGGGGAAATGTATTACCAGTAAAGGGGAAAAAAAAAGAGAAAAAAAAAGAAAAATTCTTCCTTAGGTGTTATAGTAATTGAGTCTCAGAAGGAAAACAGGCCCCATGTGATGCCAGTGTCTGCTGAATATTGTCAAGTGATTGTATTCAGCTGGCCTCCTTCCTCTGCACATATTGACTTCTACAGAGCCTCCATTAAATGTTTAACTGATCTAAGTTAGAAGTATTGATCATTTATATTCTTAAAAAGGCACATTGGCACTGTCTTTCTCTCTGCGTGCCTTAGAGTAAATCATATGCCTTTATTTCAATATAAACTAAGATTTATGCTGCAATGCAAAATGACCATTACAATGTAATAAATTGTGGTCAAATTTAATACATATAAAGAAAAAGTTCACTAAATTTTACTACCCAGGTAGAGTAGCAAGTACCTTATCGTAATGATTAGTATATTCACCTTAGGCATTTATATTCACCTTAGGCATTAATATTAGGGGTCATTCAAAATTCTACCAGTTATTTTGAAGTAAACAATTATTTATAGTTAAGGACTATTATTACCTGATATTTTAAGATTGATAGTTCTGTCCAAACTTTAACATTCTACCTGTTAAGCACATTCTCTGTGCTGCTCGTCAACTATGTTTTCTAGCTTCATGCACATAATTTGTCTTCTACTTCCACAAGATAAATAGTATTAGCCTCAATATATAAGTAAGAAAAGCAGTATTTCTTTTTATGTACCTGACTAGTTTTTAAAAATATTTCCGTCTGATTACCATAAGCAGCAGACAACAACAAGAGTTGACTCTTGTTATGTTTAGATCATATTATGTTGGTCATCCCTAGTTACTTATTTTATTCATGCATCAATTATCACCATTTAAGGTCCCTTGCCATATTGGCTGCTGTAAATACTAATATAGTAAGTGTGGGAGGAAAATGTTTTTTTAACATACTGATTACTAACTCATTTGACAATTCTACTTTTAAATATTCTCCATATTATTTTCCCTAAGAGCTGTGCTACTTTACATTCCTAATAATAGTATGTGGAATTGTTAGTTTTCTCATGGCTGTGACCAAATACCTGACTGGAAACAACTTTAGAAGGAAGTGTTTATTGTACCATAGAGTTTGTTTTGGATAGAGGTTGTAATTGCAGGAGAAAAAAACAGCAGCAGGTATATGGAACAGCTCCTCATAATTCACCTTCATTAAAAGACAAACAAACAAAACAGGAGACCAGACGTGAGATAGATGTAAAACTTCAAGTCCCCAGTTATTTTCTCCAGTGATGTTCAACTTCCTAGAGTTCCCACTTCCTTCCAAAATGACACCAACAACTATAAAGCCAGCATTTGCCCATAGGAGCATTTACATCTTTTTAAATTTATTTACTTTTATATTAATCACAGGTTATGTACTTTGTATCCCAGCCATAGTCCCCTTCCTCATTCCCTCCCACTTTTCCCATCCCTCCTGCATCTCCTCCCTGCCCCTTTCCAAGTCCACTGATAGGTAAGGACCTCCTCCCCTTCCATCTGACCCCAGCTTATCAGACCTCTTCAGGGTTGGCTGCAATGTCCTCTTCTGGGGTCTAGCAAGGCTGTGCCTCAGTTGGGGGAGGGAGGGTCAAAGAGCCAGCCATTGAGTTCATGACAGAAATAGTCCCTGTTCCCCTTACTAGGATGCCCACTTGGATACTGAGCTACCATTTGCTACATTCAAGCAGGGGTTCTAGGTTATATCCACACATGGTCCTTGGTTGGAGAAACAGTCTGATAAAAGACCCCTGTGCCCTGATCTATTTGTCTTTTGTGGAGCTCTTGTCCTCTCCAAGTCTTACTAACTCCCCCTTCGTTCATATAATTCCCTGCACTCTGCCAAAGGTTTGGTTGTGAGTCTTAATATCTGCTTTGATACATTGCTAGGTAGAGTCTTTCAAAGGCCCTCTGTGGTAGGCTCCTGTCCTGTTGCATGTTTTCTCCTATATTTAATGTCCATCCCATTTGTCTATCTAAGTGAGGATTGATCATCTTACCCTGGGTCCTCTTTCTTGTCTATCTTCTTTAAGTGTATAGATTTCAGTATGTTTATCCTATCTTATAGGTCTATATAAGTGAGCATATACCTTGTGTTTCTTTCTGCTTGTACAACCACTCTAGAAATCAATTTGGCACTTTCTTAGACTATTAGGAATAGTGATTCCTCAAGATCCAGCTATACCACTCTTAGGCATATATCCAAACGATGCTCAAGCACACAACAAGAACATTTGCTCAACCGTGTTTGTAGCAGCTTTATTTGTAATAGCCAGAACCTGGAGATATGTCATATTCAAGTCACAAGTGTGATGAATTATTCTTTCTCCCTAGTCTCACTGTCACATAGCCTTTTGTCTGTGTTTTGTTTAGCAAATTTTATCTTATTATTTTATTTCATTTTATTTTTGTATTAGACAAGGTCTCACTGAAGCTGCTGCTGTCTTGGAACCCTCTTTGTAGAGGAGGCTGACCTTGAGCTCACAGAGATCCATCCACCTATGCTTTTGAGTACTGAGATTAAAGGTATGTACCACTATGCCTGGCTCCTTTTGTCTTATTTATTTGTTTGTTTATTGGTATCAGCAATTGTAGCTGAGGTGAAGTAGTATCTCATGGTTATGATTACTATTTCCTAATGATTAATGGTATTGCTTACTTTATCATTTCCTTGAAATTTTAATTTACTGAAGGTCATACTGCTGAAGGTAGATGTTTCACTAGGACTCTACACAATGTCTCTGCTGCTGCTCTTAGTGCCTAAACTACTACTACTCATCTTCAGGAATATAGGTCAAAATACCTTGGCATCTCTGTGGCTTATGAAGGATTGAACTTCTTCTGGTAACCCTTAACCCCTGGGTATACAGTTGAAAGTTTTTGAAAGATAGCATATTCAAATTATGTCATAGGACAACAAAACTCATTTGTCAAATATATTTTTCTTTATATAAGTATTATGCTTTTATGCATGTCTGTGTATCAGATATCTTGGGAGTAGAGTTACAAATGGTTGTGAGTTGCAGTGTGAACACTGGGAATCAAACCTCAGTCCCAGGGAAGAGAAGCAAGTACTCTAAACCACTGAGTTATCGCTTCAGTCCTCCAAATGAGCTTCTTTAAAGTGCATACACTAAAGGAAAAGCTGAGAAAATGAAAGAGAGAGATGAGAGGGTAGATAGGAATAGAAGAAAAGGAGCAAGCAGTACACAGAAAATTAAAAAACAAAGAAACAAAAAACAACTGAACTAGTAGTCCAAGATTTGGTGGAATTAGAAAACCTGAATTTAAAAGAAAGTTTACAAGCAAAATATATAGTGACAGATGATTTATGAACATTTATAAAAATAGATCTTTAATTGGCTTTAGCATCTGCTTACATGTGCTAATTGTTGAATATTCATGCACTTAGTTATTACTGAACCATTATTCAGTTACAGTTAACATTTCCCCAAATCACTCCAAATTTTGGAGGACTCAGTAAATATCAAATAGAGGAAAAAGCAAGTATATTTTGCCTTAACAACAATATTGTTATTTTGCCTAAATCTCCCTGAACACATGACATAGTAAATGTATAGTGAAACAGTGTATATCAAGGCATGATGATACTCGAAATGAAAAGTGGACACATCTGCCTTTTAAAAAAAAGAAAATATATAGTGTTCAAACACTGACATGGTCAAGAAATAAACACTGACATTATTAGCTCCAAAACATTTAGACACACACAGACATACAGACACACAGACACATAGACGGACACACAGATACACACACACAAACAAACATTCATATACCTTTTCAGTCCTTTAAAGGTCTAGAAACAACTTACACCTCATTTTAATAAATGAATGTAAATCAGTTTGTGTTGTGTGTAATTTAGTGTGTACTGAATAGGACTCGATACATGAAAAAGAAGTCTCTATATCTGACCAGATTTACTGTACAAACAGAACAATAAGTACACAGAAATGCCTTCATTTTTGTGATGTTAGATAACTTTTTTATGCCTTCTGGAAACTCTGGACCACCAACTATGACCTCATATGAGAAACTGCTTTTCTTTCCTCTACACTTGGTACTGTCAGGGCAGTAACTTCTGGGGAAATGTTGAACTTCCCTAAAAATAAAGGCTCTTGTATGTTCTGAGCCTATTCTCACCTATCCATTGTATGTTGGATTGTGAAAACATCACTTCTGCATGAACAGCATGGGTGCTGTGCCACTGTGCTAATGTTCAAGCCAAACCTGAGGCTTTGGAATAACACCCTTATAACAGGCTCTGGTGCTGTCAGAGGGTGTATTGTTAGACAAAGCTATGATTCTCCTTCACCCTCCAACAGACTAGGAATCCTTGGTTATACTAGGTGGGGGGCAAGGATAGTTTACTGATAGTCCCACTACCACCCTAACTCAACAGCTGCTGTTTCTTATTATGATAAAGGACAGAAACAAGAGTCAGCACAACTGATCAAGTGTCAGGCAATCATCCCAGAACCATTGCCCTTAGAAACAATTAGTCCTGTTACCAGCTCTTGGGATGTTGCCAAGGATCTTGCAATCTGTTATGACTAATGGAGGTAATTACAGCTCTCTCTCTCTCTCTCTCTCTCTCTCTCTCTCTCTCTCTCTCTCTTTCTCTCTCTCTCTCTCTTGTTTTTTCCAGAGGTGCCCACTCTGGTGCTCATTACATTACCTAAGTTGTGAATCCATATTACAAAACTGTCTACATACATTAAAATCACAGTCAAGCGCTGTCATGTAACTTCTTACTCCTTTTGACATTCTACACAATATTGGGAGTGACTGAGACCTTCATTCACTTTCCAGAATATTCTAGGCTTGGTCTTGTGGTAATTAATCTTAGTTGTCAGTATGGTCAGGGTGAGTGAGAGTCTTCTCTAGAAGGATTATCTGAAGGGGAAGTCCCACCCCAGAATGAGCTGTACTTTCTGAAGGCAGTCCAGACTTAAGAGTGTCTAAGGAATCTCAGGGCTGCTTTTGTCTGTCTTCCTCTGCTACCTGCTGGATAGTACATGCACTCTATTGTTGCCAGTTATGAACTAATACTAAATGGAGTTTGATTAAAAGTCACCTAACAATTATTATTTAAAATATTAAATAATTTAAATAAATTAAATCATTTAAAGGATTCCACCTTCATCTTACTATAAATAAAAATAAGTAAACCATTGTTCTGTATTAGCATGTATATAATCTTGACTCTACAGTTTACATCTTTAGAAAGACTCAATCTGTTTGACTCATATTTTGAAAATAGTTTCATATAAAGAGACAACAGAGCCTTTGAAGTTAGATGTGTGTTTTATTCCCGACTCTGCTACATCTTTGGCAGGTAAGCTTCAAGCATGTTGCTTAGTAAAAGTCTCAAGATTGGGTTATGAGACATGAATAAGTATTTCCAAGATCAAAGAATGTAGCCCTGATGTGAAATGAGCACTCATGTAAATAAGGAAAAGCTCGATCATTTCCCCATTTACATGCGTTCTGTATTCGTTTTATGTTGATGTCTAAGCTTTCGTTCAGAAATGACCAAAATCCTACTACTAAACTAAAATAAAAAATTTATGAAGATAATATTCTTATCTTTATTGTTGTAATTATCCTTGAAAAGTTTTTATATCTTCCTAAACTTTATACAGCTTTCTCAGTTTAGTTTATTTTTTTTTCTTTCTAGAGATAACATTTATTGATATACTCCATTTTTCATTCAAAATAAAGTGTATATGTTTCTTACAATTTTAGGAATTATGCTATTAAAATAGTACTTAATTTTTTTTTAATTTCAAGGAAAAGTTAGGGTTTTCGGTAAGTAAAACTGGGTTTTTCAGTATATAGAAGATTAAACACAAACAAAGTATTACAGTCCTTGCTTATACTGTATTAATCTATAAAAAGTTGCTTAGTTACAAATGTATGTGGCTTCTTGGGAATAATTTGCTTTTTGCCACGATACATAAAACATTTGATCATGTGAGGGTCAACATTTGGGAACATGTTTTTTTTTTCAATGTATACTCATTGTAATCATTCACTTAAACAAAAATAGAATATAACGTCATTGTGACTTTTGTACTCCTTGAACGATTTTGCTGGGATATATAAGCTGTGGAGAAAAAAATAAAATTGTTGGAGCATGCTCAAAAAAAAGAAAAAGAAAACAGGGTACAGTGCTGAACAGAGAATTCTTAACAGAAAAATATCAAATGGCAGAGATGCACTTAAAGAAATGCTCAATGTCCTTAATCATCAGGGAAATGTCAATCAAAATGATCCTGAAATTCCATCTTCCCCCATCAGAATGGCAAAGAAAAAAAAAAAAACTCAAGGGACAAAACAAGCTGGAGAGGTTGTGGAGAAAGTTGAACCATCTTCCATTGCTGGTGGGAGTGTATACTTGTACAACTACTTTGGAAATCAATCTGGCACTTTCTCAGAAGACTGGGAATAGTGCTACCTCAAGATCCAGCTATATCACTCCTGGGCATATATCCAAAAGATGCTCTACCATACAACAAGGACATTTGTTCAGCTATGTTCATAGCAAATTTATTCATAATAGCCAAAATCTGGAAACAACCTCGATGTCCCTTAACTGATGAATGTATGCTGAAATGGTGGTGCATTTACACAATGGAATACTACTCAGTAATTAAAAACAAGGAAATCATAAAATTTGCAGGCAAATGGATAGAACTCAAAGATCATCCTGAGTGAGGTTACCCAGAAGCAGAAAGACACATGGTATATATTCACTTATAAGTAGATATAAGCCATAATATATAGGAAAACATACTAAAGTCTACAGTCCTAAAGCATCTGAACATGAACTCAGTGACAGGCTCTCTGATCACCTCACCCTGGCGGTGCAGCCTTGACAGTCCACAGAGGAAGACAATG
>CM053759.1:41038074-41059757 GCA_028658305.1 Pachyuromys duprasi | reverse complement strand
GTTGGAATTTTCCTTTGATGAATAGGAAGTGCCCCTCTTCATCTTTCTTGATTAACTTTGGTTGAATGTCTATTTTATTAGATACTAGGATTGCTATCCCAGCTTGTTTTCTGGGTCCATTTGCTTGAAAAATAGTTTTCCAGCCCTTTACTCTGAGGTAGTGTTTATCTTTATTTCATAGGTGTGTTTCTTGGACGCAGCAGAATGTTGGATCCTGTTTCCACAACCATTTTGTTAGTCTGTGTCTTTTTATAGGAGAGTTGAGTCCATTGATGTTGATAGATAATAGTGGCCAATGGCTGTTACTTCCTTTTATTGTGGAGTTGGTGGTATTACAATGATTCATTGCTCTTTTTGTTTTCCTTTTTGTTGGGAAGTTATCTGAATCCTATATTTTCTTTGTTGTAGTTGTTTTCATTAGATTGAAGTTTTCCTTCTAGTATCTTCTGTAGGGTTGGGTTGCTGTGTAGATATTGCTTAAATTTTGTTTTGTCATGGAATATTTTGTTTTCTCCATCTTGTTGATTGAAAATTTGCTGGGTAAAGTAGTCTTTGTTGGTATCTGTGTTCCCTTAAAGACTGCATGACTTCTGCCCAGGCCCTTCTGGCTTTCATAGTTTCTGATGAGAAGTCTGGTGTGATTCTGATCGGTCTACCTTCATATGTTACTTGACCCTTTTCCCTTGCTGCCTTTAATATTTTTCTTTGTTTTGTAGGTTTAGTGTTTTGACTATGATATGATGGGAGATATTTCTTTTCTGGTCTAGTCTATTTGGTGTTCTGTAGGCTTCTTGTATGTTTACGGACATTTCTTTCTTTAGGTTGGGAAATTTTTCTTCTATGATTTTCTTAAAAGTATTTTCCAGTCATTGGAGCCTGGAGTTTTCTTTTTCATCTATTCCAATTATTCTTAGTTTTCGTCTTTTCATGGAGTCCTTAATTTCTTGGATGTTTTGTGTTTGGGACTTTTCCAATTTTATTTTTCCTTGAGTGAGGAATCCATTTCAGCAAGTGTATCTTCAGGTCCTGATATTCTCTCTTCCATGTCCTGTATTCTATTGGTGATGCTCACCTGTGTGGTTCCAGATCTTTTCTTTAAGTTTTCCAGTTCCAGGTTTTTCTCTGTTTGTGTTTTCTTTATAGATTCTAATTCTCTTTTCATGCTTTGTATCATTTCCTTCATCTTATTGAATGTGGCTCCTATTTTTTTGTTTGTTTCCTCTCTATATGTCTTTAATTGTTCCTCTACGTGGGCAGTTATATTCTTCTGAATTTCTTTGAGGACCTTGTTCATTTCCTCTTTTTGTTCCTCTAATAACTGCATAAGCATAGCTTTAACATAATTTCCTGTGTCTCTGCTGAATTAAAATCTCCATTGCTTTTGGGTGTTTCTGGTGGGGCCATGGTGTCCTGATTTTTGTTGGGTGAGTTCTTACGTCGACTTTTGGCCATTTGTTTATATATAACCAAGGAGCTGTTTGTACTTTGAGGCTGAACTTCAGACTGGAACTGTCAACCTCTGGTGTCTGGAGTATTCTTCAGGAAGATCAGGGAGTTCCAGTGGTTTGAGAGTGT
Organism: Pachyuromys duprasi; assembly: GCA_028658305.1. Lineage (NCBI taxonomy): Eukaryota > Metazoa > Chordata > Mammalia > Rodentia > Muridae > Pachyuromys > Pachyuromys duprasi. The sequence continues at coordinate 41,058,182 of CM053759.1, read as the reverse complement.
GTGTTGTTGCCTCAATTGTACTCTGTTGTGGGATCTGTGTGCCTAGGTCCATGCTCTGTGCTCAAAGTTGTGAGCATCAAAGGCTGGTCACGACTCTGTCTGGAGGCTTGGCTCCTCACTCTGTGCCAGAGGCTGAGTGTCCCGGTTTGAAATGACAGCTGAGGGCTCTGCTCTGGTCTGAAGGCTCCACGCTCTGACCTGGGCTTGCTGCTAAGGGCTCCCCTCTGATCTCAAGACTTGGCACCTCCTTCTGGGCCAGGGGCTGTGCACCAAGCTCTGAGACGGTATCTGGGGGCTTCTCAGTCTGGCCCAGAGACTGTGTGTCCAGGTCCAGGGTGGCAGCTGGTGACGTAGAGGGGTGTGCATCTGCCTGATGCAGTCTGGTTTAGAAAGGTATCTGGGGCCTTCTCAGCCTGGCCCGGAGACTGTGTGTCCCGGTCGGAATTGTGGCTGGTTGCACACAGGGTGGCTGCTCATTCAGATCAGGGCTGTGCGCAGCTGGTCACCTGGAATTTTTCCAGGGATTAATTGGATGTCCCTAGGACTTTCCCACTTGATTTCCTCACCATAGGAATTCCGCTCACCTGGCAATCACAAATGCTGGTGTTTTAGGTCCCAGAGTTCAGTCTCCTGTATGCTGTGCAGACACTGCTGTCCTACTCCTCAGATACAGTGTCCTCCCTGGGCAGCCATCTTGGATCTCCTTCAAGATACATGAAATTAAAGGTGGCACTTTTCCACAGTTGTTTAAAGTCCGATCTGTGTGAATACCCACTTCCCATACCCCAGAGCGCTGACCACTCTGTGTTGGAGCTTCACATTTCTTTGTACCATGTGCTTTTACTGTTGTACCACCATACATTTGTTTTCCATTATATTTTTAAAAAGAAAGAAAGAAAGAAAAAAAGAAAGAAAAGAAAAAGAAAAAAAAAATCAAATATTTTGCTCCTCACAATTTCCAGGAAAAAAAAAATTAGAAGTATTACATTTGTATCCAGGCATTGTGTGTACAGCTTTAGCTAAAGTACATGTAAGACAGAGGCAAGTAGATCTCCATGAGTTTGAGGTTAGTCTGGTCTACGCAGCAAGTTCCAGACTAGCCAGGGCTACACAACAATATTCTCTCTTAAAATATAAATTCTTAAAATTTAAAAATAGGAGTAGTAAATTTGTGATTATGCTTTCAACCAATCCTCTAAAACGCACTCTTGATAATTTGAAAAAAAAAAAAAAAAAAGGAAAGCCAACCTACTCTAAAGTTTAAGGCTCCTGTCTGCAGCCCGGAGAATAGAACCTGGGAATCTGTTACAGTAAAACCTACTATGGTTTCAGTACAAATGTAATAGAAATTGCTTCTGTTCCCCAGGCGATCAGTATATAAGTATTTAATTTTGTGTTATGATTATTTTTTATCTTTTACCACGAGTCTTTTATAATTAATTTTTATTTTTTATATTAATCACAGTTTATTTACTTTGTATCCCAGCTGTAGCCCCGTCCCTCTTCCCCTCCCAACCCCACATTCCCTCCCTCATCTCCTCCCTGCCCCTTTCCAAGTCCACTTCCAGGGGAGGTCCTCCTCCCCTTCCATCTGACTCCAGTTTATCAGGTCTCTTCAGGACTGGCTTCCATGTCTTTCCTTTCTTTTAAGACTAATTTTAACATGAGCAAAACATCAATTATTACATTGTGCTTTTATTCGCTTTTTCCTGATGATTAGAAAAGTAATATTTTCACATATATGTTTGTCTCAATTTGAGAAACAACAGTTATGGGAAACATATCCTAAGTTTTAATTTGACTTTTGCTATTTTTGTTTGTTATATCTCTAGTATCTGGTATATATTATATATTAACTCCATATCACACATATGATTTCCAAATAAACTATTCTGTTTCATAAATTTGTGCCATGGTATTATGTCCTTTACTGAAAAGAGATCGTTATATGTATTGTAGTCATTATTCACCATTATGTGTAGAATTATAGCCATAGAATGTATGTTCACTTTTCTATTTCTGGAAAAATGCCATCGACCCTGTAATTGGTATGACATTGAGCCTATAAGTCATTGTATGAAATGGGGACATGGTGAGAGTGTTAATTTTTCCAATCCATGAACAGTATATGTACTCTCATTTATCTTGCCAATTTTAGCTTTCTACGTCTATGTTTCCTATTTTTTAAATTTTATTTTATTCTTAGGAGGGAAAGGGTTTACTTTAGCTCACAAGTCCATCATGTTGGAAAGTCAAAGCAAGGTCCACAGAAATTATTCATACCCACAGTTAATCCCATTAAGAGAATAAATGTATGCAGGTTTAGCGTTCCGCTTGCCTTCTCCATTTTTTAAATATGTTTTAATTGATAATTTTGTGAATTTCACATCATACACCCCAATCACACTCATTTCCTAGTCCTTTCCTGTTCACCATCCACACTTGTGACCTCCTCTCCAAAAGAAAATATTTTTAAAAATTAAGAAAATAAATTTAAAATTTAAAAAGATCTTTCCGACCCCTCTGTGCAATGACCTGCCTCTCTACTTCCCTTAAGTCTTCTTTTTTATCCACCACAGCTGCCACAGCTGTCCTGACTCCAGTTCTGCTGTGCATGTACATTTCCCTCTTCTGTCTTTTCAGCCTCTCTATAGCCTGGTTTTTCTCCGTACTGGCATCGGAAGCTGCAGTGTGTCACACAGTGCACCCTTTGGCCAAACAGCCCTACTTGTAAATGTTCATTGCCGTGAGTAATTGCTCTAGTTCAAGGCCTCTTGCTTCTGCTACATTATCAATACTGGATCCCCATTTGGGACATCTCGTAGGCATCCTGATGTTGATTTGTGTCACACTCATGCCACCAGGGCCAGCTCTTCAGCACTTCCCTGTGAGGTGCCAGGCCAGCTCTCCCAAGTACTACAGTCTGTGAGGGGAAAGGCCATATTTCCCATGCCCACACCACCACAAGGACAACAAGGGAGCAAGGCCAGTTCTAACCAACTCACACCCTTAGGGGCAACTCATTGATGCCCACACCACCAGGACTAGTTCTCCAGTGCTGGCCTGGTGAGGAGCATGGCCAGCTCTTTGATGCTACTATGGACCCCTACTGTGCTGTAGTTAGTGAGGGAAGAGACCAAGTCACCAAGGGGCAAGCTGGGCATTGCTCTCAGACATCAACAAGGCTTCATAGGTCAGCCCAGACCACAGATACACGAATGGCCTCAGGTAGTAGCACAGACCACATAGAGCAACACAGGCCCATGCTCCGATAGGGCCACAGACTCAGGCAGAAAAGGCTTGGAACTCACCGTGGCCTCAGGTGGCAGTACGGACCTCCCATTAAGCTGTTTCCTACTACCACTGAGTTTCTAGTTCTGCCTCTCTCCCTCTATTCATAGCGCACAAACCATTTCACTTTCTGGAAGGCTTATCTTTCCAATTTTTTAATAAAGTTTTGTTGTTGTTGTTTTAGTATTTTAGTTTTTTTTTTTGCCTAAAGTTTCTAAGTAGCAATTTGTTTTGTTTATTATAAAGAACATAATTTTCTTAGTTTTCTTTAAGCATTGTACTTAATGAAAAGATAACAAATCTACATAGTGGTTTTGTATTGTGTAATTTAGCTCAATCTGTTTATTAGTTCTAAACTTTTTCCCCAATTGTCTTAAGATTTTTCCTTTTATCTCTTTCTTTTCTTTCCTTCTTTCTTTCTTTCTTTCTTTTTACATTTATGGCCAGAACAAATGCAGAATAATTTACTTCTATTTTACTCTGGATACTTTTATTATTTCTTTTCTATTTAAATATTTATTCATTATAATTTATTCACTTTGTATCCCAGCTGTAGCCCCTTCCCTCATCTCCTCCCAGTCCCACTTTCCCTCCCTCTTCCCTTACTATGCCCTCCCCTAGTCAGCTAATAGGGGAGGTCCTCCTCCCCTTCTATCTGACCCTAGCCTAGCAGGTCTATTCAGGACTGTATGCATGGCCTTATTCTGTGGCCTGGCCAGGCTGCACCCCACAGGGGGTGGTGATCAAAGAGTCTGCCAAAGACATCCCCTCCTCCCCCTATTTAATATTATAGGAGACATTTTAGAATCCTTCCACATTGATAATAAGATGTATCCAAGAGTAAGTAATCTGGATTCTTACATTATAAAAAAATATGATTTTGCCAGTGAATTCTACCAATATTAAAAGAGAAAAACAGCACTATTTTAAATCCGTTTGAAAAATAAGAAAGTCAAACCTTCTGATATAACAAAGGAACCAAATACTATGGGAAAAATCATGTCAAGGTATGCCAAAAATTATAAACAGATATGAGAAAATAATTGGACAGCATATTAAGGGATCAAACATCATGACTAAAATGGATTTGTCCTTGTGAAGAAAATATAAGTTAATATGCAGAACACCACAAAAAATTAAAATCTGTGTAATCATTTCCTTAAGTACAAAAAGTAAAATTTCCATTTTTAATATTCATTCACGATAGATTATCTACAAAGTAGAAATTCAAAGGTAAATGGATGGAACTAGAAAAAAAAATACCATCCTGAGTGAGATGTTCCAGACTTAGAAAGATATATATGACATATATTCCTTTATAGGTGGATAATCTCCTTTAACTAAATGGTAACCAAGCTAACTGTAGAAACAAAGAAGTTAGGCATAAAGTAAGGGACTAGAAAGTACAGATAGTTTACTTAGGATAGGGAAATAGAACAGTTATGGATGAACTTGACAGGGTGCTGGATTGGAGTGATCAAATAGTGAGGAAAATGGGAGAGAGTTGAGGCCGGAAATAGGGGTAGAGCGTGTGTATATAATAATAATAATAATCATAATAATCATAATAATAATAATAGTAATAGCTAATAATAAAATTGTCTTATAAAAAGGTAGGTTTTAAACCATCCAGAAGAGTGACCAGGAAACTAATGCAGAAATACTAGCTGTGTGCATCTGTATTTTTATTATACCTATGAAGACAAAATGAATGACAAGAAAGATAAGCCCATCTTTGCACTGACAACATAGTATTATGAAAGCTTAAAAACCCAGAAGATATTTATAATCATCTTTTTTACCATCTGTCTCACAAGTGTCAGGCTTGCTTAAGTCTCTGCCATTGTCATCTGGTGATAGGCTGCTGTGTCCCATCTGTATGTATGCCACATGCCAGTCGCTTGACTGATACTAATTTGAGCAGTCCAAAATCTAAAAATATCCATGCATGGGCTTCTAGGCATTTCTTTCTGGTGTCTGTACATATGTGTTTAAAGATGACCTTACCCTACAATGATGCAAATCAAGCTGATCCTCAAAACAGGCCCTTGCTTAAGTCTGTCATGCATTTAGGCCATTTTGTATACCTCCAAATAGTGAGGTTTGGCTACTAAAGGGGACATAATTCTAACTGAATTTCATCTAGGTTTGAAGATTTGGTTAAAAGGACAATTTTGTTTCAGTAGAATAATGAGTAAATTTTTTTTTTGCAAGCCTCAAAGTATATCAAAATCAGAAATGATGAAAGGTAAATGGAAGGATCAGTATAGATAGTTAATAGATGATGTCCACCTAAAAATCTAAAACAGTGCCTTCTGGCAAAGGAGAGAGATTGGGATAGTCTTCTTCCTTAAGAGTTACAGCTCACTTATACAGGTTATATTTAAGATTTTATTTGCAAAATAATAATAATATACTTTCATTTGAATTATCACATTTCTGCCTTTTCTCAGAGTACAGTAGACATACAATATACAGCACATGGCCACTCTATGTCTTTGTTTCATCCATTAATAATACAGATGTAATTAGAGATGAAATTTGGTTTTTACAATTAAGTAATTACACATTCTGAAATAATCACAAGGCTGTTTATTATTATCTTATAACTTGATATAATGTCAACCTTATAAACTATTCAGTCAATACTGGCCTGTCACAGAATGCTGTTTGTTAAAAGTTCTTCAAGAAAATCAAAGATAATGAATCTTTAATGTTCAAATTCTCATTGTTAAATTAGTAAGACTGTGTAGCCTTATTAGAATGAGTAGCCAGAAGGCAACCACAGGCTTGGCCAGGTATAGACAGCCTCATTTGTCTCCAGTGAGACTCAATTCATCTACAATTTCAATGAAAAGGGAACACCTATTTTCTTACACAAATAATTGAAAGAAAATATTTGACCTTCTATTATTCCTGTTTCTGAATGCTAGCATAAATGAATTGTTTGACTCTTAACATGCATTGCAATTATAAAAAGTGCAAAAAAAAGTCTCTTGATATTGGCTTCAGGTGCTGGACCTCACAAATAATAGAGAAACTCAGAGAAGTTTTTGCTTTTTTTCTAAGGGTTGTATGAGCCAGATTGTTAGGACATCTTAAATCCAGGTTTCTCTTGCTTATTCACACTCTCTGATAAAGATGCATTGCTTGTAATATGATTTTATTTCTCTAAGAAGGAAATGTATACTAAAACAAAACAAAAGGAGGCTGATTTACATTTATAAAAAGGCAAGACTTTTAAAAACTTTTTCAATAAGGAATATTTTTTGCATTAGTGGGGTGTAAACAGAGAACTTTACTCTGTTTTGGTAAATAAAAGCAAAAAATAAGAGCAATGAAACTGCAATATCAGCAGCACCAAGGCAAGTGTTTTATTTTATTTCTTAGAAATTTTAGGGAGAGTCTAACATACACAAAGACGCATATATCTCCACACTACAAAAAATGCTTACACATATAGATGTGATATTCATTTGAAGTATATATTTATACATGGTTACAAATATGAAATATATGTCTGTGTGCTTATTTGTGTTTTTTATACATGCTAAGAAAAATACTGAGATTTAGAAGTCTGGAAAATACATCATTGTCTAGTCTCTGTAAAATATAATAATGTAACATAGAAAATATTTTGGCAAAATGGAGAATTAATTTTAAAATATAACATTTTCTTATTTATTTGTAGTTTTTTTTCCTCATGAGGCAGACAGTGAGTATATAATGTTTCTATTTGCAAACTAAGTAAAAGGTCATGATGATATAAGAAGTATACTAACATGAAACTATTAATTTTGTACAACTACCTATTGTTTTTTATATGGTGACTTAAATGAAAGCTGAAAAGAAGCAACTTTTTTCTTGACTTTCTATTACTTTACTCTCCGTAATACTTAGTGAGCACCTGTGGAGGTTTTAGCATATTCTGCAATTTGAGCATGCTTGTAAAAGACGAACACACAGAAGTAGGTATGTTTCTTAGACCGCTTAACCACTTCCTGTCTGGATGCTATATTTGCACTGTGTAATAAGGACAGCATTAATTCCTGTCAGAGGTGAATGTGAATTTATATTATAGATGCACAAAACATTTTTTTCTGACCATAGAAATCCAACCATAAAACATTCAAGGAATTATGACCATCTCTTTCCTTCCTTTTCTTTCTTTTTGTTCTGTTTTTTAAACTTTTTAAAAAATTTTATTTAGTATTTATTACAATTTATTCACATTGTGTCCTGGCAATGGCCTACTCCCTCGTCTCCTCCCTATCCCTCACCTTCCCTCTTTTCCTCCTATGCTCCTCCCCTAGTCTGTTGATAAACCCTTTGGTAAATGAATAGATTGATTACTAAATGATCATTTAAAAGTCATGAAAAAAATTACTTTGTAGGTTAGATCTCAACAATGAATATCTAAAGTGATAGTTGTGCCTGCTAACAAATGTGCTGTTTAAGGCTGCCTTTGTGTTTTTATCAAAGGGTACATGTATTTTGGTAAAATATTTTAACAAGGGTTAAAGAAAATAAATCATTCATTGTTTATTTTTGATTTTATGTATAATTTTTAAAAATCTCCCCAAATCCTCATCTAGTTAGTATATATTTGGAATGGAGTTCTTAAAATGCAATCCCATTTTCTAAGATGTGATGACCTATCTATCAAAGAGTATAGCACAGATTTCAGAAAAGGGAGAAAGTGAGCAATGCTGAAATTAGGCTTTCTGAGTCAAGCTGCTTTATACTAAGTTATCTGGGCAGGTGTGCTGCAACTGGAAAATGTGGGAAGAGATCTGAGGGAAGTGAGAACATAGGCTCTATCTCCATCTGAACAAAGGCCAATGTGGGAAAGGGCAAAACAAATGTCAAGTCATGAATCTGGAGGGTTCTGTCTGTGTTCAGAGAGAGTGAGAGGCCATCACAGAGCACCAAGAAAAAGAAGGAAACTGCAGGGGAGGAAATCAAAGACATAGCTGCTGAGGATAAAGAACTATCACTGTTTAGTCTGTAGCTGTTAGAAGCACTCTGATTTTACATGGATTGGAATGGGAAATGAATAGTGTTTTTTTCGACAGAGATTGGTGGGTTGTGTCTATGTGGAATGATTTGGTCACAATGATGTTCTGAAAAATACTGTATTCGTGGACACTGAATACTTATTTGAAAAACCACAGTTTTAGAGATAATGTTTACAAACAAGAGGTAGAAACTGTCTTGGTAGATAACGGATGATGCACTAAGTATCAAGGAGATAATATTCTAAGGTTAACAATATTATAAATGCTGAAACTACATAGCTTTTTGGTTTTTCTCTTTTACCTAGAAGGTAATTCTGCACAAACACCATGACATTTTGTTTTACTTAAGCAGAGGTGAAAATACACAGTAATTTCCCATACCAAAATTTCTCCAGAGGCTATATAATTAACAGCAAGGAAGAGACTGACTTCAGATCACTCTCTTCCATTCAGAGGCACTTGGGGGAGAAGACTAATGGATTAGAGATCGTGGTATTTAACAGTTAAAGACTAGCCACTTTTTCTGTGACATGAGAGGCTCTCTAAATACACACATTCAGTGTTTCACCTCGACTTCCAAACAGGATAAAGCAGAAACATTTTAACAAAAGAAGATTGGAAAGGAAAAGCAAAATTACTCATTTCTATACATAAAACTTTTTCATGAATAAAACTATAGTATGCTAATTCTATTCACATTAGTATACATATTTGTACCTTTAAAATAAAAGACCAATATAGTAAATTCTATAAAATAAAATGGAAAATAAACGAACAAGTGTAATTAATATTAATAGCTTAAAATATGAAATGTATAGTAGCAAATCTAAGGAACTGTAATAGAATACCCCTATAGTACAAATTACCAATGCTGTTGAAAGAAATAAAAAAGATCTAAATACACAGAAAATTATGTAATGTCATGAATATAAAAGTCACACTACAATTCTACAGTCCTCTACAGAGAGTTCTCTGGTTAGCTCCATACCCCATTTTTTAATTGGATTACTTGATTTGTTGCTTTTTAACTTCTTGAGTTCTTTATATATACTGGATATTAGCTCTCTGTCAGATATAGGGCTGGTGAAGATCCTTTCCCAGTCTGTGGACTGTCATTTTGTTTTGATGATGGTGTCTTTTGCTTTACAGACGCTTTTCAGTTTCATAAGGTCCCATTTATTGATTGTTGCTCCTAGAGCCGGTGCTGTTGGTGTTCTATTCAGGAAGTAGTCTGTTCCAATGAGTTCTAGGGTCTTTCCCACTTTTTCTTCTAACCGATTTAATGTGTCTGGTTTTATGTTGAGGTCCTGGATCCACTTGGACTTTAGTTTTGTGCAGGGTGATAAATATGGATCTATTTTCATTTTTCTGCATATAGACATCCAGTTGGTCCAGAACCATTTGTTGAAGATGCTGTCTTTTTTCCATTGGATGGATTTGGCTTCTTTATCAAAAATCAAGTGTGAGTGTATTTCTGGTTCTTCTATTTGGTTCCATTGATCCACTATTCTGTTTCTATGCCAATACCATGCAGTTTTTATAATTATTGCTCTGTATTACAGCTTGAAATCAGGGATGGAGATACCTCCAGATGATCTGTTGTTGTACAGGATTGTTTTGGAAATTTGGGGTTTTTTGTTTCTCCATATGAAGTTGAGAATTTTTCTTTCAAGGTCTGTAAAGTACAATGGCAGAAAAACACTTAAAGAAATGCTCAATGTCCTTAGCCATCAGGGAGATGCAAATCAAAACGACCCTGAGATTTCACCTTACACCTGTCAGAATGGCTAAGATCAAAAACTCAAGTGACAACGCATGCTGGAGAGGATGTGGAGAAAGAGGAACCCTCCTCTATTGCTGGTGGGAATGCAAACTTATACAACCACTCTGGAAATCAATTTGGCACTTTCTTAGACAATTAGGAATAGTGATTTCTCAAGATCCAGCTATACCACTCCTAGGCATATATCCAAAAGATGCTCAATTATACAACATGGACATTTGTTCAGCTATGTTCATAGTAGCTTTATTCATAATAGCCTGAACCTGGAAACAACCCAGATGTCCCTCAGTTAAGGAATGGATACAGAAATTGTGGTTTTTTACACAATGGAATACTACTCAGCAATTAAAAAGGAGGAAAGCATGAAATGTGCTGGCAAATGGTGCGACCTGGAGATGATCATCCTCAGTGAGGTATCCCCAAAGCAGAAAGATACACATGGTATATACTCACTTATATAGACCTATAAAATAGGATAAACATGCTGAAATCTATACTCCTAAGGAAGATATATAAGAAAGAGGACCTGGGGTAAATGCATTAATCCTCACTTAGAAAGACAAATGGGATGGACATTGGATGTAGGAGAAAACACGCAACAGGGCAAGAGGCTACATCAGAGGGCCTCGGAAAGACTCTACCCAGCAGTGTATCAAAGCAACTATTAAGACACATAACCAACCCTTTGGCAGAGTGCAGGGAATCATATGAAAGAAGGGGGAGTTAGTATGACCTGGAGAGGACAGGAGCTCCACAAGGACCAAATATATCAGGGCACAGGGTTCTTTTATGAGACTATTTCCCTAACCAAGGACCATGTCTGGATATAACCTAGAACCCCTGCTTGAATGTAGCAAATGGTAGCTCAATATCCAAGTGGGTACCCTAGTAAGGAGTACAGGAACTATTTCGGACATGAACTAAATGGCTGGCTCTTCGACCCCCCCCCCGCCCCCTGAGGGAGGAGCAGCCTTGCTAGGCCACAGAAGAGGACATTGCAGACAGTCCTGAAGAGACTTGATAAGCTAGAGTTAGATGGAAGGGGAGGAGGTACTCCCCAATCAGTGGACTTGGAAAAGAGCAGGGAGGATATGAGGGAGAGATTTGGGGCGGGGGGAGGATAGGGAGGGAATGTGGGAGAGGGCTACAGCTGGGATACAAAGTACATAACCTGTGATTAATATAAAAATGTCACACTACATCTCATGAATATGAATATGACTGAAGTTATTTTCACTTTCTAAGATTTACTTATTTATAAAGTAGGCAACGAGTCAATTTAAGTAAAGTTACAATTTTTTGAAGAATTTTACAGGTGGATTCTAAAGTACTTATAAAAAATCAAAGGGAAGCTGATCATTGAAGAACAACAAAATAAAACTGACAGATTTTGTAAGTCGTTTCAAACTTTATTGGGTGGTTATACTGTTAGCCATCTGTAGACAGATGAGCAGACTATAAAGGCTAGAGTATCTGTAGGCAGCGTACATTCATGACTGGTGAAGGAGTGAACTCAATCAATAGGAAAACAAGATTTTTTTAAAGCTGTGAAATGACAGGGACACTAGGTATATTCACATTGTTCTGCATCATTAAAAATCACTCATTGCCTTAGCCGTGCTATCAACCCAAATTGTGACTCTGTGTCCATTAATATTCCCTCACCCATGTCCAACCCCTGGCTACTCTAATTCAATATTCTATCTCTGCAACTTAAACCATGAATTTTCTGAATAATTAATATAAATGAGGCTATAAAATGTGTCCCTTCATGTCACTGATATTCTTCCCCTCTCTCCCTTATTTTCCCATGTTAAATATATTGATCTTGTCCGAGAACATCCAGAACCCTGAACCCAAGTAAAATATGTATCTGTACTTCATAACTAGTGCGTTTCAAGTATTTTGTTACATGCATTTGAGTCATGGGTAATTGCATTTAATTTTTGTTTTAATTCCATTTCTTTTCTACCGTGATTTACCATTTGATGCTCCCACCAGCAATAATAAAGGATCCAATTTCTTCATGCCCAACAATATTAGTACTTCTACGTGTTAAGTTTTGTTGTTGTTATTTATTCGTTACTTTTTACAATTAGCTTTTTTTAAAACTCTTGATACTTTTGACTTCAGATTCTGAGTGCTGAGATTACAGACATGTTTCATCATATCTGGTTTATGTAGTTCTGAATGAAGATTAAATTAGTACCTTATATGTGCTAAGCAAATGGTCTTTTATTGCACTATAATGGAGTTCCTGGTTTCGCTTTCAGTATCAGCCATCTTAGTCATCTTACTTGTTAGACCAGCTATCTTACTTCTCACATCCTGTAGCATTCCTGTACAGAGCCACTTTTTCTTTCTTTCTTTTTTTTTCTTTTTTTTTTTTTTTAGGCAGGATTTCTCTGTATAGCCTTGGCTGTCCTGAATTCCTTTTGAACTCACAGAGATCCACCTGCCTTGGCCTCCAGTGCTGGAATTACAGGTGTGTGTCACTGCACCCAGCTACTTTTCTGGTACTTTGTAGACTACTCTGGCAATGAACGATTTAGGGAAGAAAAGATTTATGTATTTCACAGTTCCAGAGGGGATTATGTACATGAAGGAGGGAAAAGCAGCAAGCCCATAGGTTAATCAAACAATCAGGAAGCAAACTGAGCACATTTCATACTCACATAAAATCTAGGAGTCTTGATTGGGATTTTTTTTTCTCTGATAGTTACAAAATTAGCAGGCCAGATAATTCTCAAGCAGGACAAGTAGCAGGAGAGAAAGCACAAACAGGAGCTGACAGAATCAGAAGAAAGGCTTTTATTAGGAGTAAGGAAGCACACACAGTGGGCACAAAGAGATGGCAAAAAGAGATTCAGGAACTCACATTCCAGCTTCTCTTTGAGGCCTGGGAGTCTTGAAATCTTTAAAGAGTTTTCTTCCACTAATTTATGGTTGACCAGTTTGAAGGAAAACAGGATGGCTCATGAGCCCAGAGTAACTGATAAGCCTCATTAGGTATATATCACTAACACAAAAGGAACTTGATAGTACTTTTAGAGGGTATTTTATGTTTATTATATGTTATTATTAAATAATATTTTATCAGGACATATTTTGCTTATGTATAAATGGTTTCTGATTTTGTTTTATGAGTTTCTGTGTGTTAGAATGTGTGTCTCTCATCATCTGTATAAGATTTTTTGGTTCTTTGTTTGTTTGGCCCTACTATGAGTCTTGTTTGCTTATAACTTATTTTACTGTTTTTAAAGATACATGTTGAGTGTACTAAATGTGTAGGACTACTTTGAGATCTCTCATCTTGAATGGGTATCCCACATCCTGCATTGGAGAATGCATCACAGCAGGGAAGAAATGGAAATAGCTGGAGAACCATATTTTCTTAAATGAATTTGTAAATACCCTCTCTCCACACCCTCCACATGTTGATTGTAGCACATTGGTATCACTAGAATTGTCTGGTTTTATGGATCATCATCTAGGCCACATACTTATTCAGGACAGCTTTTTAAAATTATCTATTTCTTGCATAAAAATTAAGCTATTTAAAATTCTTTACTGGAGCAAAACATGTAAATTATGTTTCTCTTAGAAAATTACTCACTTCCTATAGACTATATTTGTGCTGAGAGAATAGTAGTTCTTTGTGGTTATAGTCAGCCTTTCTATTTTGAGAGTTAATTTTTCATCCTGATACTTATTCAGAGTGTTATTTTTCCACCATTATCCCCTTTGGTTTGTTAGGCATAAGATTATACTTCTCTTCTTTTGGTAAATTACTTGGATATGTATATTTTCCTGCATTAACTCATTCATTTTTCCACTTCCCAAATTTAATTGTATGTCTTGTGCTTTCTTGAATGAAATTTTGATTTCACAGTTGCATAATTTTAGTTTGTTTTCAATAAATGATGGCCTCAAGGATTTTCATAATTATTTTTTTAAAATTCTGTAATTTTAGTTTGTTTTATTTTAATAAAGTTGATTTTAAACTTAAAAAAATAAAATAAATAAAGATACATGTTTATTTTTTAATTAAGGAGAGAAAGAAATGGTACAAATTTGGGTGAGTATGTCTCTATGAACTGGGAAAAGTTGAACGAAGAGAAACTGTTACCAGAATCCATTGTAAAAATAATCTAGTACCAATATTTTTTTCTATCTGCAGATGACATACCTTCTAAGTTAAAACTTCAAGATTCATGAAAATAAAAATAAACAACCAGCTTTAAAACATGATACAATATTATTACATAACAATGATTTTTGTTTATAATAATTAAAAAACGAGTGAAGATTTGTGCAATTTACTTTTTCACTGGACTCAAAGTACAAAATGTGAATAAATTCACACATCTGAAATTTTTTCTTAATAAATAGTGCAATGTTGACCAAATAGATAGTCTATATTCACTGTTATATTAGTTCTTAAGATAATAATTTTCTAAAAATTTATTTCCCCAAAACTTTCATATAAATTCAAATTTAAATTTTAGTTGTTTATGTGTCAAATAAAAATTCTATTAGTAACTCAAAGTGATTTTAAAATAAATAAATAAATAAATAAATATCTACTTGATTTCAAGACTTATTTTAAGCCTCTAGTAATTAAGTTAAATACAATAGCTTGGTGGAATAGAAACAGCAATCTTGAATTCAATCCACACATATACTAACAGTTGTTTTTTTTTTTTTAACATAGGCACTAAGTATAATATGATTGACATTTCTATGTCAGTTTTTAGCTTCATATGTGTGTGCATGCATGTATCTGTGTTTGTGTGTGTGAATCTAACGCCCCAATTTGGAGAAAAAAAAAATCATTTGGGAAAGCCTGGAAATACTTGTATTTTCAAGTATTAGAATGCATGTAATGACTCATGAAAATACATGAAGACATCTCCTAATGTCAATTAAAAGGACATCAGAAGAGGGAGAAAACAGGGAACAGGACAGGAGCCTACAGAAGGTCTCTAAAAAACTCTACAGGGTATCAAAACATATGCTGAGATCCATAGCCAACCTCTTGGCAGAGTGCAGGGCATCTTATGAAAGAAGGGGGGTGGATTAGAAAGATCTGGAGGGAACAGGAGCTCCACAAGGAGAGCAACAGAACCAAAAATCTGGGCACAGAAGTCTTTTGTGAGACTGATACTCCAACCAAGGACCATTCATGGATATAACCTAAAACCCTTATGATTGGGGAACCCTCTTGGACATGAACTGCCATGGGCTACATCTGGGACTGTCTCTGACCTGAACTCATGAGTTGGCTGTTTGATCACCTACCCCTCAGAGGGAAGCAGCCTTTCTAGTCCACAGAGGAAGACAAAGAAGCCAGTCCTGATGAGACCTGATAGACTAGGGTCAGATGGAAGGGGAAGAAGATCTACCCTATACTAGACTGGGAGAGGGGCATAGGAGAAAAAGAGGGAGGGTGGGATTTGGAGGCGATGGGAGAGGGGACTATAGCTGGGATACAAAGTGACTACACTGTAATTAATAACAATAAAAAATTAGAAAAACCAAAGTGAATAAATTGTAATCAATAATAAAGAAAGAAATTATAGAAAACACAATAGCAAACTGAGATGTAAGGCTAGTATCTTTTTGAAGTGGGTCCAGAAGGCGTAAGAAAGAAGCAATGAGGTTAGTTGGTAGAGATAATTTTCATTTTCATTTTTTATGTTGGCCTCTATGCATCAAACAATAATCATCTTTGCAATAGCAGTGAAGTTTGCTAATTTTAGGACTTCATGTACTTTTGGAAAGTCCTTTGCCTGCTGTTCCAAAAAATAATGTGCTTTAGGAGAAACATGTCTTCTAATTGACAATCTTGGCAAGAAATTATATTAATATTATTAATCTTTCTAGACTAAAATGTTACATTACTCAAATGGCATTTCCTGAAGCCCACTGATAGTTTTAGTCTTTGACAATCCATCACAGGCTGTAATTATTTGTGAATATTTTTAATATTGTAAAGAAAAAGTGTCCTTGTTGTGGAATGTTATGACACAAAATCAGTAATTTCACTACTTATCAAAGCCAAAGCATGGAAATCAGTGTAGTTCCTATATCTTACTGGAAAATGAGTCTATGTGTTTTGAGAAAATTTACTATGTTCTTTCATGTGTCCACAGTTCTGCTCACCAACACTCTGAACAGTCCAACTGGAAATTTTGAGAACATTTGTATAAGCAAGCAATTATTTTTAAAAAATAACAAAAAAACCCTTCCAACCAAGAAGGATTGCCTTACATTCCAGGATTGTGAAAAACTTATAAGCTTCTTGGAACATATTTGCTTACATTGCTGGAATATAAAGCCAGTACCTTTATCTGGAAGAGAGAAGAGCCTCATATATAAAAACGAGATATTTTAGATACTGGCCTTTCTCTCATAATGTACTACACAGAGTGTAGAGAAAACAGTCAACACTTGTCACAGGACATGGCTGGGGTAACTAAACAGTGTTGTCTAGCTGCTGCTGTTGCTATGAATACCATACTGGCTGCTGTCTCTCAACTAGGATCTCCTGTCTTTTGACAACATATAAAGCAGTTACCTGGACAGTCCTAGAAAGCAAAAAATCTCGTTTCCATTTCTCAAAATATAGAGGCAAACGTGTACCCTAACATTCAGAAGATTCACTCAGAAGCAACTTCTGAAGATTCTTCAGGGTATTTTTATTTAAAAATAAATGAATAAATAAATAAACAAAACAAAACAAAGAATACTCAGTGGGGTACACGCTCCACCGGTAGAGACTGGTACCAAAATCAAGTTAAATGTGTTTTGCTTTGTAAGTTATTGTTGACAAATGGGAAACTGTAAGTGGAGACCTGAGCATAATCTTTAATAAAATGGAGGTTGTTAGACGTTTGGCCAGAGTGTCTGGGTGGTAGCAGAAATGAAAACTGAGTAGAGTTTGGGTGGTAGGGTCCACACTAGTGAGAGAGATCCCCAGGCAGTTTTATGGGTGAGCGGTGATACTGAGATCTCCTGGCACTGTCACCTCACATCTAAGTGCTCTACTCCATACAGCCTACCAGAGTGTTAGCCCTGTCAAGGTCTTAATTTTCTTGACAGATGACAATTTAGAAGTGATTTGTGAATTAATAACAATATTCTGCATTATGATTTATATGGACTTTGCATTGGCTAGCTATACTTTTATGCTAATGAAGATCTGTTAGATTTAAAATGAGGGCTAGGTGATTTACATTTTCATTGACTGTGAGAATTTAGGGTTTATTGCTTGGGGAAAGCCCTAATTCTCATATATTATGATTGACTGTTCTTGCTTTATGAGAATATAATTTGATTTCAGCCAGGTCTTACAATGGAGTTTAGCTTTTTTACCTTAATTTTTTTTGCTGTAGTGTTTATTTTGGTCTTTGCATAAATTATGTGCCAGAATGGTTTTCCCAAACCACACAGCTGCTCTCCAATTCCAGTGAATTTTGGTTAATGCACCATTGGCCTGGTCCATCTTGTGCCTGCCCATGTATTAATACCCAGCTGTGCACAGCTCAAAATTCTCTCAAGCATATTATAAATAAGTTCCAATGACTTAGAACCTTCTGCTTCAGTTGATACAAGAGGATTTTCTTATTTTGTTTTTCAAATTTAGCTAAGGTTTTTTTCTTGTTCTTTCATAATATTTCAAATAATCAAAATATAAGACAAATTTTAAACAAGTTACGTTTCTATTTTCTAAAATATTGCAATATTATGTTCTAAGAAGAAAGTTGAAATACCTGCAATGCTAGTAAGTAAAATATTAGTTGCAAGCCCACTCACTGAAAGTGGTTTACATTTCACAGTTAGTGGAATAAATTTTATTGAACTCATTCTAGAAATTAGGGTTATTATATTTGATTAAATATGCATATTACTCACTGAATACTTTAAAGAAAATAAATATAATACTTACATTTGTATTATGTTCTCATAATGAAAGTTTTATACAGAGACACACATAGAAACAAGTTAATTATAAATGCCACTGGCTTCAATATTTTTACATATATAGAAAAATAAATATTATCTTGCCAGAAAATTTATCAATGTGCCAATTGCTGCTTTATTCTTATTTAAATTTTTCTTTTCATTAAGAAGAAATGTTTTCATATATTATATTTTGATCACACTTTTCCCCTTCCCCAATTTTTCCTAGCTCCTGCCCACCTTCCCCTAGCCACCCAATTAAAAGATTTCTTTTTCTCTCCCTTTAGAAAGCAAATTGGCAAAACTTACACAGCTCTTTATGTGTGTGAGATATGTGAGAAGTCTTGTTGCTTCCGACTAAAAGCCAGAGCTAGCAGTGGGCAATCTATGAATCTTGCGTGTATATTTTTATGTTCTCTGTAACTTTGTGGGACTATATTGCATAAAAAAATGTAAGACTTTCAAGGGCAGAGAAATTGTCAGCCTCTTTCACTTCCACAAGTTGGTGGGTAATATATCTGAAACGATTAAAAGCGCTGGCCTCTAGGTGTGAAGAGCACCAGCTCTAAGGAAAGCTCGTGAGACAGCGGAAAGCAAAGCACAGAACCACACCTAGGCAGTCAGCCTGTTAGTATGATAGTTTTCTCCATAAACTTGGAGTGTGTTAAAGGAGTCCCGGCAATAACAGGATTAATTGCAATCCCTAGCAAATATCATGACCAAGTCTGATTTGATCAGACATCAGAAAAATAAATTTTATTTCATTTCTTTATAAAGTACATCTAACTTTTAAGCAAAAATTTAAACTGAAAAGTCAAATTGTACTGTAAAAGCTTTTATTGAATAGATAAACTATTA
Organism: Pachyuromys duprasi; assembly: GCA_028658305.1. Lineage (NCBI taxonomy): Eukaryota > Metazoa > Chordata > Mammalia > Rodentia > Muridae > Pachyuromys > Pachyuromys duprasi. The sequence continues at coordinate 41,039,267 of CM053759.1, read as the reverse complement.
CCCTCACATCATATATCCTTTACAATAATCATGTAACCTAGAGAACATCATTCTTCAATTTAAGAGACATAGAAATTTATGCCAAAGCTAAATTGTTCGCCTAACTAGTTAAAGAGTTAGATTGAAATTCTGTTTGAGTCCAACATCTCTGCAATCTATAATTCAGGTTCAAGAATGCCTGTGTTTGGGGAGATCCAAGATGGCTGCCATTAGAGGACACTGTGTCTGAGGAGTAGGACAGCAGAAACAAAGCAGCAACCAGGAGACTGAACTCTGGGACCTAAAACGACAGCATCCGTGATTGCCAGGTGAACAGAACTTCCATGGTGAGAAAATCAAGTGGGAAAACCCTAGGGACACCCAGTTATTCCCCGGAAAAACGTCCGGGTGACCAGCTTTGATCTGAACGAGCAGCCACGCTGGGCGCCCACATCCACCATAATAGACTGGATCACACAGTCTCGCGGGCAGTCTCAGGAGGAACCTGGTACCGTTTTCACCGAACTGCACCCTACGAGCGCACACTGCACCCGGGTTCTGCTTCAACCCACAGATGTGCGGCTGGCACGAACCACCCCAGTCTGAGAAAGGCGGGGGACCTTTTTGACCAGTCTGCACTCCGCTGGTGCAAGCCACACGTTTCTGCCAGCAAAACCTCAGTCGGTGTGCCAGTCTGCAGGCAAGTCTGGGAGGGACCTGATTCTGCTTGAACCCACTGGTGCGCGGTGGGCGTGCACGGATCGCAGGAGCCACCCCAGACTGACAAAGTCCAGGGACCATCTTGACCAGACCGCACACTGAGGGTCAAAACCTCAGTCCCTGTGTGTGTCCACAGGACAGACAGAGAAGGCCTCGGGCACCATTTCAGACAGGCCTGCATTCAGCGGAGGCACACCAACCCAAACCCATTGTGTGTGCCCCAAATATCATATCAGACCATGGTGCACAGCCCCTGGCCCAGAAGGGGGAGCCAAATCTGCATTCCAGGGGAGAGCCCTTAGCAATAAGCCCAGGGCTGAGCTCAAAGACCCCAGCTGACATCTCAAAAGACTGAGGAGCAAGACCTCCAGACCAGAGGGGTGACCAGTCTGCAGTGCTCACAGCTTCTAGCAAAGAGCACTAAGCCAGACACACAGAGCCCACAAAACAGTTCAACTGAGACAACAAAAAACAATAACAAACCACCGGAAATC
>CM053759.1:41009080-41037574 GCA_028658305.1 Pachyuromys duprasi | reverse complement strand
TGTTCCTCTCCCAGTCCACTCATAAGGGAGGTCCTCCTCCCCTTCCCTGTGATCCAAGTCTATCAGGTCTCATCAGGAGTGGCTGCATTGTCTTCTTCCGTGGCCTGGTAAGGCTGCTCCCCTCTCATGGGGAGGTGATCAAAGAACAGGCCAATCAGTTCCTGTCAGAGACAGTCTCTGTCCCCATTACTATGGAGCCCACTTGGATACTGAACTGCCATAAGCTACCTCTGTGCAGGTGTTCCAGGCCATCTCCATGAGCAGTCCTTGGCTGGAGTATCAGTTTCCGAAAAGACCGCTGTGCCCAGAATTTTAGGATCTGTTGCTGTCCTTGTGGAGCTCTTGTCCTGTCTTGTTCTCTGTTTTCTCCTTCTTCTGATGCCCATCCTCTTTGCCTTTCTGAATGGGGATTAAGCATCTTAGCTAGAGTCCTCCTTCCTGCTTAGCTTCTTTGGTGTAAAGATTTTAGTATGTTTATCCTATATTGTATGTCTAATATCCACTAATGAGTGAGTATATACCACCTGTGCCTTTCTGCCTCTGGGACACCTCACTCAGGATGATTTTTTCCAGTTCCCACTACTTAGCTGCAACTTTCATGATTTGCTTGTTTTTTATCACTGAGTAATATTTCATTGTGTAGATGTACCACAATTTCTGTACCCCCCCCCTCAACTGAGGGGCATCTGGGCTGTTTCCAGGTTCTGTGTATACTTAAAGGAATGTTCAACTTCCTTAGTCATCAGGGAAATGCAAATCAAAATGACCCTAGGTTTCAACTTACACCCATCAGAACAGGTAAGATGAATAACTTAAGTGACAACACATGCTGGAGAGGATGTGGAGAAAGGGGAACCCTCCTCCACTGCTGGTAGGAATGTAAACTTATCCAACTACTTTGAAAATCACTCTGGTGCTTTCTCAGACAATTAGGAATAGCACTTCCTCAAGATCCCTCTATATCACTCCTAGGCATATATCCAAAAGATGCTCAAGTATACAAGGACATCTGCTCAAACATGTTTGTAGCAGCTTTATTTGTAAAAGACACTTTTATTCACATGTTTCAATTGCTGATTCAGAGGCCTTATTGCCTCTGTTAACCTAGGCCTAGTCCTGGAAGCTTTTAGCCTCTGTACAATCTAATCTAGGCCTAAACTGTTTTCAGCCTCTGAGACTCACTGATTAATAAGCTCATCCTTTCTTGTTCTTACTGAGCTCTGGGCTGGCAGGTTAAACTCAGCTATTCTGTCTCAAACTCCTCTACCAGCTGACTAGTCAGCTGAGCTATTCTCTTGGCCTCGGAATTGCTCTGTTGGGCCTCAAACTAACTCCAGCAATCTTTTCTAAATTTTTTGGCTTCTTCTCATTCTCTGGTTTGTTCTCTCTTCACCTTTGTCTAGCTTATGCTCTCATTCAACCTCTCTCTGTAAAACTTACCTCATAAAACTGCCGTCTCCATGAATGGTCCTTGGTTGGAGTATCAATCTCAGAAAAGACCCTTGTGCCTAGATATTTCAGTTCTGTTGCTCTCCTTGTGGAGCTCCTGTCCTCTCAACATCTTACTATCTCCCCCTTCTTTCCTAAGGTTCACTGCATTCTGCCCAAAGTTTGTTTATGAGTCTCAGTATCTGCTTTGATACAATCCTGGGTAGAGTCTTTCAAAGGCCCTCTATGGTAGGCCCCTGTCCTGTTTCCTGTTTTCTCCTTCCAATGTCTGCCCCATTTGCCTTTCTGAGTGAAGATTGATCATCTTACCCAGGGTCCTCCTTCTAGCTCAGCTTCTTTCTTCAGGTGTACATATTTTTGTAGGTTTATCCCCTGCTCAGAAGTAGCCCATGGCAGCTCAGTATCCAAGTGGGTTCTCTAGTGAGGGGAATAGGGGCTGTCTCTGACATGAGCTCAATGTCTAGCTGTTTGACCATCTCCCCCCTGATTGGGGAGCAGCCTTACTAGGCCACAATGAAGCCAGTTCTGATGAGACCTGGTAGGCTAGGTTCAGTAAGTGGAGAAGGACCTCCCCTATCCATGGACTTGGAGAGGGGCATAGGAAGAGATGAAAGAGGGAGGTTAGGATTGGGAGCAGAAGAACGAGGGGGCTAGCTACAGCTGGGATACAATGTCAATAAACTAATTAATATAAAAAATAAAATTTTTTTGGATATATGCCTGGAGTGGAATAGCTAGACCTTGAGGAAGTGCCATTCCTAGTTGTCTGAGAAAGTGACAGATTGATTTCCAGAGTGGTTGTACAAGTTTATATTCCCACCAGTAGTTGGGGAGGGTTCGCCTTTCTCCACCTCTCCAGCATGTGTTGTCACTTGACCTTTTGATCTTAGCCATTCTGATGAGTGTAAGGTGAAATTTCAGGGTCATTTTGATTTTCATTTCCCTGATGAGTAAGGATGTTGAACATTTCTTTAAGTGTTTCTCTGCCATTCAATATTCTTCTATTGAGGATTCTCTGTTTAGCTCTGTATCCCATTTTTTTATTTGGATTACTTGGTTTGTTGGTGTTTAACTTCTTGAGTTCTTTGGATAGTCTGGATATTACCCCTCTGTCGGATATAAGGTTGGTAAAGATCCTTTCCCAGTCTGTAGGCTGTCATTTTGTTCTGATGACAGTGTCCTTTGCTTTACAGAAGCTTTTCAGTTTCCTGAGGTCCCATTTATTGATTGTTGCTCTTAGAGCCTGTGCTGTTGGTGTTCTGTTCTGGAAGTTGTCTCCTGTGCCAATGAGGTCAAGACTCTTCCCCACTTTTTCTTCTAACAGGTTTAGTGTTTCAGTGTTTCTTCTACCAGCTTTTATGTTGAGATCTTTGATCCACTTGGGGAGGAAGAGGGGAGCTACAGGGGGTATACAAACTGAATAAAGTGTAATTAATAAAAAATGAAAATAAAAATTTAATTAGGAAAAACCCTGCCATCTCTCTCCTCATTCCCTGTGGTCCTAACATAAGTAGCTTTTCTTTCCTCTGTGTTCTTGTGAGAAATGGGCATATTCTAATCTGTCAAATTGTTCTCTAATTTGTCACTTTTTTCACACTCAATACAACATCACTTTCAAACATGAGTGCTTGATTCTACAAACTAACTTTACCTAAGCTTTGCTTGGACCTAAGCTTTTCTTTTCCTGAAACTTGTTCTATACTAAGCTGGCTTTAAACTTACTTCTGCTTAGTTCTCTCTCCTGGATTAAGGCATGTTTGTACTCTAGTCAGATTATGCAAACCTAGAAGGTCTTTGGATGTGATCTCTTGCCAGAGCAGCCATGTTTTAAATTAAAATTCCTCTACAAAAGTACATTTTTTTCTATTGATTTTATGTATGGTTAAAACATGTAAAACAGGACAAACATATATATCATCTAATATAGTTAATGTCATTAAATTTAACACAACTCAAAATACGTTTAAAACATTTTATCATTATTCTTATTCAATTAAAACAATGCCACTAGTCAGGAAATGAGCATATTACAAAACTTTCTAAAACTTTCTAAAGTTTCAAAACTTTCTAAATTTTCTTTCACTGGCTTCTTTTCAGTAGATTTGTTAAGTTTATAAATGTATCAAGGTCTTTAAATTATCACAACTATGTTTTATGCACGTATGCTTACATTCTTCACAAAGAGAAGCTTTAATAAGAGAAACTAAAACAATCAAAGAAAGGCAACAGTATTTTATAGGAAATAGACTTCCAAAGTGAACACTTGGGAATGAAATCATGCATTATATAAGTGTTCTAATTGTAAACAATTGACTAAAAATATTTGGACAAAAGGCAGGTCACTATGGATTTGGGATGTTGAAGATGTCTAAGAGATTTTGAATGTACTTTGAATGGTATTGAAGTATCACAGCATAAAAAAGTATGTTCCACATACTGGAAAACACACAAATAGAGATAACTAATTGAGACTTAGATGACCACTCCTAATAAAAAATATATTATTGATTACACTGCAAGCCATATGAATTACTTTAAATTTTGTGATCAGTTTGAGAAAAAGATATCAAAGTAAACAAATTCAAAAATTTACAAATCTAATGTATGTTTCCAGTTTCTGGCAATTACAAATAAAGCTGCTATGAACATGGTTAGGCAAATGTCCTTGTTGTATGGTGGAACATCATTCGGGTACATGCCCAAGAGTGGTATAGCCATTCTGACAGGTTAAGATGGTATCTCAGAGTCGTTTTGATTTGCATTTCCCTGATGACTAAGGATGCTGAACATTTCTTTAAGTGCTTCTCCACTATTTGAGAGTCTTCTGTTGAGAATTCTCTGCTTAGTTCTGTGCCCCATTTTTAATTCAATTATTTTGTTTGTTGATGCTTTATTTCTTGCGTTCTTTATATATTCTGGATATTAGCCTATGTTGGATGTAGGATTAGTGAGGATATTTCCCCAGTCAGTAGACTGCCTTTTCCTTGGTCTCCCTCAACTGAAAAATGGATAAAGAAACTGTGGTACATTTACACACTTGAATACTACTCAGCCATTAAAAACAAAGATATCATGAAATTTGCAGGCAAATGGATGGAACTAGAAAAGATCCTGCATCAGGTAACACAAACCCAGAAAGACACAAATGGTATGTACTCACTATAAGTGGATTTTAGTCATATAGTGCAGGATAGACATATTACAATGGAGATAAGCAAAAGATAAGCAAAGATAAGCAAAAGATAAGCAAAAGAAGGACCCAAGGGAGAATCTCAATCAGAAGTGGAAAATAGAATAGACAAAAGTAACGGTGGAAGAGCAGGTACAAGGACCATCAGAGACAATCAACCAGGGCCCAGAGGGGCCTATTGAGTCTGAAGCACCAATCAAGGACATGGTCTGGACCTAAATATGTACTTATAAACACCTGATGGGCATCTTAGGCTTCATGTGGGTGCAATTGTCAGTAGAGTGGAGATTATCTCTGACATGATCTGTATTACCAGCTTTCTGTTCACTTACCCCTAACAGGCTGCAAAGGAGGAAGATGAACTCAATTCTCATATGAATAGATGAGCTAGGATGTCTGGATAATGGGTTCTTTTTTTCTGAGGAAACAGAGGGACTGGAAGGAGAGATGGGAGAGACCTGTGACAGAGATGTAAATTGAATTAATTAATAAAAATCTAATGTATTTAACCAATTACATTTCAAATTACATGATTTGAATATGTTAATGAGATGAAGTTGGTTTCTATGTATTACATTTTATGCTGTCCCTAATAGAGACTACATGTTATACTCAGTGACCCTTTCAATGTGAACTAATAGTAGTCTCAATGTTTCATATCTAAAAGAGGCTGTACATTCAGCCTCAACTGCTCTGCTCAGGCCACCTGGATGGGAACTTTCAAAGGGGGAGGAGGTGGAATCCATATTGGATTATATAATATGTTCACTTGATGAGCATAAAAAAACTATAATTCTGACTAAAATGAAAATTACACAAAAATCTAACGTAAGTGGCACTCTGGGGCTCATCTTGTAGAGCCGGCTGCTATATTTGGCAGTATAGATTGCCTCTTTCTTCTCACACCTGCACTGACAAGTCCCGTCTATGTCACTGTCAAATGTAATGTGATTCCCGGGCTTTCTTCCTACAATTTTCATGGTTTGTCTTCTAAAGAGTTCTCCATTTTTACTTCCACGTTCTTCTCATTACACAAAATCACTCTTCCAGAGATAGCTCATTCTCTCATACATATGCTGGAGTCACGTAAAGTCTTACGTAAACATTGCGCTATTTCTTGTTCAAATTCACAAACTCATTATTTCACCTCTCTTTCTTCAAGCAGAAACCTGAAGTTGAGCCTTGACACCTACCACATTATTATTAATTGAAAAAGTGTCTCTATACACTTACATACTTCCTTTTCCTTCAGACTCAGCATGAGCCTCATTGATTCTTCACCATTCTTTCATCCATATATTTCCAACTTTATGCTCTCAAACTTTAAGAAAATAAAGCAAAATAAAAGGATGAACATTTTTAGTTTCTTACTTAAAATATTTTAGTAGCTACCGTTGCCTTAAATATAAGGTTCCGTCTGCAGACCTTATATATTGATTGATGTTTGTTTGTTTTCACTTCTGAGAATTGAATCCAGAGTCTTGAAACTGTTAGGCAAGAGTTACACTGAAGCCTACATTCTCAGCTTTGTCTTTTTTCAGGTCCTTGAATACTTTATGAGTTGAGCTTCACATTTAGCCAATACACAATTTCATGTAGTTCATTGAACACATTAAGCTGTATGTGCACACAGAGCAGAGGGTCTTGTTTATAGAACCCTTTCCAGTTCACTTTCTTGAGCTATTGCTAAAATGTCTACCAACTGGCCACATATGCATCACCTCATTTCCTCAGAGTTTCACAACTTAACTAACAACACTTTAGAAGGGATTGGATTCTCAGAGTCTATGCATAGTTTTGTTCCAGTCCCTAATTGTGCTGTACTAATTGTGTGTGTGTAACAAGCTGAACATGAATAAAATAGTTTTATTCTATTCATCCTTACATTTCTGATATCTTTTCCTGAGCATTTGCTGACATGAACTTGCAATCGGGATAGAAACATAACAGTTTGTTATAAGCACACTCACAAACATCTCCATGTACGTAGGTCTAGCAGTCAAGTATAAGTAGTTTTAAAGTAGCACATCTGAGGAGTACAACATTTTCAAAATGAGAAGCTGGATATTCGAGAATTGTGTATAACCTGCATAACAACCAATTCATAGTTAAACTGTTTTATCTGGGAGGAAAAGGGCATTTTCAACCCTAGCATTCATTGGCAACACCTGATGAGAGAGAGAGAAAACAAAAAAGAGAGTATGGTAATTAGTGTTGAAATGTCTGCATATGATACACAGAACTACTTCACTCCTCACACCTCATGTTTCCTCAAATGTGGAAATGAGGATTCAAGAATCATTCTGAGTCTAGGACTCTAATTCTAGATATTTTATATGAATGATATGTACAGTAAGCAGAATGAGAAGAGGTGAAACAGATTCTCTTACACTGCTACATATTTCTTTCTATCTATTAACACTCTGAAATGTTTAGATTAATACACTTGTTAATATTCAATTTTTCAAAATAAATATTTATGCCAAATATCATAAATGTGTAGTTTCAAGAGTGTGTGCATCTACATACATGTGAATGAATGCACAAAGAATATAAATAAATTACATTTTTACATCTATGTCATATAAACAAAAATGTCATAAATTAGTAATGAATAGGATTGTATTCTGACTTCAATAGAAGGAAAATAAACTCTGTAAAGGTAACTTTTATTCATCTGATGTAATTGTCATCTCCAAGGCTTACTGACTCCATCTACTAGCCAACATTTAGTCCTGGACGATTCTGGCTTCTGTACAATCTAGTCTAGGTCTAGACTGTTCTCGCAGTTTCAGCCTGAACTGTTGAATTTGACCCCAATCTAACTCTGGCAATTTATTCTGCTCTTCTGGCACCTTCTCATTCTCTGGCTCCTTCTGTCTTCACCTTTGTCTTACCTTTTCTCTCTCTCTGCATCCTATCTCTGTACAACTGTCTTGACAAAATTGCCTTCTCCTTCTATCTCTGCCTCTGAGCTGCTGTCTTTGCAATTGCCTCTTTTTCTTCTGTTGTGAGAGTTGGACAATCCTATTCTATCAAATCATTCTCTGCTTTGTCATTTTATCTGACTTTCAATTAGACATCACTTTTGAACAGGGTGCTTCCTTCTACAAACTAACTTTACCTTTATTGTTTGGGATTAAGGGTGTGCACTAAGGGCATGTCTGCATTCTGACCAGATCACATAGACCTAGAAGGTGTTTGGATATGATCAGAGCAGCCATATCACTGGACTAAAATTTCTCTAAAAACTTTTCTTTTTGCTCTATATCGATTTATTTTTTTAAATTTATTTTCAAAACTCTTAATACTATAATGACAAAAGTCAGCCAGAAAGTCTTAAATCCATACAACATAAAAGATTTGACACATGAATTAATTATGTATATGAATTCTATGATAAAGTCTGGATACTTATTGTTTATTATTTTCTAACAAAAATGTATACTACTGGATAAACCATGAAAGTATCACACAATGAATTATACAGCCATGAAAACTGATTGCAATGCTTTATCTGCTCCTCCAAAGTAATAAATGAACTCCAGGATATAATGTTCTGCACATTACCATTGCTGCATAAAAGTCATAGAAATATAAAGTAAATATCTGTTTAAAAATAAAATAGTTATAACTTTACCTAATAGAGCTAAGACTATCAACACCTATCTTGATCATCATACCTTTTCATTGTGTGACTCTCTGAGAGGGAATGTTTATGAGCACATGAGAGTGGGAGTGTGTGTGTGTGTGTGTGTGTGTGTATGAGAGAGAGAGAGTATCCAAAGGGGAAATTAAAAAATAAAAAACAAACCTCAGAGGTACAGCAATTATTTCTTATCATCTGTTAAAATTTCTAAATAAGTTAAATGCTCTTAGTTCATGTGAGCTACTAAAATACTATAGCTATTTGAAAGATTTACAAATGAAAGAATTTCATTCTGTGAGTCCTAAGTTAAGGACCCATCAGATCCCTTGTTTGGAGACTGTATGCTTTTAAATTTATAGATTCTGCTTTCCTGTTATTTCATTATGAGGTCACTAATCTGAACCACAAAGGAAGAGTCTTCATGATGACTTAGCTAAGGTATTTCTTTCTCATGCTACCACCTTGAAATTTAGGATTTTGTAGTAGGGGTTTTATTTTTTTTAATTAAATTTTATTTTTATATTAATTACAAATTATTATTCACTTTGTATCCCAGCTGTAGTCCCTTCCCTTGTCCCCTTCCAATCCACCCTTCTTCCCTCATCTCCTCCCATGCCTATCTACAAGTCCACTGATAGGGGAGGTCCTCCTCCCCTTCCATCTGACCCTAGCTTCTCAGGTCTCATCACAATTGGCTGCATTGTCTTCCTCTGTGGCCTTGCAAGGCTGCTCCCCCCTTAGGGGGAGGTGATCAAAAAGCCAGCCACTAAGTTCATGTCACATACAACCCCTGTTCCCCTTACTAGGGAACCCATTTTTTAATGTAATCTATTTATTTTTATATTAATCACAGGTTAGGTACTTTGTATCTCAGTCGTAGCCCCCTCCTTCATTCCCTCCCACTCTCCCCATCCCTCCCTTATCTCCTCCCTGCCCCCCTCCAAGTCCACTCATAGGGTAGGACCTCCTCCCCTTCTATCTGACACTAGCTTATCTTGTCTCTTCAGGGCTGGGTGCAATGTCCTCTTCTGGGATCTAGCTAGGCTTTTCCTCCCAGGTGTGCATGGGGGAGGGTTGAAGAGCCAGCCATTGAGTTCCTGACAGAAATAGTCCCTGTTCCCCTTACAAAAGTACCCAATTGGATAGTGAGCTACATTGGGCCACATCTGATTAGGGGTTCCATCCATACATGGTCCTTGGTTGGAGAAACAGTCTCAAAAAAGACTCCTGTGCCTTGATCTATTTGTTCTTTATGGAGCTCTTATTCTTGCCAAGTCTTACTAACTCCCCCTGTTTTCATATTATTCCCTGCACTCTGCCAAAGGCTTGGTTGTGAGTCTTAATATCAGCTTTGATACATTGCTATGTAGAGTCTTTCAGAAGCCCTCTTTGGTATGCTCCTGTCCTGTTGCTTGTTTTCTCCTACATTCAATGTCCATCCCATTTGTCCATCTAAGCAAGCATTGATCATCCCAACCTGTGTCCTCCTTCTTGTATATCTTCCCTAGGTGTATAGATTTCTGCATGACCTTCCTATCCTATAGGTCTATATAAGTGAGTATATATCAAGTGTTTCTTTCTGCTTTTGGGATACTTCACTCAGTATGATCATTTCCAGGTCCCACCATTTGCCTGTGAATTTCATGATTTCCTCATTTTTAATTGCTGAGTAGGATTCCATTGTGTAAAAGTACATACTTTCTGTATCCATTCCTCGACTGAGGGACATCTGGGTTGTTTCCAGGTTTTGACTATTATGAATAAAGCAGCTACGAACATAGTTGAGCAAATGTCCTTGCTGTGTACTTGAGCATCTTTTGGATATATTCCTAAGAGTGGTATAGCTGGGTCTTGAAGAATCACTATTCCTAATTGTCTAAGAAAGTGCCAAATTCATTTCCAGAGTGGTTGTACAAGTTTACATTCCCACCAGCAATGGAGGAGGGTTCCTCTTTCTCCACAACCTCTCCAGCATGTGTTGTCACTTGAGTTTTTGATCTTAGCCATTTTGGTGGGTATAAGGTGAAATCTCAGGGTAGTATAGATCCATATTTATCACCGTGCACAAAACTAAAGCCCAAGTGGATCAAAGACCTCAACATAAAACCAGACACACTAAACCTGTTAGAAGAAAAACTGGGGAAGATCCTAGAACTCATTGGCACAGGAGACTACTTCCTGAATAGAACACCAACAGCACAGGCTCTATGATCAACAATAAATAAATGGGACCTCATGAAAATGAAAAGCTTCTGTAAAGCAAAAGACACTGTCACCAAAACAAAACGACAGCCTACAGACTGGGAAAGGATCTTTACCAATCCTATTTCTGACAGAGGGCTAATATCCAGTATATATAAAGAACTCAAGAAGTTAAAAAGCTACAAATCAAGTAATCCAATTAAAAAATGGGGTATGGAGCTAAAAAGAGAACTCTCTGTAGAGGATTATAGAATGGCAGAAAAACACTTAAGGAAATGCTTAATGTCCTTAGCCATCAGAGAGATGCAAATCAAAACAACCCTGAGATTTCACCTTACACCCACCAGAACGGATAGGGAACCCATTTTATGACAACAAAAATTTCAATCCTCAGCATAGTTCTGAATACATAGAGACTGGATTGGGGAAGGGATTCTGGTTCCAGTGGCATCTGAGATCTTTAGTACACTTTGCTTGCTTTGGATTTTCTTTTTTGTTATTGTTTGCTAATTTATTTGCTCTTTTGTTTTTAAATAGTATCTCAATAAACTAAAGCCAACGACTAGGTATAACAATAATCTCTAACTCAGTGTCTTCTTAATTTAGAACAATGAAGAGAAAATGCTCTCTAGCTTTGTAGGAATTATTTTTTTGGAAAAGCATGTGAGAAAATCATGTCTTTTTTTCTCACCATTCTTTGACTCCTGGCCAAGAACACAGACCTGCCCTAACTAAGGGCTAGTCTGCAGAGAATTCTCTTGACATATACACCATACAGCCCATGGGGTAAGACTAGTTTAGAAGCAGGGGACTACACAAGTGCTATGGGAACATGGAGAAAGAATGTTGGGCACCCATCATGGTGAGGGGTGAATTCTTAGCTATAACAAGTGGGCTCTGAGGGGAATGTGAGCTCTAAGTGAGGCTAAGGGGCTCAAAAACAGCTTATATAGAAAACCCATGAACTCAGTGGCTGGCTCTTTGATCACTTCCCCCTGAGGGGTGGGGAGCAGCCTTATCAGGCCACAGAGGAAGACAATGCAGACAGTCCTGCTGAGAACTGATAGGCTAGGGTCAGATGGAAGAGGACTGGGGGAGGGGCATGGGAGGAGAGGAGGGAATGAGGGTGAGATTGGGAGGGTGTTACAGCTGGGATACAGAGTGAAGAAAATATAATTAATGAAAAATTGATTAATTAAAAATAAAAAGAATGCATGTTCTCAAATTAAAAAAAGAAAACCCACCAGCTTTTACCGTCATTGATGAGAAATAAGGAGATGTTTAATGATTGAAATGGCAGCTCATTCTCCAACCCCCAACCCCACTCCCCAACCTCCATCCCCTACCCCCAAAATTAAAATGAATAGACCAAAGAGCAGGTGAAAACCAAAATGTGAGAAACCAAAGCAGCCAAGTCCAACCTACTTTCTTTGCATCTAGAGAATGAAAAGGAAAGAGATAAAGAAAAAGCATCTTGCCCTGGGATATCGCTTGGTTTCTGAGGTCAACAGTGCAGGGGGGTCAACAGCAACAATAAAGCTCGTTTCTGAGACGAGGGTGCCAGTTGCTAAATAGGTGCTGATTGATCTTGGAACATCTGAGGCCTGAGAGGACCATTGGAGAATTTATAAGTGTAGGTGCATAGTAAATAGCATCAGAAGGCTTTGTTATTGTTGTTGTTTTGTTTTTGTTACTGTTCTCTCTCTCTCTCTCTCTCTCTCTCTCTCTCTCTCTCTCTCTCTCTCTCTCTCTCTTTTCTTACTCCTGTCAACTCATCTATCTTCACACTTTTATGAGGGACGTTGCTTATGTGCCCTCTCCACCACAGATCCATCAGATGCCTGGCCAGTCAAGGCTATGTTGATGGTCACTGTCAAAGTGCAGGACAGCCAGAATGCTCCTATAGTAGCTGAGGTGGGTGTCGCTTAGGCTGCGCAGAAGGTTGCAATGGCAGCTAGGCTTCACCTTCACTGAAATCTCCCCGCAGCCCTACATCTCCTACCATAGGCAGAATCAGCAAGTCCAAAGCAGGACACTGCAGAAGCTGATGCCAGCACGGAGCAGACACAGGGATCAGTAGTGCATCAGCAGGGATTCCACTGCTAGCATCTGACTGATTGCTCCCTCCTGCCGCTAGCCTCCAACAGCAGGCTAGTTGTGTTTTATCTTTCTATCAAACTAAACATTAAAAAAAAAAAGCTATTCACCACTGCATTATATTTTCATAGTTTGATATTTACTATTGCTTCCAATTAAATTTTCAAAACTGTCATTTTATGTGAAATCACATCCTCTCAAATGCATGAGAAACTGAAAGCTCCATTACCCTCATCTATCCAAAGGTGACATGGGAGAAGCCCAGAAGAGCTAAAAAATGTTTCTAAAAGCATCTGTTTTCTGTGATAATTTTGGTTCCTAAAGTTGGCCTAGAACTCTGGTCTCTATAATCTGTTTAATGTTTAAGTGTATTAATGTTAAGCCATTAAACCGAGAGAAAAGTCGTTATGAATGATAACTCCCAAATCAGGCTGTGACCTGCTACACCTCAGTGGATTTGGTAACCTGATCTTTTCTCATTCCGGTATAACCTCAGAATCTCTGCTTCATTTAATTCTTTAAAGCTTAATTAAAGGCAGTATGAAAAGCCAAAAATAATAAAGATTAAATTTCCTTTTATAGTCTATAATGTAGTGATATCCATTTGAGGGAATCTGGAAGTTTTGGGCTCTAAATAGGAATGCGACTCATGAAAACGTACTGACTCTGAGCTCCATTTTGCAGAGGGAAACTCTGCTAATCTGTTGTTTGGTTGTGCTAGAAATATCAGGATTAAGCATCAGAAAAATTGCATATCAGCCATACAATGTTCTTTTATCCACCTCTCTCCTGCTCCACGGCTGTGTTTAAGCTTGATAAATTGACTCCATTGTGCTGTCAAACACATAATTGTGCAATGTGGTTTTCACGGAATGATGCAGGCATTTCAGTAATGTAGTCAAGATGAGAGAACTGACTGTCAGTGAGTTGAAGGGCAGATTAACCTTGAAGAAATCTATATGATACAGAAATAATGGGCTGGGCTTATGGATCAGTGTTAGAGCTCTTACTCTGCATGTATAAGGTCTTTGGCTCCATCCCTGGTACTGTTAAAAAAGAAAAAGAAAAGAAAAAGAAAACATAATGGTTTATTTGTTAAGTAATTGTAACCTGAATTAAGTGCCAGAGATTTATAAAAATTGATGCGTAAGAGGTATTCTATATATGACATGCGTTCAATAAATATTTTCCTCAACCAATAGATGAATGTATGAGTAAATTAAATAAGTATTGTGGGAGGCAGACAAACAAATTTTTAATAATAATACATTTATTGAAAATCATTCCAGGAAACAATCTGAATAAAACCTCACCATTTGTGTTCTCTTCAGCAGCACATATACTAAGATTGGGATGAAAAAGAAAATTAGTATGAACCCTGCACAAGAATGACATACAAATTTGCGAAGCATTCCATATTAAAAAATAAATATAAACTCCATCATTTTTATTGATAAATAAAGTATGGTTATTCACTTATTTGTTTGAGATAGACATGTAAATATGTAATCATACTTATTAGAATAACTGATTTTTCTGAAACCAAATACAGCTGTAAACTATCACAATAAACCTATTTGAGTCATAGGAATAATTTGGAGGGTATGGTTTTGTTTTTTAGATAGAGTTTCACTAATTACCAATGGCTGGCCTATTTATACCAGGCCAGATTAGAACTCTGGGAGATCTGCATCTGAGTGTTAGGATTAAATGAACCATCACTGTAGACAGACCACACAGAGAACATTTTTTAAGACTCAAAAGTTCCCTGGAGGCTTGTACACTGAAGACAGGAGTGAGAGACTCAGATTATACAACCTAGGGTTAAATACATTCAACTAGAGCATGCCTTGAACTTCCCTCACAAGTCCATAAAACACCTCCCTCCTGTTCTATTTCCCTGATGTTTGTGTCATATGTGCTGTCTCACCCATCACAAAAGTTGAAGTTCATTTTGCTTACATGTTAGATTTACTGCTTTAGCTTGTCTTCAACATAAATTCGGCTTTAATTGTTATACACAATAAATATATTTTGTTTGTGTTAAAACATCAATATTTCCTATCATAGTGCTCCCCTCTCTCAAAATCACATTAATCCATGGCCTTGTCAGTTTGAAGCCGGAGTTCCTCTGTCCTTCCTGACATTGACACACAGGGCTCTCTATATTGTATTTATTCCCCTGTGGAGAGTCCAACTCTCTTCCCTCTACATCTCTTCATGTCCTGTATCCTTTATCCTCCCTATGCATTTCCTGACAGCTAGCCCACTAATGTTTATCCAAAAACATGGTTCCTAGGAAGTCCTGTCAGCATTCCTGGGCATTCTATTCTACTCTTTGCTGCTGAAGCCTCCTGCTGTCAAGCTAGTGATGGAATTGAAGTCTCTTTAGTGCCAGGAAGATGTGCATGTAGTCTGAGGTTTGTTTGTTGTTGTTGTTGTTGTTGTTTTTTAATATTGAATAAATAGGAGAATTGCTTCTCAAAAATACAATGTTAGGATTGTTTACATTTTGAAAGAGCAAATTTTGACAATATTTGCTTTCTGTACTAATGCATAGTAATAGCATGGTCACTTATCAGATGAAATACCGCTAAGAATTTTTTATACTTTTTTTCTTTCTTAGAATATCCTCCCTGTTTCATTTTTTCTTTCTTTCTCATGGTCTGCTTTTTACTTTCATGTCCTACAAACACAGGAAGACACACACACACAAATACCTGTTCATAAATGCAACCTCTTAAATTGAGAATAAGAGTAAAAATTTTTTCATCAAAAATGAGCTCTGCAACAAGACTTACCAATACTCTCAGTAGGTTTTCTTTCTACCCCTACTAAGGTAAGGAAGGGTGAGACACAGATGGGTTATTAATTTACCACATGTGGATGGGTTTATGAAATTAAGCAGCTAAGTAACTCCTAATGCTCTTGACTACCTCATCTCGTACAGTCTTGCTGCTATATATTTCAGACATGCTATGCACCTACCCACGGCTCCATAGTGATTTCTGTAGAATTGGCTATTGCCAAATATTTTCTGACATTGATGAATAGATACCAGGATATTTCACAGAGTTGTGGCTGCAATAGAAAAAAATTCTTGAGGAAACAGAAACAAACAAACTAATAAATGTGTAATTTGAAGACCAATCTCTTTTGTTAAGTATCTGATAAAAATTAGCATAGTATTTCCTGGTGGCAAAACATGATTTCTACCCTGAAACAGTAGGTACCCATGTAGGGAAAAAGCTCAAATTACACAGGCACAGGGACAGTTAGGGCACCATAAGAAAACTGCATGTGGCATAATGCACAGTCAGGAATAGAGGAAAAGAAAGAACATTTTAAAGAACAGACTGATTAGACTCAGTCAAGGTAAATATCAGGTTTCCACTCTAAAGTTGCTTAGTGCAGCATCATCTTCCCAGGGAGAAGGAAATAACAAAAGATCCTATTATCAACATGGGAAGCTAGCACTTAGCTTCTGTGGAAAGTGTGAGTGACAAAAGATCTAAACAACTTGATGGTTGCAACTGTCCTTAAAACATATGAGAAGTTCTCATTACCTCAGGTTGGATCCCTATCTGTTGTGAGAGGTTCAAAAATTTGGAGTTAATTCTTGGGACTGGGGCAAAGTCACCAGAGCACAGTTCTTTCAGAGCAGCGGTCCAGCAGTCCCCCACCCAGATTAACCTTGGGATGTGACTAGGGTCATGTAGCCCCTAAGGAAGCCTATGGAATGTGTTAACTCCCTCCCCCTTGCTACAACCTAACCTGCAAGTAACAGGGCAGGTATCCCCAGGTAGCCAGATCTGACCATTTGCAGTTTTGGCGCCTGAAAACAAGCCAATCCTTTTAAGGTCAACTCCCCTAAGGACCCTTTCACCCAATCCTATAGTGCCAAGACTTGCACTTCCCTACTTTCATTTTTGCCCCCTTAAAAACCCTGTTCCCCCAGAGTTGGGGGTCGCTTGCCTCTTTGTTCAAAGGCCCTCGCGTGTTTTGCATTGGACTCAAAGCCTGTTGGTCATTTGGGGACTCGCGATCTGGGTATTTCAGTTGAACTACAAGATTTAACCAAAAGATTTTACCCATTAGCTATTGTGTGCTGTAAATGTCTCAAACTAAGCTCCACCAATTAAGTTCTGAATTGGTAATGTCAAAAATGTGTCTTCTGCTAGGTCTTCATGATCATAAGGAGGGAATATTAAGATCAAAAACCAAACATTCAGACAGAAGGAGATCTCATGAGGGCACAAGTCAAAGCTGTTCGAAAGCTTGCTCAATTGTCAGAGTGTTTTTGGGGAAAAAAAAAACCAACTCATAACATTTGTTGGGACTGTGGGCTATAAATCTGGTATATGTTAGACTCCTAGATTTGAGGTCAGGAAAGGTTTTCCTACATTCCTCCTACTCCTTCACAACCAAGGCCTTCCCTTTGCACCCAAGTTTCTTCCTTATACACACAATTCTGTAAAATTGATAATGTAAAAATTCGGTTACAAGAGGCTATAATATTAAATTAATCTCTATACTTTATTCACTCAACAATAGTTAGGGGGAGAAAAAGAGGAAAGACAAAGCCAAGAAGGCAGGGTTTACTTAGAATCAACCACCCCATTAGAAAACAACGCAACAAAAGCCAGTATGTATTTTTAACAAATAAAATAGTTTTCTCCATTTTCTAGATTTTTCAGGTTAAAAAAAATTGGCATTTTATTAGAATGAAAATCATTGGTTACCAACATTTTATTCATTATGTGATAAATGTATAACTTTCCCCAGAGGTACTTGCACTTTTGGTAATATACTCTGACAACTTGGAAGTCAGTGATGACAGATCTGTATGGCAGGATCCCTGATATCTGACACATAGTTTTATTTCCCCAACACACATTTACTGGAATTCTTTCAGTTAAGTATGCTCATGTCACCATTTCTATCCAACAAATAGAGCAGATATGACAAATGTCAGTCTTGGCCTGTGCCAGTAATATTTCCAAGGGTCCTTCTCCAGGCACTCACCATTGCAATCACCTTATGGAGGCTATGGGAGTAGATAGCCACCTGCAACATGATACAGAGGCAAAGAATATGAATGTGTGTTGTCTAAATATAAGGCCTGTAATGTGACACCATCAAATTCTTGTGTTAATCTATCAAGACTTCTGCAGATTTTTTTTGCAATGTATTTTAGCTTAATATGGAAGCACATGGAGCTACTTTTTAAAATTTATCATCATCATTATTATTTATTACAAGTTATTCACTTTGTATCCCAGTTGTAGCCTCCTTCTTCATCCCCTCCTATTTCCACCCTCCCTCCTTCTTTCTCCCTTATCCCTCTTCCCTAGTCCATTGAGAGGTGAAGTCCTCCTCCCCTACTCTCTGATCTTAGCTCACCAGGTCCCATCAGAACTGCCTGAATCCTTTTCCTCTGTGGGCTGGCTAGGTTGCCTCACCAGGGGATGTCATCAAGAAGCAGGCAACAGAATTCATGTCAGAGACTGCTTTTTCTCCTCTTACTAGAGAACCCTCATGGGGAAGTGAGCTGTCTATGGGCTACATCTGAGCAGGGGTTCTAGGTCCTCTCTATGTTTGGTATTTGGTTGATTCATCAGTCTCTGCAGTCCAACACCCCTTACCCCATGCCCTTTATTTGTGTTCTCTCTCTCTCTCTCTCTCTCTCTCTCTCTCTCTCTCTCTCTCTCTCTCTCTCTCTCTCTCTTTCTTTCTTGGTTTCCTTGTGTGGTTGTTGTCCCTTCCGGGTTCTTTTTTTTTTTTTTAACACTACTTCTTCATCCTGTTTCTGACAATGATAGGTCAAAGAAAGAACTTAATCTATTCAACTTAATTGTGATGTCTTAGTAATTTTCCATGAAAGAATTCAAACTCCAAAACAACCTATTCCATTAATCTTCCTTGAAATTGAACCGCAGTTAGAAATAAACAGAGGAAGACAATGCAGCCAGTACTGGTATGACCTGATAGGCTAGGGTCAGAGGGAAGGGGAGGAGGACCTTCCTTATCAGTGAACTTGAGGAAGGGCATGGGAGGACATAGGGATTGAGGGTGGGGTTGGGAGGAGATGAAGGATGAGGGAGGAGGCTACAGCTGGGATAGAAAGTGAATAAACTGTAATTAATTTACAAAAAGAAATAAAGAGAAAAATGGGCTTTTTAAAACGGAAGTAGGTAAGCTGGGTGTCATAGCTAATGCCTGCAATCACAGCACTTGGGGAAGCAGAAACAGAAGAACTAAGAGTCCAATGTTTTTCTCAGCTACTTGATAAATTCAAGACTAGCATGGAACATTTGTCCTGGCTCATGAAAACATCAGAGAAAAAAAATTTTAGAATAAGAAGACATATTCATATGTGCCACAATCTTTTTCTCCTTAAATTTAGAAGATTTTTCTTATTTACAGTATTTTTATTAACATAGAATTCCATACAATGTGTCTTGATCATTTTTATTCCCAGATAGCCCTAAGACCGTTCCCATTCCTGGATTCTTTTTAATTTGTACATAAGTAGGTTCATTGGTCAATGCCAGAAATTTGGGGGGGGGGTAATTAATTTCATTTTATTTTTTCTAATTGAAGTGGAATTACCTTATTTGCTCCTTCTTCTACCCCTTCCCATGATGCTGCTTCCCCCATTCAAATTCATGTCTTGTTTTTCTTTAAACATCATTGCTTCTTTTTTCAATTTTTTTCTTCCTTATTACATTAGCAGCACTGTATGTATTGTCTTTATTCAGGTCTTGTTTAGGAAGCCATTTTGTTTGGGTCTTATGGGTAGATCTTCACTGACATTTTTAGAAGACATAATCTCACAGCAGATTTTATGCTCCTCTGATCCTTACAGTCTTTCTACCTCCTTTTCTGTGATGTTCTCTGAGCCTTGGTTGTAGAAGTTGCGATTGGCGATACAGTCATTGGAACTGAACACCCTCAATGAATAGTTCTCTTAATTTTGAAGAGAACTGGTTTTGTGGTTGTTTTGTTTTGTTTTGTTTTCTTGTCTGTTGTATAAAGCTTTTCTTGATCAGAGAATGAAAGCTACACTTATCTGTAGGTATAACAATAAGAATTTAGAATACAGTTATGAATTATGCTAGTTCAGTAAAGGGCTGCTACTAGGTTTTCCTCTGAGATCCACAAGTTCACTTGCGCTGGATAGTAACTATGTTCCCAGTAGCAGGCAGGATTTTCTTCTTGTTGAGGAAGCCTAAGTTCAGTTAGACAGCTTCTGATTGTCAACAAGATCTGAGTGTCACAACATTAAGTATATCTTGGCCTGCAGGTCATTGTTGTAGTTCATAGGTATCACACCTAGGAAGATTATATGGTTTATTTCTCTCTTGAAAGCTTGCATACCACCTTACACACACACACACACACACACACACACACACACACACACACATTATACTTCCTAGAGAAGACTTTCAGGTCAGATCCAACTTGGATTCTCCAAGTGCTGTGTCCTAAATGTATGGTGTTTTCAACAATGGAGACTTATCTTTAGTGAGAGGAAACCAATGGCAATGCCAATAGACTATAATGTTTTGGGAATCTCTTAGAGTCTTAGGGGAGCATTGTCAGCCCAAGTGACATAACTTTATTTAAACTGCATGTGTATACACACATGCTTATATGTATTATGTGTAAATTTACATAATAAAATGTTCATTGGTTCTTTGTGGCTTCCCTGGTGTTATACTTTCCTCATCTACCTTTTTCTATATTGACTTTTGTCTTAGTGAATAATCTGCTGTGAGGAGACAGAATTACCAAGATAAATTTTATAAAAGCGAACATTTCATTTGAGTCTTACAGTTTCAGAAGCTTAGTCCATTATCATGGTGAGAGTATGATCATGGAGCAGGACCTGATAACTGTGTCTTGATCTGCTGGCCAAGAGAGAAAGACTGGCCTGGGATGGGCTTATAAGACCTCAAAGCCCATCTGCAGTGACACATTTTCTTCAAAAAGGACACAGCTTACAATGTCCCTCCACTCATTTGAAATAGTTGTATTCTCTAGTGGCACAGCATATCACTATATGCACTTATCCTGTGGAGGGATATTCTTATTTAGGCTAAAACAACCTGTCTCCCCCAGTGAAAGTCCCTCCACCCTGTGTTCTTCTCATTTAACCATTTGTATCTTTTGTATCCTACTCTTCCTCTCTCCTACACTATCTTTTGTCAACTGTCTTAATCTTTAGGCTTTCACAATCTTCCTGTCTCCAATTCAGCCGTGTTTCATTTCTGGAGCCTTAAGTGTAGGTATTGTGTTGTAAATTTATTAAGTGAGAGCAAGTACCCTATGGGTGGCCAAGCTCTTTATTTTGAGCAGTTGCGACTTTCTGCAATGGTCTCAGTCAGCTACAAAAACAAAGGTATTCTTTGATAATGTATGAGAGGTACACTTGTCTCTGGATTTAAGGATAGGTATTCAGAACATAGTTACAGATTACACTTGTCTAGCAAAATGGCAGTTCGAGATTCTCCACTAGATTTGGCATCTTCATCAGCCACAGGTAGATGCCGATATTTATAGTGTAAGACATGATCACCTCCTATTAATGGACCACATATCCACCGATACTATGGGAAAACAACAGCATATAAGTACATTATTAAACCTATCAGAATATCATGCTATGCTAGCTATTCACTGTTGTGATGTGTTGGAGTTATTGATGGATATGACTGCTGACCGTTTTTCTCCTTTGAAAGCTTGCATGATTCCTTCCAAAATTCTGGGTACTAGTCCAGTTTGAGGAAGCTTATATGTTAGATCCAGACCAATTCACCGAAATCCTGTATCCAAGTATGTGTGTGTGTGTTTTCAGCAATAAGTCATTATTTACTTTCTCTAATACATCAAGGGAAACAGGTATGGTCTATACTTTTAAGGTGTCTGTTAGATTGCCCTGACCAGAACCTGGAAAAGGAGTTTCCTACCTATACCTGCCTCTGGGACTTTTGTTGTTTCTGTACTTTTAGGACGAGCAGTGTCAACCCAATTCAAGTAATACACACACACACACACACACACACACACACATATATATATAAAATGACATACATTATAATATATATAACTTGAATATATATAATAGATTTTAATATGTAATACTTATGTAATTATATATAATACATATATTGATTACTTACATTACATATATTACATATACATGTACATATACATATATATGAAATATGTGTGTATGTGCATAGATATTTAGAGTATATGTAACTTTTATTAGGCATAATATAATTTCCTATATTTGTACTCTTTTATAACAGAAGAGCATGATTTTAGTAAAGCCATACATGATCATAGTAAGTAACATATGCATTATGAAATAATTTTGGTCACAATATATTAGGAAACTAATATAACTAAACTATTTCATGAGTTAAATCAGCTGCCTTGGATACTATCATTTCACCATAGGTTGAGAAAGACTTTGTATAAAGAGTGGTATTCACTTGCTTGCCATGTCTTCTGAGAAAAAAAAAAAAAAAACGTAATCTGTAATTTCTTGATTCAAGAATTCCTGATAAGAGATGTTCTCATAGGAATTCTCAAACAGGTGTAAAACTTAATAGGATTCTCCAAAGAAGCTTTTCACAATCATACCACTTGAAAATTTGTCAGCATTCAAATCTTTAATGACAAAAATAGAACACACATCACTGAAACAGAAAATAACAAGCCGCAATCCCTTAGAAACCTGGACTATTGGGATCTTACGGGAGACAAAGAAATTAATGATCCATGGACATCCAATAATGTTCAGATTTATATGTACAGGAAGATAGTAATATAATTAAACAGAGATACTTAGAAGATATTAAGACTGTTGGGGGAGGGCTGTCAATTCTGTAAATAATCCAGTTAAAATGTTATTTTGTAATCAACAGAGATTCTTAGAATGTCTTGTATGAAAACCATATCTAAAAGTTATCCCCTTACAGCTTCATGGGAAAATGGACCCAAGAGCTATTTGTTGGCATATTTACACCAACATCCTATCTAGTTCATTATGATAAGAATTTTTAACAACATTTCAAAGATGGCATTTATTTATTTTAATAACTCACAATTTATTTAAGGGTAAAACTGAAATATTAAAATAGATGTTAAAGGATAGAATAGCTTATGCAAAGGAACCAAATTGATGTGAGAGGAAGATATCTCCTTGATTCCCTTCATCTTGTATTTAAAATTAACAAATCTGCAGCCATTTAGTAAAAACACATTTCTAGCACAAAAAAAAGTTCATACATAATTTTCACTTCCATGTGAAACTCTTACACCCAGTCAGTTTAATTATCTACAACCCTTGAGTGACATTTTAAATCCTCTCTGGCTCACTGAGAAATGGTGTAAAATAAAACGAAGTGCTGTACTCATTAAAATGTCAGCAATATTTTTCAAGTCCAAACAGTAAGATATATTTTCAATGCATCATCGTCATCATCATCATCATCATAATAATATCAGGAGGGCATAATTAGCAACCATTTAAATGAACAATTGTTATAAATTATTCAAGTTGTTTGTGCCTAGCATCTTAAGAGCAAAATTAATTTTAAGTTCATCTGTGGTGAGCAAGAATGCAAATTTGGTAGAAATGTAAGGAGTTTATTTCATGTTTTACACGTAATGTAGCTGCAGGTGTTTTGACAGGACACATCAAATGTTATTAACATTGACAGAATATTATTACAGGTAACTTTCAAATATGTAGCAGCATGGCAGTTATTGTCTTCTTGTGTCTTCACAGTAGTTACAAGATTACAGAAGTGGAGGGGAGGGCTTCATTTTATAGCCATATTCTGATTTATCTATCTTAACTTTTAGCCAAGATCTTGAATATTAATCTCATATTTATTCATCACCAGGCTCTCCTGCAGTGTCCTCAAAGGAGCTGAAAGGATCATTCTCAGCATCCATGAATAAGACAAGTAGATGAATAGCTCTCTTCAGCAGCGATGTCCATGAGTTTGTGAGGGATAGTATTGGTCCAAACGCTGACATACTGAGCCAGCAAATTCTGTGTAAAACATGGCAGACTGGCATTATTGGCATTCCTTCTGCCAAAGGACTAGCCTGTTTTAGCAGACACTCTTTACTCTGGAGGCATATTTTCCACTTAACTGAGTAGAATTCTGAAATAATTACAGTAACTTTAGTGTCACCAAACTAGTCAGTAAGTAGGTTAAACACTGCAGAAAAAAAAAAAGAAATCTTAAAAATGGAAGATTGAATTATATGTTGTTCATACAAAACAAATATTTTTAAGATACTGTAAAGTTAAACAAAAAATCTAGGAAAATATTTCTTGAACAAATTTAAAAAGTAAAAATTTCTTATAAAAAGGCAAAATTATTAATCAGGGAGTGTCTTGACTATTTTTATGTTAAGTTGAAACCTATACAGAAGCTAGAGTTATCTGAGATGAAGGAAGCTAAATTCTGAAAATGCCTCTATAAGATGTGGCTATAGACAAGCAAGCCTGGAGGGCATTTTATTAACTAGCTATTAATGTGGGAAGGCTCACCCATTGTAGGTTTCTGCACAGCTGCGCAGGTGGTCATGGGGTATAAGAGAAATCAGACTGAACAATCCATGAAGAGCAATTCAAGAAACACCACTCTCTCTAAGGCTTCAGCATTAGACCCGCCCTTCATGATTCTTCCCTGATTTCCTTCAATAATTGACTGTTACCTTGTAATGTAAGCAAAATAAACCCCTTTCTACTTTGTGATGGCATTTCATCCCAATATTCCTAAGAAAAGAAGCAAATAAAATTCTCTTATCTGATTAAGTTGAATTTCAAAAATTATCTAGTTTCCATGAAGAAAAAGAAACAACTGGCCCAAATTGAGACTCAATTCAAGGGAGAGAGCCAACTCTTGACACTATTAAAAATATTTTGATATGTTCACAGACAAAAGCTGTCCTCTGGGAGGCTCCAACAGCAGATCAAAACAGATGCTGAGACTCACAGCCAAACACTGGACAAACAGGAAGTATTATAAAAAAAAAAAGTAGGAGGAAGAATAGAAGGACCTGAAGGTACCAGGAGCTCCACAAAATGACCAACATATCCAACTAAATAGGGCCCAGAGAGACTTGGAGAGAGTGAAACACCAACCAAAGACCATGCATAGACTGGACCTAGCCCCCTACACAGTTGTAGCAGATGGGCAGTTCAGGCTTCATGTGAGTCCCTAGCAAAGGGAGAAGCTGTCTCCAACATTGACTCTGTTGCCTGCTTTCTGATCACTATTCCCTAGGAGGGCTGCCTAGCCAGGCCACAGAGGAAGAAGACACAATCTGTCCAGATGCAACGTGATGAGCTGGTGGGGGTCTGGGAGAATACCCCTTATCTGAGGAATAGGAGAGAGGGGATGGGAAGGGGGAAGGTGGGACCAAGAGGAAGGAAGGGGTGGTGGTGGTTAAGATCGGGATGTAAAATGAATCAATAAATTTTAAAAAGAAAAAGAAAGAAACAAGAAGTCAGGTATGGTGGTACATGCCTGTAATCCCAGCACTCAGGGAGACAAAAGCAGGAAGATCTCTGTAAGTTCAAGGCCACACTGATCTAAAAAGCAAGTCCAGGACAGACAAGGTTACACAGGGAAACCCTGTATCAAAAAACCAAAACCAAAACAAAACAAAGAAAAAAAACCAAACAATAGACTAAAAACCCCTCTACATGTTTTAACTCCTTAACATGTTCTTAATCATGTTAAGAACAAATCCACAGAATAGGAGTTAGCTTTTGGCAGCTTTACATCCGACAGAGGGTTTAAATCCAGAACATACCCCCCCCCAAAAAAACCCTCAAAAATAGTGTCAGGAAAACGAATGACCCAATCAAAGTATGAAGTAAAGATCTAAATTGAGTTCTCAATGGAAGAAATAAAAAAAAATAGCTAAGAAATATCTCAAAAAGTGTTTATCATTCATAGCAATTAGAGAAATGTGCACTTAAAAAACAGCTCAGATTTCATGTCACCCTAATCAGAATGACAAAATAAAACAAAATAATCAACAACAAAGGCTGATTAGGGGAACAGCCCACTCTGGAAATCAGTTGGCAGCCACAAAACCTTCTACCTTCAATTTGCCATGTCTCCCAGATGTGCGGAGCAGAAGGAGTGTCCAACAAATGAAAGGTCCAATTTGAGAACCATGTCATTAGACGGAGCTTATTCCTGACACGATTAATGACATTGTGTTATACCTATGACATCATCAGAAAGGCTTCACCCAGCAACTAATGGGAACAGATGCAGAGACCCACAGCCAAACATTTGGCAGAGCTTGGGAAATTCTGTGGCAGAAGGTGAGGAAGGGATTGCAGAAGCCAAAAGGATCAAGGATACCACAAGAAAACCTACAGAAACAACTGACATGGGCCCATAAGAGATCTCAAAGAACCTCCACAAAGAATCCTGCATGGGACTGACCCAGGTCCTCTGTGTGTGTGTTACAGTTGTGTAGCTTGGTCTTAATGTGGGTCTGCTAATAGCAGGACTGGGGGCTGTCTCTGACTCTATTACCTACCTTTTAGACCCTTTCCTTCTATGGGGTTGCTTGCCTACCCCAAATAGGAGAGAGACCATGAGGTAGAGATTTGAGAGGGAATAAATGTGCCACAATGTCCTCAAGGAAATGAGAAAAGTTTAGAAAGGAGCACTAGGGAGGGGGAGGAGGGGAATACAGAAGGAGAAAGGGAAAAGAGGGAAACATACCAGAGATTTTTGGTGAAGCTTCAAGAAATCATATTATCTAAATTATACATAATCTATATAAGTGCATACATGTATTTAACTTGAAGTTATGCTATTTGTTCTGACAATGTACAACCAAGAACCATACTCTAAGAAAACTCCATGTGCTAATCATGAGAAACCTCCTTTTGAGAGGATGGTCAGAGTAGCCCAAGAGAACCCCAAACGATTTAGGCTACTGCCCTTGCCCTTGGGTTCTTCTCAGAGGTTGAATATGAGCTCCTATAGTAAAGATACACGTAGGACACGTAACTCAAATTATTTGTGTTAAATCAAATGTTAAAGACTCCTATCTGTTGTCTAACTTATATAACACTAGAAAGTAAGCTACCAAGGGAGGAAAACAATGAATATTATTACCCAGATATGATTCCTACAAACTTCAGCAATGACCAGGATGGTAAGATATTGTAAATGTACAACAGAGGCACCGCATGTTGGTGGCATTTAGAATGTCACGAATTACATGGGATGAGTGAAGTCAAGATTCCTGGGAGAGAATATATTGCATCTTTGCTAGATCAGCATAATTCCTAAGCTATATTCTAAATTTAATCCTTATGCACACAGACAAGTAGCGCAACCATGATTCACCAAAGAAGTTTTTCTATATAGCAAGTGGAGACCGGTACAGAACAGCAAAATTAGACACAATGCAAAAACTATCAGCATATTGGGTGTCCAGCCCAGTGGATTCATCTCGAACACAGCTCCTGTGTCTGTGGCTTGGGGCATCACGGAAGAGATGGCAGAAAGATTGCTAAAAAGATTGCCAGAACACAGTTTGACAGCCCTTCTTAGAGAACCCTGCATGAACAATACCTGAACAATCACAAAGTCACAGCGGCAATATGCATGCTCATGTAGAAGGAGGAAAATGTCATGGGGTTTCCAGCTCTAAATAAGGTATGACAGGCAGCTAATTGTCCCCTGAGAGAGAGGAAAATTACTTTTTATTCCCCAGAAACGTAGTCCTTGATTTGTTATCAAATATAAAATTGCCAGCCCTAAGGTCATATACTGTAAAACAACAAATATAAATTTGTGTGTGTGCACACACATTCATAACAATATATATGTTGTGTATATAGAGACACTAATGTATATGTACATGTGTGTATTTACATGACATGTGCATATACACATGCATCATATACCTAACTTTGAAGGATAAGGCATGGGCTAAGCTAGACAGAAGAAAGGTAAACGAAAAAGAGATAAAATACTTTTATATTTGAAAACGTAAAAAATTAAAAAGTATAAATAATTATCAAAGAAAATACAAAAATAACATGTTTTAACATACAAAAATAAACATTTATAAAAAGTGATCAATGATATAAGACCTCAAATATTTAATTTTACATATTTGATGAATAACTTAAAACAATAAAAGTAAATGCAATATTAAAACACACAGCATCAACTCATAAATCTAAATGAGTATGGAATAAAAACATAATATAATTGCAGTAACAATCCTGGTTTATTCATGATGTTACTAAAAAATCAATTGAATAATTACTAAGTTAGAAATATACCATTATGAGCATATATTAATCTATCATTGCCATATATTTCTTATAATAATCTCTTTAAAGTTTAATATCATAAATATATCGTAATCAATGTAATATTGATTTCCAGAGTGGTTGTACAAGTTGGCATTCCCACCAGCAATGGAGGAGGGTTTCTCTTTCTCCACAGCCTCTCCAACATGCGTTGTCACTAGAGTTTTTTATCTTAGCTATTCTGGAGGGTGTAAGGTGAAATCTCAGAGTCATTTTGATTTGCATCTCTCTGATGGCTAAGGACGTTGAGCATTTCTTTAAGTGTTTTTCTGCCATTCTATAGTACTCTACGGTCAGTTCTCTTTTTAGCTCCATACCCCATTTTTTAAATTGGATTATTTGGTTTCTTGCTTTCTAACTTCTTGAGTTCTTTATGTATACTGGATATTAGCCCTCTGTCAGAAGTAGGATTGGTAATGATCCTTTCCCAATCTGTTGGCTGTCCTTTCGTTCGGGTGACAGTGTCCTTTGCTTTACAGAAGCTTTTCAGCTTCATAAGGTCCCACTTAT
>CM053759.1:40949266-41008580 GCA_028658305.1 Pachyuromys duprasi | reverse complement strand
GCCCTGGGCTTGCTGCTAAGGGCTCTCCCCTGGAATGGGGATTTGGCGCCTCCTTCTGTGCCGGGGGCTGTGCACAATGGTCTGAGATGATATTTGGGGCACACACAGTGGGTTTGGGTTGGTGTGCATCCGCTGTATGCATGCCTGTCTGAAATGGTGCATGAGGCCTTCTCTGTCTGGCCCGTGGACAGACACCGGAACTGGGGATTTTGCTTGTGGATGCGTGCAGCTTTCGCCCTCAGTGTGTGGTCTGGTCAAGATGGTCCCCAGATCCTCTCAGGCTGTGGTGGTTCTGGCGATCTGTGCGTGCCTGCTGCACACCCGTGGGTTGAGGCAGAACTTGGGTTCCTCCCAGACCCGCGGACTCACACACTGACTGAGTTTTTGCTGGTGGAAGCATTAGGCGCGCTCTCCTGCAGTGTGCGGACTGGTCAAAAAGGTTCCCCAATCCACTCAGTCTGGGGAGGTTCCGGTGATTGGTCTGAGCCTGCAGCATACCCGCGGGTTGAAGCAGAACCCCGGTGCAGTGTGAGCTCGCAGGGTGCAGTTCAGTGAAAACGGCACCTGGTTCCTCCTGAGACTGCCCGGGAGACTGTGTGATCCAGTCTATTATGGTGGGTGAGGGCGCCCAATGAGGCTGCTCATTCAGATCAGAGCTGTGCGCCGTTGGCCACTGAGAAATTTTTCCAGGTAATAATCCAGGTGTCCCTAGGGTTTTCCCACTTGATTTTCTCACCGTAGGAGTTCTGCTCACCTGGCACTCACAATGCTGGTGTTTTAGGTCCCAGAGTTCAGTCTCCTGGTTGTTGCATTGTTTCTGCTCTCCTACTCCTCAGACACAGTGTTCTCTAGTGGCAGCCATCTTCGAATCCAACAATTTTCATTTAAAATGATTTATCTCTAAAATACCAACTGTGCTTTTGAACAATTATATTAATTTTTAGTTGCTTTTGTTCATTAAATATATTTTAACAATGTCAAACTATATTTCCATCCTGAGATGAAAGAATGTGAATAACACTTAATTGACATGATACCTAAGCTTGGCTAGGTCTTTTTAGAGAGTATTTTAAATACATAACGCAGTGAAAAAGTTTGCAGGTATGCAGAAATAAAAAGTGAAAAGGGGGAGAGACAGACAGAGACAGAGATGGAGACAAAGACAGACAGAAATAAGTTTCCCTGATTAGTATCATTTGTACTTGTTAAGGTGTGAATTCCTTTCATCATTGTACATTCAATTGTTTACAACAAAGATAACAATTGTTTACCTTCTTTAGGAGTAGAGATTTTCATATGTTTATCCTATATTAGATGGCTAACATACACTTATGAGTAAGTATATACCACATGTGTCTTTCTGTTCTGAGTTACCCCACTCAAGATGATCTTTTCTAGTTCCCACCATTTGCAAGCAAATTTCATCATTTCCTTGTTTTTAACAACTGAGTAATGTTCCATTGTGTAAATGTACCACAATTTCTGTATCCATTTCTCAGTTGAGGGACATCTAGGTTGTTTCCAAATTCTTGGCTGCTATGAACAGAGCTGCTATGAATATGTTTGAGCAAATGTCCTTGTATAGTTGCGCATATTTTGTATATATGCTTAGGAGTGGTATAGCTGGATCTTGAGGGAGCACTATTCCGAATTATCTGAAAAAGTGCCAGATTGAATTGCAAAGTCATTCTACAAGTTTATATTCCCACCAGGAATAGAGGAGGGTTCCCTTTCTCTACATCCTCTACAGCATATGTTGTCACTTGAGGTTTTGATTTTAGCCATTCTTATGGGTGTAAGGCAAAATCTTAGGGTTGTTTTGATTTGCATCTCCCTGATGACTAAGGAAGCTGAATATTTCTTTAAGTGTTTCTCCGCCATTCGATATTCCTCTGTTTGAGATTCTCTGTTTGAAAGCTCTGTACTTCACTTTTTATTTAGAATACTTGGTTTGTTGGTGTTTAACTTCTTGAGTTCTTTATATATTCTGGATATTAGTCTTCTGTCAGATATAGCTTTGGTGAAGATCCTTTCCTAGTCTGTAGGCTGTCATTTTGTTCTGATGACAGTGTTCTTTGCTTTACAAAAGCTTTTCAGTTTCATGAGGTCCCATTTATTGATATTTGCTCTTAGAGCCTATGCTTTTGGTGTTCTGTTCAGGAAGTTGTGTCCCGTGCCAATGAGGTCAAGGCTCTTCCCCACTTTTTCTTCTAACAGGTTTAGTATTTCAGTGTTTCTTGTAACAGGTTTTATGTTGAGGTCTTTGATCCATTTACACTTTAGTAATGTTCAGGGTGATAAATATAAATATACTAAAATTTATACTCCTAAAGAAGCTAAACAACAAGGAAGACCCTAGAGAAGATGCTTGATCCTCATTCAGAAGGACATACAAGATAGACATTTGAAGCAGAAGATAGGGAACAGGACAGGAGCCTACTACATATGGCCTCAGAAAGACTCTACTGATTGAGGTAGCAAAGCAGAGGCTCAGATGCAAAGCCAAACTTTGGGCCGAGTGCAAGAATTTTATGAAAGAAGGGAAAGATAGAAAGTCCTGGAGGGGACGGGAACTCCAAATGGAGACCAACAGAGCCATAAAAGCTGAGCCCTGGAGTTCCTGAAGAGAACGATACCCCAACCAAGGACAATGCGTGAATAGGACCTAAAACTCCAGCTCAGATGTAGACTGAGTCCATAGACTCAGTCTCCCAGTGGGTCTTTAGTAAGGGAAGCAAGGAATTTCTCTAGCATGAACTCAGTGGCAGGCTCCCTGATTACCTCCCTCTGGGCGTGCGGGGGGGGGGGGGAGGTGCAGCCTTGCCAGGCTACAGAAAAAGAATACAACCAGTCATGATAGGCTAGGGTCAAATAGAAGGGGAGGAGGACCTCTCCCGCAATGGACTAGGGGTGGGGCATAGTGGGAGAAGAGTGAGGGAGGGTGGGATTATAAAGAGACAAGGGAGGGGGACACAGCCAGGATACTAATTGAATAAATTGTAATAAATGAAAATAATATTGCAGCAAGTCCTGGTGAGACCTGATAAGCTAGGGTCAGATGGAAGGGGAGGAGGACCTCCCCTCCTATTAGTGGACTTAGGGAGGGGCAGGGAGATTATGAGCAAGGGAGGGTAGGAATGAGAGGGAATGAGGAAGGGGGCTACAGCTGGGATACAAATATAAAAAATAAAAATTTAATTAAAATGATAATAAAAATGTATAAAAGGTAACAATCATATTTTTCTTTTCATAGGAGGAAAGACAGTACACTGTATATTAGGAGAGTTTCAAAAACACAGGTTTCAAATATAAAAAATTACTAAAAGACTAGCATCCTAGATATGCCAAGCTCAGAGTCCAAAGTGTGGTTTTAAATCAGTAATAGCATGAGAGCATTGAAAACATTTCACGTGTACTCCTAACAGTGAATAAATGTGGAGAAGGAACACATCTTAACTAAAACCAAAATCTAGCCTCAGCAAAAACAACAACAAAACGTTTTTTTTTCCATGAATTAAAAGAAACTTCTAAGATTAATGAAGTCAAATTTTTTCAAAAATTTGTTGTGATGTGTTGTTTTAACAATCCGCTAAACTAGCGATTCTTTTCTGTATTGCACCTGACAGGTTTCTTTCCCCAAAATATCACTGGATGCTGACATGCTATCATTGACAGTGAATGCTCATTCAAAATGAAAAAAAAATATTTCTATTGCTTCTTTTACTAGCAGCAGTCCTCATATTTTGAGAACAAAGAACAGATGTTTATACTTTCTTCCCTCCTCTATTATCTGTCCAGCTGGGTCCCCCCCCCTAAGGTCAACTTGTTGAAATCTTTAATATGTAGAAGCCAAATCCTAAAGGTATAAGCACTTGTGAATTCATAGATTGACACTGTCCCTTGAACTATTCCTAAGTTAAGGGTGAGATGTCAGTGTCATTGTGTTAGTAAAGTCTGGTTCTTTTTACAAATGCCTCCACACTAGCTGACTTTCAGCTTGCAATAATTGTACTTCAAAATGACTTTGTGTATTCTGCTTTGAAACAAACCATTAAATCATGTAAGATTGTCGCATAAATATTAAATGAACAGAGGAAATGGGGTCACTTAATTTTCTTTAAAAGGGGAAAGAGTCTGGATTAATTTTAGAAAGTTATTTGGTGTGTAAAATTCATTACTTTGTCATATGTTGTTTTTCTATTTATGGCTTTCCAGGGCAGTGAGAGTGGAACTGTAAAAAGCTACATATATGTAAACATACACTCATTCAAGTGCAATAAAAAGAGTTTAACCTAGTAAGCAGCATGTGCTTTAAGAAGAAATGTTAAGGACATATACTTTTCAAATAAAAATAATAAAATGTAATCACATTATACAGTGATCAACCCTAAACATTTTATTTCAATTCTGATGAAGTGTTTGTAATTTAAGGTTAATATAGTTATTTTTAAATGTTCTAATATCTTTCTTTTAAAACATTTCTATAGTTAATACAGTGATTTTAAAACATTCATCCTCCAAATGTTCAAGTAGCATATTTCATATTGAAATTGGAAGACCCTAAATAGAAGTAGTTTTCATTTCACAGAAGGCAACATATTCCTTAAAATGATCCTAAATACCTACATTGAATAGACAAGTTCTATGACATAAAACATATGGATTTCATTTATTTTATATGTTGATGTATAGACATAATAAATATTGGTCCCGAGTTATAAACTGACATCTCCCACCTGAATAATTGGATCTATCTTTTCCTCAGCCATATTCACTAGAAAAGAATTAGAAGATTGTATGTAGTTGTGAGTGTGCATGTGCCTGTGCATGTATGAGTCTGTGTCTGTTGTTTGGTAAATGTGTACAGAGAAAGGAAGAGCAGGGTAAATAGAATTTCAAAGTTCTGGCTTTCATGATTGAGGGAGCTGGTTCTCCCAATGTGAACTTTATAGGGAATAATATCTGTGAGAGAAACTCACAGCGGGCTGAAATACTCACGTGTAGGAGGATTGTTTTAGATTTTTTCAAAAGCCTACTTTATCTAGGGGTCTTAAACGCTTTTTCACCCCCCTGACCAGAAGTAGGGGAAAAAGAAGATTATTAGAAAAAAGGGGTTATGGACCGTTTTAGACATAGTTCCCGGGGTGATCCCAGTCCTTATTGTCCAGTCAAAAAGCAAACACCAAACAGCAGCAGCAGTGACACCATGCAGCAGAAACTGCACGAGCCACCAAATCTCCAGGAGTCATGGAAAGCAGCAATATTCATTCGGAGTGTCATGAGAAGGTCCCTGGACCATTTCTCTCTGCAAACCGAAGTGTAGCAAAATGCAGCAGGGGAGCAATGTGAACTGTTGCACAGGATAGCACTTCCAAAGTTTCCTCTCACTGTCTGTGGGCTTGTATTTCTCTCTTCTCAGCGTCCAAACAAGGATGTTTTTCCACAGGCAAAAACCACGCCCCTGTCTAGAGACAGCTTCTAGCAAAAGAACCTGTCCTCTCACAAGTCCGGTTTTAGCTAACAAAGATCAGGAGTCTGTCCTCTGTAGTGGAAAAACACTACCACATACCATACTTGGAAAAACAAAAAACAAAAAACAAAAAACTCATTCACAGGACACAACTGAGTTTTCAAAGAAAGCAGAAACCTCCACTTCACTCATGAATGGGCAGGCTTGTTTGTCCACAAGCAGAATTTCTTTTATTTCCTCAAGGAAAATCAATCCAATTTTTTAACTTCTTCCAACTGAACAAATTATCCTGATCTTTGTTTAAGATGCCCTCCATAATTAAAATCATTTTGATGACATTTTCAGTTTCTTTGCCATAGGATTTAAACTAATTAGCTATTAAATATCTGAGGACCAGAAGCAAGACAGAGAGGTAGATAAACATGACTTTGAAGCTCCCTCTCTGGTTTAAAGCAGCCTGACAGCTGGCCCCTTTGTTCGTTTCTTTCATTCACCCCAATCCTACCAAGGTATCCAGAATGAGCCAAGGCAACTTGACACTCTTCTACTCAACCCCAGCAGTGTTGAAGTGAGGTGGATAAAGAAACTAACTGAGTAATATTCCGTTGTGTAGATGTACCACAATTTCTGTATCCATTCCTCAGTTGAGGGGCATCTGGGTTGTGTCCAGCTTCTGGTTATTACAAATAAATCTGCTACAAACATAGATGAGCAAATGTCCTTATTACACAATAAGCCTCTTACTTGAGCCTCTTTTGGATATATGCCTAGGAGTGGTTTAGCTGGATCTTGAGGAAGCGCTATTCCTAGTTGTCTGAGAAAGCGCTAGACTGATTTCCAGAATGGTTGTACAAGTTTACATTCCCACCAGTAGTGGAGGATGGTTCCCCTTTCTCCACAACCTCTCCAGCATGTGTTGTCACTTGAGTTTTTTTTTTTTTTTTTTTTTTTTTTTGGCCATTCTGATGTTCATAAGGTCCCTGTTCTCAGGGATGTTTTGATTTGTATTTCTCTGATGGATAATGACTTTGAGCATTTCTTTAATATTACTCAGCAATGAAAAACAAGGAAATCATGAAATTTGCAGGTAAATGGTGGAAACTGGAAGGGATCGTCCAGAAGCAGAGAGACACACATGGAATATACTTACTCATATAGACACACAACATAGGATAAACCTACTAAAATCTGTACACCTAAAGAAACTAATCAAGAGGCAGGACTCTGGCTAAAATGCTCAATCCCCATGCAGAAAGGCAAACAGGATGGACATCAGAAGAAGGAGAAAATAGGGAACAAATTAGGAGCCTGCCACAGAGCACCTCTGAAAAGCTCTGCCCTGCATGATATCAAAGCAGATGCTGAGACTTATGGCCAACCTTTGGGCAGAGTGCAGGGAATCTTATGAAAGAAGGAGGGAATAGTAAGAACTGGAGAGGACAGAAGCTCCACAAGGAGAGTAACAGAACTAAAAAATCTGAGCACAGGGGTCTTTCCTGAGTCTGATACTTCAATCAAGGACCATGCATAGAGATAACCCAGAACCCCTGCACAGATGTAGCCCATGGAAGTTCAGCCTCCAAGTGGGTTCCATAGTAATGGGAACAGGGACTGCCTCTGACATGAACTGATTGGCCTGCTCTTTGATCACCTCCCCCCTAGGGGGGAGCAGCCTTACCAGGCCACAGAGGAAGACAATGCAGCCACTCCTGATGAGACCTGGTAGACTAGAATCAGAAGGAAGGAAAAGAAGACCTCCTCTATCAGTGGAATTGGGGAAGCGCATGCATGGAGAAGGGAGAAGAAGGGAGGGATTAGGAGGGGAGGGAGGAGGAAGCTACAGGGGGATAAAATGTGAATAAAGTGTAATTAATAAAAAAAATTTAAAAATAAAAATAAAGACTTATTATAAATCTAAAAAAGGAAACGAATGAAAAAATTAAGAGAAAGGAAAAATTATGTAATATTTTCTTCTGAAAGTGTGCAAGCCTGATGAAAGTGCTAACAATTTATCATTGAGCGTTAACAAATTATGCAAGAAAGGAAAACTAAGATAAGTCTCTAGAAGAAATTTTTGGAATTATATAACATTAGAGTAGAATATTGAACCTGCAAATGGAAATTAAAAATTATGAACAAGTTAAATATAAATACAGAGAACTTTTTTTCAGTCGTTTGAAAAGATAATTGGTAATGATGTATGAACGAAAGTTCATCAATAGTAAAAAAACCTAGTACAACTTCATAAAACTTGTTACAGAAGCTGCTTAACTCTATGTGATAAGCTATGTAGGAAATCTTTATGTTCAACATTTTTATGAACTCAGGGCTGCTCCCAAATAAAAGCTATTAATTTTAAAAGAAAATAGGTTGTTTAACAAAGTAAATAAGATAAATTTATAGCATAAGATAATGACCATTTACATTTTAACGTAAAAAAAATGATAGGAAGTTATCAAGAAATACTAATGATTAACCTAAATTTAAGAGGAAGAGAGGAAAAGAAAAGAGTTAAGGATAGAGCAAGCAAGGGAGAGTGAGAGAAGAAAAGGATGAGGAAAAAGAAAAATGCAGATAGAAAGAAAGACAAAGGATAAAAAGACAGGAAGAAAAGAAAGAAGGAAAAAAGGAAAGGGACCTAATGCCAATGATAAAAGAAATGACTGTCACCACAGATCTCTGCACGTTACACAGTCATGAAAAATACAATGAGAAAACAGTGAACAGTTTTATCCCATAAACTTTGTAATTTAAAGAAAACCAGTAATTTTTAATGACCCAGTGAAATCCTGTAAAATAAGACATTTATATTTGAAACATTCATGCTTATTTTAATAAGAACAAAATTTGTAAATAGAGCCTTTCCACAACAAAAATCCTAGTGTTAAGTTCATTAACCAAGTATACTCTGCATGAAATGATGATTATAATTTTCATAAATCCTTGCTAAAAGAAGAAAAGAATATAGACATCCAGTTGGTCCAGCACCATTTGTTGAAGATGCTGTCTTTTTTCCATTGGATGGATTTGGCTTCTTTATAACAAATCAAGTTTCCATAGGTGTGGGGGTTTATTTCTGGGTCTTCTTTTCGGTTCCATTGATCCACTATTATGTTTCTATGCCAATACCATGCAGTT
The DNA here is from genome assembly GCA_028658305.1 of Pachyuromys duprasi. Lineage (NCBI taxonomy): Eukaryota > Metazoa > Chordata > Mammalia > Rodentia > Muridae > Pachyuromys > Pachyuromys duprasi. The sequence goes on along the minus strand of CM053759.1, from coordinate 40,999,972 downwards.
TTTACAACTAGTGTTCTATAGTACAGCTTGAGATCAGGGATGGAGATACCTCCAGATGATCTGTCAAGTACACAACAAGGACATTTACTCAACTATGTTCATAGCTGCTTTATTTGTAATAGCCAGAACCTGGAAACAACCCAGATGTCCTTCAGTTGAGGAATGGATACAGAAATTGTGGTACTTTTACACAATGGAATACTACTCAGCAATTAAAAATGAGAAAATCATGAAATTTGCAGGCAAATGGTGGGACCTGGAAATGATCATCCTGAGTGAGGTATTCCAAAACAGAAAGACACACATGGTATATACTCACTTATATAGACCTATAAGATAGGATAAACACACTGAAATCTATACACCTAAAGAAGATAAACAAGAAAGAGGACCTGGGGTAAGAGGATTTAATCCTCACTTAAAAAGACAAATGGGATGGACATTGGATGTAGGAGAAAACAAGCAACAGGGCAAGAGCCTACAACAGAGGGCCTCAGAAAGACTCTGCCTAGCAATTTATCAAAGCAAATATTAAGACATATAACCAACCCTTTGACATAATGCAGGGAATCATGAAAGAAGGGGTAGTTAGTATGACCTGGAGAGGACAGGAGCTCCGCAAGGACCAAATATATCAGGGCACAGTGGTCTTTTATGAGACTGTTTCTCCAATCAAAGACCATGTATGGATATAACCTAGAACCCCTACTTGAATGTAGCAAATGGTAGCTCAGTATCCACGTGGGTACCCTTGTAAGCGAAACAAGGACTATTTCGGACATGAACTCAATGGCTAGCTCTTCGACACCCCCCTCCCCCTGAGGGAGGAGCAGCCTTGCTAGGCCACAGAATAGGACATTGTAGCCAGTCCTGAAGAGACCTGATAAGCTAGAGTTAGATAGAAGGGGAGGAGGTTCTCCCCTATCAGTGGACTTGGAGGGAGGCAGGGAGGAGATGAGGGAGGGATGGGGATAGGGAGGGGGCTACAGCTGGGATACAAAGTACATAACCTGTGATTAGTATAAAATAAAAATGTTAAAAAAAGAAAAGAATAATTTGCAATTCATTTTATAAATGTTAATATTAAACAATTTTATTATGAGAAAACTACTAGCTAATACCTATAATAAATATGAACATAGGAATTCTCAAAAACATTTACATGACTAATTATCAATGATGATAACATGCATGATGAAAACTATAGTTTATGCATACTACAGACTTGTTTCAGCATGAAAATGTAATGAGAATATTATTAGAGCATGTTCAGAAGAAAAAAATAGTATGTCAAACTTATTATCTATTTTAGCTGCTTTTCAATTGCTGGGATAAACACCATGACCAATGTAACTTATAAGAGAAAACATTTATTATTCCCTTACTATTTCAGATGGTTACACTTCATAACTAACATGGCAGAAGTCAGCCAGACATGGACTGGAGCAGTTGCTTAGAGCTTTCATTTTAAACACATACTCAAGAGGCAGAGTATTAACTTGGAATTTCATGGGCCTTTGAAATCTCAAAGTCAATTCCTACTGACATAACTTCTTCAACGAGGACATACCTGTGAATCCTTCCCAAACAGTTCTACCAACTGGGACCAAGTATTCAAATACAAGACTCTGTGGGGGAGGGAGCATTTTATTTAAACCACCACAAAATCCATGTTTGAGGATACTTGCAGCAATGGAGAAAGAAAGAAAGAAAAAAGAAAGAAAGAAAGAAAGAAAGAAAGAAAGAAAGAAAGAAAGAAAGAAAGAAAGAAAGAAAGAAAGAAAGAAAGAAAGGAAAAGGAAGAAAACAAAAATTCAACCTGAAGAACACTTTCATAAAGATAAATGCATTGACATATGATGTTATACATATGTATACTCTGTTATACAGAATGAAGTAGTCAATTTCACTCTGCAATTTAAAGAAAGAAAAGTTTTGTTATTAAGCATAGTGAATTCAACTACTTAACATTATGCCACTTGATATTTGCTAAAAAAGAAATAAGTTGTGTGCATGCTCAGATGAAACACTGATTGTTGCTCAACATAGACACAGTATACTACTATGATTCCTGTGAGTTTGCCACACATGGTAAATGGGTACTTAAAATAGCACCAATATACACAAAATGCTAGATAGAGTAATATTTCACAAAATATGTTTAAGTTCTATGAGATACAGATTATGAAACCGTGATGTAATAACTCAAGCGAAACTAAGTAAAAATATATTCTGTTTTCATGCATTAGAAGAGCCAATATTGTAAAGATATTTATTATCTCTAACTCTGCTGTAGAGAGTCAGTGTTGTCAGTGAAAATTCTGAGTGTGAGTTGTTGACAGAGGGTCATTGGGAAAGGAGACTTGTGTCCAATGCAAGTGGCCTGGTGTCAAATCCAAAACCCAAGAGGCAGAAGGAGAGTCAACTTCCACAAGACATCTCTAATCACCACACATACACTGCAGCATTGTCACGTGCAAGTAAACACACACACACAAATAAAAAGAAATTTGAAAACTAAAAAAAAAACCATTGATCAGCTTGTAAAATTGACAATTTATACTTTTAAAAATACCTTTATCAACAAAAATTAAAAAAAAATGTTAAGATTCCCAGCTATACCATTCCTTGGCATATACCAGAAAGATGCTCTACCACTCAACAAGGATTTTCTCAGCTATGTTGGCAGCTTTATTTGTAATAGCCAAAATCTGGAAACAATCTAGATGTCCATCAACCGAAGACTGGATATAAAAATTGTGGCACATTTACACAACGGAATACTATTCAGCTATTAAAAACAAGGACATAATGAAATTTGCAGTCAAGTGGATGGAACTGGGAAAGATCATCCTGAGTGGAGGTATCCCAGAAGCAGAAAGACATATATGGTAAGTACTCACTTAAAAGTGGATATTAGCTATGTAATATAGGTTAAACACACTACAATCCACAAACCTAAAGAAGCTAAACAACAAGGATGACCCTAGTGATGATGCTTAATTCTCATTTAAAATACCAAATAGGACATAGTGGAAGAGAGAGAACAGGACAAGAATCTGCCATAGAGGTCCTCTGAAATGCTCCACCCAAAAGGGCATCAAAGCAGTTGAGGAGATATACAGCCAAACTTTGGGCAGAGGGCAGGATGTTTTATAAAAGAAGGGGAGGGATAGAAGGACCCAGAGGGGACAAGAGCTTCATTAGAAGACCAACAGAGACAAAAAGTCTGGGCTGAGGGGTCCTGAAGGGACTGATAACCAGAGATTATCTCTGAAATGAACTTGATTGTCTGTTGTTTGATCACTAACCCCCTGGCAATGCAATCTTGCCAGGCCCCAAAGGAAGCGGAACCAAGCAGTCCTGATGAGACTTGATAGACTAGAGTAAGATGGCAAGGGAGGAGGACCTCCCCTTTCAGGGGGCTTGTGGAGGAGCACAGAGAGGGAAGAAGGAGGGAGGGTGGGACCAGGAGGAGAAGAATGAGGGGCCTACAGTTGGAATATAAAATGAATAAATTATTTTTTAAATACTTGTATCAACAAAAAATGTTAAGATATTTTAATTAACACTTTTAATCAAATATCAGTATATGATTTTTCTATATTCCCATTTCTCTTTCAACTTCTCATGCCTTCTGCTCACTAATTCTTGACCTCCTGGACTTCTCTCTAACAATATTGTTACATGCATACACACATACACACTGTATACATATACATCATAAACATACATAAACATATACATATGTATCATACGCATAAGACATACATGCAGACATGTACATGTAAATATTCATATATACATACACATATGTATATACTGCTGAGTCTGATCATTGAACAGTGTTGTATGTGAATGCTTTCAGGGATGACCTGTTTGTATTGAGTTGTTGGAATACCCTGCTGCTGAAAGTTGTAGCCTCTATGACCTGACAGCTCTCTGAGCTCAACAAATGATGGGGGCCTCCCTTCCCCCAGAGGGGCTTCTTGCTCTCTGCCTGTCCTTATTTTGAGAGTGTCTGTGAGCTGGATGCCTGGCTTATAGTAGAATTAGCCTCTGACACAGCTTCCTGTAAAATGTGTTTCTCCCGCCCACATGATGATTAAGTGGTATACTCCCTTACAGGTGATAGAACACCTGCTGCTTCATGCAAATGAAGCACACTGTAACTACCTATCAGAGTACCTCCTGGCTGCTGCCCTTTTCCTATATGTCACTCACCCCTGGAATAAAGATGATATGCCTCCCTGAAACTGGTCCCAGATGCTATTCTTTCCTGCTCATGGCCTTCTAAGCCTTGTACCAACCTCTAGTCCTCCTGCCCTCTTGGGCTGATGGCCAGCAGCCCCAGAAAGAAGAGGAGACACACATTGGATTGTCAGGTAAGGGTCTCCTCACCAGGGAAGAATATATCTCCTTTTGTCAGAATGTTAAAATGAATTTTAAAAAATGGAGTTAGATATTGGACCTCTATTGGAGGAAGGGGAAGACCAACCCAGCAGAGATTGAGAGAATGTCCGAACAATGCCTGGCCAACCTGAAACCCACCTCATGGTAGAAAGCCAACCCCTGACACTATTAATGATACTCTGTTATGTTTGCAGACAGGGAGCAAGCATAGCTGTCCTCTGAGAAGCTCAACCCATCAGTGGATCTAAACAGATGCTGAGACTCATAGCCAAACAGTGGGCAGCTTACAGGGAAAATGAAGGAAATAATAGAAGGACCCAGAGGGGACAGACACTCCAGTAGAAAACCAAGAAAGCCAATTAACCTAGGCCTGGAGAGGGATTTACAGAACACCAACCATTAGCCACGCCTGGACTCAACCTAGGCCCCTTACACATATGTAGATGACGAGTAGCTTGGGAAACATGTAGATCCCCTAGAAATTTAGGTTGTCTCTGACTTGGACTGTGTTGCCTGCTTTTCAATCACTGCCTCAGCAGGCCAAAGGGGAGAAGATGCCATAGGTCTGGATGTGAATTGATGTGCTGGTATAAGCTGGTAGGAGGAAGGCTCCCCTTATTGGAGAAGTAGGAGAAGGGCAATGAGAGTAGAGGGATGGAGAATAGGAATGGAAAGAGAGGAAGGAGGGCCTACAATTAGGATGTAAAGTGAACAAATAAATTAATTTGTGGAGAGCTGCGTGTGCCACGCCTTAAAGATGGCACCGGTTTCCGCCTTCTGCCACCCAGACAGCGAATGCTCTTATGATAAACAACTCCTTATTTGGCTTTGCTGTGTCTGATGATCCGACTTCTCTTGCGTGTACCTATCCCCACTTCCCACGTTGCTACCCTGGGTTGGCTAGCTCAGGGTACTTATTCCTGGGATGGGCTCTCCTCAGGGAAGAAGAGGAAGAAGAGAAAGAAGAGAAAGAAGAAGAAGCAGAAGATTGTTCAAGGCTCCTGAATAAACTGCTTGAAGAAGAGCTCGTGTGTCCTGTCTTTCCTTGCTAGTTGAGGCAGATGCGACAAGTGGTAGCCCGTATGGGGAATCCTCTTCTTTCAAAGGCTCAGAACTTCTAGCAGTCAGGGCAATGCACTGGTAAGTTCCCAAGGTAAGGTGGGATAATAAGGTCCGCGGTCATTGCGGCTAGTTGCTCTTTTCTGTAGATAAAGAAAGAGCGAAGACAAGTTCACGGAGCAGCGAATGGAAAGGGAAAATAGTGGAAAGTTCGCTGTGTGGCGAACCGAAAGTAAAACAATGGGCGCGTCACATTCACACCCAATTTTTTTTGCTCTTCAAGAGCTGCTCTTATCCAAGAACTTTAAACTCAAAAAGTCCACGTTATAATGTTTTCTTCATGAGTGTGATACTGTGGCCCCATGGTTCGCACTGTCCAGTGACTTCACCATCCCTTGCTGGAACAAGTTAGGGCGAGATTTGGACTTTGCTTGGGGGCAAGGAATGCTGGGAAAGGGGGTGAGGCCAGTATGGAAGCTTGTAAGAAGCAGTATAGAAGATCATAGATGTTCTAAGGCACTAGAGGAGGGAAAGACAGCATTAGAACAGTTAAAGGAAGAGAGATCGATAAGATCAGAAAAGTCATCAGATACAGAGGAATCCAGTTCAGATGAGGACAGAATAGTCCTTTGAATTATAATATTAAATTTTATCCAAGCATCTTATAGGAAATTGGTCAGCAGATTTTGAAGCAACCATGCGAGAGCTGTGCCTGGCAATAGTGCATGTGAACTCCACCAGAGTTGATCTCTTCCTTGCTACAGGACTGACATCTTGGATTACCTCTGCCATGAATCATTTTAGGGAGTGGGCAGGCATTTGGGGGGTAGCAGGCTTTCTGATGCTGGCCTCCCTGGTGGGCCTGTGGGGTTTGCATTGGATGAGGGTCACACATAATAGAGACAGGGCTATGATCATTCAGGCGTTCACAGCTATTGAGGCTGGACAGTCCCCCCAAGCATGGCTTGCGGCCATGAGATAATGAGACATCACGTTCTGCACGGCTGCTGAGCACTGCACATGAGACTTGTGGGCTGCTGATGGTGGTCTCATGGAGAGCATGTCTGATAGTATGTGGGTTAGTACCACCCTTCCCCAATTAATTTCCTTTTCACCTCCCGCCTCTGGAAAAATGGTACTGGACAGGTTGGACTCAGTTGGGTAGAGAGGCCTGATGCAGTCCGTACAATGTCCTGATTTGGTTGCCAGAGATTACACCTCTACTCTCGCCTGTTTTGTTTTTAAACAAAAAGGGGAACTGTGGAGAGCTGCTTGTGCTGTGCCTTAAAGATGGCGCCTGTTTCCGCCTTCCGCCATCAGCGAGTGCTCTTGTGATAAACAACTCCTTATTTGGCTGTGCTGTGTCTGATGATCCGCCTTCTCTTGCATGTAGCTATCCGCACTTCCCACGTGGCTACCCGGGGTTGGCTAGCTCAGGGGTACTTATTCCTGGGACAGGCTGTCCTCGGGGAAGAAGAGGAGGAAGAAGAAGAAGAAGAAGAAGAAGAAGAAGAAGAAGAAGAAGAAGAAGAAGAAGAAGAAGAAGAAGAAGAAGAAGAAGAAGAAGAAGAAGATTGTTCAAAACTCCTGAATAAACTGCTTGAAGAAGAGCTCGTGTGCCCTGTCTTTCCTTGCTGGTCGAGGTGGACGCAACATTAATTATTTTTAAAAATGGAGTTATCATTAATAGTTATCAATTATTTAAATTTACATTTTGTTATTTCAATGATTAGTGACTATTTTCAAGATTTGCTGTGGATGGTAAAACTACTGTTTTTCTAATATAGTTACTCAGAATCTATGCCATATAAAAATAAAACCTTTTTGGAAAATTCTGACTCTAGATTCTAGGGTTATTTGAAATGAGTAGTACTACAATTAAATATAAACTTTATTTACCTATTACACTATTTTTTCATTGAAAGTCAACAATTATATCAAGTGTTCATATGAATTTATTTGTTATAGTTCATATTAATAACTGCCAGTGTGAGGACAAATTGAGTTGATAGTTGCTATTAAGATTTTAGTTAATTACTTAATAATTGAAAATCATTTACATGTGGAACAAAATTCAGTTGTACACTTGTATAGTCATATAATTAAAATTTGGTGAAAAGAAAAAAAGAGACTCACATTAACTATTAAGTAATCATAATGCTAAATAGTAATGATAATATTATACTGATAAACTTATAGGCAAATGAGTTGAATAGGAGTTTGATATCAATAAACAAAATACAGATGATTTTCTTCAAGAATAGTACAGCAATGTACGGATGAGAACCTGAGCCTTTGACACATGGTGGAGAAAGCGTTGGACTTCAGTACCCAAACACCTTGAATTTGACATGACAACCTCCAGAAAGCAGCTGGAAAGGTGTTATAGAGATGAACTAAATATGTCAAAATAGTATAACAGGAGAACACATAGTGGAAATAATTGTGCCCTTAGAATTCTATCACATCTCACATAAAATATAAAATATAATCTTTAAAAAAAGAAATAATTTAGATTTCACCAAAAATTATGTGTCTGTCTTAAAAAGTCTTATTTTTTTTTACAATTTGTTCATTTTATAATCCAATTGTAGCCTCTTTCCTCATCTCCTCCCATTCCAACCCTCCCTCCCTCTTCCCCTCCTTTTCCCTTTCCTTATTTCACTGAAAGGGAGTGACCTTCTCCCCTGTATTCGGAACCTAACTTACAAAGTCTCATCAGAACTGCCTGGATCCTCTTCCTCTGTGTCCTGGCAGGTCCACATCAACAGGGGGAAGTGATCAAAGAGTGGCCGACAAAGTCCATCTCAGAGACTGCCCCTGCTCCTGTTACTAGAGAACCTACATGGAGACTGAGCTGCTTATTGGCTACATCTGAGGTCTATGTCCTCCCCATGCATGGTCCTTGGTCTGTGCATTAGCCTCCGCAGGACCCCTGGAAACAGATTTTTTAGCTTTGTTTGTCTGCTTGTGGAGTTCCTGTCCCCTCTGTCCTTCTGTCTTCCCCTTCTTCTGTGGGAATCCCTGTGCTCTCTCCAAAGTTTGGCAGAAAGCCTCTGCATTTGCTTCGATGTCCTGTTGGGTAGAACCTTTCAGAACACCTCTACTGGAAGGCTCTTGTCTTGTTCCTTCTCTCCCACTCCTTCTGGAGTCTACTCTGCTTGCCATCCTGAATGAAAATTAAGCATCTGGTCCTCCTTGTTGTTTAACGTGTTTAGGTCTGTAGATTTTTGCATGCTTATCCTTTATTATATGTCTAATACCTACTTATAATTGAGTATACACCATGCGTATCCTTCTGGGTCTGGGTTAACTCACTCAGGATGATCTTTTCTAGTTCCATTCATTTGACTGCAAATTTCATGGTTTCCTTTTTCTAAATTGCTGAGTAGTGTTCCATTGTTTAAATGAACCACAATTTCTGCATCCATTTCCCCGTTGAAGGACATCTGGGTTGTTTTCAGATTCTCCCTATTATACATAAAGCTGCTATGGACATGGGAGAGTAAATGTCCTTGTTGAATGGTGGAGCATCCTTTGGGTATATGCCCAGGAGAGGTACAGCTGGATCCTGAGGCAATGCAATTCCCAATTTAATTAGAAAGCACCAGATTGATTTCCAAAGTGGAAATCCAAGTTTGTACTTGCACCAGCAATGGAGAAGGGTACCTCTCTCTCCACATCCTTTCCAGCATGTGCTATTACTTGAGTTTTTTATCCTAGCCATACTGAGGGGTAGGAAGTGGAATATCTGGGTTGTTCTGATTTCCATTTACCAAATGACTAAGGAAGCTGAACATTTCTTTAACTTTTTCACTGCCTTTCAATATTCTTCTGTTGAGAATTCTCTGTTTAGCTCTGTACACCATTTTTTAAAATTGGATTACTTGGTTTGTTGGTGTTTACCTTCTTGAGTTCTTCATATGTTCTGGATATTAGCCCTCTGTCACATGCAGGGTTGGTGACGATCTTTTCCCAGTCTGTAGGGGGTCATTTTGTTCTGATGACAGTGTCACTTGCTTTACAGAAATTTTTCAGTTTCATGAGATTCCATGTATTAATTGTTTATCTTAGAACTCGAGCTTTTGATGTTCTGCTCAGGAAATTATCTCCTATGCCAATGAGTTCAAGACTCTTCCCACTTTTTCTTCTAACTAACTATTTTAGTGTGTCTGGTTTTATGTTGAGGTCTTCGATCCACCTGGACTTTAATTTTATACAGGATGATAAATATGGGTCAATTTGCATTTTTCTATGTTTGGACAACCAGTTAGAATAGCACCATTTGCTGAAGATACTATTTTTTTCATCTTATGATTTTTGTCTTCTTTGTCAAAAAATCAGGTGTCTGTAGGTGTGTGGGTTTATTTATGGGTCTTTGACTCAATTCCATTGATCTACCAGTCTATTTCTATGCTAGTACCATAAAGTTTTTTATACATTTGCTCTTTAATACAGTGTAAGATCAAGGATGGAGGTACCTCTAGAAGATCTTTTAATGTGGTTTTGGTTTTTCCATATTAAGTTGAAAATTTTTCTTTCATGGTCTGTGAATAATTGTGTTGGTATTTTAATAGGAATTGCATTGAATCTGTTGATTGCTTTTGGTAGGATGTCCTTTTTTACTATGTTAATCCTACAGAGATATGAGCATGGGAAAAGTCCCCATTTACTTAAAAGACGAGTCTGTAGAGGATTTTTAATCTGGCAACGTGGCTACTTTGAAAAAGGATCACATCCAAATATTTAGGTCTGTGTGATCCTGCTGGAATATAGACACTCCCTTAGTATATACCTTTACTTCCTCTGTCTATGATACACACCATAATCCATCTGGCCAGATTAAGTATACACCTTTAATCCCAAACGATGATGTCAAACTGAGGGGAAGACAAAGTGATAAATCAGAGAAAGATTTGACAGAATGAGTCAGTAGGATACCCCATGGCCAACTATCAAGATAACAGAAAGGAAATAGAAGCTCCTTCAGAGCAATGCAGAGGGGGAGGGGGAGAGCAGGGAGGTCATGGAGACAACACAGTAGAGTTTGGTAATACAGTACAGTTCAATTGAGTGCAGTTAAGTTCATGCAGTAAAATTTGTAGAGCTCAGAGTCAGTTTTTCCAAGTAGAGCAATTCAGTGACAAGCCAAGAGAAGCCAATTTGAATAAATCATCTTTGAGGGAAGTTTTGAGAAAAAACAGCTGTGTTGAATTAGTCAACCAGAGTTCAGAAAAAAACCTAGAAAGTGTGAGTTTATACAGCAGTAAGTCTTAGAGGCTGAAACTATTCTAGATTAACTATCAGAGACTGGAAGCTGAAGGTTTCAACGTTGACTTGAAGAAGATTAAATTATATGGAGAATGGAAGCTTCCAGGCCTAAGCCTAGGGATATTTAGATAGAAATTTCTCTCAGGTCAGCCTAAGCTGTGTATTAGTAAAGCTTGGGTATGGCTCTCATTTCATCCCTCATCTAAGGAAATAAAAACAACATTTACACAAGTTGAGTCAAGTCACATAATGGGGGTACTGAAATGTTTGTACATTTGTACAATTTAGTAGGATACATGTAAAAATATATATCATGTCCAGAACAATTTTTATGACATATAAGCAAAAACCCCTCAACCTCAATGAGAACCTATATATTTTATTTTTACTCTTTTCTTTTACATTTAAAATTCACATAGTCATTTTCATATTACTATCTAAATCTCAAGTTGAGTATTTGAGTTATCTAAAAGTGAAATAAAGCCTCCTTATCCCTACATTTTAAAATGATAATATAAATGTATCTAGCATTTGATACAATAAAACTAAATTTACGCACATACTTAATTTGTCTTTTTCACATAGAATGCTGTTATCTGACAAGACAAAAAAAGTGATTAAATAATGAAAGATGACATTCAGTGTGTGTGTCTGTGTGTGTGCGCGCATGTATCTCTGTTGAATCCTTCCTAAATCCATCTAAAATGGTAAATCATAGATTATAGATTAAATTATATGTTGTTTATCATCTTGAAAATAATGTATTTTTATATATCACTTTGAAGGGGCCAGTGGGCTTGCAAACATTTAATCAAACATTTTTATATGAGTTTTGGTTTGTTCTATTTAGATGAGATAATGATATAAATTAATTAACTAAAAAATGTTTATATAATTGGGTTGTCCTCATCCAGTTATCTGAATATCTGTGCAGACCCTTCTAAGGACCTGAGAGAAGATTCCTGAAACAGGGCTTTCAAAAGAAGTGTTACATCTTCCTCATAGCAAAATACGACCTTTAATTGTTAAAAAGGGCACTGCACAAGTTTGGGATTTATCACACTTCATGACCATGTGCCTTTCATTCACTTCCTTATAGTAAATGCACACACACACACACACACACACACACTTCTCTTTCTTGAACAAAAAATGAGAATGTAGTACCATTTCCCTGGTCCCTTCTCTTTTCCATAAGGACTGTAGTCCCTACATTTCCAAGTAAAGTATGTTAGGCTATCACTAGGATGTTCAATTCTCAGATGAAAGTTTATTATATAAGAGAAATTCAAGATTGATTAGGGCTTTATTAGAGAACCAGCTTTAGAATGATGATTACATCGGCTACTGGAGATGTCAGGTTTTAGTTAGGAAATGGAATGAATAATTTAAGGAAAATGCGTGGCATGCTCTGTAATAGTGTAGTCAATCAACTTCTGTTCTGCAGCCTCCGTTTCTATTTTCATCATTGTAATCTTGCAAATTGTTTTTTTTTCTTTTGCCTTTTTAATGAATGCTGACATAAAGATTTCCATTCTAATGCAAGTTTAATAAGAAATCCATTTTATTTTCTGGTCAGCATGATAGTTAAAATGTTGACACTTTACGCAATGATGCTTCTGAGTTATGGAAATCAGCTTACAAAATATGTACATGAAACCCAGTAGGTGCTGTGTGGGCCTCTTAACTAACTTCAATGTGCTTAAACACATTTGTGTTCTAGTTAGTTTTTCACAATACTAGAGGAGCAAATTTTACAAAAGACTATGGTGATGTAAAATTTGTCAGGAACTCCCAGTATACATAGGCTGACCATGAATCATACTTTTTCACTTCATGTTTCCCAAGTTATGGGATCACTGTCTTAGCATGGGATGTATATGGGATGGAACTCTGCTTATAGATCTAATTGTTTTCTTTAAATTTGGGGTTTTTTTCCTCCAGATTTTTGTTTTGACATGTGATCTGACTCAGTTGCTGAAGCTAGTTTAGGATTTCAGAACATCCTCTCTCTTAAGTACCTGTATTGCAGACCTGAACCATTAGACCCAAGTATATTTGCATATTCTAATTGAAATGTGAGTAATATCAGGCATTTTTATGTGTATCAAAGCTTAATACCTGGATAACATTAATGGCTATTGACTAGAAAAGGAGTTCAAATGTATAGTTTTAGGCCACAAAATCAAGTTATACCTACTATATGAAAAACTTTTAAAAGTATACTAGAAAAACATTATCTTATACAATTAAGTGAAACCAAGTTTAGATTATGAAATTTCATTCTAAAAGTTAAATATCAATGCTGTAAAATATGGATGGTATAAGTGCTCGTTGCTGGTTATTTGTTTCTTTTAGTATGTGGTGTTTCTCTGTCAATCAACTTGTGCAAGTAAAAGTTAAAGAAACAGCCAGGTGTCGTGCCACATGCTTTTAATCTCAGCACTTTGGGAGGCAGAGGCAAGAGGATTGCTGTGAGTTCAGGGCTAGCCTGGTCTACAAAGTAAGCTCAGATCAGCCAGAGCTACACAGAGAAATCCTGTCTTGAAAAGAAAGTTAAGAACACACAGTTATTATTATTCCTACCATTGATGTTTTATTGAGTCTTATGTAGTTTGACAAGGAACTTGTATTTCTTTGGAATGTGATTGTGTCTCAAGACTGAGAATGAACTAATCAATCATCTTTCAGTTACACAGTAGACAGGGAGCCAAAGAGCCCATGCTATCTGTCAGTGTGCTTCTATCTAATACCTGTCTCAAATTTCTCATGCGAGTTTAACAAAACTTGAATCTATTGCAAAATATTGGGTAATGAGACTAGGGAAGGGGCATAGGGGGGAGAAGAGGATGGGTGGGTGGGACTAGGAGGAGACGAGGGAGGGGGTTATAGTGCGGATACAAAGTGAATAAGTTGTAATAAATAATAAATAAAATAATAATTAAAAATAAAAAAGAAAACACAGACGTTTTAATTGCTTGTCAGACACTGTCCACAGTAATGGAGCTATTCCTGGGGAAATGGAGATGTAAAGCACCACTTGAGCTGACATTCGGCGAGGCTCATCAGACACAGTTACAGATTTCAGAAGAAAGCCTGGTTACTGCGTGTGTCTACACACGATCTCTGTAGTATACGAGTGGCCCCGTAATGTCTGAGGCAGGTAGGAATCCAAACTTCATGCACAGAATGGCAAGACAAAGACCTCTTACTGGCTGAATTTCATTTTCCACTGAAACTGTGGACTACAGGGCTAATCTTGGGATACTAGAATGTTAACTGTGTTTGGATGCAGGTCATTTACACCGGTGGTTAAGCTAAAATAAGGCAGCTGAGGTAGATCTAATGCCACATGAATTATATTCCTGCAAAGCATAGAAATTTGTGTGTGCAGACAGACAACCAGGTGTGTGTGCACAGAGGAAAGACTTCTGTGAGCACCATGCAAGAAGGCCAACAAGATAGGCATGACCATAAATAGAAAAACAAATAAACAACTAAGAGACCAGACCTTATAATCTTGATCTTGCGGTCTTCAAAGCTATGGGAAGATGTTTCTGTCATTTAAAATACTGTGTATTTAAAAAAATTATTTATTTTACTTCATTCAATTTACATACTGATTGTAGCCTCATTCCTCATCTCCTAGAGGCCACACCCTCCCTCCTACTTTCTCCCTATCTTTCCTCCTCTAGTCCTCAGAGAAGGAGAACCTTCCTCTCCTACAAACTGACCTCAGCCTATCAACTTTCATCAGGACTGCTTCCGTCCACTTCCTTTGTGACCTGCCCTTCTCGGTGGAAGTGATCAAAGAGTAGGCAGCAGAGTCCATGTTAGAGACAGACTAGAACCTGCTCCCCTTAGTAGGAAGCCTACATAGATACTGAGCTCTCTTTGAGCTACATCTGAGCAAGAGGTCTAGGACCTCTCCGTGCATGATCCATGATTAGTCCATCGGTCTCTGCAGAGCACTCTGGGCCCAGATTTGTTGACTCTGTTGGTCTCCTTGTAGAGCTCCTGTACCCTCCAGTCCTTCTATCCTTGCACTCTTCCATAAGACTCCCTGCGCTCCGCCCAAAGTTTGACTGTGAGTCTCAGCATCTGTTTCAGTCCCCTATTGGATGGTGCTATTCAGAGGACACCCATGGAATGCTCTAATCCTGTTCCCTCTCTTCAACTGCTTCTTGTGTCTATTATATTTGCCCTTCTGAATGAGAATTAAGCATCCTCCTTAGAGTCCTCCTTGTTATTTGGCTTCTTTAGGTCTGTGGCTAATATCTGCTTATAAGTGAGTATATACCGTGTGTGTCTTTCTGCTTCTGGTTTACCTCACTCGGGATGATCATTTCTAGTTCCCTGTGATTTTCATGATTTCCTTATTTTTAACAGCTGGCTAATATTTCATTGTGTAAATATATCACAAATTCTGTGTCCATTCCTCAGTTGAGGAACATCTATGTTGTTTCCAGATTCTGGCTATTATGAATAAATCTGTTATGAACATGTTTGAGCAAATGCCCTTGTTGTATGGTGGAACTGGGTCTTGAGGTAAAAGGAGATGTCCAAAGTGGTTGTGCAAGTTTTCATTCTCGGCAGCAATGCAGGAGTGTTCCCCCTTCTCCACATCCTTGCCAGCATGTACTGTTACTTGAATTTTTTATCTTAACCATCCTGGTGGATGTAAGACGGAATCTGAGTTTTTTGATTTGCATTTCCCTAATGACTAATGATGTTGAGCATTCCTTTAAGTGTTTCTCCGCTGTTCAATATTCCTCTGTTTAGAACTCTGTTAGTTATGTACCCCATCTTTAAATTGGATTGTTTTGTTTGTTGTTTTTAATATCTTGATTTCTTTATATACTTTGATGTTAGCCCTCTGTCAGATGTAGGGTTGGTGAAGAACTTTTTCCAGTTTGTAGGTTGTCACTTTGTTCTGTTGACAGTATCCTTTGCTTTACAGAAGCTTTTCAGGTTCATTAGGTCCCATTTATTAATTGTTGATCTTAGAGCCTGTGCTGTTGGTGTTCTATTCAGGTAATTGTCTCCTCTGCTAATGAGTTTAAGGTTCTTCCCCTTTTTCTTCTAATTTCGTGTGTCTGGTTTTATATGGAGGTCTTTAATCCACTTGAAACTCAATTTTGTCCAAGGTGATTAATACAGATAAATATGTAGTATTTCTCTGCATTTGAACTAGTTAGACTAGCACCATTTTTTCTATTGTATGGTTTTGCCTTCTTTGTCAAAAAACAAGTATTCATGTGTCTATTTCTGGGTCTTCAATTCAATTATGTTGACTCAACAGTCTGTTTCTGTGCCAGTACCATGTAGTTTTTAATTATAGTTACTCTTTAATACAGCTTAGATCAGGGATAGAGATACCTACAGAAGGCCTTTTATTGTACAGGTTTGTTTTAACTCTTTTGGGTTTCCAGTTTTTCCATATGAAGTTGAGAATTGTTTTTTCAAGGTATGCAAAAAATTGTGTTGACGCTTTGATGAGAATTTCATTGAAAGTGTACAAAGCTTTTACTAAGATGACCATTTTTACTAAGTTAATTCTACCTATACATGAGCATGGGAGACCTTTCCATGTTCTGATATCTTCTTCAATTTCTTTCTTCAGAGACCTGAAGTTGTTTTCAGACAAGTCTTTCACTTCCTTGGTTAGAGTTACATCAAGATAATTTATGTTTTGTTTTCTTTATTTTTTAAAAAATTTAATTTTATTTATATATTTATTTATTGTAATTTATTCACTTTGTATCCTCATTGCAGCCCCCTCCCTTATTTCCTTCCAGTCCCACCCACCTTCCTTCTTCTCCCCCTAACCCATTTCCCTAGTTCGCTGATAGGGGAGAAGGCCTACAGAGGCCTATACTCCAACAAAGAACCATCCATGGAGAAGACCTAGACTCCTTGTTCAAAGAAAGGCCATTGGCTGCTCAGTTTCCAAGTTGGTTCCCTAGTAAAGGGCTGTCTCTGACATGAATTCAGTGGCTGACTTTTTGATCACATTTCCCTGTGGGGAGCAGGGGTGCAACCTTGCCAGGTCTCAGAGGAAGAATGCAGCCAGCCTTGGTGAGACCTGATAGGCTAAGGTCATATTGTTTGTGTGTGTGTGTATTGTGAAGGGTATTGTTTCCCTAATTTCTCTCTCAACAGGTTTGTCTTCTGTATACAAGAAAGCTACTGATGTTTTAAGTTAATTTTATATCCAGCTGTTTTAGCTGTTGGTGTTCCTTGGTAGAATTTGGGGGGCACTTATGTATACTATCATATCATCCAGGAATAGTGATACTTTGACTTCTTCCTTTCCAATTTGTATACCCTTGATTTCCTTTAGTTGTCTTATTGGTCTAGCTAGGACTTCGTGTACTATATTAAAAGTGATACAGAGAGAGAGGATAGCCTTATCCCATATTACAGTGGAATTGATTTAAGTTTTTCTCTGTTTAGTTTGTTGTTGGCTATAGGCTTCCTGGATATTATCTTTACCATGTTTAGGTATTTACCTTGTATCACTGATCTCTCCTTTTAACATGAATGGGTGTTGGATTTTGTCAAATACTTTTTGGCATTTAAGGAGATGATCATGTGTTTTTCTTTTTCTTTCAGTTTGTTTATATGGTGGATTACATTGATGGATTTCTGTATATTGAACCACTCTGCATGGCTAGTATAAAGCCTGATCAAGGTGGATGATATTTTTGATACGTTCTTGGATTTGGTTTGCAAGTATTATATTGAGTATTTTTGCATCAGCGTTCATAAGGGAAATTGGTCTGAAACTTTCTTCCTTTGTTGGATCTCTTTGTGACTTAAGTATCAAGACAACTGTGGCCTCAGAGAATGAGTTTGGTGATGTTTCTTCTGTTTCAGTTTTACAGAATATTTTGGAGAGAATTGGTATCCACTATTCTTTGAATGACTGGTAGAATTCTGAGCTGAAAATATCTGTCCCTGGGCTTTGTTTTTTTCTTTTCTTTTCTTTTCTTTCTTTCTTTTTGTTTTTGTCTTGTTTGGTTGTGAGAGTTTTGATGACTGCCTATATTTCCTTAGGAGATATAGGACTATTTAATTTATTTACCTGATCTTGATTCAACTTTGTTAAGTGGAATTTATCAAGAAAATTGTCCAATTCATTCAGATTTTCAAATTTTGTGGCATATAGGCTTTTGAATTCAGACTTAATGATTCTTTGGATTTCCTCAGTTCTATAGCTATGCCTCACTTTTTATTTCTTATTTTGTTGATTTAGATGGTGTCTTTCTGCCTTTAGGTAGTTTGGCTAAGGATTTGTCTATCCTGTTGATTTTCTCAAAGAACTAGTTTTTTGGTTCTATTGATTTTTTGAATTGTTCTCTTTGTTTCTAATTTATGGCTTTCAGTCCTCAGTTTGAATATTTCCAGCCATCTTCTCCTCTTGGGTGTGTCTGATTATTCTCCCAGCCCCATGGCTTGCAGGTGTGGCATTAAGTTGTTTCTATGAGATGTCCCCAAAAGTTTTTTGAAGGCACTTAATGCTAAGACCTTTTCTTTTAGGACTGCTTTTATTGTGTCTCATAAGTTTGGTTATGTTGTGCCTCATTTTCATTGAATTTAAGGAAGTCTTTAATTTTTTTTTATTTCTTCCCTGACTCAGTTGTCATTGATTTGAGAGATGCTCAGTTTTCTCTTGTGGTCAAGGTCCAGCTTTAATCCATGCTCCTATGATAAGATAGAAGGGACTATGTAAATCTTGGTTTTTTTTTTTTGAGACTTGCATTGTGATCAACTATATGGTCAATTTTAAAAAAGGTTCCATGAGCTGCTGAGAAGAAAGTATATTCCTTTGTGTTTGAATGAAAAATTCCAGAGAAGTCTGTTAGGTCCATTTGATTCATTACATATGTTAATGTCGTTATTTCTTTGTTTAGTTTTTAGTTTCGTTGACCTGTATTGGTGAGAGTGGACTGATGAAGTCTCCCACTATTTTTTTGTGGGGAAAGATGTGTAGTTTAAACTTGATTAATGTTTCTTTTACAAATGTAGCTTTCCTTGTATTTGGGATATAGATGTTCAGAACTGAGGTGTCATCTTGCTGGAATTTTCTTTTGATGAGTATAAAGGGTCCTTCTTTATCTCTTTTGATTAAGTTTGGTTGAAATTTTATTTTATTAGATGTTAGAATGACAACTCTGGCTTGCTTCTTGGGTCCATTTGCTTGAAAAACCTTTTTCCAGCCCTTTACTCTTAGGTAATGTCTATCGTTCTGGCTGATATGTATTTCTTGCATAGAGCAGAATGATGTGTCCTGTTTAAACATCCATTATGTTAGTCTGTGTCTTTGGATGAAAAGTTGAGCTCATTGATGTTGAGAGTTATTAATTATCAGTAATTGTTAGATCCTCCTATTATGATGTTGGTTGTGGTAGTGTTTGTATACTTGTCTACTATTGGATTTGCTGTAGTGAAGATATTTATACCCTGTGGGTTTCTTTCTTTCTTTTTTTTTTTAAAGAAGGTAGGGGAGTGTGGTTAACCAACTCAGGTAGGAGTCTTCCTTCTAGTGACTTCTGGGGTTAAGTTTGTGCATACTCTTTAAACTTGCTTCTCTCATGGAATATCTCATTTTCCCCATCTATGGTAATTGAAGGTTTTGCTGATTATAGTAATCTGGACTGCCATCTGTTGTCTCCTATGGTTTGCAAGACTTCTGCCCAGGGCCTTCTGGCTTTTATGGTCTCTGTTGAAAACTCAGGTGTGATTCTGATAAGTTTGCCATTTATATGTGACTTGACTTTTTTTCCCTTGCAGCTTTCAATATTTTCCTCTGTTCTGTGCATTTAGTGTTTTCATTATTATGTGGTAGGAACATTTTTTTCTGATTTAATCTATTTGTTTTCTATTGTCCCCTCGTATGCTTATAGGTATCTCTTTCAGAAGATTGGAAAAAAATGTCTTCTAAGATTTTGTTGAAAATATTTTCTCTGGGCCTTGGAGCCAGGAATCTGCTCTTTCTTCTACTCCTCTTATTCTTAGGTTTCATGTTTTCATGGTGTCCTTGATTCTTTAATACTTTGTATAATGAAGTTTTATATTTAATATTTTATTTGATGGATACATTGATTTCTTCCATTGTGTCTTCTATACCTGAGATTCTTTCCTACATCTCTTGTATTTTCTTGGTTATGCTTACCTCTGTAGTTCCCATTTACCTCCCTAAATCCACTCTCTCCAGGTTTTCTTTGCTTATTGTTTCTATTTCCATCTTTAGATATCAAATGATTTTATTAATTTCCTTCACCTCCTGGTTATTTGCATTTTTCTGCATTTCTTTAAATGATTTGTTCAGTTCATTCATCTATGTTTGTATTTTCCTATATTTCTTTGAATAATTTATTCATTTCCTCTCTAAAAGCCTCAAATTGTTTGACTGTACCTTCCAATGTTTCTTTAAGGATTTCATTTGCTTCCTCTGTTATCATTTTTATAAGCATGGATTTAATGTCATTTTCTTGTGTATCATTTGTGTTAGGGTTCCAGGATTGATTGTCATGGGATAACTTGTTTCTGAGGATGTCATGTTCCTCTAACTTTTGTTGATTGTGTGTTTAAACTGGCCTTTAACCACCTGGTGGTCTCTGGTGTTGGTTGGTAGATTCTGTTGCCCACCGGATTTCTGGGGGAGAGGAGGAAATAATGCTGGATAGTTCTCAGGAACTTGCTAGTGGCTCTCCTCAGATATATGGGCCCAGAGAACTTCCTCTTGCCAAAAGAATTCCCAAGAGTCAGCCACCTTGCTTTTAGATTTCTTGCTCTGAGATTATTTTCAGCTGCCCAGACACTGTGCTCAGACACTGTACTTGTTGGGCACAGCCATTTTGCAGAATCTGTGAGTTCAGAGGTCTTGTTTGTCTCCTTAGGAAGAGAGGTTCAGCTTTGGATGGGAAGCTGGTGTCGTTTTTGTAGATCCCAAGTGTCAAAAGGTCTGAGATTGAAACAGCATGTCTCCAGTACTGGTAACCATAGACCTTGGTAGTCAGTAGGTGGCCTGAGACTAAGGCCACACACAGAAGGGAGCGAGCGTGGGAATTTTTTCTGTGATTAGCTGGGTGGCCTAAGGTTCGACTCACCAAGGAAACTTTCATTCTTGTCACCATTGTCTCTCCTTTCACATGGAAAACACAGATGTTGGGGTTTTGGGGTCCACAGCACAGCCTGTCAGTTGCTCAACTCGCACTGCTGTCCTGCTGTTCAGATACTGTGCATGATCAGCTCTGCCATCTTGGATCTCAAATCTGTCTGTGCAGTTTTATTATGGTGGTCCCAGCAAACTGCCAGAGGTATTCTAGTTGTAAGTGAATCTTAACTGCTCCTTGTGACCATAGGAGCAACTGCCCTCATATTCTCCATTAGAAGGGCTTGTATACAATGGAGAGGAGGATACTTCTACAGTTTATCATGGAGGGCTAGGATACATTTCAGCAAAAACTTTAGCTGTGGTAAAAATAGTTTGAAGTTTTAACTGTAAAATTTATCAAAAACATGTTAAAGAAAATAATTTTAAAATGGATTCTCATTAAACACTGAGATAGTTAAGTCAAATGGTTTCTATATTTTAAAATACTGATTATTATAAATATTTTAGTGAAGTTATGACTCTTAGAAAAAATCCCTTCATAAGACTAGAATAATGCCTACCTACCTTCTAAAAGACAACATTACAGCCACAAATATGTGTAACTCTTATCATCAAAGAAGCTTCTCTATGCAGCAAATTGAGACCATTACTGAAAATTACCTAGACAAAACAGACCTCAAGATATTATATGGACCCAGCCCTAACACCTGCATCTACAACACAACTTTTGAGCCCAAGGTTAATGGATGGGAAGGCAGTCAGATTACAATAACTAAAGCAGAAGACAGATTGCAAGATGCTAAGGACCAGAAAATCATTTGTGACACCATTTCTCCTAGAAATGGCTATCTAAACAAGACCTAATCTTTCCCAGGAATGAGCTTCCTAGCTGGTTACCCAATGCAAAGCATTCAGTCCTGAAGACATACACACATAAGCAACTAAAACAAACTCAGCAGGTTCTGTTCATATTTGTGGATAACAATAATAATCAAAGAAAAAGAGGTATTACTTTAAATATATTTAAATACATTTCAAAGTTTTCAAATATGTGGTTCTTTTACATAGCCTTTATTCTCAAGAATTAGATATTTTCTTACTGATCACTATTCTTTTTTTAAAAGAGATTTATTTATTTATTTTATGTTTGTGAGCACTCTATATGCATTTATATCTGCATGCCAGAAGAGGACATCAGAACAACCATGTGTTTGCCGGGAATTGAACTTAGGACCCCTGGAAGAGCAGACAATGCTCTTAACCACGGAGCCATCTCTCACCCCTTATCATTATTCTTATAATTTAATTATTATCAGGAAGTTAGTACCAGAAAAATACATATGTATATAACTATACAAGTGTATTAACAATTTTCATATTTCTTATTTGGCTATATAGTCTTCTGAAATAATTTTATTAAACTATAAAAGATGTCTATGTTTTTTGCGTCTCATATTGTGTTGAGGTTTATTTCAACAACAGTTTGTGCACCATTTCATTGTATTATTGTACTATGATTCACCTATTCATTTCTAGCAGTATCTAGTTTCTTGTTTTATGAAAAAAATACTTCTTAATTACTGTCTATCATTCGTGATGGAGAAAAAATGCTAAAATTGCTCTGTCACAAATTTAAGAATCCATTTGCCAGGCAGAGAGCAATTAATTTTAGTGGCATGTGAATATTTTTCTTCAGGATATACATTTCTATCTCTAAACACAATGCTCATATGATACAACTAAGAAATGGATTACAAGAATGCTAATGGCCTTTAGTGGGTGGAACTCATATATCATGCCCAACATCCCATTACATATAATCAGGGCCCCACAACAATGTATTATGCGTCTCAAGTTATCAATAGTGGTGTAGTTAATATAGGGGTAAAAGACATTACTTTGAAATTCCAGGGCTTTATGAGTAGTTCAAGATTATTTTAATATTTATTCCACTGCCTACCAGTATTTTGTTAGACTCTTTATTTTTGGAAATTCTTTTTATGTTTTTAAAGCTTCAGGAATCTGATTGGTACCTTTTTCTTGATAACCTTCACTTTAGGTATTTATAGATTTTACAATTTTATGCATATGTGTAAAGAAGTGTTATTCTTTAATGAATCAGATGCTAAGAAGATGGTTCTCAGTTGATCATGGTAACTTGATAGACCCTCCATGAGGTAGAACTTGGGCAGTCTGCCAAAGGTTTGGTTATGAGTCTCAGCATCTGCTTTTATCAAACTTAGATTCTAACAAATACATTCGGTGATTTACAAGATGAAGCTTTATTGAGTGTCTTGCATGCCAACAAAAATGTCTTGGCTTCATTATCTTGCCATGCTGGTTTTAGATTTCTTCCTTTATTAATAGTTACTATGTACACTGCTTAAAGTAAAAAATGATATTCCCTGAGCATACAAGGCTTTGAAAGATATAGTCATACAAATAACTGTTTCTTAAGTATAAAATAAGAGTAATCAAGTAGGAATTTTATTAAGAACTGGCTGGTTTTCTAGAGGACCTAAGTTCAATACTAAGAAATTCATGGTAGATTACAAGCATATGTTACTCCAAACTTTGGGGATCTAGTGTCCTCTTCTAGCCTCTGTGACCACCAGGAACAGATCATTGCAGATATGCAAGGAGACAAACACCTGTAGACATAAAATAAATAATGATTTTTTAACATTACAATGAAATTTAAGTTACTGAATATATATTTTATATTTCATTAGCTTAAAGTTTCCTATCCCTTAATTTTTTCTAGAAAAGCTCGCTCTATACTGACCTGAAGTTGTTCTCCTTTGTGCAGCTGGCCTCTAACTGATGGCAACATGGTGACTTCATGCATTAGGTCCTATAACATTTTGATGCTTTGTTCAATAGCTTTGTAGTAGCATTTTTATGTTGGTACTATGCTGGTATTTAGAGGACTAATAAATCTCTGTCTTCTCCTCCAACAACTCTAAATGCCAGTACCCACTGAAAGACCAGAGGAGTCAGCAAATGATAATCAAAATGTTAAGTCCACCGCCAGTAGCTGTCCTGAACTAAATGGCTCTTGAGTTTAGATAGTACAGGAAAATTTAGCATTGACCACGATTCCTTGAAAAGAATCAGCCAGAGACTATCATTTTAGGAGTTGACCGGTTCTCAGTAATAGAGCAGAAAGACCAAAATATTTATCTTCTGTGTTGAAACTCACCTAGAACTACAGATAGAAGATGAAATGAAGACACAAATGGACAGCAAGAACACAGTTCCACTGAAACAGAAAGCATCAGGAAAACATGCTTATTTCTTATTTTCTTATCAATACATTTATTTTTTACAGAGCAGTGTTCAAAACATAAATGATTGTACATGCCAGAAATACAACAGTTACAAGGCTGAATCCTGAGTGTGGTCGCCTTAGCTACATATTGAGACCTGCCCCCGCAAAAGGAGAAAGATACAGAGAGAAAGACAAAGAGACAGTGACAGAGATGCAGAGACAGAGAGGGACAGAGAAACACAGATACGACATTGAAAAAAGCTGTATTTTTATATCTATAATTTTTAACCTATTATTCATTCAGTATTTGCTAAGATAACAGGTTTCTAACTTTATTTCTCTATGTACAATATAAAAATGATTATACAGAAATTTTATAAGTTCAAAATGAAAGAATATAATTACTATATTTACTGACTGCTACATAATGAACTTCAGTTAATGGAAGATAAAATATTTAATTGCATTTCACAGCTGATGCATAAGAATATCCCTTCAGTCAGCATCCTTTGTTCTTCTCAAAATTTTAAGCTATCTGAAATATTTTCTTTTTCAGGTTGTCATCTGTCATATAATTAGTGAGGTTAAAAATAAGAATCTGGAAATAGTCTAAAATAAGAATTAGGAAATAGTCTAATACAAGCATGTAAAGGATTAAAAAAAAACCTTCACTTCTCTGGCAGAGAGAAATGAGGTGTGCTTAAGTAAATTTCAAAAATGCCTAAAGCTAAATGGATGCCCTCCAAGGCCATTGAGGAGCTTCCCAAGCCTTCAGGATGTTGTCCTTTGCCCTGTTCCAAAAACACTGATCCCTGATTGTCTCTGTGCAATTGACCCAAAGCCAAAGCAATTGCTGACAGTTAATTGGAATTCAAAGCTATTCATAGTTGGTTTTTCTTCTCTAAGCAATTTATGGCATTATTTTAAAACTCAACCCATATCAAAATAAGACCTTAAAGAAGGGTGTCATTTATTTTTAAAAAAGTGTGATTTTTTTTTTAAGAATTAGATAAGGCATCATGCTAGCCAACGAACTAGACAGACTGGCTGAAGATTTTTACCTCTGTAAATCCAGTCCCCTAGGCTCATGCCTAGTTCTGTAGAAGACTACCTTTTTTTTTTTTTCTGGCCTCTACTCACTCTCTACTTCTATTTCTATTTACTCACTCTCTCCCTTGATTGCTAGAGCACTAAGCACACACTAGTGGAAAATCCTCCTTCCTGTGTAACCCCTCAGTTGCCCCACCATTCTAGCCCATCCCCATTCCTGAACGTCAAATCTAAATATCTAGAAACACATTGTACCTGGAACACCTAGTGGTCATATCTGGCAGGATATAAGAAGCATCCCTGACCAGGCTACACACGACTACACAGAAAGTGGAACAGGAGCCAAAAAACAAACAAACACATCACTTACCTACCAATGACAAGATAAGATTATAACACCTATAATAGGAACCACGCAAACCCAAATGCCTAGGTGCTAAGGTAAAACACAACCATTAACTCCCAGGACAATAAGTCGCAACCTTACTACAGTAGGCACTGAGAAATAAAATATAGCTGAAGTACATGAAAACGTCTCTAAAATAGCTGTTATGCGTATGATAGGTGTCCTTAAAGAGGGGATTAATAAACCCCTTAAAAATCTATGACAACACTAACTATGGAAGGAAATGAATAAAAAAGTTCAAGATGGCAAAGTGGGGGGCGGACCCAAGATGGCAAAGAGCACACACAGTTTCTCAGTTTCAGAGGAGCTGTTGCCCTGGAATTGGTGAGTAGAAGGACTAGTGAAGCCAGGGAAACGACAGTGAGGCTTTCTAAACGAAAGGGCACATTGCACAAAGTGAGAACTTTGGTCTCCGGTCACCTGTGGACTTGTTTGGGGAAGGAGATCTCCTGGCACTCCCCTTTTTCAGGCCTCCCTCCTCTTCTGCACAGCTCACCAAGATTCTCAGCTCAGAGCTCACTGCCTGGAGACTGCAGTGGCAGAGGCGGTACTCCTGGTCCCTCAGCAAGAACCACCAGCGGTTCCTGCCTTGCAGTCCTAGATCCGCGGCACCAGGCACCATCCACCCCTTGTCCCGGGTCTGGTAGAGGCCATACTGACTCGACAGCGTCTCACAGCCACTGACTGTACCGGCCCGCCCAAACCATCTGTGACTGATAATAGCCACCGAAATCCAGCAGACCCGCCAAACAAGCTAGGCACCTCAGGCGCTGAGAATCCTAGGTCTGAAGAGCACAGTGGAGGACGCCCAAGACTTCCCAGTCTCCAGCTGCAGCTGGACTTCCTAACCTGGAGGCTACAGCAGCACTGAGCTGGCAGAGCAAGTCAGTCCGCCTGCATATGACTAAGCAGGGCCAAACCAGAGAGCAGAGAGCCCGGATACCCGATCCTTGCTGAGGTGACCTGCTTGAGAATGAATGCACTCTTGAGTGTCTGCAGAACCCAAGATCCAGGGTCCTTCTAAACTAGCAGCCAGGCTTCGGACCCCTCCCACCCACACACCCACTGAGGGAAACAGAGGGAATCTTGGGACATCGAAGCTCCTGATCTGTTGGTCCAACAATGGAGTTAAGGCTGATAACGCCAGAAATTGCACCACCACTATCACCAGCACCTGCTACATCTACAAAGCATGCACAAGTAAACCCATAGAAGCCTGCAAGGCGGAGCCCCTCCCCCACACTCCAGGGTTAAGCATTCTCTATCACTGTCCCTCAAGGCACACTTCCACACACATTTCCACACACACACGTGCCCGCATCTGCCCTTCTGAGCCCACATCTGCTCTTCTGTGCCCACGGACTTTCCTCCCACAGTTAGAGGTGAAGCACCAACGCACGGCTGAGGCCTCAGGACCTCAGCCTGAAGAACTCTCCAGATGCTGGAGAGAGACAGTACCAGTCTGAACTTTAGAATCCAGGAACAAACAGGGAAGGTTATGGTTAAGCCAATGACCAGCGGTCGGGAAAAAAACATATCCAACATAAATCAGTACATCATGGCTTCACCAGCAACCCCCAATATTGATGGATGCTTCAATTCATCAGAAGCACAGGAAAATGACTTTAACGCTATGCTTACCCAATTATTTGAGGCACATAAAGAGGAAACATCCAAATCTCTCAGAGCAAAAGCCATACAAATATAGACGGTTAAAGAGGAAATGAACAAATCTATTAAAGATTTGGCCAATCAAGTGGGCACAAAGAAAAAGGAAATAAACAAAATTCTCAAAGAAACACAGGCAAATATAGCCAAATGGAGGCACAAGTAGAGATACAACTAGTGGCATATAGAGAGGAAATGAACAAAAAAATAGAGACCGTCTTAGAGAGACAGGAATCCACATTCAAACAGATGAAGGAAATGGTGCAATACATGAAAACAAAATTCGAATCTATAAAGAAGACACAAACGGAGAAGATCCTGGAACTGGAGAACTTAGAGAAAAGATCAGGAACCACAAAGGTAAGCATGACCAACAGAATACAAGAGATGGAAGAGAAAATTTCAGGTGCTGAAGATACATTCACAAAAATTGATACTTCTCTCAAAGAAAAAGTAAAATCAGAAAAGTCACAAACACAAAATATCCAAGAAATCAAGGACGCCATGAAAAGACAAAATCTAAGAATAATTGGAATTGATGAAAAAGAAGATTACAGGCTCCAAGGTCCAGAAAATATTTTCAAGAAAATCATAGAAGAAAATTTCCCAACTTAACAAAAGAGATGTCCATAAACATACAAGAGGCCTACAGAACAGCAAATAGATTAGATCAGAAAAGAAACACATCATGTCACATCATAGTAGAAATACTAAATCTACAGAACAAAGAATAGGATATTAAAAGCAGCAAGGAAAAAAGGCCAAGTAACATATAAAAGTAAACCTATCAGAATCATACTGGACTTCTCATCACAAACTATGAAAGGCAGAAGGGCCTGGGCCGGTGTCATGAAGATTTTAATAGACCATAGATGCCAACCCAGACTATTATACCCTGCAAAGCTTTCAATCAATATCGATAGAGAAAACAAAATATCCCATGACAAAACTAAATTTATGCAATATCAACACAGCAAACCAGCCCTACAGAAGATAATAGAAGGAAAACTCCAATCCAAGGAAAACAACTATACCAAAGAAAACATAGCATACAGATGATATTCCAATAAAAATTAAAAGAAAAAAAAGGAATGAATCAGTAAGACCACCAACTCCACAATAAAAAGAACTAACGTTCATTGGTCACTATTATCTATCAAAATCAATGGACTCAACTCTCCAATAAAAAGACAAAGACTAACAGAATGGGGTGCAGAAACAAGATCCAACATTCTGCTGCATCCAAGAAATGCACCTCTGCCAAAAAGATAAACACTAACTCAGACTAAAGGGCTGGAAAAATGTTATTCAAGCAAATAGACCCAGAAAATAGGCTGTGGTAGCTATCCTAATATCTAATAAAATAGACTTAAAACCAAAAGTAATCAAAACAGATGAGGGATACTACATTCTCATCAAAGGAAAAATCCATCAAAAGGACGTCACAATTTTGAACATCTATGCCCAAATACAAGAGCACCTACATTTGTAAATTAAACATTAAAACTTAAATCACACATCAATCCCAACACCTTAATAGTGGGAGACTTCAACATCCCACTTTCACCAAGGGACAGATCATCTAGACAGAAGCCAAACAGTAAAATAAAGGCACTTACAGAGGTCCTAAATCAAATGGACCTGATAGATGTCTATGGAACTTTTCACCCAAACTCGAAAGAGTATACCTTCTTTTCAGCACCTCATGGAACCTTCTCCAAAACAGACCATATAGTTGGTCACAAAGAAAATCTCAACAGATACAAGAAAATTGAAATAATCCTCTGTATTTTATCTGACCATGGACTAAAGCTGGACCTCAACAACAATGGAATTAGCAAAAAGCCTACACCCACATGGATACTGAACAACTTGCTGCTCAATGACATCTGGCTTAAGGAAGAAATAAAAAAAGAAATTAAAGACTTCCTAGAATTCAATGAAAATGAAGGTACAACATACCCTAATTTATGGGACACAATGAAAGCAGTGCTCAGTGGAAAAATCATAGCACTAAGAGCCTTCAAGAAGAAATTTTTGACATCTCACACAAGCAATTTAATGGCCCAACTGAAAGCCCTAGAAAAAAAGGAGAAAACACACCCAAGAGGAGCAGATGGCTGGAAATAATCAAACTCTGGGCTGAAATCAATCAATTAGAAACAAATGAAACTATTCAAAGAATCAATGAAACCAAGAGCTGCTTCTTTGAAAAAATCAACAGGATAGACAAAACTTTAGCCAAACTAACTAAAAGGCAGAGAGAACCTATCCAAATCAGCAAAATCAGAAATGAAAAGGGGGACATAAATACAAACACTGAGGAAACCCAAAAAATCATTAGGTCATACTACAAAAGCCTATATGCCACAAAATTTGAAAATCTAAAAGAAATGAACAATTTTCTTGATAGATTGCATCTACCAAAATTAAGCCAAGATCAGGTAGAAAGATTGAATAGACCAATATCCCCCAAGGAAATAGAAGAAGTCATCAACAGCCTCCCTACGAAAAAAAGCCCTGGGCCAGATGGTTTCAGTGCAGAATTCTACCAGACCTTCAAAGAAGTCCTAACAACAATTCTCTATAAAGTGTTCCACAAAATAGAAATAAAAGGAAAATTACCAATTTTTTTCTATGAAGCCACAGTCACCTTGATACCTAAACAACTAAAGGAGATCAGGGGGAATAATTAGAAAGGAAGAAGTCAAAGTATCACTATTTTCAGAAGATATGATAGTATACAGGAGCGACCCTCAAAATTCAGCCAGAGAACTCCTTCAGCTAATAAACACCTTCAGCAAAATTGCTGGATACAAAATCAAAAAACCCAAAGCTCTCCTGTATACAAAAGACAAAAAGGCTGAGAAAGAAATCAGGGAAACAATAGCCTTCACAATAGTCACCAATAACATAAAGTACCTTGGGATGACTCTAACCAAGCAAGTGAAATACCTGTTTGAAAAAAACACTTAAAGTTTCTGAAGAAAGAAATTGAAGAAGATATCAGAAGATGGAAAGATCTTTTGTGCTCATGGTCTGGTAGGATTAACATAGTGAAAATGGCCGTCTTGCCAAAAGCAATCTACAGATTCAATGCAATCCCAATCAAAATACCTTCACAATTCTTCATAGACCTCGAAAGAAAAATACTCAACTTCATATGGAGAAACAAAATACCCAGAATCTCCAAAACAATCCTCTACAACAACAGATCATCTGCAGGTATCTCCATCCCTGACCTCAAGCTCTATTACAGAACAATAGTAATAAGAACTTATTGGAATTGGCATAGAAACAGAAAGGAGAATCAATGGAACCAAATAGAAGACCCAGGGATAAACCCAAACACCTATGAATACTTGATTTTTGACAAAGAAGCCAAAACAGTTCAATGGAAACAAGACAGCATCTTCAACAAACGATGCTGGTACAACTGGATGTGTACATGCAGAAATATGAAGATAGAACCATATTTATGACCCTACACAAAACTAAAGTCCAAGCGGATCAAAGACCTCAAAATAAAACTAGATACTCTAAATTGGTTAGAAGAAAAATTGGGAAAGAACCTAGAACTCATTAGCACAGGAGACATCTTCCTGAAAAGAACACCAACGGCACAGGCTCTAAGAGCAACAATCAATAAATGGGACCTCATGAAACTGAAAAGCTTCTGTAAAGCAAAAGACACTGTTATCAGAACAAAACGACTGTCTACAGACTGGGAAAGGATCTTCACCAACCTTATATCTGACAAACGGCTGATATCCAGAATATATATCGAGGACCAAAGAAGTTAAAAGCCAATAAGTCAAGCAATCCAATTAAAAAAATGGGTACAGAGCTAAACAGAAATTTTTTTGTAGAGGAATATAAAACGGCAAAGAAACACTTAAAGAGATGCTCAACGTCCTTAGCCATCAGGGAGATGCAAATCAAAACAATCCTGAGATTTCACCATACACCCACCAGAATGGCTAAGATCAAAACCCAAATGACAACACATGCTGGAGAGGTTGTGGAGAAAGGGGAACCCTCCTCCATTGCATTGGGAATGCAAACTGGTACAACCACTTTGGAAATCAATCTGGTGCTTTCTCAGACAGTTAGGAATAGTGTTTCCTCAAGACCCAGCTATACCACTCCTAGGCATATATCTAAAAGTTGCTCAAGTACACAACAAGGACATTTCCTCAACCATGTTTGTAGCAACTTTATTTGTAATAGCCAGAACCTGGAAACAGCCCAGGTTTGGATACAGAAATGGATACAGAAATTGTGGTATTTTTACACAATGGAATACTACTCAGCAATTAAAAATGAGGAAATCATGAAATTTTCCAGCAAATGGTGGGATCTAGAAAATATCATTCTGAGTGAGGTATCCCAGAAGGAGAAAGACACATATGGTATATACTCACTTATTTAGACCTGTAAGATATGATAAACATACTGAAATCTATACACCTAAAGAAGATAAACAAAAAAGAGAACCAGGGTAAGATGATCAATCCTCACTTAGAAAGACAAATGGGATGGACATTGGATGTAGGAGAAAACAAGTAACAGGACAGGGTCCTACAACAGAGGGCCTCTGAAAGACTCTACTCAGCAGTGTATAGAAGCAGATACTGAGACTCATAACCAAACCTTTGGCAGAGTGCAGGGAATCATATGAAAAAAGGGGGGAGTTAACATGATCTGGAGAGGGTAGAAGCTCCACAAGGACCAAATATATCTGGGGTCTTATATGAGAGTGTTTCTCCAAACAAGGACCATATATGGATATAACCTAGAACCTCTGTTCGGATGTAGCTCATGATAGTTCAGTATCCAAGTGGGTACCCTAGTAAGGGGAACAGGGCCTGTTTCTGACATGAACTCAATGGCTGGCTCTTTGACCTCCCCACCCTGCAAGGGAGGAGCAGCCCTGTTAGGCCACAGAGGAGGATTTTGCAGCCAGTCCTGAAGATACCTGATAAACCAGGGCCAGATGAAAGGAGAGGAGGTCCTCCTCTATCAGTGGACTTGGAAAAGGGCAGGGAGTTGGTGAGGGAGGGAGTGTGTGATTGGGGAGGAATGAGGGAGCCAGATACAGCTGGGATATAGAGTTAATAAAATGTAACTAATAATAAGAATTTAAAAAAGATGTCAAAGTGGAAGTAGAATCAACAAGAAGATACAATAAAACAGAAACTTAGGGAAAACTGGAAATGAAAAATTTAAGAACTAAAACAGGAACCTGAGAGAGAAGCTTCACCAACAAAAAACAAGAGATGGAAGAGACAATCTCAATCGCTGGAGATAAGCCAGAATAATTGGATGCTTCCATCAAAAAAGTGTTAAATCTAAAAATATCCCCAGGTACAAATTATCCAGGAAATCTGGGGCACAATGAAAAGATCAAATCTATGAATAAGAGGAAGGAGAAGAAACCCAAGTCAAATACACAAAAAATATTTTATATGTATAGTGTTACTTGTTTATATGTTTTCTTGGATGATCATTTGATAATAGATAATCAAAGAGTATAAGCAGGGTCTCTGCATCTAGTAAGAAACTAAAGGGGAGACATGACAAATCATCAGGCAGTAAAATAAGCTTTGTTCTACAATTATAACTTGAAAGTATGTATGTATATCTGGTGAGAAAAAAATATTGCTAAGATTTCAGTGAGTTAACTGATATTTTGAGTAGTTCTGTTTGAATATTTTCACTTGCATTTCCATAAAGGTGATTTGTATTACATTTTGAATGAGGGCCAAGGATGGATACTGAATGGATATGACTTGGTTGATTTTTAAAACAGTTGATAAATGATTTAACAGATTTGAAGGGGAGGGAAGGGGTATAGAGATGAAGAACCTCACTCCAATGAACTGGAGTAGGTGTCCTAAAATTCAAACAGCTGGTCTATCCCATAGGCAGATAACTAGCAGCCTCCCTGAAGGGAGGTGAGCAGAATCCAAACTGCTTTGTGTTAAGTTAGGTTAGGGAAGGTTAACTCACAAGTGAACATTCATATAGTAAAATTTCATATGAATTTAATTTTAAAACACTATAGATGAGACTACCTTTTCTTAACCAAATGTTTAAATTAATATTGAATGTATTGAAAGTACATTTTAAGTTAAAATCTAAATTGCATAGCATGTGTAATTCCTTGCATTTAAATATTAATATCCTATAAATTACTGTCAAACGTTGCACTAAAGCCTAATAAAACTCCCAAAGTTTTACCTTAAATCAAAAAGTTCCTGTGTATTATTTCATATTTAATGCTTTTCTCAATCATATTTCAAAAAATGAACACTCATTTCACTCTCTATTTCTACAGCCGTGGTTTTAAATGATGTAGAGAGTATGGGAAATATCCAGATTGAAATTCAACAGTCTTGTGAGAAAATTAAATCTTTTTGTATAAAATACGTATTAGGAAAGCATTGTTTGGCAGAATTAGTTTCAAGTTTTAATTTCAATGGAAGAACTAGAAAGCGTTCATTGTCTTCAAGAGGAGATGACCTGAAGGAGTTGGGCAAAGGGCAATGTGACTAAGAAAGAGAGAGAAAGGCGATTACATTAATTTTAATGGCACAAGAGAAGTTTTCAATAAGCTTTATGACAGCAGAAAAGATTGATTTTTTTTGTACTTTGTGCTAAACCTGCAGTGTCCTAAACTGTATTTTACCAGAAATCTAATACCTATAATTTATCGTATCCCATATTCTCGATGTTAAAAGAGAAAAGAAGGTAGAAGTCTTAAAGCTTAAATTATAATAGACTGTAGATTCATGGCTAAAACACAACTGGAGTCCTAAATATTCCTTTTAATTTTAAAGTGCACTTAACAAAAATTAAAAAGTTCAGGGATTGCCATAAAATGGTGACAGAACACTACGTTCTGCATTCTATAAGAAATTATTTGAGTTTTATAAATCTGAAAGGAGAACTAAAGGGCCTCAAACTTAAACTGAAGGCATGCTGTGCTTAGAAAGAAAAAGCTCTCCAGTCTTGTTGAGATATTTTACTGAACTATCAAAGTGCATGGATCACATTTTCCTTGTGCAAACAGAGTTATCTGAACTCAACATCACCATAGTGTTTCCAGCACTTATTTCTAGTCTACAGTAAGCATCACACGAAATGGATACTTCTCTTGTGTGCATTACAGTTTTGGACAGTACAAATATACTTTCCTCTCAGAAAAAAATGGTTTTGCTAATTTAAACAATAATTTCAATGAAATTTTTAATATGGGCCATGTAAGAATCCTTCTGCTAGTGATTTAACTTTCTTCAAGCTTGTTTACAATAAACCGTAAATATTGAGTAGCTACTGAAAACTCTTAAAGGAGGATGATAGAAAGAATTTATTTTCTGGATTAAATTATCTTTAAAAAGAATATTAATGTTGGCTCAATGTAAACTGGGACTATGAAAATTGGAATACCTTCAAAGCATAACAAGAAGATGAAAGTTGTGTAATATAAGGATACTCATGGAAACACGAAGACAGTATTTCTGAAGAACAAATAATTCTGGGGAAGTTGGGAAAAATGAGCTGAGTGTTCTGCACCCAAGTAAGTTTTATCCCAATGTGATCTAAAATATCTTGTAGATAACAATTTGTACTCAAGATAAAGGGATAAAAATTTGTGAGGGAGTAAATTGTTACTAGTTGGGAAAGATTATTTAACAACCAGGTTGTTTTGAATAGATAGCTATCTGTTTCAAAAATGTACGCTTTTCCCATCACTAAGAATCTTCAAGGAGAAAATACGTGCCCTACAGAGTAAAATAAGTCCAGGAATACCACCACATACAATAACTCATTTATTCTTTATCCTTGGAAAGTTGTTAGCACTTTTTTTCCTTACCTTATTAAAAGAAAAAAGCATGGTGATACATGGATAAGCCCAGAGGTAGATGCTGAAACTGAAAGGTTTCAAGTTTGAGGTCAGCCTGAGCTGCACCATGAATTCTGTGCTACACTGAGATTCATAGGATGAAACTGTGCCTAGCTATAAAGTGTATTATAGACCTTGTCTAATATAAATATGAAAAATTTTACACACATATTATTTAGTCCAACATGTTTGTGTCCAATGGCCACAACATTCCACATATTTTACTAGGTGTTGAAATAAAATACAGTACTAGACAAGGTTCTGAGTATTATGGATATTATCTTGTTCTGGAGGCTCCAGCTTGATCAGTTCTAAGTACACAAAGAAATTGTGCTCCGATGCACTGTATTTATAGATGCTAGTTAAGAGCTATCTGAAGTAGTTTTTTCCTGAAGATATACACTTTAAGTTGAGTCATACAGAATCCATAGTACTTAGCTAGATAAAAGAGACAAAACATTAGGTGGAAATGACAGTGCAATGGTGTTATAGACAGAGGCAACAGCCTTCATATAGCCCAAAGGTAAATATGAATGAACCTCTCATGTGCTGGATGATATCAAAGAAATGCACCAACAGAAATGGAGCTATATTACATGTATTTCAAAGCATTAGCTACACATGAATCTTCCTGAGACCATGAATTTCAGTGCTCTACACAAAAGATGATAAATAAGATATGTACATATCACAGAAAAATTAATTATGTGCATGTCTTAGTCAATTTTCTATTGCTGTGAAGAGACA
Organism: Pachyuromys duprasi; assembly: GCA_028658305.1. NCBI lineage: Eukaryota > Metazoa > Chordata > Mammalia > Rodentia > Muridae > Pachyuromys > Pachyuromys duprasi. The sequence goes on along the minus strand of CM053759.1, from coordinate 40,964,055 downwards.
CCATGGCAATGGCAACTTATAAAATGAAAACATTTAATTGGGTCTAGCTTGTAGTTTCAAAGTTTTAGTTCATTATCATCATGGCAGGGATCATGGTGGCATGCAGGCAGAATGGTAGCTAAGATATCTACATCTGGATCCAAAGGCAGGAGAAAGAGACAGATAGTAAATGTGGCTTGAGCTTTTGAATCACCAGAGCTCATCCTCAGTGACATACTTCCTCCAACAACGCCACACTAGCTCCCACAAGGCCACACCTTCTAATCCCTCTCCAGTAGTGCCACGCCCAAATGATCAAGCGTTCAAATACATGAATCTATGGGGCCTTTCCTATTCACACCACCATAATCCACTTTCAAACAGGGAGTTGATGATAATGAGAGATAGATGCAAAGGATAAGCAGGAAAAAAAATTACACAGGCCCTATTGAATCATGTTAACAAGTTTTGCTTGATTCAAAGATAAACTAGAGTACAAGAAAATACTTTTAAAAATACAACTAGTCAAAGATTACTACTGTTTAAAGAACCTATGTGGTACAAGGGAGAAAGCCTATATTATTATCAATTTAAAATACATCAGTCCAGACCTGAGAAAAGGACTTGAGAATCCATAATACCTTGTCATGAGCTTCTTTCCAACATTGTTCTCGGTAAATATTTTATTTCGTTTTATTTTGCTTTTTATTTGCTATTATGTTGCTTTTATTTCCTATGAGAAAGAGAGTGTGGACTAAGTGTTTTGTTATTTTAGTTGTGGGGTTTTTTGTATATTTACTTGTTAAGTTTTGAATATTTAATTATTAAAAATATTTTGTTGGGTTTTAATGGAAATATCCTGTTTCTGTTTTATTTTAAAACTCATTTTCACATTTTGGAGACATAGCTCAGTTGATAGAGCTTGGCCCATGTAGGCCTCAGGTTAAAACCTTAGTAACACACACACACACAACACAACACACACACAGGTCTTGTCTTGAGTCATTAAAAACAGAAACAGTTTTTGAATTGATGAAATGCTATTAATAAAGAAAGTGAAGAGAAATGGCATTACTCATGTTCTGTACCATGGAAATGACTGAGCATTTAAAGGACATGAGGTTATCATTTCAAGCACAATGAGACACCATTTACCAAATGATACCCATATGTCTGGAAGAGTTAATTTACCTCACATGGGTGAACAATTTTCTTACAGGGAGTAGTTTTCCCTTTTCAGTTCTGTGATGGTATTTGAATTAATGACAGAGTAAAATAAATGGACAGAAGTAATCTGTCTTTAGTGTATTGATTATCATTAATATTAATCTCAGTGATTGCCACTGATGAAGACAGATTTATCCCAGCAAAAATGATGGAGTCTTTACTTTCAGAGTTAACTTCTTATTTTCTTTTTACATATTTATTAGTCTTTCACAAAGTACCCTATTAATCTTCAGAGTCAAATTAGGAAACCCATCAAACATTTGTCTCATTGAGTGCAAGCACTGGCAATTCTGCAATAAAGCACTGCTTATCTAAATTTATTCTGGAATCAAAATCAACATTTGTGTCTACTCAATTTAACCTAGCATGCTTTATGTTTGATTGATATATATCATTTTCATGACACATACTTAAGAGAAATACTTTTACTAGTTCATAATTCAGGGCATACTTACAATGAGAGTATCTTTGCTCTCCCAATGCAACTACAGATAAGGAAAGTGTCTTGTGTGGTATGGTGAAATAAGCAGCAATAATTTATGTGAAAAGTAGCTTGACTTCCTCAAAGGTAAAATGCTTGCAAGGTCAAGAAAATTGGAAAGCCACAGACGCTGACATGTCTGAGAGGTGTTACTGAGGCTTCTGAGATAAATGAAAACATGGATTCGCCATTCTGAAACTGCCACTGTATCTATTATGCCTTCAAAATCTCCTAAAAACCCAGAAGGTCTTGAGAAGTTGCGTGCGCATGCACGTGTGTGTGTGTGTGTGTGTGTGTGTGTGTGTGTGTGTGTGTGTGTGTGTGTGTGTTTATGGGGCATCTCCAACCTTCTCCTGGTATTCTTACTTGTGACCCAATTCATTCAGCTGAGCCCAATGTCCCAGGCAGGACTTCTAAAAATGTAATTATGGGTTTGCTGCAGTGGCTCTGAATTATGGAAGACCATCTACCCAGTAGGACCTCCCTCAATCTGGTCTTCTGGAAAAAGCAGTGGAGCCTGCACTAGGGAGGAAAGGTGCTGAAGTTTCTGGAAACAGAACTTGCTTCAAGGCCATCATCAAGTTTCTAAGATCACCTTCCTAAGGAGTGCTCAAATTCACATGGACTCTCTGCTTGGGTGGTTTGTTTGTTTGTCTGTTTGTAGAAGAGCAGGCTTCAGTTCATTCAGTGTCAAAACTGGTTTGCATACAGAAATCAGAGGAATGGGGGAAAGAAGTGAGATCTTGTTCACCCTTTTTCCCATGATTCAGTTTACATTATTTGTGTGGAACCCTTTATCCCTAGAACCCTCTACCATCTCATCCCTTAACCTTCTCCTTAGCCAATGGTTCACATTAGAATTATAGCAGCAGCTGTATTTGTTTCAGCAAGCAAAGGATCAAAGACTGAACATGGCTAGTACTGGTACAGAGTCACAGTGATCAACACTACCAACATGCCCCACAGAATCCTTCTCCACTTCTTCATGCTGCCACAGAGGGCTGAAAAAAACAATCCTTTCAGTGTTTCAAGTAAAAACGAAATGGACCTAAGTAATGTGGTAGAAAATTTCTTACAAAAGTAATAAAGTTAGTATAAAGTAAAAAGTTATAGCCACACAGTGTTTTACAAATAAAAAATACTTTCAAGCAATAACAGAAGTTAAAGGGACAGAGAAAAGTGTGAAGTCATCAGGAAATTAAAGCTGCCCAGTGAAATATGATGTGATCCCAGTGCAGGAGATGGAGAAACCACTAGAGTAGACTCAAAATACCATGAAGTGGAGGTTTCTGATTTCTTTGAAGACTCATTGAGCCATGCGATGTTTTGTTAAAAGCTTTCTTGTTGAGAGGGCATGTGATGTTTAGCTGGAGGCTGGCTTATAAGGCCTGTGGTGATTTGTCATGAGCTCTCCCATGTGAGGAGTGTAACTTTGGCCAGGTGAAAAAACATCCATAAGTAGACTCTGAGGAGAGGAGAGACACTGAAGCCCACAGACAGTGAGACTTAACTTTTTGGATTGGCATCACTGCACTGATCTTAGTGCTTTGACACTTGGTTCCAGAGAACTTCTTGGAATCTAACTGAGGCTTGAGGCTTTTGCTGATTTTTCCAGTCTTCTGAATCATACTGATTCATGTTGCTGATTGTTGTTGTTATTTGGACTGGACTGCTGGTATTGGGACAAGGAAAAGTGGACTCATCCCAAAGAACTGCTCGTAAAAAGGTCTACAATCCCCTTTATCTAACAACCTTCTTTCTCCTCTACTTCTAGTAAGTGAGTGGAAGGGCAGCAGACACATTTAGGAACCCCAAATAAAGTAGGTTTGGTGAAAAATTTAAGCCTACAAAGTGCCAAGGAAGCACGTGTTATGTGCTGTAAAAGACAAACAGTAGCCCTTTATGCTAGGCTCCTGTCCTGTTCCCTGTTTTTTCACTCTTCCGATGTCCATCCTATTTGCCTTTCTGAATGAGGATTGATCATCTTACCCAGGGTGCTCCTTCATGCTTAGCTTCTTTAGGTGTACAGATTTTAGTATGTTTATCCTATATTGTATGTCTAATATATAATTATAAGTGAGTATATACCATGTGTGACTTTTGCTTCTTGGATAAGTCACTCAGGAAAATCTTTTCTAGTTCCCACCATTTGGCTGCAAGTTTGATGATTTCCTTGTTTTTAATTGCTGAGTAGTATTCCATTGTGTAAATGTACCACAATTTCTCTATCCATTCCTTAGCTGAGGGACATCTGGGTTGTTTCCAGATTCTGGCTATTATGAATAAAGCTGCTACAAACATGGTTGAGCAAATGTCCTTGTTGTATACTGACTCTACCCAGGAAAGTATTGAAGCAGATGCTAAGACTCATAGCCAAATTTTAGGCAGAGTCCAGGGAATCTTATGAAAGAAGAGGGAGAAGGAAAGACCTGGAGGGGACGGGAGTTCCACAAGATTAAAAAGTCAGAAATCCAGGCACAGAGGTCTTTTCTGAGATTGATATTCCAACCAACGACCATGCCTGGAGATAACCTAGAACCTCAGCACAGATGTAGCACATGGCAGCTCAGTCTCCAAGTGGTTTCCCTAGTAATGCGAGCAGGAACTGTCTCTTACATGAACTCAGTGGCTGGCTCTTTGATCACTTCCCTCTGAAGGGAGAGCAGCCTTAGCAGGCCACAGAGGAAGACAATGCAACCAGTCTTTATGAGACCTGATAGGCTAGGGAAAGATGGAAGGGGAGGAGGACTGTTCCTATTGGTGGACTGGGGAAGGGGCATGGGAGGAGAAGAGGGAGGGAGGATTGGGAGGGATGAGGGAGCTGTTTAACATTTTTCAACATACACATCTCAGTATGAGGCCTGATGAACAGATGCGTCCATTCAAGAAGCTCCCAAGAAAGCAATGTCATCCAGGAAGTTGTCATCTTATGCCTAATTCTGTACATTCAATCCCTGAGACCATGACCTATGAAAATGGAAGCATCTGATACCAAGTAGAAATACTTAATACATAGTCGATTTTTGGTTGTGAATTAAAGTTTACCTCAGGTTACCAAGGCTACTTGAACTACTGTGAACAGTCCTGATAAACACAATGGGTAACAGAAAAAATATTTTTCAAAAAGGCACAGTCAGATTAATACAAAATTATCAATAGTTTATTCAATGCAAAATAATGTGATAACGCTTTTAATGAGTGTGATGTAATCTTTGCCATATGGCATAGACATTACAAAGCAAACATGTGGACTTTCATTTATAAAGACTCTGAATACTCTGATCCAAAATATAGTTTAAGGACCATCTCTATGTTACAGTCCTCCTTTATTTTCACTCAAATTCAGCTTTCATTTCAGAAATATTGTTCTTTTTTATTCATTTAAATTTATTTTCATGAAGTACACTGTATGATTTTTAATACAACAAAGAAATTATAGACTTGTTAGTATCAGTGCTTAGAAAAATACCTGATGATAGGAAAATTGCTGCACCATGCTCAGTCTTTTTTTAAATTTTGAAGTGTTATACTCTAATAATCTAAATATCATGCCTGTGATATTTAGTGTTACTTAATACCTCAGTCCCTACTTTTATTCACTGTGGAAACCACATTTGACACACAATATTAAATGCTGAGTTTAAGTTTATTTTTTGCCAAGATATAAGAATGATAATGTGTGGATGTGAACTGAGATGTCACTGTCAAAAACAGTCACATGTGTCTTCATGTAATTCCCAACTTGGCTCTACCTACTACTAGAAAACTTAGTGATCACAAAATAAGAAAGGGGTTAAATCATTCTTTCTTGTGAAAGTTACTTTAGTCATGGTGCTTTATTACAGCAGTAGAAGAATAACTAATACATGGACTTAAAAAATATCTATAGTAATGTTACCATAAATAACTGAAGTCATTCCTCAATGTCACACTCTATCAAAGCACAATAATTGTTTTCTTTACAGTTTCACATTCCGTCTAATGAGCATCTGAAACAGGGTAAGCACATTTTAGTTCAGAGTGATGCCGCAGGAATACTTAGAGGTAGTGAAAAACCACTGTGTTCTCTCGCTAGCCCTCTTTTTATTTATTTACTTTTCTGTTTATTGTATGGAGCCGGTTACCTTGTAGAATGAGTCATAGTGAGATCTTTCCATTTGTTTTCTTCTAGTGTCATTCAACTTGTCTCATCACCTATCATTCTCCTTTTATTTCCTGTAATGATGAATTGACTTCATTTCCAGATTTCTTGTTTGGGAAAAGAGTACTTCACAGATAGTATACCAGAATTTCCTATGTCACATCAAGGACAAACACTGTCCTAGTTTTTGTTGGTATTCAATGATTTTTCTTCTGGCACCAGATACTTCTAAACTCTCCCTCAATTTTTCACCTGATGACTTCCTTTCTTGATGATTCCTATTGATTTGGTTATCTTAACTGTAGAAAACAACTTTTGCTTAATATCTTCAGTTCTTCATGAGCTTAGCTGAATTCCACCTGCAAAGTAAGGCTTCTCAGAGAGAAGTGCTTGGGTTCCATGAGGTTCGGGTATAGAGATTTTTACTCCTTTGCCACTTGGGTTTCTCTCACTGTCATGAGAATCTTAATGAAGTTACCAAGTTTTACAATTCAACATGCTTAGTCATTTGCATTTATTATCGTTGTGGTGCCAAATAGGCAGATGTGAGCTCTTTCAACTTGATTCTTCCATTCTTTTAACAAAATGTTATTATTTCCTTCCTCTCAGGCACCTATAGTTTGAATGTGTAATGCTATACTGGTATGGCTTTTAGATGTTTTCTATGTAGTTCTTTCTTGTTCATCTAGATAAATTTCCCCCAAGTGTTTCTATTGCCATTAGACATAATTAATACATGTCAGAGCATTCATATTCTAAGTATGTTAAAATATACCGGTAAAGGCATTTTATTCAAGAGCAAAAGCTTAGCTGGCTCTGAAACCTATAGTCCTCCCAATGTCAATAATACCACAGACCAGAAGGATATGGAAGAGAATATAAGAGTGCACTTTAAATGTGAAGCCGAGCCAGCAGGACATGTAAGAAATTATGAGTGCACCCTAAGTGTGAAGCAAGGGCTCCTGTGCTCTGGAAAGTAGTATTGTTCTCCATAATATGAGTACCTGCAATGAGAAAAACATATGCATCTCTGGTATATAACCCTGATAGCTTTTACAAAAATTAGCTGGAACAATTTCTAATTTGTTGGCTGAACATCTAAGGCATCCCTTAGGCTGGTTCCAGTAGAATGCAGAAGAAATATTACCAGAAGAAATCTCATATCATTTAGAAATTTATATGCTCTAAGACACTGGGATACTCCTTCCTATTGGGGAAATAGAGAGGTCTGATGATCCCTTACTGTTAGGAACACAAGGATACGGTGGTGGAGAATTTAGCTTCATTTCTTACCATTAATTGCTGCTTTTTCCTGTGAAAACAAACTTACTCAGGATGTCCTTTCATGCTTTCATATCACTATAATTCTACCTTTAAAACTTATCTTTAATACTTTTTAGATATTTAAGCACCCTAAATAGTCTTTGTATTGTTTAATGCTGTTTTCAAAGGAGTTGATATTTAGCTACATGATGATTTATGCACATATATGCATGCATGAATATAAATACATCTAACATAAGATAAAATTACTGAATTTTTAGATATAATCAATGCTAATATATCTGTAATATATAAATATGAGATTTTCAAAAACTAGTTTCTTTTCCCTTGAGACAGTCACAGAATTATAGTAAGTACCTTTTCAGAGATATAAGTAATCACATTTTGTTTTTCTTATTAAACAATTTGGAAAACTGACCCAAATTCAATCACTGACATAAAAAAAGAAAATTACTTTCTAGCTATCAATCTGACTTTCATCCTTCAAATAACAGCCTGACATTAGATGCTGGTAGTTTAGCAGAAATTCTGGAGCCTGAGGCTGCTTTATGGCAGCCTGCTTTATTGATCCAGATCATATTCAGTTATTTGTCATGATCTTTTCTAAAAATTTAACTTGCTTGTGTTCAGGGTTAGAAGAAAGAGCAACAGATACTTCTTGTTGCCTCATAGCAAAATAAAATGCAAACTCTGCCATTGTCAGAAGCCTGAGATCTTTATCATCCTCAGCCCACATATTACAGAGAGAGACTCTCAGAATTACTTGGAAATGCTTTATAAAAATAGGGTGTTGTCATGGTTCATGAGATAGCCTCTAGATTCTTATAGATAAAACATGCCATTAACTAGGTGATTTGGGAAGCATTTCTTAGTGTCTGTGTTTCTACTTCCTCATTTATAAAGTCAGAAAAGTAATACTTTCCCCTGAAATAATATTATTTGGACATGATAAAAGTGCTGAGATAGGCTAAAATAATGTTTTATTCTGTAGTGCAGTATAGTCTGGAACTTGCTGTGTATCCCATAATGACCTCAAAACCATGATGATCCCCCTACCTCAGTCAGTGTTCTAGGTGCAGGGATTTTTAAGTGTGACCCATTATGTATTACATTTTGTTAGCATTTGAAGTAAAGGTCTTTACATTCTTGGTTAAAGTTGATTTGCTCTTAGTGCTTCCACAGAAAAGCCAGTTGAAAGGAGAAAAAGAGAAAAAAAGAAGAAATGCATAGTACTTGTTTGAAAACTTGTGGGACACACTTCTCAACACTCAAACTCTAATGTACAAGTTAATTACCATAGACATAACTGCTGTGTTGGTATATTGTCAGTGAAATCTCTTACTTAAGTATCCTTGATTCTCATAAGTATAAACGATACATTTGAATTAAGAAAGGTGAACAGGTTGGGCCAGTCATTGGTTGAACATTCCCTCAGTCTCTGGCCTATTTTTGTCCCTGCACATCTTGTAGGAAGGGTAAATTTTGGGTCAACACATTTGTGGGTGGGTTGGTGGTCTCCTCCCTCCCTTACCAGTCTTGTATAGTTAGAGGGGATGGCCTCTTCAGTCTCCATGACCTTGTTACTAGGAGTCTCAGCTAGAGTCAGCCTCATATCCTCCCAGAAAACCTACTTTGTCATAAGTCTTCAGCTTGTCACAGAGAAATACCCACCCAAGGTTTCTCTTCTCCCTGTAAGTCCCCTGCCTTCCTGCCCTCACTCTCCCAATGTCTGATATTAACCTCCATTTTTCTTCAGGTCCCCCTCTTACCCTGTTCCCTCTCTTCATCCACATCTGCTCTCTATTCTATTTCTGTGTCTGAGTAGGGATTACGCATCCTCCCCTGGGTTCTCCTTGTTACTTATCTTCTTTGGATCTGTGAATTGTAATATGATTGTCCTGTACTATATGGTTAAAATCCATGTAAAAGTGAGTATGTACCATATGTGTCTGAGTCTGTCTGGATTACCTCACTTAGGATCATCTTTTCTAGTTCCATCCATTTGCCTGCAAAATTTGAGATTTCCTTGTTTTTAATAGCTGAATAGTATTCCATTGAGAAAATATAACACAATTACTTTACCCATTTTTTCATTTCAGAGATCCATGGGAGACAGCTAACCCCTGACACAATTACCAATACCCTGCTATGCTTGAGCCAAGAATAGATGCCCTCTAAAAAGCTCTATCCAGCCGGCACTTGATGGAAACAGATGCAGAGACCCACAACCAAACACTGGGTGGAGTGCAGGGAGCCTTGTGAAAGAGTAGGGGAAGGACAGAAGTTCCCACATGAGACAGGACCTCAACAAGAAGTCCACAGAGCTAAGTAACCAGGGCCAGGAAGGCCTGTGAAGCCTGAAGCACAAACCAGGAACCATACATTGACTGGACCTAGACATAGATAATGGGCAGTTTGGTCCTCATATACGTCCCCTAACAAGGGGAATTGGGGATGACTCTGACACGGACTTTGTTGCCTGCTGTTTGGTCACTCTCCCCTGGCAGGGCTACCTTGCCAGGCCACAGGGGGAAAGGATGCACTCAATCCTGATGCAATTTAATATGCTGAGGTGGGTAGATAGGGGACCCTTCCCTTTTCTGAGGTGTAGGGGAGGAGAGATCCTGGAAACAGGAAGGGAGTATGGGACTGGGAAGGGAGAAGGGAGGGGGCTATGACTGGGATGTAAAACGAATGAATAAAAGTTAAAAGAAAAAAGAAAATTTAATAGACATTAGTCATTTGCTTTGTAGTCTCTGACATATATTAAGGAAAAAAAATACTGTATCTCTAGCTTCATTATGACAGTATTCTCCTCGATCACATGACAATCTTTAACTGAATCAAGGTCATGGTGATTTTTTTATATTAAGGTGTAGAAAGTTGTTTGGTCCTGACAATGAGACCATGACCATATCTTCACCCTTAACGCACATTTATTTTCTTTCTTTGAGACCCCATAACCACACAAATATGCACCTAGGGATACATAAAATTTCTGACTTTAAAGACTAAATAAGAACAAAAGTGTTCAAATGTCTCAACGGATTAATTGCCAAATAATGTGAAAATTCATATAGAAAGAGTATGGCAAAAAAAAATAACATCATGAGAATAGTTCATATGACATGAAATTGATAACCACTGTTTCACTATTAGGGCTCTAATCTTCTTTGAATATAATTGTATGTATCTATTTCTAAAATTTTTCTAGATCTCCCATCCTTTTAAATCATACTTCGATGTCTCTGCCAGAGAAGTCCATTGCTGAAATTAAATAGCTTTGTGTATAATTTAGGTATTTTAAAAGAATTAACTCTTTAAATCATTTATTTTAATCCAGATTCTGAAAGGTAATAGTAATATCGATGTGAAAATTAGATTTGGCAGTGTTACAGTAAAATGTAGAAACAAACTTCTATTTTCTAATTAAATCTTTAGACCAGATTTAATCTTTGGTTGTTGTTGTATCCTATAAAGTATGGAGTATTAAAACTAACTATATCGTCCACATAAAATAACTCTATAATTTAATTTCTACCAGGAGACTATTAGAATATCTGGTCTCAAAGATGCTGTTAATGCAATTTTGAAATTTAATTTTGATGTATTGATTTTTTCCTAGGGGATAAGAAGTATTTTAAATGGAAAATATGATTTATAGTTTATACTTTACTAACAGGGAAAGCCTAGAGGTAATTTTAATAAAAATAACATGGGTATAAGAGTAAATGAAAAGCAGACTTAACTTTGGTTGATAATCTTGGCTTTTATTAGAATAAGGGACTTAAGGTCATTCTGTCAGTGCTTAAGGGAAAAGGATAGTGATTCACTTTAACTTGGGACATTGTAAATTAAGAAAATTCTTCCACCCTATAAAATTATTCAGTTAACTCACTAAGTAGATTTACTTAGCAAAGACTCTGGCATTGTCGGAAAGGTAAATGAGCTTTTCAAATTATCTTTCACAAGCCAATGTGGCTAGTCATGAGGAAATAAAGCATGTTCTATAAATTAGTTTATTTCAATTAAGTGATGTTCAAAACAGTATCTGTAAGTGCTCAAAGAAACAAGATTTTTTATGGGTTCATGAACGCATCATTTCTCTGCATGATATCACACAAAAGTCGCATCTGTGTTTCTTCCATCACTCTTTTCATGCAAAAAGCATCAATGAAAACAAAATGTAAGTTGCATTAGATTGACTAGAATTATATCTTCAAAGAGAGGTCATTTAAATCAGAACTTTAAACACTATTTTCTAAGATATAACTTGAAATTTTACTTATTCTATATATACCTGTGTATATACTTATGAATACATATAAATATATTTATATTGTATGCATACATATATCAGATAAATATATTTCCATACTTTTAGTGAGACCAAATATTCTTCTATTTTATAAGCCCAATTCAAATTGCTTTCACAATATATCTTCTAGAAAATAGACACTTTTATATTTTATTAGTATTGGCATCATATTTTTGTTCAAAAGGTTTGTCCTGAAATCTCTGCTTTTTTAACAGATAGGAGAGTCATCTCCCTGTCTTCTGATTTTTCACTATCATCTCAGTTACTTCTTTTCTAATGATTATAGATTCCTGTAGCGTCTTTCTTAATCCATGCCATCATCTTAATCCTGCCCAGAGGCCAATGGCTGTCATTCTTCTATCCATATTACTTTGTTGGGCCTGGCATCTAATAGCTATTTAAAAATGGATCTTGAGATCATAAAGATTGTAAGTCACAACATTACATTATTTATATCATAACATAGGTAGTACTTATCACTCAATTTCAAGAAAGCACAAGGAGAAAGTAATATAACTCAGAAGGAACAAAGACAATCTCTTGAACTTGGCAACAGCACTGAAACCTGAACTAACCTTGACAATGTGCTCCCTGGAGATTTAAGCCTGGAAGCACAGACTACTAATTCTGCTGCTTTTCATGTTACTCTAAGGAGCAGGACACACCAGTATTGATAACAATATACAATTTTGTGACTTTTTAAAACACTTCCACAGTATTTATTATACCATTGATATATACTAGGAGTTGCTTAAAAAAGGAAAACAAAGGAAAAAAATTTTTTAAAGGCATTCAGGTGAAAATGGTGGAGATAATTGTCGTCTACCTATATTACACAGAAATTTACATTACAGTATAAAGTTGTTATAAGTTAAAAGACAGTCAATGGATTTTTGACTGAACACAATTATTTTATTTTACTTTATTTCTGGACACACGTATATTTAGCACTGTGTCTTTCATTTACAGGAGACAAATACTTGAAAGGATGGGTTTATAAAATAAGAGTCAGAAAGGGTGAGCTCTCAACATTAATTATAACCTTCACAGGAAGGATCCTGGGAAACTCATCTCAGTAAAATCTCTTCCAGAGTAACACAGTGCAGACCTTCTATCATCTATCACTCTTCACTAAAGGGGCTGATGCTGTGTCTTCTTTGCCTTAAAATCTGACAAACTCAGAAGAAAGCTTAACCTTTTAAAATTTATTTTTAATTAATTACAATTTATTCATTTTTTCTATCTCAGATGTAGCACTTCCCTTGTCCCCTCCATATCCTACTCTTCCTTCCTCTTCTCCCATCCCTCCCCCAGTCCAATGATAGGTCATCCTCCCCTTCCGTCTGATCCTAGCCTATCAGTACTGGCTGCACTGTCTTCCTCTGTGGCCTGGTAAGGCTGTTCCCCACACCCCTCAGGAGGAAGTGATCAAAGAGCCAGCCAGTGAGTTCTGATCTCAAGCTGTACTCCAGAGCAATAGTAATAATAACTGCACGGTACTGGCATGGAAACACATGGTGGATTATTGGAATAGAATAAAGAGCCATAAATAAACCCACACATGTATACATCCTTGATTTTTGACCAAGAAGCCAAAAACCATACAATGGAAAAAAACACAGCACCTTCAACAGATGATGTTGGTTTAACTGGATGCTACCTGTAGAAAAATGCAAATAGATCCACATTTATCACCCTGCACAAAACTAAAGTCCAAGTGGATGAAAGACCTCAACATAAAACCAGACACACTAAATCTGTTACAATAAAATGGGGAAGAGCCTTGACCTCATTGGCACTGGAGACAACTTCCAGAACAGAATACCAACAGCACAGGCTCTAAGATCAACAATCAATAAATGGGACCTCATGAAATTGAAAAGCTTCTGTAAAGCAAAGGACACTGTCATCTGAACAAAACAACAGCCTACAGATTGGGAAAGGATCTTCACACAACCCTATATCTGACAGAGGACTAATATCCGGTATATATAAAGAACTCAAAAGTTAAAAATTCAACAAATCAAGTAATTCTATTAAAAATGGGGTACAGAGCTAAACAGAGAATTCTCAATAGAGGAATATAGAATGCCAGAAAAACACTTAATGAAATGCTCAACGTCCTTAGTCATCAGGGAAATGCAAATCAAAATGACCCTGAAATTTTATCTTACACCCATCAGAATGGCTAAGATTAAACACTCAAGTGACAACACATGCTGGAGAGCATGGGGAGAAAGGGGAACCCTTCTCCATTGCTGCTGGGAATGTAAACTTGTACAACTAATTTGGAAAACTATTTTAAAGTAAGACCTAAGAACTACTTTTTATACCAGAAACAATCAAATTAATTTCAACTAACTTGTTTGTAGCTGAGACTGTCTCAATTATATAAAACATCATCTTCAAAATAAACTTGTTTTCTCTCTTAGTAATATAGCTAGAATCCATCCATGCAATCTTTCTAATGATCCACTTAATTCTGTTTACAGGGATAAACCCATCCCTGTTTCTGAATTTCACATTTGAGGACAGATCATTACATTGCCACAGTGGTGATTTCTTCACACAGAATCAACCAATTGATAAAACACTTTCAGATATACCCTGTCATTCTGGCAACAGACTTGTCTATAAAACTGCAATTAATCATTACTTACAGCTTTGTTTCTAATTTTGGCTTTGTCTCATGAAAACATCTTTTAAACTGATAAGAACAGATACTACACTTGATCTTAGCCAAAAGGCCGAGAAGTGATGAGTGGATCAAAGACCTCAACATAAAATCAGACACACTAAACCGGTAAGAAGAAAAAGTGGAGAAGACCCTAGAACTCATTGGCACAGGAGACTACCTCCTGAATAGAACACCAACAGCATAGACTCTAACATCAACAATAAATAAATGGGACCTCATGAAGCTGAAAAACTTCTGTAAAGCAAAGGGCACTGTCATCAAAACAAAACAACAGCCTACAGACTGGGAAAGGATCTTTACCAACCCTACTTCTGACAGAGAGCTAATACCCAGTATATATAAAGAACTCAAGAAATTAAAAAGCAAGAAATCAAGTAATCCAATTAAAAAATGAGGTATGTAGCTAATAAGAGAACTGAGTGTAGAGGATTATAGAATGGCAGAAAAACACTTAAAGAAATGCTCAATGTCCTTAGCCATCAGGGAGATACAAATCAAAATGACTCTGAGATTTCACCTTACACCCACCAGAATGGCTAAGATCAAAAACTCTAGTGACAATGCATGCTGGAGAGGTTGTGGAGAAAGAGGAACCCTCCTCCATTGCTGGTGAGAATGCAAACTTATACAACCACTCTGGAAATCAATTTGGCACTTTCTT
>CM053759.1:40934592-40949166 GCA_028658305.1 Pachyuromys duprasi | reverse complement strand
GGTACTTTTACACAATGGAATACTACTCAGCAATTAAAAACAATGAAATCATGAAATTCGCAGGTAAATGGTGGGACCTGGAAATTATCATCCTCAGTGAGGTATCCCAAAAGCAGAAAGAAACATATGGTATATACTCACTTATATAGATAGGAAGGTCATGCTGAAATCTATACACCTAGGGAAGATAAACAAGAGGGAGGACCCAGGTTGGGATGAGCAATGCTCATTTAGATGGACAAATGGGATGGACGTTGAATGTAGGAGAAAACAAGCAACAGGACAGGAGCATACCAAAGAGGGCCTCTGAAAGAATCTATATAGCAATGTATCAAAGCAGATATTAAGACTCACAACCAAGCCTTCAGCAGAGGGCTGGGAATAATAATGAAAATAGGGCGAGTTAGTAAGGCTTGGGGAGAACAAGAGCTCCACAAAGACCAAATAGATCAGGGCACAGGGGTCTTTTACAAGAGGGTTTTACCAACCAAGGTCATGTATGGATATAACCTAGAATCCCTGCTCAGATGTGGCCCGTGGTAGCTCAGTATCCAACTGGAGACCCTAGTAAGAGGAACAGGGACTATTTCTGTCATGAACTCTTTTACCCTCCCACACACACACCCGGGAGTAACAGCCTAGCTATATCCCAGAAGAGGACATTGCAGCCAGCCCTGAAGAGACAAGATAAACTAGGGTGGATGGAAGGGGAGGAGGTCCTCCCTCATCAGTGGACTTGTAGGGGGCAGGGAGGAGATGAGAGAGGGATGGGGAGAGTGGGAGGGAACGAGGGATGGGGCTAAGGCTGGGATACAAAGTACCTAACCTGTGATTAATATAAAAATAAATAAATTACATTAAAAATCTTTTAATTCTATGTCTAAAATAAAACACAAGTATCTTAAAAGCCAAAACTGTAATTTGTAAAACAGAGCGTATTTTTTAACTTAATTAAAATATGCAAATTGTTTTTCCAAACTGTTTTTTCATTCAAGTGTGTTAATTGCTTGGTCTTGGTGTAGAATAAATTAGTGACACTGTGTAAAACAATACTATAGATGCAATAAATATAAGAGATATTAGATGTCTAAAAGAAGATTGCAATTCTTTTGTCCATTGTAATTTAGAAATGGCTTTTCAAAAGAATGGTTTTCTGTTGTTTCTCTTTCTTGGCCAGGATTAGAGCATGTTCCTTTTTTTCCCTTTTTGTCTCATACTACCAAAATCTGCCTTTCAATTGATATTTATTAGTTCACTCAAACTGTAGCTCTTCCTGAAAACATTCCTCTCATGCCTGTATTCTACACTATATCTTTGAAAATCAAAATAAAATTTCAAAAACTGAAGACCAGGAGGAATAAAGGCAATCATGTCACCATTCCATCTCAGTGCAGAAGCCAGTGGAGAGTGTCAGGATTCAATCAAATTCACAATCACCTAGCCTTCACCAGGAGACAATCTCTCCCTCAGCACTCTTTAGAACCACCTGCATCTACATAATTTGTGTTATACAAGACCCATACTAAAACACAGAATCCTTTATTCAGAATGCAAAAAATAGTTATTTAATTTATCTATGTGTTCTGTCTCTTGTTGGCACGTATTTCAGTCGGTGCAAAGAAATCTACAAGATGTGGGAAGACCTTCTTACTACCAAGGTCCCACCTAGAGATTTCTGTCTGGAGTGTGGGCCTTGAGTTTGACCCTCCTGATACCCCAATCGGAGCTCCAAAGAGGGAGGGTAATTGGTGGAAATGGTCACTGAGCAGCTTCTGGAAGTGCGCTTCTGAGAAACCATACTGAGAAGTTAAGACGTGTTAGGGGGCAGTGCCACATTTCAGCAGCAACTCTGTTTCCCTAACACATGCTCAACTGTCCTACCCAATGCAGACTCAGAGATACGGCTGATAAAAATTTCAAGTCAGTGTGTGCTCCATGAGACTGCTGTCTGCAAGCCCATAAATCAGCTCTGACTGAGATGATATTCAAAACGCAGGAGCAAAAGCTGGAGAGAGGCAAATAGAAAAAATTGAAATTGCTAGCTATGAAATTAATTCCTCTAGGTTAGGACTCGTTTTGCAAGTTAAGATGATATAACAATTACATTCTGTCTCATAATATCAGCAATAAGCCATGTCCTTCTCACTTAGAGAGAGGAAAGAACTTAGGTAATGCAATCAAAGAATGTCCCTGAATGGGTGGTTGAGGTAATGGAAACTGGGTTTTTCAGAATGATCAGAAGTAGCTCCTGTGGGAGGGAATGAGGGAGGGGGCTATGGCTGGGATATAAAGTACATAACCTGTGATTAATATAAAAATAAATAAATTACTAAAAATAAATAAATAAATAGCTCCTAAGAGCTATGGTGCTCAAAACTACCAATTTCAACCATTATTACTTTCACAACCTTATCTTGACTGGGAGACCTACTCCTGGTCATCAGTGCTGCCAATGTTGGGAAGAATTATTTCTAGCTATATTGGCAGAGGCGTTTGCTTCCAGTACTTAACTGCTTATAAAAGATATGGTCTTTTCATGAATATAAGCTCTTTAGTTTCCATTCTTCCCAGAATGCATATATATATATGCATTATATATGCATATATATGCATATATATATGCAAACACACACACACACAAACATATATTTTCCCAGTCTTCTAATATGAGAAGCAGTCTGTTTTATGAGTCCACACTGTTTGCCCTCAATGACAACAAAGAGTCTTTTGCCTGCGTATGTTATTTTTCTCATTTGGTAGCATTCGGTTCCTTGAGAGAAAAAGTATTCTATTTACTGTTGAATCCCTAGGAATTCACAATCTTAGTTACATTAGAAGCTGAACAAATATTAGTTGATTGAATGAATGTTGACTTTAGAGATTTGCCTGCGAACGAGCAAGTACGGGAAGCAGATGAGATTTTGGAGAAAAAAAAATAATAATACCAAGAGTATTCAAGGCAGGATTAAATTTGTCCTAATTCCAAGAGCATCAGCTGGCATCTCACTTTCCCTCCTCTTTCTTCCTACCTGGCACAAGAGTGGAGAAAGGATTGTGGTTAGATTTTCATTAGCTCAGCTTCACGGTCTTTTGGCCATTTAGACTCTCCAGCAGCCTCTGTCCCTGGAAGCTGCTGCACCCTCCGCTACTGTTGCTCTCCATGACATCAGGCTGGATTGCAGAGGCTGTCCTTAAAAGCATGAGTGCACCTGCTGTAACATCTGCCACCACCTAACGGTGGATCTTGCCGGGAATGCTCATCAGTATGATAGCACATTACAGAAAAGTTCAGAGCAGAATAATAGGATCTGTTAGCAGAGGTTGCTCTTACTCCATGACCCAAGTCTTCTCAGTCTGTTCCACTTTGCTTTGGCATTAGTTTATTCCTAGGGGGAAACGTATTCTTAGAAGAGTATCAGCAGCCTCCATTGTGGCTATCATATGTGTTTGATTGTCTGGGTTGGTGTTCCAAGGGAGAAGACACAATGATCCTCATGACTCTAAAATATCAACTGTTCCTTTTCGTTAGTATCTTAAGTTGTTGTGACTTCACAGTTATTCCTATGTCTGCATCTAGTCTCTAACATAATTGATACAGTAAAGCCAGAAAATTAACTCATTTTATTTAAAAGAAATAAAAAGAAAATTTCAACCACTAAAATTATCATAAAGCCAGTAAAATAATCATGAATAGAAACTATTACAATGAATAAAAAGAAAAGAGACTCATCCAATTAAAAATAAAATGAATTGTAAAAATTTAAATGAAGAAAATTAAGATGAGAACAATTTACTTTGACACCCTTTTAATTTAATGCTCATGAGAAATTCTCTTTAAGAATAAAATTGTTCTGTGTATGTCAGCTAGATCTGAGAATCAAACCTCATATGTGTGTCTTTCTGGAAAATAGAAAATGTTTGACATCTTTCTAGACAGGAGAACATTTATTATGCCCTTCTTATAAGTGAATTTATAATAAGAGAGCCTGTTCCAAGATGTCTGTTAGCATCTCTTCCACCCAACATCCCTCGCCTGAAGAACATGACTCAGTGGAAATTTATAAGAGTGACCTAGGTACTAATAATGTCACCTTGTGCTTTCTTCTTAGGTGTAGATAAACTCTTAGAGCCTACACTTATGCTACTATGGCAACTATTCTCCAGAAAGACAGCAGAATCTAGGAGAGTAAAAACTCTGCTTTGCCTCTACCTGTGCTCCTTCTGACCCTCGAAAAGAATCCTGTCCTCCTCTAGTGTAACTTTTATTTCAGGAGAAAGTTTAAGTCAGTCTCATTTAAATGTTCTTATAAACAGTGCCAATTAGCAAATATCATTTAAAATCATGTCCTCAAATCTCCAGCAATAAAAGTAATGGGTGGATTATTCTACCTACCGCTCTTTTCTTTCTCAAGTTGTTCTGAACCAGCACAAAAATTGGGGTCATTATTTTGAAAAGCAGCCCTTTGTGACACTCAGTTTGATGAATTTAAGAATTAATTTCCAACAAGCATTGCAGTGTTTTATTGAATTTCTGTTCTCAAACAGATGAAGTGAAGTGATTTGTTCTTTGAAAAGCATAAATGAGATGCTTTTTATCCATTTATTCACAACCAACTAATTTCAGAAATATTTTAGGAGAATTTATCAAATTTTTATAGTACTCTCCATTGGAAAAATAGTCTTAGAGGATTTTGCAGATAAGATTGCAAAGAGATGTTCTAAAAGATAAAAGGAGGAATGTTTACCATCCTTTTGGTTGCTTGTCATATAAAACAGTTAAAGAGTATATACTGTCTAGTACAACAGTAACAGTTACTTCACTTCTCATTCTTAGTAGCTGTCTAAAACCTAGCATGCCTCTTTTGATTTTCACCATAACCCATAAAATTGATACATTTTGTTTCTAATATATTAAAGGCAAACGCAAATACATGGAGATCTACATAGATTACACAGAATGTTAAGAATAGAACCAGTTCAAGTCTGGTTAAAGCCTGAATGCCCCTAGTTGAACCATTAATTGGTAAATTTTCATCCTCAGGAAAGATCAATTATAGTCTATGACAGTAACTTGGGCTTCTAAGGCACAGGGTACAGAGAGATTTTTAGAAAGGGCTAACATATAAGAAAAAGTTCAAGAGAGGGCATGGTTTATTCTGGAGGTCAGGCAACAAATTCTGTTTATTTCACTAAAGAAAATGATAAGTTAACAGGTAGTTGAGATGATGAAGTTTTTGACAAAAAAAAAAACCTTTATTCATTGATAAAAACAATGGAAGAGTAGGAAACATAGTGTCTTGAATGGATATCTTCCATGAGCCCAAGCTGTGCAGGCACATTAAAATTATGCTTTTTTCTTTGCTGGCACTATACCAGAGAGATATGTTAAGTTTTATTTTAGAAGTACAGTAAGATAAGCACAGAGGCACATGCCTGCATCCCTATCATTTTAGAAGTAGAAATACGATGATAATGAGTTAGTAAGACCTGGAGAGGACAGGAACTCTACAAGAACCAAATATATCAGGGAGCAGTGGTCTTTTATGAGTCTGTTTCTCCAATCAAGGACCATGTATGGATATAACCTAGAACCCCTGCTCGGATGTAGTAAATGGTAACTCAGTGTCCAAGTGGGTACCTTAGTAAGGGGAACAGGGACTATTTCTGACATGAACTCAATGGCTGGTTCTTAGAAGGGAGGAGCAGCCTTGTTAGGCCACAGAAGAGGACATTGCAGCCAGTCCTGAAGAGACTTGATAAGCTAGGGTTAGATGGAAGGGGAGGAGGTCCTCCCCTATCAGTGGACTTGGAAAGGGGCAGGGAGGAGATGAGGGAGGGACGGGGTTAGTAGTGAGGGAATGTGGGAGGGGGCTACAGCTGGATACAAAGTACATAATCTGTGATTAATAAAAAATAAATAAATAAAAAGAAAAAAGAAAAAAACCTTATTAAGCGAGTGAAATTTACTTTATTTGCACACATACACAAGAGCATTTTTGGTGGATTTTATATCTTTAGTGATGTTGAAATTTTTCAAGGATACTACTATTGGTAGCCAAAGTAGACATCAAGTCCTGCAAGCCTTGAACCCACACATACCTCAGGATATTCACTTTCTATTCCCTGCAAAAATCAAGAAAATAGAAGAACTAAGTCTGTCCCTTGCTCTAGGCAGTATCTGCCTCTATGAAATCCCTGTCTCTATTACCACAACCATTGATTATAGAATGAATTTCTATATGGAGAATCCTGACCATATGCTTTGGTTCATGGGCAGGCCTGTGAGTATAAGGCTCAAATATTTTGTTTGAAATTGTGAGAATTTGCTTACATCAAGTCTTTCTCTTGGCTGTGAACATAGAGATTTCTTTTTTCCAGGCATCATATCATGGAGAATTCAACCAAGTAATGATGCTGACTCTACTTCACTCAATTTGAATCTTAGCCTGTCTATAGAATCTTTAGTCACTTATTCTGGTAGATCTCTTAGTCAACTCATTACTTAACCCAATTTAGGCTTGGTGCAATGGCTTAAGCCTATAATCCTAACACTTGGGGTGCTAAGGCTGAAAGTTTACCAGGTTTAAGGCAACTGTAGTCTCTCCTATGAATTCAAGACCAATATGGGTTACAGAAACAATTAATTAGGGGCTTGGAAAATAGCTCCTTAGATAAAGTGTTTGCTTTGCATGCATATGGACAAGAGTTGACCTGCCAACACATTTAAAAGGCTAAGCATGGTGCCATGTGTTTATAATCCAGGTACTGAGAAATTGAAGATAGATGCCTAAAGCTTGCTAACCAGATAGCATAAACAAACTGTCAAGGTCCAGACCCCAGACAATGACCACATCTCAAACCAATTTCAGTTTTTCTTCTGTCCCTTTGATATGTAGGTATTTTCAAGTATCCTTCTAGCTTTGCATATCAGGAATATCTTTCTAAAGAATCTAAGATTGATTCCTTCCAAATATAAGCTTAACTCAAATAATATTTTTATCTTCCGGGAGGAAAGGTAAAGAAACCCATACTAATGAGTTTGTGTCTTTCCACAAAGTCAAAATATATTGAATAGCAAAAATTCACAATGTATGATGGTTTCAGTGGTAGCTGTTTGCCAGATGTTGCCACTTTCTTTGGTCATCTTGACTGAGGAGAATACAAGTTCTCCTCCTAATATTAGATCTGAGATCATTTCACACCTGGTCAGAAGGAAGAGGTAGAAACAAGGACAGTAGGTTCAGATGGGCTAACAGGATGATAGGCTGACAACAACTGATTATGCAACATATATAGTGAGGAGAAAGCTGATGTCTCTGGGACAATCAAGGTATACCAACACACACATGGTAATCAGATAACAGGTTGGTGAGGTCCATCACCCTAATAATGCTTATTACCTAAATGTTATGTTATCTAAGTGAGCGAGTTACATATTTTTACGCTAATATGTTCAATAAAATTTTGGGCATGGTTTTCCTGATATGATGTTAGCATCCTCAACCATGTGTCCCTCGACTCACAATTCATCTCAGGAAATCTATAGAATAATGCCTTTTCTACTCTCAGAAGCAGATTATCTATCAGTCTATGTTGGTGGAGCATGAAAGATGATGATATTCACATGTACACAGTGATCCATCCTCACAACAAAGTCCAGCACTGCTTGTAAAGTGAACTCACTCAGGGAAAGACAGTCTATTGAGGGAGAAAAAAAAAAACAACACAATGTTTTACGGAACATGTAGAAGCTTAGAGTACAACACAACAACCTGAGCTCAACTGAGGAACCTCTTCCCATAAAGATGAAGAAAGTATATTCTTCTCTTAGATAAGAGCAATCATCACACACAGATAACCTGTGAAACCCATCTTCCATCCTCCACCACCAACTCTAAAATCACACCTGATATGTTTTGCCTAGACTGTGTCAAACTTCTGTCTCCTTTCTCTTCTCTGATGTAATGGCACTGAATGAACCCTTCTTTGCCCACTTAACTTTGGTGCAATTTTTACACTGACAACAGTTACTGAAGTCAGCAAGTCTGTTACATGGTTCCACAAATTTTAATAAACCTGTTAGCCTTTGGGTTCAGTAGAGAAGTACTGGGAGATTTGACAGTGGTGTTTTTTAGGATAATTGAGCATGTTAGCTATTTTGTGCATGTTTTAGTGGGGTTCAACTAGAAAGCAGAGTACTTACTTTGAAACTAAAAACTGAGAAATAATGAAATATAAAATTGCTGAGAACTCTTTCCTGCCTGAGGGCTGCAATTCAAGGTTATTCCTGACCATTAATTTGGAGACCTAGAGATAGGAAAACAAACTTTCCTGAGCAAAAGTCAAATTTGTGTGAGGTACGTGGGTGAGAAATAGAACAAGAGATGAGATCGGACCCTGAGAGGAAACTGACCCCTTAGGCCTTTCCTGAACCTTTAAAGTCTTATTTTGGCTGACAAAGAAATAATCACTCCGACTACAGTAAAGCCTGAGGGGAAAGGACTGGCTAGTTGTGTCTCTTCTACCTGCAACTTTATTTCGAAGCCAGAAACTGTACTTTGTTAGATACCGACATACTAGATTTTGATCTGAAGAAATCTTGAACCTCTCTAATTTCAGTTTCTAATGTCCTTGTATTTAAGCTTGATCACAATATTAAAATGTTATGAGTTTGTATATTCACTGCACTATTTCTATTTTAACTCGCATAATTGCAACTAAATTGTCCTGTGTTAATTATGCATTATAAAAGCCAGGCCATGCTATTCCTCAATGAAGGATCTGCGTATTAGTGTATTAAGGGTTCTGCGTGTTTAATTATAAAATACCCAAGTCGTTTATTCAGCTATAATCTATTATGGGTGGAAAGTATATAATCTTCTTGATGATTTGCTTGATAAATGTATTTGTCTTTTTAATGAGCTTCTTTGTTGAGGTGGTTAGAATGATTAATGTGCTGGAACACATCATCAGTAACCTTGAAAACCAAAAGTCAATATTTGGGAAAAATCCTTACATAGTGAAATGTAGTGCTTAAAACTGCATAAATCTCCATGGGATACTAAGCCAGCTGATTAGCAGACATGTTTGACATGTTGCTATTTAAACTGGATTAAATGTGGGTAAGTGGTAAAGGGGAGACAGAGCTGGGGAGGGACCCAGAAAAGCAATTATAACACAAGTCTATGTAATCTCTATTGTTTCCAAACAGATGTGGTATTTCAGATCACTAAATGCCTGTAGGACTACAAAAAATAGAAAAAAGAGCTATAATTTGCTCAAAGAAAAAATACTTAAAGTGAATATGCATTCCATAGCACAACTGTAATTACTTTTTCATTTTTAATCAATAGTTTGACCCTTAGTATGGCGTACTATATTTACTGTGTCCCACAGATGACAGATATCTGTTCTAGAATATAATCATCACATATCTTAAGAAATTACAGGAAAGAGAATTCATAAAGCAGAAAAGCAATAAAGCAGAGTGAGAAATTCATATTAAAAATGAAGATTAAATACTTCTTGTCAGTTGCTTTGCAGATTTCTCCTGAGAGCAAAATAACTCTGTGTAGTTCCCACAAATTGACTCAGCATAGCTCAGATTCACTTTTGCCAACTTTTTATTTCCATTTCTACCTTTTGTTTTCTTCTATTTCTAACTTAGAGTCAAAAATTCTTCCATAAATAACATTCTTATGAAGAAAGGAAAGGATTAGAAAGATAAGTATATTCATATCATAGCAAGAATAACTTCCTTTACATTTACAGCTTTGTTTAGACCTCAGGCAACAGATGAAATTGTAAATCCAGATACATGATCATAAATAGATAAATCACTGAATCCTTGTGAGCTCAGGTATATAGAAATTACAAAGTATCTCATTTCTACATCTTTTTTAGTAACCTCTGTAATGCTATTTGGCTTTCTCATTTCATTAGTGGTTTCATTAGTGGCAGTTTGGACAGACAGGCTTTGGTTTAGCTGCTTTTCAAAGCCCATCATTTTAATAAGGCATAAAAGTGAAAATATGAATACATGAGCCAGGTTTCTTGTGCTTATGTTTTTTGGTCCCCATTGGCCATGACCAAAATGAATACATTAACATTCTCACTGTTTAAAGGATATAAACTGACCTAGGAAGTGCAACTTCAGCAAAAATGTCTATTATTTTTTAATTCTGTGTCTTTCATTCTTCTCTCTTCCATTTCCCTTCTCTCTCTTCCTTGTATCTCTTTAAGCCAAGAATAGGCTAAAAACTTATTAATTAGAAGAAAATACATACATACATACAGTCAGAAAGATATATTCTGTAAATGAAGTTGATTTTAGTTTAGCTTTTTCTTTTCTTTTATATACTAAGCTATCATCTATTATGATAACCATGTTAACTATAAGGACACTCAATGGTTAGCTTCACTATACGTCTTTACCAGAAATTATCATTGTTTCAGGTTATACACAAAAACAAGAAGGCTAGATGATTAGAGTTGGATCACAAAACACATCCCAAAGTCAACACATATCTTCATCAGTTGACCACATATTTAATCTGGTCTTTCTGTGTTCTGATCTACATAACAGCATCAAAAAGTGTTTGCTACAGTAAAACGTCTTCCTCTGCTAGAGAAAATGGCACCAACCCCTAGGATATTGTCTATTGAAATATGAATATTTATAAAATAAGTATATTGCTCCCTTTCTTTTGCTGATAATGTTATGGTCCAAATTTGGCAATCTATTAGGAACTTTCTATAGCTTTAATATCTGGAGGTTAAGGATACATGTCAATAGTTCCTTTTTCATAGTGTCATCTTGAGGCAGTGCAGAGTATCACACAGCAAGTAATGAGCAGCACATTTGTGCATCCTGTAAAATCTCTGCCTTGATTCATAACCAAACCTTCGGCCAAGTGCAGGGAATCATAGGAAAAAAGGGGGAGTTAATATGACCGGGAAAAGGACAGGAGCTCCAAAAGGACAAAATATATCAGGGAATATATCAGGGGATTGTGTATGAGACTGTTTCTCCAACCAAAGACCATGTACGAATATAACCTAGAACCTTTGCTTAGATGTAGCCCATTGTAGCTCAGTAACCAATTGGGTACTCTAGTAAGGGGAACAGGGACTATTTCTGACATGAACTCAAAGAATGGCTCCTTTGCACCACCCCCCAAGGGAGGAACAGTCTTCCTAGGCCACAGAGGAGGACATGACAGCCAGTCCTGAAGATACCTGATAAGCTAGGGTCAGATGTAAGGGGATGAGGACCTCCCCTATCAGTGGACTTGGAAAGGGGCAGGGAGGAGATGAGGGAGGGAGGGTGGGATAGGGATAGATGAGGGAGGAGGTACGGCTGGAAATAACCTGTGATTAATATAAAAAAGTAAAAATTAATAAAAAAAAATCTCTGCCTCTTGGTTAGTTACGAGGATGAAGTCATGGAAGCTGTACTCAGGGATTGCTTTATCATATCTCTGAAGAGCCCCATGTCTAGCACTAAATATAAATTAAGATTCTACTTTCTTTTTAAAATTTACAATTTATTTATTTTGTATCCTAATTGGAGCCTCCTCCTGCAACACCTCCTAAGCCCACCTTTTATCCCTCATTTCCTCTCATACCCCTTCCCAAATTCACTAATAGGAGAAATCCTCCTCCCCTTCCATCTGGCCCTAGCCTATCAGGTCTCATCAGGACTGACTGCTTTGTCTTCCTCTGTAGCCTGATAAGGGTATTCCCCTCTCAGGGGGAGGTGATCAAAGAGCCAGCGACTGAGTACATGTCAGAAACAGTTGCTGTCCCTCTTATTAGGGAACCCACTTGGATACTGAGCTGCCATGGTTACATCTGTGCAGGGGTTCTAGGTTATCTACATGCATGGTCCTTGGTTGGATTATCAGTCCCAGAAAAGAAGACCCCTGTGCCCAGACATTCTGGTGCTGTTGCTCGCATTGTGGAGCTCGTGTCCCCTCCAGGACTTACTATCTCCCTCTTCTTTCATAAGATTCCCTGCACTCTGCCCAAAGTTTGGCCATGAGTCTCAGCATCTGCTTTAATACCCTGCAGGGTAAATTCTTTCAGAGGCCCTCTGTGATAGCTTCCCGTTCTCTTCCCAGTTTTCTGCCTCTTCCGATGTCATTCCTGTTTCTCTTTCTG
The DNA here is from genome assembly GCA_028658305.1 of Pachyuromys duprasi. NCBI lineage: Eukaryota > Metazoa > Chordata > Mammalia > Rodentia > Muridae > Pachyuromys > Pachyuromys duprasi. The sequence goes on along the minus strand of CM053759.1, from coordinate 40,937,004 downwards.
AAAGATTTATCATCTTACTCAGGGTCCTCCTTACTGCTTAGCTTCTTTAGGTGTACAGATTTTAGTATGTTTACCCTATATTATATGTCTAATATCCACTTATAAGTGAGTATATATACCATGTGTATCTTTTGGTTTCTGGGATAACTTACTCAAGATGATCTTTTCTAGTTCCCATTATTTGCCTGAAAATTTCATGATTTCCTTGTTTATAGTTGTTGAATAGTATTCCATTGTGTAAATGTACCACAATTACTGTATCCATTCTTCCGTTGTTTCCAGACGTCTGGGTTGTTTCCAGATTCTGACTATTATGAATAAAAGTGTCACAAACATGGTTGAACAAATGCCCTTGTTATATACTTGAGCATATTTTGGATATATGCCTAGGAATGGTATAGCTGAATATTGAGGGAACACTATTCCTAATTTTCTGAAAAAATGCAAGATTACCAAAGTGGTTGTACAATTTTACATTGTATCAACAAAGGAGGAGGGTTCCCCTTTCTCCACATTCTTTCCAGCATGTGTTGTTACCTAATGTTTTTTATCTTAGCCATTCTGATAGGTGTAATGTGAAATCTCAGGGTTGTTTTTATTTGCATCTCTCTGATGGCAAAGGATTTTAAATGCTTCTTTAAGTGTTTATCTGCCATTCAATATTCCTATATTGAGAATTCTGTTTAGCTTTTTACCCCATTTTTTCAATTTGATTACTTGATTTCTTGCTTTTTAAATTCTTGAGTTCTTTATATAGTCTTGATATTAGCCCTCTGTCATATGTAGGGTTGGTGACAAATTTTGCCCAGTCTGTTTACTGTCATTTTGTTTTGATAACAGTGTCCTTTGCTTTACAACAGATTTTCAGCTTCATGAGGTCCCATTTATTGATTGTTGATCTTAGAGCCTGTGCTCTTGGTGTTCTGTTCTGGAAGTTGTCTCCTATGCAAATGAATTCAAGGCTGTTCCCCATTTTTTCTTCTAACAGGTTTAGTGTGTCTGGTTTCATGTTGAGGTCTTTGATCCACTTGGATTTTAGTTTTGTGCAGGGTGATAAATATGGGTCTATTAGCATTTTTTTGCATGTAGACATCCAGTTAGACCAACATCATTTGTTGAAATTGCTGTCTTTTTTTCCAATGTATGGCTACCGGATTAGGCACTTTAAAGAACAAACAAATAGAGATCCAAGATGGCTGCCATGAGAGGACACTGTGTCTGAGGCTAGGTCAGCAGAAACAATGCAATGACTACGAGACTGAACTCTCGGACCTAAAATGCCAGCATCTGTGATTGCCAGGTGAGTGGAATTCCTACTGCGAGAAAATCAAGTGGGAATACCCTAGGGACACCCAGTTATTCCCCGGAAAAATCTCCGGGTGACCAGCTGCGCACAGCTCTGATCTGAGCAAGTAGCTGCGCGGGGTGCCAGCAGCCGAAATAGTAAACTGGACCACATAGTCTCTGGGGCAGACTGAGGACGACCCCGGCACCTTTTAGTCTGACCTGCACACTGCAGGCACCCTGCTCAAATCCGCCAGCAAAAACCTCAGTCAGTGTGTGAGTCCATGGGCCAGTCTGGGAAGGTTCAGGGATCTGCTTCAACTAGCAGGTGTAAGGCAGGCTCACTCCGATCGCCGCTGGAACCACCTCAGACTGAGAGGGACAGGGGAACTGTTTTGAACAGACTGCACACTGTGGTCGCACACTGCTTGGAGGGCCAGCAAACACCTTGGTCCGTGTGTGTCCATGGGCCACAGAAGGCCCCTGGCACCACCTCAAACAGGCCTACATATAGCAGGTGCACACCTCTCGGCAACGCCTGCAACCAAACCAGACCCACTGTGTGTGCCCCAAATATCATCTCAGACCGTGGTTCACAGCCCTGGCCCAGAAGGGGGAGCCAATTCTCCAGTCCAAGGGAGAGCCCTTAGCAGCAAGGCCAGGGCAGAGCACAAAACCCCCAGCTGACATCTCAAAAGACTGAGGAGCTAAACATCCAGACCAGAGAGGTGACCAGTCTGCATTGCTCACAGCTTCTAACACAGAGCACCGAAGCCAGGCACAAAGAGCCCACAACAGATTTCAACTGATACAACAACACACACTAACAAACCACTGGAAATCCCTGATCTTCTTGAAGAATACTCCTGGCACAAGAGATTGACAGTCCCAGACTGAAGCTCAGCCTTAAAGCACAAACAGCTCCTTGATTATATATAAACAAATGCCCAGAAATTGGCAAAAGAAATCACCCAACAAAAATCAGGACACCATGTCCCCACCAGAAACACCCAAAAGAAGGGGAGATTTTAATTCAGCAGAGACACAGGAAAATTATGTTAAAGCTATGATTATGCAGATATTGGAGGAACAAGAAGAGAGACAAAAAGAGGAAATGAACAAGGCCCT
>CM053759.1:40891745-40934092 GCA_028658305.1 Pachyuromys duprasi | reverse complement strand
GACTCTGAGATTTCCCCTTACACCCACCAGAATGGCTAAGATCAAAAACTCTAGTGACAATGCATGCTGGAGAGGTTGTGGAGAAAGAAGAACCCTCCTCCATTGCTGGTGGGAATGCGAACTTGTACAGCCACTCTGGAAATCAATTTGGCACTTTCTTAGACAATTAGGAATAGTGATTCCTCAAGACCCAGCTATACCACGCTTAGGTATATATCCAAAAGATGCTCAAGTACACAACAAGGACATTTGCTCAACTATGTTCATGGCTGCTTTATTTGTAATAGCAAGAACCTGGAAACAACCCAAATGTCCCTCAGTTGAGGAATAGATACAGAAATTGTGGTACTTTTACACAATGGAATACTACTCAGCAATTACAAAGGAGGAATTAATGAAATTTGCAGGCAAATGGTGGGAAACGATCATCCTAAGTGAGGTATCCCAAAAGCAGAAAGAAACATATGGTATACACTCACTTATATAGACCTATAGGATAGGAAGGTCATGCTGAAATCTACACACCTAGGGAGGATATACAGGAAGGAGGACCCACGCTGGTATGATCAATGCTCGTTTGGATGAACAAATGGGATGGACATTGAGTGGGGGAGAAAACAAGCAACAGGACAGGAGCATGCCAAGGAGGACCACTGGGGGGTCATCGTAGGGATGTATCAGAGCAGATATTAAGACTCACGATCAAGCCTTTGGCAGAGGGTGAGAACTGATGATAGCAATGGAGAAGGTTGTTGAGACTTGGGGAGAACAAGAGCTCCACAAAGACCAAACTGAGCAGGGCACAGGGGTCTTGTATGAGACGGTTTCTACAATCAAGGACCACGTGTGGATGTGGCCTGGAACCCCTGCTAAGATGGGGCCCATGATAGCTTGGTGTCAGTCTGAAGACACAAGTGAGGTAAACAAGGACTCTTTCAGTCATGAACTTGATAGCTGACTCTTTGACCCTCCCCCATACAAGCCGGGGAGTGACAGACTGGCTAGATCCCAGGGGAGGACATTGCAGCCAGCCCTGATGAGACAGGATGAACTGGGGTTGGATGGAAGGGGAGGAGGTCCTTTCCTGTTGGTGGACTTGGAGTGGGCGGGGAGGAGATGAGGGAGGGAGGGGGAGGGTGGAAGGGAATGAGGGAGGGGGCTATGCTTGGGATGCAAAGTACCTAACCTGTGATTGATACAAAAATAAATTAATTAATTAAAAAAATATTGCACCATCAAATAAAAATAATAAATAAAAGAACAAACAAATAAACCATCAATAACAGCAAAGAGCTCTCTTGGAAATTGTGTATCTGACTTTTTTCACTTTAAAATCTTTATTTCATTAATTTAAAAATGAGAAACAGTGGGTCTAGTTATCTGCAGTAAAACAATATTTGTTGGACACACCAAGGCCTATGTCATTGTACACTTGAATTCACAATAGCTGACATTTCATGCACAAGACCTTCTCAACTGTAACTCAGCCAAAACCTCAGCAAGTTTCCAGCAGTGACTCAAGAACTCCCATTTTTACCCAAAAAGCTATTGTTAATCAACAACTATTGCAAGAAGGAGGGTCAGTGTTTTTTTAGGAATTCAGGGACTGAGACACCAGTAACTCTCTTGTAGATGGTCTCATACCCACATCCATTCATGCAACACTAAATAGAATCAGAGTTTTTATGTGTTTTCAAGAGTGTGTGAATTGTTAGTAAAAGTGATGGAGGATGATAGAGGAAGTTTTGAGTGAAGACAGATTGCACCAAAGTATATTTTACACACATATGTAACCTTTAATCAATACATGAAGAAACAACTAAAAACCAAAATATCAGTTTTAACTATATTAAACTAATTTAAGGTATATGCTTACATAGATGACAAGCAGACATATGATTTCAGTTAACTTCTATCCAATCCACTGTTTATTAAAATTATTCTTTCTTGAAGAGGAGCTCATCAAGAGATTAAATCAATCATTCTTTTCTTTATACAGTATCAGCATTACATGCAAAATTCTCATGTAAATTTATTTGACTAACTAAACTAAAAAAAGCATGAATTTTATAGTTCAATAATACTGTGCAAACAGAAAGCTAGTTTTCTCAGATACAAAGAAGCCCCCATTCATGTTTTATTGTTATTGCATGTAATGCTCCTATGACTTATGTGACACAGTTTTTAATGTTCCTACTAAATCACTTCTTTTGCTTTTTATGTCCCTCTCCTTGTAGATGTTTTGGGTCAACACCTACTCTTTTTATTGTGTCATACTTTCATGATGGGTAGTATTTCTGCTCTCTATAACATACTGATTTATTGATGTTAAATGGAATCTTCTTTTTTTGTCTATTCCTATTACACTTATCTTTCAATTTTTTATGGTATCCTTGATTTCTTGGATGTTTTGTGTTTGTAACTTTTTCCTGTTTTATTTTTTCTTTGAGAGATGTATCAGTTTCTGCAATTGTACCTTCAGTGCCTGAGATTCTCTCTTCCATTTCTTGTATTCTGTTGGTGATGCTTACCTTTGTGGTTCCTGATCTCTTCTCTAAGTTCTCCAACTCCAGGGTTTCCTGTTTGTGTTTTCTTTATTGATTTTAATTCTGTTTTCATGTCTTGCACCATTTCCTTCATCTGTTTTAATATGGATTCTTGTCTGTACGTGATGACCTCTATTTTCCTTTTGTTCATAATTATAGATTTAAAATTATTTCCCTGTATTTCAGGTGCAATAGAATATCCATTGATTTTTGGAGATTCTGGTGAAGCCTTGATGTCCTGATTTTTGTCTGTATTCCTGTGCCTCTAGCCATCTGGTTGTCTGTAGTCTTGACTGATTATTCATGGAGCCTGTACTGCAGACTGGATCCACCTGTCTCTGGAGTCCCAAGTGGCCCCATTGATTCACTGTCTCTGCTGGTTCACTGTTTGTGACCCAGATAGCACAGGTAAAACGATCTCTGAGCCTAGCATGCTCCAGTAGCCCACAGGCCTCCTTGGGGAGGGTGGCAATGGAACCTGGGTCAGGTACCTACCTCAGCTCCACTGGGTTCTGTTTCTGTCCTGGGTTCGCTGTTTCTGGCCTATGTGAGCCAGGCTGCTGGGGCACTGGCAGATAGATCTCTTGGTTTAGAGCCGCTCCAGTGTTCCACAAGCTTCCCTTAAATGGTGGGGAATGTGTAAGACAGACGTTGACCTCTCCCTGTTTTGAGACAGGCTCTGAGTCTATGCAGAAAGCAAGCTGTGTACTGATTCAGACTACTGAGACCACAGATGCTTATCTTATGGAAGCCTCCCTTCTTTCTGCCCTTATGTTAACATGATTTCCTATACATTAGATGAAGTGATTTGTTCATCATGTCAGTATGCCAAAAGAAATAGTTATCTTTTCTTAACTTTGAAAGGGTCTTACAATTTTTATTTCACTTACTGTTATTATATTATGTATGTTCAAGTGTGTGAATGATGTGCAAGTGAATACGGGTACACCCATGCCAGTGTGCACATGCAATGTTCAGAGGACAACTTTTAGGAGCTAGCCTGGGCAACTGAAGAGCTAAGTTTTAATTTTACTTAGGTTTCTGTTATTCAAATTGAAATTGAAATAAGCACATATCACTAAAGAATAAATATTGAAAAATTCAGTTGTAGATTTCTTAGACTGTTGTTTAATTTGGGTCTTAGAATACCATCTGCATTCTCTCCTTGGATGATTGGGTACAAGGATCAAAGAGCTTCCTAGTAAGAAGATTTTTTTTTTAATTTCAGTACAATCAATTTACAGGTAAAGAAAAGCCACAATCAACATTGACTTTAAATTAAGTAAATGAGTAAATATAAAACACCAATGTATTGTACACCATCTCTAACAATAATGCATATACACTATTTTTTGTCTTACAATGTGGTAGCTCCATCTGAAACCAATTAACCCAGTCACGTAAATTGATTTAATTCATCTGAGCTAATAACAATAATAAAAAACAGCATCTGTGATTACACTTCCTGTTAGAAATTTTGCAATAATTTCTTTTTAATATACACCATTAACTAATAAGAGTAGATACAAAAATTAAGAATCATTTGAATTGAACAAACATGATTTTTGTTGGATAAGTAGAGGAAGGACTTTCCTGCTTAATTCCTACAGTGTTAGGTAGCTATCTGAAAGATACAGGACATTCCCATTCGGAGCTTTTATCTGACATACAGTCTGACTTATGTATCTGGGAAATTAATGGTCCTTACACACGAAATCTTCTATCACCAGAAAAGTTTGTATAAGCATATAAATATTAAAAGGAAAATATCTAACTAACTTCAAGTAATTAAAACAAAGAGAATACCAAAACTTCACCTTCTATAAATAGCAAAATGAAGGAACAGGCCCAGATAGAAAGAAGTGCAGCTTAGACATAAAAAGAGATTTTTACTTATTTATTTTTTATTTTTATCTATTTTATCTATTTCTTTCCTTCTTTATCTATGTATGAATCTACCATCTATGTATCTATCTATTATTACAGTTTACTCACTTTGCATCCAGGCTATAGCCCTCTCCCTCATCTCCTCCCAGTCCCACTCTTCCTTCCTATTCTGCCCCTATGCCCCTCCCCAGTCCACTAATAGGTGAGGCCCTCCTCCCCTTCCCTCTGACCCTAGCCTATCAGTTATCATCAGGACTGGCTGCGCTATTTTCCTCTCTGTCCTGGCAAGGTTACATTCCCCAGGGGGAAGTAGTCAGAGAGCCTGCCACTGAGTTCATGTCAGAACCAGCCCATGTTCTGTAAGGGAACCCACTTCGAGACTGAATGTATGGGCTACATATAAGCAGGAGTTTTAGGACCTCTCCATGCATGGTCCTTGGTAGGAGTATCTGTCTGTGCAGGGGCCCCTGGACCGAGATTTATTGGCTCTGTTGATCTCCTTGTTGAGCTCCTGGCTCCTCGAGGTCTTTCTATCTCCCCCTTCTTTCATAAGATTCCCTGCACTCTGCCCAAAGTTTAGCTATGAGACTCAGCATGTGCTTTGAAACCCGGATCGTAGAGTCTTTTAGAGGTTCCCTCTAGTAGGCTCCTGTCCTGTTCCCTGTCTTCTTTCACTTCAGATGTCCATCCCATTTGCCCTTCTGAATGAGAACCCTTCCCTATGGTTCTCCTTCTTGCTTAGCTTCTTTAAGAGTATAGATTTTAGTATGTTTGTCCTATATTATACATCTAATATCCAATTATAAGTGAGTATATACCGTGTGTGTATTTCTTTTTCTGGGTTATGTCACTAATGATGACCGTTTCTAGTACCATCCATTTGCCATAAAATATCATGATTTCCTTGTTTTTAATTGCTGAGTAGTATTCCATTGTGTAAATATACCACAATTTCTGTATCCATTCTGTTGAGGGACATCTAAGTTATTTCCATCTTAAAAATCTTTTCGTATATTTTGATTATAGTTTATCCTCCTCAGCTTCTATCATATCCTACCCAAATCATACATTTCACCTTTCTCTCTCTTTCTCAAACAACATCAAAAAAGAAAACAAAATCAAACAAAACAATAAGACAAAAAAAAATAAAACAAAAGCCAACAAACAACAGCAAACATGGATCCCATTTTCTGTTGTCCAATGGCTCCTGGGCATGGGACCCGCCCTGGAGTGCAATTGATATACTCAAATGATAAACATTTTAGTATTCTAAATTTAAACAGAAATTTAGGAAAGCCAATGTCACAATTTGTTAGAGGGAACAGGATCTGGATAAAAGGCATTACTAAATTATTGCAGACAATAATATTGAAAGTATACTTCATCAGGACAGGATGCTTAATAGATACTTTTGTTTTACAAAATTAAAAAGTTAATAAAATATTTACTAAGAGAGTTGTTTTTCATAAAGAACATGCATATTTTAATATCTGTAGGGAGTGTAGTTAATGCAACAATCTACAAATAACAGGCATTGCATCCTGCTTGCAAATGTATAGAGATAAGCACAGATGTATAAATATGCAAAAACCTCCATCCTTTGGGATATTGTCAGTCACTGCTCTGAGTGGAAAAAACAGCCTTTCCCCTCCTGTACCATAATCCTTATTATGAGAAAAGAGCTTCTTTACGAGAAAGAGACTGGAACTTGTACATGCAAAATCTGTTTATATCACATAGTTAAGAACTAGTCAGCCTAGTTTTAGGCACGATGGAAGTTGCAAAATAGACTCACATACCTGCTGACTAGCAAATAAAAAGAAAATGTGTAATTATGGGACTCAGTTGGGAGATGGTATTTTGTTGCATGTGATTCAAGAACATAGCTACTGAGACTAGTGGTGAAGCTCTGTAATTCTAGAACCTGGAAGGCTGAAGATTATGAGTTAAGTTAGACTGAGCTATATCACAATTTCAATGCCTGATTGGGCTCCATATAATACTTGTTTCAAAAATGAATAACCAGATAGATAAATTATAAATAAGTATGCAAATAAGACACATTGCTAGACAATCTGTCAATGTTTATATATTTTACATATACATTTCCTATTTCCATCACACTTATTGTGACTGATATTTCCCTTTAAAACAAATACTCTATTTTTTCTTGACTAGCATGTCTTTACCTAGCTCGCTGTGAGTAAACCATAGGTCCAGCCATAAAATGAGTATGTGTATATGTCAGCCTTCTCATACACAGTGAAAACTCAGCCATATGCACTACTGAGGTGACTAAGGGAGTAGTGGCAAGGATCCTGGACTGCTGGGGAGCAGCTTGGCTCTCAGGACTACCAGAACACCTCCTGCTGGGCTAAAAAGACTCTAGAAAACAAGTGGGTCAGTGGGCAGCATGAAACTTCAAAGCCAGCTTTACTATTTAGCATTTAATACCAAAGCCAACACTCTGTCTAAGAGTCTCTTTGGGAAAACTCAGCTCTACCTTGGGAGAAATTACATATTTTGAAGCTAGTTTCCAAATGTGAAAAAAATACAGAAAAAAACTGTAATAGTACTTTAGAATCTGTGTCACTTTTTCCTGATATTAACAACATCTTTTTTTTTTTTTCTGGAGGAAATAGCTGCACAAAGAAATTTGTTCTCTGAGTTGAATAAGCAAATTTCTCCTAAATACTTCTTTGTTTCAAGATTCTTTACAACCTTGTCAGACAAAACCATTTCTACTTTCTTATTTAAAACCTAGCTCATTATGAAGGCTGACAGAAATCTCCTTCATCTGTTCTTATATTTAATAACTTTGAGAAATCTACTACCAGCAAACTGAAAAACAAATATTCATATTCTTTAAGAATAAAAAATTAATAAAATATTTTAAGTGATAGCAACCACTAGCATGGAACTTTTTTGTTGTGTTTCACTGACTAACACATATCTCAGAATGCTTAGTTCATAGCGATTTTGTAAGCATAATTAAATAAATACCAGAGACTGTGCAGGTAAAATGTAGTTCATGTGTAGAGTGAGTAGAAAGACTGTATCTCAGGTTGAACAATTCCTTGTGAAATACACTTATTAAGAAAGCTTGATGGTACAGGAGTGGACTTCCAGAAATAAGCTAAAAGGGATGAATAGAATGAAATAGAATCTGGTACATTCATTGCTAGAAAGAAGACTGGCTGCTTTTTTACAATAAACTATTGAAAACTTCTTGCCTTTGAGAGGGAAGAAAGTGATGCTGGCATCAACTATGTTGGCATCCTTTTTAAAGATGAATAACTCTCCCAGCCAGGGCCTTTCAAAAATTATGAGTCTGGGCTTATTTTGCTTTCTGAGACTCCTACTATATTAAAAAATGGTGAACATTTATCAATAGGATTAAAAATGTGGTATATTTACAACATTACACTGAATAAAATAAAATATTTGGAAAACATTCATAAAAACACATTCATAGAAATAGACATGAATAGAATACACAGACTTCATTTAAAGATAAGAACACTGATATAATCTGAGGTGTGTTATAAATGTGAAGCACTGACTAGACTCCCCTTTAGAAGCTTATTAGTTAGACCCCTACTCCTGTCAAGCTCCTAGACCTAACCCTCCACCTCCCGGAAAGTTCCCTTGAGGGTCTGAGCAAACGCAAGGGCAATTCAAACCTCTCTTCTTCCTCCCCATCTTCTTCTCTCCCCCGCTCTCTGTCTCTCTCACCCCATTTTTAAAATTTTATATTAGTTTATTTACTTCACATCCCGTGGGTGCCCCCTACCTCCCCTCCTCCCATTTCCTCCACTTACACTCCTTCCCCTTCCCCTCTCCTTTGCTTCCCCAGAGAAGGAATAGCCCTCTCTCCATAGTATTAACCTTCCCCAGCACACTGAGTCACAGGAGGACTACATTGACTTCATCCCCTGAAGCCATGCAAGATAGCCCTGCCAGAGGAAAGTGATCTAAAAGCAGGCAATAGAGTCCATGTTAGAAACAGCACCCACCCTCCACTTGCCAGGTGCCACATATGGAGACCAAGTCACCCACAGGCTACATGTGTTCAGGGGGTGCCTAGGTCCAGATCATATATGCTCCTTGGTTGATGTCTCTGTCTCTGAAAGATCCTCACATGACTGGGTTAGTTGTCTCTGTTGGCCATTTTATGAGGTCCTACCCCCTCCAGGTCCTACTCTTTTTCCCCAACACTTCTGCAAGACCACCAAAGTTCCAGCCCATGCTTGGCTGCAAGTCCCAGCATCTGTCTCAGTCTGCTGTTGGCTGGAGCTTCCCAAAGGACAGTAAAGTTAGGATCCTGTCTGAAAGTATACCAGAGTATCTATTCGCACAAGTGCTGGCTCTCTCTACCGTGGGTAGGTCTCAGGTTGGGCCAATTGCTGTTTGTGCTTTCCTTATATCTTTGTTCCCTCATTATGCATACACATGTTGTAGGCAGGTTAATTTTGGGTTCACAGATTTTGTTGGGTTTTTGATCCCCTCTTTCCACTAGCTCTACCTGGCTACAAGGTGGTCACTTCAGTCTTCATGTTCCCCACCCCAACCCCAGTTAGGAGTCTCATATCCTCCCAAGTGCATACCCGGTAGTAGGCCTCCAGCTTGACCAAGAAATGTCCCTCCCCAGTTTCCTTTCTTGTTCCCAGTCCTCTCACCTCCCACCCCTATTCTCCCCACATCTGATCCCCACCCTTGGTTTCCTCCCCATTCCCTCTGCTGGCCAGTTCCCTCTCTTCATTCACTTTGGTTGTCTATTCTATTTTCTCTTCTGACATTCAGTCAGGATGATCTTCTCTAGTTCCCACCATTTGCCTGTTGCTTCTCAGCCAGTCAATATTCTTCTGCTAAATTCTCGGTTTAGCTCTGTCCCCCATTTTTTAAATTTGATTATTTGGTTCGTTGGTGTTTATTTAAGTTCTATGTATATTTTAAATAACAGTCTGTCTTTTCCCAATTTGTACCCTGTCATTTTTTCTATGGACAGTGTCCTTTGACTTAGGGAAGCTTCTCAGTTTCATGAGATCCCATTTATTAATTGTTAGTCTCAAAGCCTGTGCTGTTAGTGTTCTGCTCAGGAAGCTATCTCCTATGCCAATGAGTTTCAGATTTCCCACACTTTGTCTTCTAAAAAGTTTAGAGTCACTGGTTTTATGTCAAGGTCTTTGATCTGCTTGCATTTGAGTTTTGTGCAGGATGATAAATATATTTTCATTTTTCTTCATCACATCCAGAGAATTTACTTCTACAGTAAGTTTCTCTATATTACCTTTGAGTTAGAGATTAGAAAATAAAATAAAACATTCCTCTCTAAAACATTCCCAAATTATAAATAAATAGATGAATTAATGATTCCCTGTCCTATGTATTTTCTTTTCACTTTAAATCCCTACAAGATGATGCTTTCTTTCTAGTTTGCCAAAATATACTTTCTACTTAAATAATTATCTTTATCTAAGTACTTATTTATATTATTATTCCCTGAAAGAATTATTGGAAGGATGGCTCATTGCTACAGGCTGTCTCATGGCATGGTAGCTCACACCTACACAAAAGAAGCAGAAACAAGATTAAAAGTTCTAGGTCATGCTTGGTTATATACTGAGTTCATATACCCTGGACTATATGAAACCCTGTCTCAAAAAAAAAACCAAAACAATAAAAATGAAGCAAACTGAAATGTGATATAATTGTACTAAAATAAAAACATAACTTTTTTTAATGTTTTAGATTGTTGATCTTAGCGCCTGTGCTGTTGGTGTTGTATTCAGGAAGTTGTCTTGTCCATGAGGTCAAGACTCTGTCCCACTATGTTCTAACAGATTTAGTCCTATGATTTTATGTTGAGGTCTTTGATCCACTTGGATTTTAGTTTTGTGCAGATTGATAAATATGGATTGATTTGCAATTTTCTACAAGTAGACATCCAGTTGGACTAGCACCATTTGTTAAAGATGCTATCTGTTTTCCATGGTATGGTTTTGGCTTCATTGTCAAAAATCAAGAATCTGTAGGTGTGTGGGTTTATTTCTGGGTCTTCTATTCAATTCCATTGACCCTCCATTATGTTTGTATGCCAGTACCATGCAGTGTTTATTACTATTGCTCTATAGTACAGCTTGGGATCAGGGATGGAGATACCTCCAGAAGATCTGTTGTTATACAGGATAGTTTTAGCAATTCTTTTTTTCTGCATAGAAATTGAGAATTGTTCTTTCATGTTCTGCAAAGAATTGTGTTAGTGATGGGAATTGCACCAACAATCAATAAAGGGGACCTCATGAAACTGAAAAGTTTCTGTAAAGCAAAGGACACTGTCATCGGAACAAAATGACTGCCTACAGATTAGAAAAGGATCTTCACCAACCCTATATCTGACAAAGCGCTAATATCCAGACTATATAAAGAATTCAAAAAAAAAAAAGAACTCAAGAAATTAAACAGCAACAAATCAAGAAATCCAATTAAAATGGGGTACAGAGTTAAACAGAGAATTATCAATAGAGGAATATCAAATGGCAGAGAAACACTTAAAGAAATGTTCAACATCCTTTGTCACCAGGAAGATGCAAATCAAAATGACCCTGAGATTTCACATTACACCCATCAGAATGGCTAAGATCAAAAACTCAAGTGACAACACATGCTAGAGAGTATGTGGAGATAGGGGAATCTTCCTCATTGCTGGTGGGAATGTAAACTTGTATAACCACTTTTGAAATCAATCTGCTGCTTTCTCAGACAATTACGAATGGTGCTACCTAAAGATCCAGCTATACCACTCCTAGGCATATATCCAAAATATGCTTAACTATACAACAAGGATGTTTGCTCAACCATGTTCTTAATAGCTCTATTCATAATAGCCAAAGCTAGAAATAACCTAGATGTCCCTCAAAGAAGTAACAGATACAGAAATTGTGGTACATGTACACAATGGAATACTACTCAGCTATTAAAAACAGAGAAATCATGAAATTTGCAGGCAAATGGTGGGACCTAGTAAAAATCATCCTGAGTGAGTCAAAGAAGCAGAAAGACACACATGGTATATACTCACTCATAAGTGGATATTAGCCACATAATATAGGATAAACATATTAAAGTCTATAGTCCTAAAGAAGCTAAACACTTAGGAAGATCCTACGTAAGATGCTCAATTCTTAGAAGGATGAATATGATAGACATCAGAAGCAGAAGAAGACAGGGAACAGAAGAGGAGTCTACCACAGACAGCATCTTAAAGACTCTGCTGCTTGAGATATAGAAGCAGATGCTGAGACTCATAGCCAAACTTTGGGCAGAGTGCAGGGAAACTTATGAAAGAAGGGGGAGACAGAAAGACCTGGAGAGGACAGGAGTACCAAAGGGAGACCAACAGATTCATAAAAATGGAGCGCTGGGAGCCCTGAGGAGAATGATACCCCAACCAAGGACAATGTATGGAGAGGACCTAAAAACCCATAGACTCAGTCTCCAAGTGGGGTCCCTAGTAAGGGGTGCATGAACTCTGGCATGAACTCAGTGGCTGGCTCTCTAATCACCTCTTCCAGGGGGGCGGGGGCGGGGTACAGCTTTTCTAGTCCACAGAGGAAGATACTGCAGCCAGTCCTGATGAGACCTGATAGGCTAGAGTCAGAGGGCAAGGGGAGGAGGGCCTCCCTATCAGTGGACTAGGGGAGGGGCATGGGAGGATGTGAGAAAGTGAGGGTTGGATTGGGAAGAGATGAGTGTGGGGGCCACAGCCAGGATAAAATTTGAATAAATTGTAATAAAATAATAATAAAAAAGGAAAATGTTTTTATAATGATTAATTTTTATCACTTAAATAAGCATACAAGTAATGGATTTGATTACGACAGTATCATACATATTCCATTTTTCCTTGTCCCTTCTTCTGTGAAGGAAGAGTAGAAGAGATTGTCACTGATGGTTTGGCAGAGGAGGATAACCACTAGCAGTGGTTGACCACAAATCTATTGCATCTCATAACTGGTGTGTCAGAAGATGCTGCATGTTCTTAGCAGAAATTGTTTTTAAATTTTGATATCATTTTATGATATCATGTAATGAGTTTCAAAATGCCATACTGCATTCAACAAATATATATAATTACAGTCTGTCAATTTTTAAAATAAAAATAGCTTATCAAAAGATAGAAGTAAACAAGGAAGTAAGCTAAATATCACCAGACCTACTTCAATGTCATGGTACAAACTGAAATTTAAAAAAATATACCATGTTTATCATATTTACCTAATTGATCAAATGTCTCTTTTGCAGGAGTAAATAACCTGAAAAATAATTTCATTCAGCATACAGGAATACATTAGTGACTGAAGAATAAAAGTTGTGTTGTAAATAACTATTAATATTTACTATTGATATATCTTCTGTTAAAGCTTACTGTTAATCCTAAACAGCTGTATAACCAAATCACCACACAGAGACTGAGTTTATTTAGTTAACCTAGAACACAATGCTGGGCAATAGTCACTCCCTCCCAAACCTCCAAGCCCTCATAGTTTCCTAACATTAAGATTTCCCACATTATACTTGCTTTTTGTTATACTAGGTCCAGTCCATCTCTCCACCTCAGCCCATGATCTCTCCTCCAGCTCTGCCTTCTCCTAGCTCTCCTCCCCATCTCTCCTCCCACTCTTTCCTATCCTCTGGCTCCTCCCAGCTCAACATTGTGTCTAGTTGCTTTATTTTGTTTACACAGAGTTGAGACAGGATGCTTAGAATAAATATCACAATCCAATATCCTGATTGAAACCAGAGTGTGTGTGTGGGGGGGGTAGGAGGTGGGGAGAATCAGCATTTGAATGAACAAGAGTAAGGTGTATACATTCCAAAGGAACATTATACCAACATTTCTCCCTTTAAGTCCAATAAAAGGCTCCTTTTCTTTCAAAACAATAATAATTATGAAAACTGTTAGGTTAGCAACCTAGGAAAAAGTATGTGATTATCTTATGTATCTTGACAAGTTTAAAGTTCTATACCTAAATTAACTTTTATCTTTATTGGTAGTACCTATATGAAAGCATTTCTTAACTTCTAAACAATTTAAGCTTAATTGTGGCACTATAACTATTTGGTCTTCAACCCCATCAGAGACTTGAGAAGGAATAAAATTAGTTATTAGAGTAAATAGGAAGTGCATGTTAGCAGTTTCCAAAAAATAAAAAATTGACAGAGACAGTTTGCTGCCTGAACAGTCACCCATAACTCTCTATAACATTGGAGCACCATCTTAAGCCTTCTGGCTCAGAATATTCGACAGACATATATGTGAGGCAGGAACTGTTTAGGACTTGCTTACCCTGTATTGGCAGAGTTCGGCAGTCAACTTGTCCTGCATTTAAGTTTGCCCATGTTTGGCAGAATTTGTCTGTCCTGAAGCAAGAGTATTTTCTTTACCCGAGTGGCTTGACTGCCACATTTGAGGCCATCTCCAAATGGAGGTTCTTCAATGCTCATTATCTTCTTTCAGGTAGGCGGGGTGCTGCCAGGAGATTACTTGTCTCATTGTCAAAGAATCTTTAAAATAATACAGACACTTTTAAATGCCATATTCTGTAGGTCTCTGAAGTTTCCGAAGACTACCTATCTTCATATAATCAATCTGTCTACAAAATCATATCTATTAAACTTAGGATGTATACTTCTGTGATAAAATAGACATGAGTTTAATAACTAGCAATTAACTTGCATTACCTGATACCTTAATCCATTTTTAATATCTGTTTAAAAGTATTGGAAGTAGCCTTGAATTTGTATCAATATCCTAAAGCTTATACAAATGTATCAAAAATACTTATTTTTGCATCAATATGCAAATTCCTATACCAGAGTCAAAATTTACCTTATTTGAGAATAACACATAAAACTCCAAGTTGAGTAGATTCAATAATCTACTTTTTTTCTGTTCCTATAAGATATCCCTGTATATTCCCTTTTTCACTTTGAATAAGACCATTAATAATAAACATCTCCCAATGACAATAAGAATTTCGTAGCCATAGCAAACAACCAAAAACATACCCAACCCCCTTTAAGGAAAACTGGACGCTGTTCTCTTGGATTTCTTCTAGCTGACATTTTGGACATGTAGAAATCCTGTAGGGGGCCCAAATAAAATTGGTTAATTAAGCAAGCAATAACATTGTGGTCCAGTCTTTGAATGTTGAAAAATTTCAGGCTTAATAAAAGTCCTGTTTGGAACAGTCTAAAATGCTGGACCAATTAAGATTAGTAGCTTTCTTCAGAGTTCTTTTGAGATCAGGTTTTGATGAGAAACAGCAATTAAAGCAGTTGAGGCAGGAACAAGCAGAATGCTGGAATATGCAAGATGCTGGACAGATGTGTCAATGTCTCAGCATGCTGAAGAATGATTCTGTTAGGTTTGATCCAACATCTCTGGTGTCCAGTTCTTTTGTTCTGCAAACATATAATTTCTCCCAAGCATTATAGAGTTCTCAAATTAAAATGTATGAGATGTGCAGGATGAAACTAAACTGTAAGCCAATTTTATCTACACAAATTAAAAGGTTAGCATAACACATTTTGAGGATATTATAGCCAAGGATTTATTGGCCAAGTATTGTTGGAGTTCTGCTGGAGACAGGTTTTTATGTCTCAGTCAGTTTTAGAATTGTTCCCATGTTAAGGGATCAGCAATATAAGTTACCATTATTATTGAACATACAATCATTATGTTGAAATCAAAACAAGGTTGGATAGATCAAAATATCTTTTTGGACTCTTGTGTGCCTGTTGTATTAGGCCAAGTTGCTACCTATTTCCCTAGAGAAGCCTCCCATTAGAGAGACAAGCTGGTTGCCTTAAGCAATAGAAAACACATGTTTTAAGTAAACTTTATATAAACTCCTTTTAAATTTAGAATATGAGCATACCATAGGTATCTTGTACCTGTTTTGAGGTTTAGCCCTAGATTTTTATATATGTTGTTGCTATTTGTCCTATCCCTATTTATATACAGACTGGGCAGTTATGCCTTTATAGCCAAACTTTATATAAACTCCCTCTTACCTTTAGCATTTAAGCATATCCTAGGCATCTTGTACCTGGGCTTTACATTGGTTGTGGCGATTTTTTGGCTTGCCCTTTTTTATACAGGATGGACAGTTATGCCTTTATAGGCAAACTTTATTTAAACTCTCTTAGCATTAGCATATAAACTCTCTTACCCTTAGCATTAAGTACATCTTAGGCATCTTGTATCTAGATTTTTACATTGTTTTTGGCTATTCTTTGGCTTGCCTCTTTTTTGATATGGGATGCGCATTTTTGTTTTTTAACATATGAATATAATTTTTGAGTTTTTAGGACTAAACTAGGTTAGCATGTACTTTTCCACATGTAAGCCTCTTGTGTCTTTTTTACATTAGCAAAACCAACATTTTTCCCCTGTGAAAATGTCTCACGTTTAAAAGGATAAGGCAGTTTCCAGAGCAGTGTGACATCTCTCTTTACATAAATCTAAAAATGATGTGAATCCAACCTTTGGACCAGTAAGGACATAACATCTATTATTAAGAAAAAAGAATTTACATGGTAACCTTAAGGAAGATTTTGTCATTTTGAATCTTAGACTATCTCTGTAAGTGGCTAAACAGCAGGAGTTGCCATCTTGGCTTTTATTATGTAAATAAGCTTGATCCAGAACTCAGAGATCTGCCTCTTTCTTTTTACTTTGTGTTGGGAAGAAAGGCATGTGCCTTCACCAACTTGTTTAAATATCTTTTTTTTTCCCAAATCAAAATCATTGTAACTCAAAGCCTTTAAATGAAAATAAAAAAGAGACAAGAAAATTTTAAGTTTGGGGTCAGTTGTGCCAATTTACGCTGTAACAAACAAAGCTCAGTTGGTTATTTTTGGAAATGAGTTGATGTTTTAGTAAATTGGTGGACCCTTACCACAAAGAGCTGACAAGTGTCTTGCAGCCACAGAGCTTTGAATTTTAGCTGTTATTAATCTAATTACTAAGAAGAATGCCTTTTTTCTTGTTTGTAACTCAGTATTCCAATCCTTGGTTTTTTTCCCCCATGTTCTCCTTCAACTTTCTTGGAGAAGGTATGGAGAAGAACCAACACTATTAAACATATTGCAACCAGACCCATGACTACGACAGCCAAAACGAAGCCAAAAGGGATTAAAACACCCTGTGCCATGGGAATTTTTTTTAGATGCAGTTTAGGCCAAACTCTGTCTAGAGGTCTGTCTGCCATCAGTTCCTTTCTTTCCTGCCATGGCTATGGAGCTGAGCCAGTTGAGCCAGCCATAGTATAAAAGGGCCATGCTTCTTTACCCCTCACTTAAACTGCAACAGCAGCCAGTTTTGTTAAGTCTCAGGTCTGCCCACAGGAGGCTGCCTTTTGCTCCTGGGATGGTTTAAAAGTCTCTCTTGAAGAGACAGTATTTTGACCTGGGAGTTTTTAGGTTTTAAGTTTTCTTTGTTTTTTTTGTTGTTGTTGTTTGTTTGTTTGTTTTTGTTGTTTTTTTTACTGGTAGCTTATTCCACCCCCCACACACCAAATTATTATAAAGTATGATTTAAAGGGTGTGGATACTTGAATTAGTTGGGCGCCATTTGTTTTAAATGGCTATTAATATTTACTATTGATATATCTTCTGCAGCTGTATAACCAAATCACCACACAGAGACTGGGTTTATTTAGTTAACCTAGAACACAATGCTGGGCAATAGTCACTCCCTCCCAAACCTCCAAGCCCTCATAGTTTCCTAACATTTAGATTTCCCACATTATACTTGCTTTTTGTGATATACTAGGTCCAGTCCATCTCTCCACCTCAGCCCATGATCTCTCCTCCAGCTCTGCCTTCTCCTAGCTTTCCTCCCCATCTCTCCTCCCACTCTTTCCTATCCTCTGGCTCCTCCCAGCTCAACATTGTGTCTAGTTGCTTTATTTTGTTTACACAGAGTTGAGACAGGATGCTTAGAATAAATATCACAATCCAATATCCCGATTGAAACCAGAGTGTGGGGGGTGGGAGGTGGGGAGAATCAGCATTTGAATGAACAAGAGTAAGGTGTATACATTCCAAAGGAACATTATACCAACAAGGTTGTAATTGAAATGGAGTTTTGTGAGAAGTGTTTACTTCCAGATGACAGGCACAATCAAACAAGAAGTGAGGTATCTGTTCCTTGGAGTAGAGGCCAGCGGCACTGCAAGGGAACACTTTCCTGAGACTCATTCTTGTCCCATATTAAGGAACTCTGCAATGAAAATACTGACTTTCCTGCTCATCCACCCACCCTCCAACATAATAACAGTTTGGTTATTTAATGTATTTGTATTCTGCATTATTTTTTCTAACATCCACATTTGGCTGTTTCATCTCTTTCTTTCATACATATAATTTACAACAAAAGACTTAGAGTATCAAAAGCAGAAAGATAATTCATGAGCATCTTGAGAAATCCCTTTTCTGCAATGTAATAGACAACCAGTGTACACAAAGCTGGTGTTTGTATTTTGGGTTCTTTATTGAATCTGAGAATGTTTTTTTCCACACCAACAGAAATCAGAAGGGCTGGGTTTCAATTTAAAAACCAGGATGTAAGCAGCTTAAATAGACATTAAGTGAAACAGAAATGCTTTTTCTCACTTATCCTGAATTTGTTTTTATTTGTATCCTAGTTTTTAAAAAAGGTATGATCGATTTCTCCTCTGAACCGTGATGATCAGATATTGCTTCAGTCAGCAGGTAAGGAAGAGAGTGGCTTTTACAAAATGGCTTTATGACCAGTTCTATAAATATCTTCAGTTTATCTTTCCTGAAACTGTAGTGTCAGGCTCACTGCAAATGTCTAAAAAGGGCACTGTTGGGATTCTTGTATAGTACTCATATTATCACTTTGTTAGGTTTTATTTTTATAATATTCACATATTAAACAGAGTTCATGTATTTTCCTTTTTGTTGTACTCTGGGCTACATAAGCTCAGAAAAATGGATGGGAAATAAGTATATCCCAGAGGAGATGACTCTAGTATAACTTTATATTGAGACTTCTAGAATAGATTTATTGGAGTTATTGTTAGGAAAATACTGTGGTTTTGTTTGTATTTTTATATACTAACAGATTAAACTCATGTAAGGAAATGAGACCTTTAAAGAATATTTTTAAGAAAGGAATGCCAATTAATATGTAAACACTTGCATTGGATCAATATCAAGCTTGAGGAGTAGAGTGAGTTTCCCCAAGAAACAACCAATGCAATGAAGATTTGATTTAATTTTCTATGGAAAGGCCAGCATTGGAAAGAAGAGTGTAGGAGTCAAGCTAATATGGGAGTACAGTCTCCAATGAAGATCCTCTGAACTTGCATGAAGATGTATGCTTATTATGAAAAAGGAGCAGTACTTGATTTCAGTGGTAGCTGTTGAAGAATGAGGAGTGCCTCATCATGGGCTTGTGCACAATGACTCTCTGAAGTTTTAACACTGACAGGGACTAACATCTGAGTGCATCTTGTTATCAATTCTCCCAGAACTAGGGAAGTAGGTCTAGAATTTATGAAAGAGAAATCTGGGCAACTCAGTGTCCAGACACAGATGGCCATGCCATATGCCACAAATCACTCCTGTCAGCTCTCTCCAGTTAAAATGAACAAACAAACAAACAAAACAAAACAAAAACTAAACTACAGTCCTAAAGAAGCTATACAACCTTAGGGAAGAGGCTGAATCCTCATTCAGAAGGGCAAACAGGGTAGACATTGGAAGTAGGAGAAGACAAGGAACAGGACAGGAACCTTGCACAAAGGACCTCTGAAAGACTACCCACCAGGGTATCAAAGGAGATACTGAGAGTCATAGCCAAACTTTGGGCAGAGTGACAGAATTCTTATGGCAGAAAAGTGAGAAAGAAAGACTTACAGAGGACAAAAGCTCGATAAGGAGACCAACAAAGCCAAAAAAACCAGGCCCACAGGCTCCTGCAAGCAAGGACCATGCATGGAGAGGACCTTGAACCCCTGCTCAGAGGAAGCCCATAGGCTGCTCAGTTTCCATGTGGGCTCCCTAGTAAATGGAGCAGGAGCTGTTTCTGACATGAACTCAGTGACAGGCTCTTTGATCACCTCCCCCTGGGGGGCCAGCCTTGCCAGGCCACAGAGGAAGATGGGGCAGCCAGTCCTGATGAGACCTGATAATCTAAGGTCAGACAGAAGGGGAGAAGGACCTCCTCTATCAGTGGACTAGAGAAAGGGCATAAGGAGAGAAGAGGGAGAGTGGGTTGGACAAAGAGGAGACAAGTGAGGGGGCTACAGCAGGGATACAAATTGAATAAATTGTAATAAATACATAAGTAAATAAATAAATAAATAAATTGAAAAAATGTGGTTCAGGAACTTATGCTGGTAGTTTGAAATTCATTAAGAGGCATAAACGAAAACATTGGCATCAACAATGCCTATTATGCTAGTTGCATTTTCTTGAGATGCTTTGAATAAGAAATAATTTATGTGTATGCAACAAGCAAATTGGAGGTTAAACAATAGAGACATGAATATGATAGTAACATACTTGTCTAAGTTACCACTGGTCTGGCAATTTAGATAACACAAGTCAATGACATAAGGAATTATTCTATAATGATGAGAATTCCATGTAGGGTCAAACAAAATGTGTAGAGTTCACTACAGTTCAGAATTTAAGGTACAAAATTTTTTGTTTGTTTGTTTATTTTAAATGTAGCCTGGGACCGAGATTTAAAGACTAAAGTTTACTTTATTAGTACATGATACAAGATGCTATGATTTGGGTAATGAGCAAATATTTTTGACTAAAAACTTGCTGTGAAAAAAATGGAAATTTAATCAGTCTGATGAGATGAAACTGTGATGGAAACAAGATGATAACACTATGATCAAGTCAAAGCAGAGGTAAACTGAAGCAAGGCGGCTGCTGGAACTAGATATTTTCTCCTGTAATTGATTTTTAAAGAACCTTGAAAACAGTCACCTGAAACTTATATATCTTCTAAAAATATTATATAAACATTAAGGCCATTTTACATTAGGTCCAGGTAAGCAATAACCACGATAATTTCTTGATAGGAAACTTACTAATGAAGAAATCATCAAGAAGATAGTGAAGCTTAAGGAAAACACTTCCAGAGAGCAGGAAGAATCAAGAGGCCATTTCATTGGTAAATAGCAACTCACTTATTTCGGAATTTATTTTTTTGAAATTTATCACGCTATTGATGGCCAAAAGAGAAAAACATATGACCAGTTTTCCATACTTGTATAAAAGGCTTACATTGTGAATGAAATAATAAATGGCAGAGTGAAATCTAGGTGACTATTTCCAGGTAAAGATATTTCTTTTGCTCCCTAGCAAACTGGTTCAAAAGCAAGGTACAGCAACAGTATGAGCTGGGAATTTGCCAGAAGTGAAAATTCTCAGTGCTGAATTTTACAAAAGTAAATTATTACTGAAAAAAAAAGTAGTGCAGTTGCAAATATTCACATTTTAATAATCAACCTTCTTAATTCTGAAACACATTATGTTAGCACCCAAAACATGGGAATTACCCATCTACTGGCACATACCATTTAAGACAATTTTTCTTTGTTTAAGTGGCCTGGAAAGTAATTGGTAGCAAATAAATCTTGCCTAACATTTTATTATTCATGAACTCACCAAATTGTAATTTTCAGAGTGTACAATGATAAATATTCGTTTCACATATTCATATGGCCAAATTAATGGGGATTATACATATTCTCCACAGATAGAAAAATATTTTATTAAGTATGACACCTTTAAGTCATTCTGTTATTAAACATGGATGTTGGGAGTACTAAAGAGATGGCTCAGAGCTTAAGAGCACACATTGTTCTCTCTGAGGACCCACATTCTCTTTCCAACAGTGAAAACTGTGTGCTCACAATCAACTGTAACTCCAGAAAAAGGGACTCCAAGTCCTTCTTTTACCCTCAGTAGACACCTAAACTTACAAACACAAACCACAAACAGATACACAGGATTAAAATTTTAAAAATAATCTTTAAGACAAAGGATGTTAAGCCTGTGTCATGGACATTAAAAAGTCTTCAGAAGCCTGCTTAAAGCACCCCCAACAGTGGTAAACTGCACCCTGTGCCCTGTGCTCTATTTTCCAGCCCACAACTGCCTTCTCAAATGCCTGCCAGCACTGCAGACAACGACTTAAGCCTCAAGCCCTTCCTAGCCAAGCCCCCCTTAAAGTACACCCAACAGCTATGAACTGCACCCTGTGCCCTGTGCTCCATCTTCCTGCCCACAACTCTGCCTACTTTTCTGGATGCCTGCTGGCACTAGGAACACCATGTAAGATCCCCCTAAACACTAACCTTCCAAGTCCCCTTAAAACACACACAAGAGCCTAAAACTGCATCCCAGACCCTAGACTCCAACTACAACTCTACGTGCTTTCCCAGAGTCCATTTTGGCATCAGAGACACACATCACACTGGTAATGGAAACCCAGAGGCAAGGTTAACACTCAAAACTCCAGAGGCCACACAGGATGCAAAACCCACAAGGGAGATATCCTACTGGACCTGAAGACTCTCTGGACATCAGAACCCCAGACCATTCAAGCCTGAAGACAGAGAAGAATCAGAAACAAAGTGGGAAAAACATCCCAAAACCTTCCATCTAATAAAAATAAATGCAGAAGCCAGCACCTAAAACTGATAATTACTGCAAACCCCAGATGTCTGAAGGCCAGCATAAGAACAGTCAACAACATCCAAGGCAGCATGGCCCCACCAGAGCCCAGCAATCCTGCTACAGCCAGCCTTGCATATCCTAACTCAGCAGAAACACAAGAAAATTACCTTAAATCCAATTTTATGAAGACCTTTACAGAGGAAATGAATGAATCTCTTAAAGAAATACAGGAAAATACAAATAGGTAAGGAAATGAATAAAAGTGTTCAAGATGTGAAAATAGAAATAGGCTCCTGACCCATTCCTTGCCCTCTCCTTCTTCCGATGTCCATCCCCTTTCCCCTTCTGGATAGGGATTGAGCATTTTAGCAAGAGTCCTCCCTCTTGATTAGTTTCTTTAGGTGAACAAATCTTAGTTGGTTCTATTGTATATGTTTATATGAGTGAGTATATACCGTGTATGTCTTTCTGCTTCTGGGACAGCCCACTCAGGATGATCCTTTCCAGTTCCCATCATTTGCTCTGCCCTGAAGACTATCGAAGCAGATGCTGACACTTATGGCCAACGCTTGGGGAGAGTGCAGGGAATCTTACAACGGGAGTGGAAAATAGTGGGTTCTGGAGAGGACAGGAACTCCAGAAGGAGAGCAACAGAATCAAGTGGTCTGAGCACAGGGGTCCTTCCTGAGACTGACGGTCCAACCAGGTAAAATGCATGGAGGTAGCCTAGGACTCCTGCACAGGTGTGGCCCATGGCAGTTCAGTGTCCAAGTGGGTTCCATAGTAATGGAAACAGGGACTGTCTCTGATATGAACTGATTGGCCTGCCTTTTCATCACCTCCCTCTGAAGGGGGAACAGCCTTGCTGGGCCACAGAGGAAGACAATGTAGCCACTCCTGATGAGACCTGATGGACTGGGATTGTAAGGAAAGAAAGGAGGACCTCCCCTATCAGTGGTCTTGGGGAGGGACATGGGTGCAGAGGAATGAGGAAGGGAGGGCTTGGGACAGGAGGAGGGAGTGAACTACAGGGTATATAAGGTGAATAAAGTGTAATTAATAAAGAATTTAATAAAAAAGAAAATAGAAATAGAAGTAATAAAGAAAACACAAACTGAGGGAATCCTGGAGATGGAAAACCTAAGTAAGAAAACAGAAACCACATACACAAACATCACCAAAAAGAATACAGAAGATGGCCAAAAGAATCTCAGGGTGTGGAAGATACAATAGAAGAAGTTAATATACCACTCAAAGAAACTATTAAATCTAAAAAGTTTCTGACACAAAGCATCTAGGAAACCTGGGACTCCATGAAAAGATCAAAACTAAGAATAGTAAGAATACAAGAATGAGAAGGTTCCCAGCTCAAAGTCCAAAAAAATATTTTTAACAAAATCATAGAAGATAATTTCCCTAGCTTAAAGAAAGGAATTCCTATAGAACACCAAATAGACTGGACCAAAAAACAAAATCCACACCCCACAATAAAAATAATCAAAACATTAATTGTACAGAACAATTCAAGAATATTAAAAGCTGCAAAGCAAAAAGACCAAATAACATAAAGGCAGACCTAACATATAAAGCCAGCTCCTAAACAGAAACTGAATGGCATGTGCAGATGTATTACAGACAATAAAAGACCACAGATATCAACCCAGACTACTATACCCAGTATAACTTTCAATCACCATAGAGTAAATAAAATTTTCCTTGACAAAACCAAATTTAAACAATATCTATCCACAAATCCAGCCGTACAGAAGATACAGGGGAAAAAATACTCCAACCAAATGACGTTAACTACACCCAAGAAAATATAGGAAACAATTTCACACCAGCAAATCCAAAAGAAGGGAAACATACATACACATAAAACACACACATAACACACACATGCATGCACACATACACACTTCCACCACCAATGTAAAAGTAATAGGAATTAATAAGCATTGGTTGCTAATATCTCTCAAAATCAATGGATTTAATTTATCCCCCCAAAAGACACAGACTAAAAGAGTACATGCACAACCAGATCTATTACTCTGTTACATACAATAAACAACTCAACATCAAAAATAGACATTAAGTCAGAGTAAAGGGCTAACAAGAGATGTTCCAAGAAAATAGACCCAAGAAGCAAGCTGGACCCAAGTAACCATTCTAGTCTCAAATAAATAGACTTTCAACCAAAATTAATCAAAAGAGATGGACACATCATACTCATCAAAGGAAAAATCTACCAAGATGACATCTCAGTTTTGATTTTCTATTTCCCAAATGCAATGACACCCACATTTGTAAAATAAACATTACTGAAGCTTCAATAACACATCTGATGTCCACATAAATAGTAGAAAACTTCAACACCACACTCTCCCCAATGGAAAAGACATCCAGACAGATAGTAAACTGATAAATAATGAAACTAACACATTATGAATCAAATGGACCCTAACATCAGACACTGAGGAAATCAAAGAATCATTAGATATAACTTCCAAATCCTGTGTTACACTAAATTGGAAAATCTAAACAAAATGAAGGATTTTCTTGTTAGATATCACTTACCAAAATTAAATCAAGATCTGGTAAACATTGTAAATTGACCTATAACCCCTAAGGATGAAGCAGTCATTAAAACTCTCCCAACTAAGAAAAACCAAGGCCAGAAGGTTTTCATGGAAAATTCTCCCAGTCTTTCAAAGAAGAGCTAATACCAACACTCCTCAAATTATTCCATGAAATAGAAAGAGAAGAAACACTGCCAAATTCATTTTATGAGGCCACAGTCACCCTGATACCAATACCATGCAAAGATTCAACCAAGAATTTGAACCAATTCCCTTATGAATATTGATGCAAACAGAATCAAAGAACACATAAAACATCACCAACAATTTGATGACCAAGTAAGCTTCATCCCAGAAATGCAGAGATGGTTCAACATACAAAAATCTGTCAATATAATTCACCATCTAAACAAACTGAACATATGTATATATGCATGATCATCTCATTAGATGCTGAAAAAGCCTTTGACAAATTTCAGCACCCCTTTATGATAAAAGTCTTGGAGAGATCAGGGATACAAGGCAATACTTAAAAACAACAAAGGCAATATACAGCAAGCCAATGGCCAACTCAAATTAATGGAGAGAAACTCAAAGCAATTCAAATTAATGGAGAGAAACAAAGAAATTAGGGAAACAACACACTTCATAACAACCACAAATAATATAAAATATCTTGGTGTAACTCTAACCAAACAAATGAAATACCTATATGATGGGAACTTCACATGTTAGAAGAAAGAAATTAGAGAAAATATCAGAAGATGGAAATATCTTCCATGCTCATGGATTGGTAGGATTGACATAGCAAAAAACATGGTCATCCTACAAAACGCAGTCTACACATTCATTGCAATTCTCATTAAAATTCAACACAATTCTTTACGGACTTCAAAAGAACAATCAACTTCCCATGGATAAACAAACCCAGGATAACTAAAACAATCCTGTACAATAAAAGAATTTCTGGATGTATCTCCATCCCTGATTCAATGCTGTACTACAGAGCAATAATAATAAAAACCACATGGTCCTCTCATAAAAACAAACAGGTTAATCAATGGAGTTAAATGAAAGATCCAGGAGTAAACCCATATACCTATAAACACTCAAATTTTAACAAAGAAGTCAAAATTATACAATGGAAAAAATAAAGCATCTTCAACAAATAGTGTTGGTCTTACTGGATGTAGAAGAATGCCAAAAGATCCATATCTATCACCCTACATAAAAAACTCAAGTCCAAGTGGATAAAAACCCTCAACATTAAACCAGATACACTAAATCTAGAATAGAAAGTGGGGGAATATCTTGAATACATTTGGCACAGGATTTCAACCTTCTGAACAGAACATCAGTGGCTCAAGCTCAGGCATTAAGATCAACAATCAACAAATGGAACCTCATGAAACTGAAAAGCTTCTGTAAGGCAAAGGCCACTGTCAATATGACAAAATGGCAGCCTATAGAATGAGAAAAGATCTTCACTAGCACTATATCCAACAGAGGGCTAATATCCAAGTATATAAAGATCTCAAAAAAATTGACACCAAAAAATCAAATAACCCAATTAAATTAAAAATAGGGTAAAAAGCAAAACAGAATTCCTAACAGAGAAATCTCGAATGGTCAAGAAGCATTAAAGAAATGTCATTAGTCATCAGAAAAACACAAATCAAAACAACTCTGAGAGTCTATCTTACACCTGCCAGAATGACTGAAACAAAATACTCAGTGGACAGCACATGCTGAAGAGGTTGTAGAGTATGGGAAACACTTTTCCATTGCTTGTAGGAGTGCAAACTTGTACAACCATTTTTAACTCATTGTGGTAGTTTCTCATAAATTTGAGAATAGTTTTACCTCAAGAACAAGCTATATCACATCATGTGTGTCTTTCTGAGTCAAGGCTATCTTATTCAGAATGATCTTTTCTATTCCCATTCATTTGTCTGCATCCTTCATAATGTCACTCTTTTTAATGGCTTAGCTGGACTCATTGTACCACATTTTCTTTATCCATTCTTTGGTTGAAGGACATCTGGGTTGTTCTCAGTGTCTGGGCATTACAGATAAAGTTGCTATGAACATAGTTGAAAAAAAAATGTCCTTGATGTATGGTGGACCAGTTTTAGGCTTTTGAGTGGATGGATGCATGTACCTCCTCACAAGTCTACCTTCATTCTGAAGAGTGTTTTCACTTTCTTAATAAACCACAGCTATTTCTCTTCCTAAGTATGCATACATGTAAAGCAGGAAGTAAATATTTGATTGAAATATTAAAATATCAAACGGTTAAAAATAGCATAAAATTAAATTCAGAAAAATAATCTAGCTCTGCATTTCTTTTCCTCAAGCAAAATGCTTAATATTATTCTTAAAAGGTTTATTATATATACAACATTCGGCCTCCACACCAGATCTTACTAGAGTTGATTATGAGCCACCATGTGGTTGTTGGGAATCAAATTCAGAACCTTTGGAAGAACACTGAGTGTTCTTAACCCCTGAGCTATCTCTCCAGCCCCCAAATCACTTTTTATTAAACCTGGTGTTATCATTTGTACAGCATAAATAGTGTGTATATACTATATCCTTGTTAATTAGGTTTATATGGGAAATATTAAGTCTCTACTTTGGAATGCAAAGGATTACTTTATTTGTATTTTCATTCTCTAAATCAGGTTATTTCATCCTGTAAATGTAAATGTTTTATAATCACTGTATCCCACTCAAATATCTTATGTTTTTTAATTCTTCACTTAAGCTTTTTGTGGCCAGCTAGGTGAATTTTAGAGCTAGTTCATCCAACATGTACGACAACATTTAGCAACCTTAACTCTGTCCTGATTTCTTCTCTGTAATAGTCCAGCTGCACTTGAATAATATATATATATACATATATATACATATACATATATATATGTTGATACTTAAATTAAAAGATGAATAGTCTTACCGTCCTGATGAGACCTCTTAGACTAGGGTCAGATAGAAGAGGAAGAAGACCAGAAGACCTCCCCTATCATTGAACTGGGATAGGGGCATAGGAGAAGAAGAGGGAGGGAAGGTGCGATTGGGAGGGGATGGTGGACAGTGCTACAGCTGGGATACAAAGTGAATAAACTCTAATTAATAAAAATAAAAATGATGAATAGATGGCATTGATACTTTAAAATTACAAATGAAAATTAATTTTACAACAAAGTAATATGTATTTACTTTCGAGGAAGTGATACTCTTCTTTCTATGATATTTGTATTGTATCCTGTAAGGAGAGGATTCCAGGTATAATTAGATACAAAAAGAATTCTAACTTATTAAAGGCTTCATATATTCACATTTCATTGAAGAACTTTTTAGTTTTTTCTGTGTTTTTAATTTTCTTTTTGTTCCCCAAGCATTTGCCATAATTGCACCATTGTATAGCTGCTTTTAATTAAACTACTTATTGCATGTAATCCATAGTTTGCAAAAGGGCATCCTTGTTAGGAGTTGACACTTTTCTGGTAAAGCATAAAGTATTTGCTCTGGGGGATGACTGCACAATTAGCTGTTAGTCTTGGATTTCTTTTCCTTGTTTATATTGCTTCTTTTCTGTACTATGTATTGGATTATGAAGATCTGAAATTGGAGTTTGTCATATATTTCACCCTTATGCTGACATTTGTGAAGTGCTAAGCTTATATTTTCAAATATGTTTCTGTCATAATGTTGGTGTATTAATGTCAATGAGAATTAGAATCTCAGCTTTGTTTCTTTGAAAATATAATTACTTCAATTCTGTCTAGCATCATGTCCACCTGATGCATTTATGGAAATTTTGGTAGAATCCATTTAGCTGTAAAAATATCCAGACTTGGTTTGTATAACAACATTTTTTTTGCTAGTTTCTTTGCCTCTCAAAGAAACCTTTTGAGGTTTGTGTGATCAACTTTCCATTTAGCTTATTTGGAATTTAAAACATGTTAGTATTTGAAGATATATTTACTTGTCAAAAATGCTAAGCTACTTTATTTTGTTGTCATTTTTTTTACTTCATAGTTAGTTTCTTTTTATTTCCAAGGAGCTGAGGACTGGATTAGGAATTGGTCGGATCTGCCACCTTAGCCTTCCTTTTCTGTTTCTCTTTAATATTTTAAGATTCCTTTATATACTCTATTTTCTTGATTTTATTCTCATATTTTCTATTGTGACAATGCTTGTACTGTTTACATTTTATGCTAAAACTTTATTTTGATTTTTTGCAAATAACCTTATGAAATATAAATATAATGTAAAATTCTAGATTTACATGTATTCACATCTAAATGATAGCAATAAAATGCTGTGTGTTTTGCTCTTTCTACACTGTATTCTTTTGGTCTCATAGTTCTGTTTTGTTTCAGCCTTCCTTTGGCTTTCATATTGTCAAATGCCTGTTGTGTTTTGGCTTCCAACTTACACATTAGTATTTTATTTATTGTTTGAGAATCTCTGATACATAATACCTGTAGTTCAAATCTATCACTGCTCCCTGCTCTCCAGCTCCTTCTATGTCCTTCCCTACTACATCTCCTTTCCTGATTCATATATTACACCATTTAAAAACTACAGCGCTCCTGTCCCCTCCAGGTCTTTCTATCTCCCCCTTCTTTCATAAAATTCCATGCGCTCTTCCCAAAGTTTGGATATGAGTCTCAGCCTCTGCTTGGATACCTCAATCAGCAGAGCCTTTCACAGACCCTTTGTGGCAGGCTCCTGTCCTGTTCCCTGTCTTTTTCTGCTTCCCATGTCTATCATATTAGCCCTTCCGAATGAGGATTGAGCATCCTCTCTAGGGTCAACAGAGCCAAACAAACAAACAAACAAAAAACTGGGCCCTGGGGACTCTGCAGAGACTGATACCCCAACTAAGGACATGCATGGAGAGGACCTAAAACCCCAGGTCAGATGCAACCTATAGACTCAGTCTCCAAGTGGATTCCCTCATAAGGGGAACAGGGGCTTTCTCTGATATTATCTCAGTGGCTGACTCTTTGATGACCTTCCCCTGGGGAGTGCAGTCTTGCCAGTCCACAGAGGAAGACAATGCAGCCAGTCCTGATGAGACCTGATAAGCTAGGGTCAGATAGAAGGGAGGAGGACTTCCCCTATCAGTGTGCTAGGTGAGGGACATAGGTGTAGAAGAGGGAGGGAGGGTGGGAATGGGAGGATATAAGGGAGGGGGCCACAGCTGGGATACAAAGTGAATAAACTGTAATAAATAATCAATTAAAAAATAAAAACAAAGAGGACCCAAAATAAAAACAAATAACCCCACAGTGTTTCCTTAGCACTTCTGCTAACTGTGTGGGGTTAAAGTCATCCCTGGGAGCATGGGCTGCATATCAGGGACCACTATTGAGGAAAGCTGGCTCTCCATCCTCCAGAAGTCATAAGTAGTTCCCCAGCTGGGGGAGAGAGATCCCTCAGAATTAAAATCAGAGCTACACCACTGCTGGCTAGATACCCAAATACTACATCCTATTAAAGAGGTGCTTGCTTATTCATGTTCATTGCTTATCTATTCATGATAGTCAGAGAAATGTAAATATCCTAAATGTCCATCAGTGTGTGAGTGGATAACGAAAATAAGGTACACACAAACAATGGAACCATACTCAGCTATAAAGAAAATGAAGTTACGGAATTTGGATATAAATAAATGGAAATAGAAGTAATTCTGGCTTTCCCACCCCTAGGTATTTTCACTCAGTCCCCCTTCAAGCATCGCCTATCTTAATTCTAATTGTATTTCCACATCATTGCATCTAGTTTACACTTCCACAAATCCATGTACACTCTTTTGGCAAATCCATTGCACCCTGTTCATTCTCTTCATCGTTATGTATTTAAGACCTTTCCCATCTTCCTAATATTTGCGCAGCAATGTGAAAGAGAGCAAAATAATCACTTTGTTATTTCATCTGAACCTAATAATTTCTTCCCTATTTATTTATTTATTTGTTTATTTATTTTTGTTTTTCAAGACAGGGTTTCTCACCACATGCCTCACTGTACTAGAACATGCTCTGTAGGCCAGGCTGGCCCTGAACTCAGTAATCTGTCTGCCTCTGCTTCCTTAGTGTAGGATTAAAGACAAGCACCACCATGCTATGACAGGCTAACTTAATTATTTTTGGTAAAGGATGAAATAAATATTTTGAAAATAGTTTTTTGGTAAGAAAAAGGTTTGTTTTGTTTTGTTGTTGCTCTGTTTTGATCTGCTTAAGGAGGTGGGACCACAATCACACAGAATCAGTCACACACAGGTGCCTGTCACCCACCAGGCCAGCCCTGAATTTATGGGTGCCAGCCTGTTTCCGTTCTCCAAGTCAGTGCACCCTACATAACCAAGAAAAGAACATTTCCTGTTAATGATGAGGGTAGGAGAGATAGATATAGATAACTTGGCATGATTAGGATTGTTTTAAATAATAGTAAGTTTAGTATTCTACTAAAACTCTGTGCTTTTGAGTTATGGTGAAAGTAGTTGCTCCATGAGATTTCTGCTTAGATTGGAAATTCAATGAGAAAACCTGCTTGACAGTATTTCAACAGTCTGAACTCCCGCTCTGCTTATTATCTGAAAGCACCGAGGGATCAACAGAAAAAAAAATAGTGAAAATGGAATTTTGATCTAACTTTTTTGAAGTTCTAACAGGTTGTGACTCCAGGCAAAATTGGAGAATAGGTTGAAAAGTGTTTTTCGCATATGTGTTTAACTCTTATGGATCCACTTGCAAAAATAAGTAACAGAAAACAATTAAGTTTCATAACTATTTTTCTATCTTTAACCTTAAATTTTTAATGAAAATGCTAAAAAGCAAAAGTTTATTCTGCCAAAACAAACTTTTTAAAATTTAATTTTATTTATATATTTATTTATTACAATTTATTCACTTTGTACACCTGCTGCTGCCCCCTCCCTTGTCCCCTCCAAGTCCTCCCCACCCTTGCTCTTCTCCAACTATGCCTTTTCCTTACTTCCCTGATAGAAGAGGTCCTCATCCCCTTCTATCTTAGCATAGCTTATCAGGTTTCATCAAGGCTGGCTGCATCATATTTCCCTGTGGCCTAGCAAGGCTGCACCCCACAGGGGAAAGTGATTAGAGAACGTGTCACTGAGTTCATGTCAGAGACAGCCCCTGTACCCCTTACTAGGGAACCCATTCAGAAACTGAGCAACCAATGGGCTTCCTTTGCATGGGAGGTCTAGGTCCTCTCCATGTATGGTCCTTAGTTGGAGTATTGGTTTCTACAGGCCTCTCTGGGCCCAGGTATTTTGGCTCTGTTTTTCTCCGGGTCTTTTTATGTCCTTCTTCTTCCACAAGGATTCTGGCACTCTGCCCAAAGTTTGGCTCGAGTCTCAGTATCTCCTTCAATACCCTGGTGGATAGAGTCTTTCATAGGTCCTCTGTGGAAGGCACCTATCTTAATAGTATAATTACCAAATATTTAGAAAAAGAATACACCTTTTAAAGTTTGATGTATTTCTCTGAAATCAGTCCTCAGGACTTAGTTCATTCTGATTTCACAAAAGGCAAATTTTATCCAGGTAAAGTTAGTGTTACACCATTATCTTTGGTATCAGGGAGCTATTAGACTTATAACTTATTATAATCACTTCACAACTAATTGATATGCGATGATTGCTTCAGTATTTGTATCACTTATTCAAACACAATACACACAAAGTGTCAAATTGCCTTTGATCCTGAAAGAAAAATTGACTCGGGAAAATATCTAATGAAAAGCCTTGGCGACAATCTCAAAAGAAGCAGAGAATCTGAGCCAGCTTCGTTTTCACTGTGTTCACAGCTGCTGCACATCACATAGAACATAGATACTACGTGCTGTCCTAGCTGAGATGGACCTCCAGCTACTGTATGGCATTTGTATGTGCACTTCTACTTGTGTTATCAATTTTTATAAGCTGTTTTATTGTTAAAGAGATATGCTATATTTTATAATTTTAAGGACTACAGGCCCCTGAGATGGGTCAGCATGGAAAGTCGTTTGCTGCACAAGCTTAGACAGCTAGGTTCAATCTCCAGATTCTACTTAAAAGTGAAAAGAAAGAACACCCTCCATGAAGTTGTCTTTTGACTTCCACATGTATGCCATCACATGTTCATTTGCATACAATACACATCATGCTTGTTCATAAAATAATAATAAAACTGCGTGTGAACAGAAATTACTCCTGTAGCATAAATGCCTCATGAGACAAAGAACCTTTGTATTCAGGGGAAAAAAATCCAAACTGGTGTCGAAACAAGGCTTTACACAGAGGTGGCCCAACCATTCAGTTTTCACTGTGGCTTTAGCTGTTGTGAATGAGTGACTGTGGATCTAAAATTCAATTTATTCTTTCTGTGTTGATCTTGTTAAAAAAAACAATTCTTTTAAAAAGTATTCTGACTTGATGAGTGTGCTTCTCTGAGGCCACTAGGAAACAAAATGTCTTGCATTTCTCCAGTTGAGATGTACCATATTTTATAGTATGGGTTTTATGAGCAGACACAAGTATTAACCTCACGTAATCTGGCAGATATAAAAATAATAGAAGAAAATGTCTGAGAAATATTGCTGAACACAGGGTAAGAATTTAGGAAAGGATAGAAATTATATTCACATTATATTTTCTGGTTTATTTATTATGCTTAGATATGAAACTATAAATCTTAAGATAATGGACCTAAGACATACCTTAATAAGTTCAGGTAGTCTCAGGTTGTTTCTAAATCAACTATGACATGTCAAGGGCATGCCTCTTAAAAGGAGGAAGGTTACAGGGGGTAATGATTCTCTAACCGCTTTGTAATTGAAGACATTTTAGAGAGCTTTAAAATATGTACTCATTAGATTCTAGGAAAGAGACAAGGAAGTAAGTCTGCTAGTGTACCCCTAACCTAGACTACAGTTGCCCTGTCAAAGCCTGTTTGATATAATTGTTTAGAAATTCTAGACTTTGTTGAAGTATAGCTTCTAGATGAAGCCTTAGAAGGAAGTTCCAGTTAACTTTGATGCATTGTTTTTGTTTTTGTTCTTCTTGTTTATTTATTTATTTATTTTGTATTCTGATTGTAATCCTCTCCCTCATCTCTTCCTGATCCCACTCTCCTTCCCTCTTTCCCCCATCCCCATCCCCTAGTCCAATGAAGGAGGGAGTCCTCTTCCCCTGCCACCCGACCCTAGCACGAAATTCTTAACTACTTATTAAAGAATGAAACACAAAATAATAATAGCTATATGAAGTCATATGTAGAAAAAAAAAGAAAAACATGCAAGACATGAGGAGAACATGGCCTACCACATCAACTAAACTGGGCTCACATGAGCTCACAGTGATGGGAGTGGCACACGTGGCCCCAAGTCCTCTGTGTATATGTTATGGCTATTGGTTTGGTATGTTTGTGGGACTCCTAACTTTGTGTGGGTGTGTCTCTGGCTTTTGCCTGCTCTTGGGATTCTTTTCCTCCTATTGTGTTGCTTTGTCCAGTCTTGATTAAGAGGATTTTTGCCTTTTTTTAATCTTGTTTTGTTCTTGGATGTCATGTCTGGAGGTGTTCTCTTTTCTGATGAAGAAATGAAGGGGAAATAAATCAGGGAGAGTGGAGGAGGATGGAACTTTGAGGTGTGTAAAGGGCCTGCAGAGACGGATACTCCAACTAAGAACCATGCATGGAGAGGACATAGACCCCTGTTCAAAA
The DNA here is from genome assembly GCA_028658305.1 of Pachyuromys duprasi. Taxonomy (NCBI): domain Eukaryota; kingdom Metazoa; phylum Chordata; class Mammalia; order Rodentia; family Muridae; genus Pachyuromys; species Pachyuromys duprasi. Next base: position 40,899,604 of record CM053759.1, on the reverse strand, counting down.
GAAGGCTATTGGCTGCTCAATTTCCAAGTGGGTTCCCTAGTAAAAGGGTACAGGGGCAATCTCAGACATAAACTCAGTGACTGGCTCTTTGATAATTTCCCCCTGGCGGGTGTAGACAATGAAGCTAGCCTTAATGACAGCTGATAAACTAGGGTCAGAGAGAAGAGAGGAGTTCCTCTCCTATGAGGGGACTAGGGAAAAGGCATAGGGGGAGAAGAAGAAAGGTGGGTAAGACTGGGAGGAGATGAGAGAGGGGGCTGCAGTGAATAAATTGTAGTAAATAAATATATAAATTAAATTAAAAATAATTAAGAAAACAGGAAAAGGAAAAAAGGAAAGGAAAAGACAAAAAAAAAAGATAGAACTGAAATTGTATCTCCATTGGCAAATGGTAGAGGAATAATTGAATCTGAGAGTTCCTAGAACTCAAGTTTTGAAAATAAAACCTATATGTATTATTATACATGTATATGTACATATAGATAGATGTACTAGTGATTGTACATTATGAATTAGTCAGAATAGAATCACCTTTGTTAACAAATAGAGAATGTTGCTCTCTAGTTCTATAGGCTAACATATTTTACAGAGGTCACAATCATTATGGCTGGATATGGTGATTACTTTCTTCCATCTGGAAACTAAGGTATAACCAGTGGCGAAAAAACAGAGAATTTTTCTTTCAAGGTCTGTAAAAAAATTGTGTTGGTATTTTGATGGGAATCACATTGAATCTGTAGATTGCTTTTGGCAGGATGGCCATTTTCACTATGTTAATCCTACCAATCCATGAGCACAGGAGGTCTTTCCATCTTCTGATATCTTCTTCAATTTCTTTCTTCAGAGATTTGAAGATTTTTTTTTCAAACAGGTCTTTTACTGGCTTGGTTAGAGTCACCCTAAAGTACTTTATGTTATTAGTGGCTGTTGTGAAGGGTGCTGTTTCCCTAACTTCCTTCTCGGTCCTTTTGTCTTTGGTGTATAGGAGGGCTTCTGATTTTTTTTTTTGAGTTGATTTTGTATCCAGCCACTTTGCTGAAGGTGTTTATCAGTTGAAGGAGTTCTCTGGCTGAATTTTTGGGGTCACTCATGTATATTATCATATGGTCTGCAAATAGTGATACCTTGACTTCTTCCTTTCCAATTTGTATCCATTTGATCTCCTTTAGTTGTCTTATTGCTCTAGCTAGGACTTCAAGTACTATGTTGAAGAGATATGGAAACAATGGGCAGCCTTGCCTTGTCCCTGATTTCAGTGGAATTAATTTAAGTTTCTCTCCATAGAGTTTGATGTTGGCTATAGGCTTGCTGTATATTGCCTTTACTATGTTTAGGTATGTGGCCTGTATCTCTCCAAGACTTTAAAAAGGAATGGATGTTCGATTTTGTCTAATGCTTTTTCGGCATCTAGGGAGAAGATCATGTGGTTTTTCTCCTTCAGTTTGTTTATATGGTGGATCACATTGATGGATTTGCGTATTCTGAACCATCCTTGCATGCCTGGGATGAAGTCTAATTGGTTAAGATGGATGATATCTTTTATGTGTTCTTGGATTCGGTTTGCAAGTATTTTATTGAGTATTTTTGTGTCAATGTTCATAAGAGAGATAGGTCTGAAGTTCTCTTTTTTTGTTAGGTCTTTGTGTGGCTTAGATATCAAGGTGACTGTGGCTTCATAAAATTCTTAACTTCATATGGAGAAACAAAAAAAACCCAGAATTTTCAAAACGATCCTGTACAACAAAATCAGGAGATATCTCCATCCCTGACTTCAAGATGTACTACAAAAAATAACCATAGGAGGGAAGTTTTCTTACACTAGATTTTGCATATCAAAAAACATTTATTATTCAGAATAGGGGAGCATCCTCCAGAAAGGGAGGGGAAAAGGAGGAAGAGGGTGGCAGGGTGGAAGTGGGTGGAGTGGAGGGAAGGGTCTGCAATAAGGATGTAAAATGAATAAATAAATCAGTTTTTAAAAAAGAAAAAAAAGATGTACTACAGATCAATAGTAATAAAAACTGCATGGTACTGGCATAGAAACAGAATAGTTGATCAATGGAACCGAATAGAAGACCCAGGAATAAACCCACACAGCTATGCATACTTGATTTTTGAGAAGGAAGCCAAAACCATTCAATGGAAAAAAGACAGCATCTTCAACAAATGGTGCTGGTCCAACTGGATATCTGTATGCAGAAAAATGAAAATAGATCCATATTTATCACCTTGCACAAAGCTAAAGTCCAAGTGCATCAAAGACCTCAACATAAAACCAGACACACTAAACCAGCTAGAAGATAAAGTAGGTAAGACCCTAGAATTCATTGGCACAGGAGACTACTTCCTGAAGAGAACACCAACAGCACAGACTCTAGGATCAACAATAAATAAATCAGACCTCATGAAACTGAAAATCTTCTATAAAGCGAAAGACACTGTTATCAAAACAAAATGATAGCCTACAGACTGGGAAAGGATCTTTACCAATCCTATATCTGACAGAGGGCTAATATCCAGTATATATAAGGAACTCAAGAAGTTAAAAAGGAAAAAATCAAGTAATCCAATTAAAAAATGGGGTATGGAGCTAAAACAAGAACTCTCTGAAGAGGATTGTAGAATGGCAGAAAAACACTTAAAGAAATGCTCAACGTCCTTAGCCATCAGGGAGATGCAAATCAAAACAACCCTGAGATTTCACCTTACACCTACCAGAATGGCTAAGATCAAAAACTCAAGTGGCAACACATGCTGGAGAGGTTGTGGAGAAAGGGGAACCCTCCTCCATTGCTGGTGGGAATGCAAATTTGTACAACCACTCTGGAAATCAATTTGGCACTTTCTTAGACAATTAGGAATAGTGATTCCTCAAGACCCAGCTATACCACTCTTAGGCATATATCCAAATGATGCTCAAGTAAACAACAAGGACATTTGCTCAACCATGTTTGTAGCAGCTTTATTTGTAATAGCCAGAAGCTAGAAACAACCCAGATGTCCCTCAGTTGAGGAATGGACACAGAAATTGTGGTACTTTTACACAATGGAATACTACTCAGCAATTAAAAACTAGGAAATCATGAAATTCGCAGGCAAATGGTGGGACCTGGAAATGATCATCCTGAGTGAGGTATCCCAAAAGCAGAAAGAAACACATGGTATATACTCACTTATATAGACCTGTAGGGTAGGATGAACATGCTGAAATCTATACACTTAGGGAAGATAAACAAGAAGGAGGACCCGGGATGGGATGATCAGTCTTCCCTTAGATGGACAAATGGTATGGACATTGATTGTAAGAGAAAACAAGCAACAAGATAGGAGCACCACAGAGGGCCTCTGAAAGACTCTGCATAGCAATGTATCAAAGCAGATATTAAGACTTACAACCAAGCCTTTGGCAGAGTGCAGGGAATCATATGAAAGAAGGGGGAGTTAGTAAGACTTGGAGAGGACAAGAGCTCCACAAAGACCAAATAGATCAGGGCACAGGGGTCTTTTATGACACTGTTTCTCCAACCAAGAACCAGGCATAGATATTACCTAGAACCCTGCTCAGATGTGGCCCATGGTAGCTCAGTATCCAACTGGGTACTGTAGGAAGGGGAACAGGGACTATTTTTGTCATGAACTCAATGACTGGCTCTTCGACCCTGCCTCCCCAACCCCCCCACCACCACCGAGGGAGGAGCAGCCTAGCTAGATCCCAGAAGAGGACATTGCAGCCAGCCCTGAAGAGACAAGATAAGCTAGGTTCAGATGGAAAGAGAGGAGGTCCTCCCCCATCAGTGGACTAGGAGGGGTGCAGGGAGGAGATGAGGGAGGGATGGGGAGAGTGTGAGGGAATGAGAGAGGTGGCTTTGGCTGGGATACAAAGTACATAACCTGTGATTAATATAAAAATAAAAAAATACTTAAAAAGCAGAGAAAATTGACTTTAAAATATTTCAGATCTCTGAATCGAACGACAACATAATCAGAAGAAAAGGCAATTTAATACACAGAAAATATTTGAAAAATATGTGATAAGGCATTTTCAGGTATATATATATATATATATGTATATATATGTATATATATGTATATATAATCCCTGAAACTTAATAGCCCCAAACCTAAACCAAAATCTGAGCAAAGAACTTCAGTAAACAAATCCTTTCTAATAAATGGAAAACAGAGATGGTCTCCTCAGATCATCTGATCTTTTGGCAGATAAAAGGATTTTACAATATTTGGATTTATAATTTTCCACAAAATACAGAATCAATTCCACAAAAGAATTGTAAATTTATAAAACAATCGTGAAACAAACAGAAATTTGAGAATAAACCAGGGCATATGTCAAATTGTCAAATTTGTTGTACCTAAATTACTATTATCCTTGATTCCTATCATTTCAATCAATGTATATAATGTGTTTTGAATAACACAGAATAATCAAAAATAATATTATTATTAAAAAGAAATTTTTGAATGTAGACATAACAATTTTTGATTCACAAACATAAAATAAACCCACTGAAACATGGAAATTGTTAGGGAGTTAAAACTCACAACTACAATAAAACTCCACTCCTTCCATTAAGATGGCCTTTATGAAAATGCATAAATATTTTTCAACAAAGGGGGGATTTGGAAACTTTCTCATCATTAAATGAGTTTGTAAAATGACTTATTGGCTGTGGTAACTGGTAATTCCTTAATGAACTGAAACTACAGTGATCCCACTACTCAGAAGTTCAACTGCTCAAATAATTGCTGTTTTTTTTAAATGAAAAGGAGTTTGGGTTACACATTTAGACACTTACATTCACAACAGCATCCTTTGTAGAAATCTTATCAAAAAAGCAGCTTTAGCAACTATGATTGGGTTCTGTGCAGGCAGTATTTAGTGAATACAGATGATATTATTCATTCTTTAAATTGAATACAGCTCTTAAATGGCTTTGAATCTCTCCACGACTATACCTAATCCCATTGAGTTCTACATCTGGAAAACATAAAATTGAAATGATAACATGTTACATGTTTTATTATGATAAAAAAAATTGAGAGCTGTCCATGTTAGTGAATGCTGATCACTTGCTGGGGAGGCTGTTTGATTTGAAAGGCAGTTTGATTGTATGGTGAGTAGCCAGTCAACCAGAGTTATACAACAAGGCTCTGAATCAGAATGCAAATCCCAATCCCAAATCAAACAGCTTTTAAAATAATAAATGTTGGAAAACAGAATCATATCTATTAAATTGTTTCTAAGTATTATCAGAGAAATAGAATATGGCAGATATATTTGTTTCTACCAAATTGTATGAGTGATTTGTGGGCACATGGTCAGAAAATTCTCTGCACAGTGCGCATTTGAAATCTGTAATAAGAATTTTGAAAAGAAATAGTAGATTGATCTTAAGATAGAATGTGATATGTACAGAGATGACATGAAAGATGATGGTACAGCTGATGGAAATGAAAGAAAGTTTCTGTGAGTCTTCATGGAGTCTGATAGATTGGAGTCAAGAAAGTATTTTGAGCAGAGGAATTAGATGAGCTCCTGTTGTGAGTCAATGGGTGACCTAAAGTGGCTAAGTGAGTATGCTCCATATAAACAGACCACACTATGGTTAGTATATGTTGTAGTCCAATTATGCACACTGTCTTTATGTAAGTTTGGAAACATTTTGGTCGCAGTGATGAATGCTGAAGGACTAGTTTGTACAATTCACTGAAATAATAAATTGTAAATTACCAGTTTGCTACATTCAAATATCAGCTTTTATTCATCAGCTGTCATATTTTTAGAAGGTTTTACATTTTATACAGATATTTGTCTTTTATAAATGAAATTAGTAACAAAATCTATTTGTACTGGGTAGGATGGTTTAATCCATGTCCCTAGAACTTATGAATGCTACATTTTTAAAAAAGGTTTGGAAATACAATGAGATTTTTCATAAATTATTTAGATACTTAACTAAATTAAATGACAAGTGTCCTTACAGGAAAAAAAAAAAAAAACAAGTAGTATTTTATCTGAGAGAGAGAGTAAGAGCAGAATGTCAGAGTGATGATAAAGGTGCACAGATTTAGCTCTGAGAACATCTTGAGGACTCATAGGCCCTTAGTTTGGGAATTCTGGCTTCCAAAACTGAATAAATAAATACTTATTATTCTATACCACTGTATGCATTATTGCTTATTTATTAAAGTACTTACCTATTCTGTTTTTCACATAGAGCCGAAACAGAAAACTTAAAAAATGATACTGCTATTGAAAGTGTTTTATGGGTTTAGGGCGTTATCAATAAGTGCCTATTGGGTGAGTATAAACAACTGCATTTGACCCCAAGAATACTCACTCAAAAAAATCCGAGGCATGGTGGTCAGTTGTGACCCCATTACCAGAGAAGAAAGATAGGCAAATTCATAGACCTCAATGAACAGCCAGTCTAGACTACTCAGGAATCTGCAGTTCAGTGAGAGACTCTATTTCAAAACAGCAAGGAAATGGGAGCCTCTAGTGGACAATGGGCATCCAAGGATGACATCTGGCCCCCACATTTATGTACACAACATTCATTAGAATAAATACATGACGGCCCAAGATGGCTGCCACTAGAGGACACTGTGTCTGAGGAGTAGGACAGCAGAAACAATGCAGCAACCAGGAGACTGAACTCTGGGACCTAAAACGCCAGCATTCGTGATTGTCAGGTGAGCAGAGCTCCCACAGTGAGAAAATCAAGTGGGAAAACCCTAGGGACACCCAGTTATTACCCAGAAAAATCTCCGGGTGACCAGTGGCGCACAGCTCTGATCTGAACAAGCAGCCTCGCTGGGCACCCACATCCGCCATAATAAACTGGATCACACAGTCTCGCGGGCAGTCTGAGGAAGAACCAGATACCGTTTTCACTGACCCACACACTGTGAGCACACACTGCACCCGGGTTCTGCTTCAACCCACGGGTGTACGGCGGGCACGCACCTATCACCGGAACCACCCCAGTCTGAGAAGGGTGGAGGACCATTTTAACCAGTCTGCACTCTGCGGGCGCGCGCCTCACGCTTCCACCAGCAAAACATCAGTCCTTCTGCCAGTCCACAGGCAAGTCTGGGAGGGACCTGAGTTCTGCTTCAACCTTCGGGTGTGCGGCCGGCTTACACCGATCCGGAGCCACACCAGACTGAGAAGGTCCAGGGACCATCTTGACCAGACCGCACACTGAGGGCGAACACTGCATGCATCTGCCAGCAAAAACCTCAGTCCCTATGTGTGTCCACAGGACAGACAGAGAAGGCCTCAGGCACCATTTCAGAGAGGCTTGCATTCAGCAGAGGCACACCAACCCAAACCCATTGTGAGTGCACAAATATCATCTCAGACCATGGTGCACAGCCACTGGCTCAGAAGGGGGTGCCAAATCTCCATTGCAGGGGAGAGCCCTTAGCAACAAACCCAGGGCTGAGCGACATCTCAAAAGACTGAGGAGCTAGACCTCCAGACCAGAGGGGTGACCAGCCTGCAGTGCTCACAGCTTCTAGCACAGAGCACGAAGCTGGGCACACAGAGCCCACAATAGAGTTCAACTGAGACAACAACAAACAATAACAAACCACCGGAAATCCCAGATCTTCTTGAAGAATACCCCTGACACAAGAGATTGACAGATTCAGACTGAAGTACAGACTTAAAGCACAAACAGCTCCCTGATTATATATAAACAAATGCCCAGAAATCGGCGAAAGAACTCACCCAACAAAAATCAGGACACCATGGCCCCACCAGACACACCCAAAAGCAGGGGGGATTTTAATTCAGCGAAGACACAGGAAAATTATCTTAAAGCATTGATTAT
>CM053759.1:40873779-40891245 GCA_028658305.1 Pachyuromys duprasi | reverse complement strand
ATAAAGAACTCAAGAAGTTAATAAGCAAAAAACCAAGTAATCCAATTAAAAAATGGGGTATGGAACTAAAAAGATAGCTGACTGTAGAGGATTATAGAATGGCAGAAAAACAAAGAAATGCTCAACGTCCTTAGCCATCAAGGAGATGCAAATCAAAACGACCCTGAGATTTCACCTTACACCCACCAGAATGGCTAAGATCAAAAACTCTAGTGATAACGCATGCTGGAGAGGTTGTGGAGAAAAAGGAACCATTGCTGGTGGGAATGCAAATTTGTACAACCACTCTGGAAATCAATTTGGCACTTTCTTAGACAATTAGGAATAGTGATTCCTCAAGACCCAGCTATACCACTCTTAAGCGTATATCCAAATGATGCTCAAGTACACAACAAGGACATTTGCTCAACCATGTTCATAGCTGCCTTATTTGTAAAAGCCAGAAGCTGGAAACAACCCAGATGTCCCTCAGTTGAGGAATGGATACAGAAATTGTGGTACTTTTACACAATGGAATGCTACTCAGCAATTAAAAAGGAGGAAATCATGAAATTCGCAGGCAAATAGTGGGACCTGGAAACGATCATCCTGAGTGAGGTATCCCAAAAGCAGAAAGAAACATATGGTATATACTCACTTATAGACCTATAGGATAGGAAGGTCAAGCTGAAATCTACACATCTAGAGAAGATAGACAGGAAGGAGGACCCAGGTTGGTATGATCAATGCTTAATTGGATGAACAAATGGAATGGACATTGAGTGGAGGAGAAAACAAGGAGAATGCAAAGGAGGACCTCTGGGGGGGTCAATGTAGCGATGTATCAGAGCAGATATTAAGACTCGTGATCAAGACTTTGGCAGAGGGCGAGATGTAATGATAGATCTGGGGAAGGTTGGTGAGACTTGGGGAGAACAAGTGCTCCACAAAGACCAAACTGAGCAGGGCACAGGGGTCTTGTATGAGACGGTTTCTACAATCAAGGACCATGTGTGGATGTGGCCTGGAACCCCCGCTCAGATGGGGCCCATGATAGCTCAGTGTCGGACTGAAGACCCTAGTGAGGGAAATAGGGACTGTTTCAGTCATGATCTTGATGGCTGACTCTTTGATCCTCCCCCATGTATGCCGGGGAGTGACAGACTGGCTAGATCCCAGGGGAGGACATTGCAGCCAGCCCTGAGGAGACAGGATGAGCTGGGGTTGGATGGAAGGGGAGGAGGTCCTCCCCTGTTGGTGGACTTGGAGGGGGCGGGGAGGAGGGAGATGAGGGAGGGAGTGGGAGGGTGGGAGGGAATGAGGGAGGATGCTATGCCTAGGATGCAAAGTACCTAACGTGTGATTGATATAAAAATAAATAAATAAATAAATAAATAAATAAATAAATAAATAGATGGAACGCTAATGCCCACATGTTCCCTCTGTCACGAGGTTGAACTCCAGTGCAATGGGAAAGCAATTATGTCTAAATAAACACTGTGAGTCTGTGAGGAAGTAAACCCACTCTTAAAAAAATTTGTTCATCTGTTATTTCTTTGTACTCTACTCAAATATGTATATATGTATGTATATTAAGATTATACTGCAAACTCTTATCTCAGGATTTCTAAGTTGCTCAATGGGTCCGGTTTAAAATCTGTATAATCTGTAACAAAATTTGTTTTTAAACTTATAACAAAAGGCTTATTAAAATCTATAAATGTAAAAAAAGAATATACACATGCAAATACACACACATACACCACATGCATAAACATTTTAGTATATGATGAGCTAGCAGGAAGTCATTTATTCTGCTTAGAATAGCACATTTCACTCATAGTTTGGATTTAAGAACTGGTTCTGTTTAACAATAATACATCATATGTGTATTGTGTGTATAGATACATGATTTATAATGTGGCAAGCATTTTCAAAATCCAGAGAACAATCTAATACTGTAAAAATATTATACAAGATAAATATATGCTCTTATCATCACAAACTTCTGTTGATAACAGATGTAAAGATTTATACTAGTTTATCTCAAATTTGGTAATTTTACTAATAAAGACAGACAAGTTGAGAGAGTAACGGAAAGATATGATCCAACATGAGTGGGGGAAGAGTATAAAGACAAAGTGTTATGTATACATAAAAGATCTTCTTCTCAGATGTAGCCCATGGCAGCTCAGTCTTCAAGTGGGTTCCCTAGTAATTTGAACAGGTACTGTCTTTGACATGAATTCAGTGGCAGGATCTTTGATCACCTCCCCATGAGTGGGGTAGAGGCTTGCCAGGCCACAAAGAAAGATGATGCAGCCAGTCCTGATGAGACTTGTAGGCTAGGGTCAGATGGAAGGGGGAGGAGGACCTCCCCTATCAGTAGATGGGGGAAGGAACAAGGGAGGAGAAAGGGAGAGGGAGAGAGTGTGAAATTGAGAGGGGACAAGGGAAGAGATTACAGCCAGGATACACAATGAATAAATTGTAATAAATTATAAATAAAAATAATAAAAGATCTTATCTAAACAAAAGTAATACTTTGTCCTTGACAAGTTGTTCACTGGAATGAGTGTTGGAGAAGTTACCATGAATAAGATTTTTTAGAACATTGATTTTGTTTTTAATTCTCACTTTGCTAGCTAGCTATTCTATTCTAGGAGTATGTATAAAATATTGACTCTGTTCCAAAAGATCCTAATTGCAGTTTTCGCTCCATCTATGCGTTTGGCACTAGTCCTTTGAATATTTTCAGTGTTCAAGATCTTATAAACACTAAACACAGGAATATTTACAAAATAAAGTGTTGACTTTCTAGATAAGGATCATGAAGATATTTTCCACTGTGAAATAGTCTATCCACTCAAGGTTATGTACTTAGTCCTACTATGTGTTTGCCACTGTTATGTTAAAATATGACTTTCAGAATATGCTATAATGAATAAATTAATTAAAGATATTTTATTTTTGCTAGGTAAATATTACATTCTTTTGTTTAAGAATTAAGATTATAGCATCTAAATGTTAAATAAATTTATAAAAACCATGTATAGAATATTGAAATTTATATCCTATTTTTTCAATTTAATAAAACACGGCTTAGAGAGACAATAAGAAAGAAGCAAAATATGATACTGAACAATAATTTTTTTTCCAACATAAATAGAGACAGGAGCTGGATGCCTGATATGGTATAGGGAGAGCTTGGAGAAGTTCCTTTTGAGGAATGCCTTCTTATGCTGTAATTGTTATAGAAATGTAAAGTGAGGAGTCAAACTGAAATACTGAATTACATTGGAGTGGCTCATGAATCTACAAAGGTAAAAACAGTGACCATATGTGTATCAGTCATGGCTCTCTTGGTAAACAGAACCAGTAGGAGGCAGAATATATAGAGGTGGATTTATTATGATAAATCGGATCAATGGGTATGAAACTAAGATGCTGCAGATGCTGTCTCACACAGTCCAGGTTGAGAGCTGGCAATGCAACTCAACTCTAACCCAGGAAACCTGCAAATCAGTGAAGCCAACAATTTGAATCACAGTAAGAGTCCAAAGACCTGGGGACCAGGGCTTCAAGAACTGAGAAGGAAGTCCACCTGGCCCTTCCTTTTGTTCTGTCAGAGCAGTTGATGAATTGTGGAGTAGCCCTTGGCACTTGTGACATCATTCTTTGTCATTCAATTCACTTATAGCTATGACACTTTCAGGAAGTTTTTGAAAGAAAAACATTGTGATAAAAATTATGTTTCACTAAACATCAAGACTTCAAATTAATAGTAAAGTTACCATCGCACACTTAATAAGAAAGCTCCCCTCAAATATTAAATAAAGACATACGTGGCTTAAGAGCTTCTGCAAATGTTTTATATTACACAGAAACAAAAATCAACGTAAAGAAGTCAAATCTCACCAGCAGGTGAGACAAACCTACAAAATCAACAGAACTAAAATTACATACCCTAATAGGATATGCTTAAGGTAATGAATATCTGCAAAGTTCCGTGAGAACAAATTACAAAAATTTAAATATTTTAAAACAAAACATTAAAAATATAAAGATGCTAGATAGTTCGGCGTAAATTTTTAAGTGTTAATCTTCAAGAGGGAGAATATCCTAATTATGTTTGCAAGCCGATGAATCATAGGTAAGTATATAAGTACATCAAACTTTAATTTTGATAGATTTGGCCATTTGAAAGTCACTATTTACAATGAAAGCTTAAAAATTATAAATGGGGATGCCACTACTCATTCATTGGCACAGCCCAAGCAGAAATGCCTGACAATCCATACAGCAGATTAGAACCCATTAGATCTCTGGTACAATGTAAATGAAGTTTTAAATCTGTATACCCTCTTGGATATATTGGTGCTATTCCAGACTTTTAAACAGACTTATGATTTTGTATGAGTATTCCCCTCTGAAGTAGATGCAAAAGTGAGATGTAGAACATATCCAAACCAGGACACCAGATGAAAGAAAAGTAAGTGTTCATAGATAAAAATGTTTAATACAGTATTAGTGTTAATAGCTCAAAGTATGAACCTATGGGTTCACTGCTGCTATTGATATATGCGTGGGTGAAGTGTTGCTTACAAAAGTGCAAACAATTCAAAGGCAGGTACATCAACTGAAAAACTCAGCCCACATTGGGGTATAGTTCCACAAAAGCTGTTACTAGAGCTCACTCTCCACCTTGCAGGCAGCTCTGCCCAGGGTCTCTTTTCCCTAGAAATTTTTACTGCTTTGGTACTATTTGATGGGGTCTCTGTGAATCTTGTACCTTTATGAGCTTCCTAGACATACATTTTACTTGTCTCCTGAGTCTTGTGCGTCTTACATTGATGAAGATCCTCATTTGGGTGGAAATGCTAAGAAACAAGAAACGGGTATGAGTGAGTTACAACGTCATGCAGTTGTACTGGTGTAAATTCATGAACTCAATACTAAGCAGACAATCCAAGCATGGCAGCATGTGACTTAGAAACACTGCAAAGGTGAAAGCCAACCTAACAGATATAATGGATGACACTGTATAAATTAAATCAAATTAAAATTCTTTTAAAATAGGAATCCAAACTCAGAGAAATGCAAGTTGCAATGATTAGTTTACTTAATTTGCTAGCGGCACTCTGTCTTAAGTAGAGAAACTGGGATGTGAAAATCACTTCCCTTCTGATTGCCACATTCTAGTACTCGGTCTGTGTATTGGTTACAAAGGTGCATTTGCTCTTGCTGTCTAATTATTCTTTGGACCATGCAAAATATTTGGGAATGCTTATTTGTTTATGTTTACCTCTTGTCAAAATATTTAAATGAGATTCCCTTAAAGCATAAACTTTATAAAGGTAATAGGCTATAGATGGTCTTGTGCAATTCTGCAGTTTACATGCTTAAGTTCTAAACATGTAAAGCTTTCCTCAGTGTGATCCCATAGGGAAATAGCCTTTGGAGAAGTAAGCTAGCTTTAGCTCCAACCTGACTGCTGTTCCTGTAAAAAGAGAAAAGTTGTACTGTAGATATTCCTGCCTTGGGAAACATCTGATGATGTAGTAACAAAGTGGCTGCTTTCCAGCCAAGCAAACAGTCAGTGGAATCAAGCTCACCTACTAAGAATTTGACCTTTAACTTTCATCCTCAATAAATAAGTAAATAAGCCATAGCCAGTCATGGTAGTTCAGGTCTTTAATCACAGTGCTCAGGGAGACAGAAGCAGGTGAATCACTATGAGTTCAAGACCAGCCTGGCCTACAAGGTGAGTACAGGTCTTCCAAGGCCACACAGAAAAACCCTGTCTTGAAAAACCATAAATAAATAATTAAATAAATAGATTGATAAATAAATACGTAAGTAAATTGATAGATAGATAAATAAATAAAAAGAAAAATACATTTGTGTGAGTGTGTGTGGTTGTGTGAGTGTGTATGTAAGTGTTTTGTGTTAGTGTGTGTGTAAACACATTCATATGGGGATATCTTAAGTACCATGTCCTCTCATCTTCTGTTTCTACATACTTTGAACAGTAATACAATTTCATTAGAATGATTTTCTTCTCTGTTACAAAATACCTGAAAGAAGTAAACTAAGGGAGAAGGAATCTACTTTGACTCTGATGTCCATGATTTGTTCTAGCCATATCTGAATTGCTGGATTTGCCAGCTAGCTACATGTATATGCTTTGGTAAGAAAAGCCTCATATCCAAACCAGGGCACTAGACAAAGAAAACCAGTAAGTATATGATACAAAATGTATATCTCTACATACCGTGTAAAATCCAGTATTTTAATATACATACATATTAAGGAACAAAAATAGTTAATATAACCTAAAACTGTAATTTCTAAGAGAGCAAATACATTTTATGTATTTTGGTAAGAAGAAAATAAACACAATGGAGTAACTTTAAAAACTTTTAAGTGTTTCACGCATTAGTCCAAGCTGTTACATCTGTTAGTTGGCCCGGTCTTGATCTTGTAAGACCCCTGTACAGCATGTACTACCATCCTAAATTTATAGGCGGCAAATTATTGAGTAGCACAGAAATCAACTAACTTGTGGAAGTTCCTGTATCTTACAACTGGTGAAACAGGCACATAGCCCAGGTAGCAGGACTTCCAAAGCCATGCCATTGACACTTGTGGTACACTGAGGCACAAAAAGAAGAAGAAGAAGAAGAAGAAGAAGAAGAAGAAGAAGAAGAAGAAGAAGAAGAAGAAGAAGAAGTAATGTGATCTTTGCCTAGCTGTAGCACCCTCCCCTTCCATCTCAATCCCATCCTCCCTCCCTATTCTTGGAGAGTAAATCCAATTTAGTAACTGGACAAAGACTTAGTTAACGGAAGTCTACACAGGTTTACAGTGGAGTTAGACTTTTAAAATTTAAGTTTATTAAAAGTCAATTACAGCCAATCATTGTAGCCCAAGCATCTAATCCCAGCACCATGTCCAGATGTTTGGGAGAAGATTGTCAAATAATGAAATAAACTATTCTGTGAATTCAGTATAGAATGGAAGAACAAAAAACTGAAAATCAGTGGCTATTATTTTAAAGTTTAAAGCACAGGCCTGAACTAAGGCTAGGTGGGTGGAGGTATTTCCAGCCATCTTTGGGGAAAGGCTAGCCTTAGTGCCCTGAGAGAAAGAACTAGCCTTACTGTATTCTTTCCCCACCCACTAGAGATAAAGTTGCTAGGAAACTGGCCCATCCCCTTAGGGAGGGACACCAGATCATTAATGGTTTGGGGACCTTCCTATAGCCAATCAATTAAAAATGCAACATCCTTTTGTGTTTTGATCAATAGATGTTTGCCAGGTAGGAATCCCCTGATTAGGGCACGCTGGGAGGGATCTGAATCTTTAAATCATCCAACTAACCTGAGCACAGGGCTCTCAGCTATCACCGCATCAGCATCAGCAGAGGCGATGTGGGCCCAAGGTGCAGCTTGTAATAATTTGTAATAAAAAGATTCTCATGTGCTTTGTAATGAACTCAACTCCTGGTGGTGGTCTTTTGGGGTATCACGATTCGGGAATAATAAGATAAATTCACAAATATTAGTCTTTCAGAAAGAACCTTTCTGAAAGCTGGGCTCCCTTGTCTGACCTCAGCATTTAGTCTTGCTGCTACTTTACATGCCAGGGCTGGTTGATACAACTGTGTATGGGGGGGTGCTTTCCTTTTCCTTAAAGGAGGGGAGGGGGAAAGGTGGAGAGAAGGACTGGAAGCTGAGACTGGGAGAAGAGGAGGAAGGAGGTTGTGACCAGGCTGTAACTACATTAAGTAAATAAATTAATGAATAAAAGAACAATAGAAATCTTATTGTAGAATTATTAGACAGGGTAGTAAGAATGTAAAAATTAGTCAGTGATTATAGACACTTCGCCATCCTTTTGTCACTTTAACTTTAGTTTTTATTTATTAATTATTTATTATTTTTATAAATTACAGCTTTTCTTTTGTCATCTTTTAATTTTTTCAAATCTTTTGTTAATGGAACAATATATCAGACTAATCTTAATATGCTAAACAAAGATGGAAACTCATCCAACTTTGTTAATGATTTTTTAATTAATATAATTTTAATTTATTTTATTTTTTATTAATTACTATTTATTCACTTTGTATCCCAGCTGTAGCCCCATCTCCATCCCATCCCAATCCCACCCTCTTCTTCTCCTATGCCCCTATCTAACTCCAATGACAGGGGAGGGCCTCCTCCACTTCTGTCTGACCCTACTCTCTCAGGTCTCATCAGGACTGGCTTCATATTTTTCCTCTGTGGACTGGTAAGGCTGCTCCCCCATCAGGTGGAGGTGATCAAAGAGCCAGCTCATGAGTTTAGGTCAGAGACAGTCCCTGTTCCTATTATTAGGAACCCTCTTGGGCACTGAGCTACCATGGGCTACTTCTGTGCAGTGGTTCTAGGTTATCTCCATGCATGGTTCTTGGTTGGAGTATTAGTCTCAGAAAAGACCCCAGTTCCCAGATATTTTGGTTTTGTTGCTCTCCGTTACTGTCCCCTCCATGTCTTTCTATGTCCCTCTTCTTTCATAAGACTCCCTTCTCTCGGCCCAAAGCAGTCTCAGCATCTGCTTTGATACCGTGCTGACCAAGTAACAGCTTTTACTAGAGGCTTAAACATTCAGTCATGGAAATCTTCCTTGAATTTATGAATTACACATAAAGAACAATGTTCACAATATATAAAGTAAGATTTTAGGTCCATTTATCTTCACCACAGGCACAATAAAAAAATAATAATAAAGCTTCTACAAACATTGTTGAGCAGATGTCCTTGTATAATGGAGCATCTTTTGAATATATACCTAGAAGTGGTATAACTGGATCTTGAGGAAGCACTTTTCCTAATTGTCTGAGAAAGTGCCAGATTGATTTCCCCTAAATAATTAAAATAAATAAATAAAAGAAAATGATGAGGCAAAGTGCCTTGCATCTAAGAAAAAAAAAACATAAAGTATTTTGGTGTAACTCTAACCAAACAAGTGAAAGACCTGTATTTAAAAACCTTCAAGTCTCTGAAGAAACAAACTGAAGAAGACATCATAAGTTCAAATGATCTCCTGTGCTCATGCCTCAGTAAGGTTAACGTAGTAAAAATGGCAATATTACCAAAACCAACAGAGATTCATTGCAATTCCACAAAATACCAGCACAATTATTACTGAACTTGGAAAAAATTCTCAACTTCTTATAGAAAAGCAAAAGCCCAGAATAGCTAAAACAACCATTTACAATGAAAGATCATCTGGAGGTATCCTTGATCTCAAGCTGGACTATATGGCAACAGTAATAAAAACTGCATGGTATTGGATAGAAACAGACTGGAAGATCAAAGGAATAGAACTGAAGACCCTGATATAAACCCCCACACCTACAAACACCTGACTTTTTGACAAAGATGCCAAAACCGTACAATGGGAAAAAGCATCTACAACAAATGGTGCTGGTCTAACTGGATATCGATATGTAGAAAATGCAAATAGATCCATATTTATCATCCTGCACAAAAGTAAAGTCCAAGTGGATCAAAGACCTTAACATAAAACCATACACACTAAATAGGTTAGAAGAAAAAAGTGGATAAAAAGCAGAACCCATTGGAATACAACTTCTTGACCAAAACACCAACAGTTCAGGCTTTAAGAAAAACAATTAATAACTGGAACCTTATGAAACTGAAAAGCTTAAGTAAAGCAAAGGAGACTGTCAACAGAACAGAAGAGCAGCCTCCAGATTAGGGAAAGGATCTTCACCAACCCTACATCTGATAGAGGGAAAATATCTAAAATATAGAAAAAAATTCATGAAATTAGAAACCAACAAACCAAATAATCAATTTAAAAATGGGGTACAGATCATCCTACCCAGGCTCCCCATTACTTAGCTTCTGTAGGTGTACAGATTTTAGTATATTTATCTAATATTATGTACCTAATATCCAGTTATAAGTGAGTATATACCATGTGTGTCTTTCTGCTTCTGGGATACCTCACTCAGGAACTTTTCTAGATCCCACCATTTGCCTGCAAAGTTCATGATTTCCTCGTTTTTTATTGCTGAGTAGTGTTCCATTGTGTAAATGTACCACAATTTCTGTATATATTCCTCAGTTGAGGGACATCCAGGTTATTTCCAAATTCTGATTATTACAAATAGAACTGCTATGAACATGGTTGAGCAAATGTCCTTGTTGTATTCTTGAGCATATTTTGGATATATGCTTAGGAGTGGTATAGCTGGATCTTGAGGTAGCACTATTCCTAATTGTCTGAGAAAGAGCCAGATTTATTTCGAAAGTGGTTGTACAAGGTGACATTCCCACCAGCAATGGAGGAAAGGTACCCATTCTCCACAATCTCTCCAGCATGTGTTGTCACTTGAGTTTTTGACCTTAGCTCTTCTGCTTGGTATAAGGTGAAATCTCAGGGATGTTTTGATTTACATTTCTCTGATGACTAAGGAGGCTGAGCATTTCTTTAAGTATTTCTTTGCCATTCAACATTCCTCTGTTGAGAATTCTCTGTTTAGCTCTGTACCCCATTGAAGAGGGACCCTGGGTAAGATGCCCAATTTTCATGCAGAAAGCCAAACTGGATGGACATTGGAAAAAAGGAGAAAACAGAAAACAAGACAGGGACCTACCACAGAGGGACTCTGAATGACTTTACCCAGTGGGGTATCAAAGCAGATGCTGAGACTCATAGTCAAACTTTGGGCAGAGTACAGGGAATAATATGAAAGAAGATGGAAATTGAAAGCACCACAAGGAGAGCAACAGAACCCAAAATCTGGGCACAGTGTCTTTTCTGAGACTGATACTCCACCCAAGGACCATTATTGGATATAACCTAGAACTCCTGCACAGAAGTAGCCTATGGCAGTTGAGTGTCCAAGTGGGATTCCCTAGTAAGGGTAACCGGGATTGTTTCTGACATGAACTCAGTGGATGGCCCTTGATCACCTCCTCCTGAGGGGGGAACCACCTTACCAGGCCACAGAGGAAGACAATGCAGCTAGTCCTGATGAGACCTGATAGGCTAGGATCAGATGGAAACAGAGGAGGCCCTTCCCTATCAGCAGACTTGGAGAGGGGCATGAGAGGAGATGAGAGAGGGAAGGTGGGATTGGGAGGGAACATGGGAGGGGGCTACAGCTGGGATACAAAATGAATGAACTGTAATTAATATAAAAAATTAAAATTAAAAATATGTAAGTATTTTTAAATTTTAATTGTTATTAATTACAATTTATTCATTTTGTATCCACCCTGTACCTCCCTTTCTCCTCCCCTCCCAACCCCACCTTCCCTGCCTCTTATCCACCCATGCCCCTCCCCCAGTCCACTGATAGGGGAGGTTTTCCTACCCTTCCTTCTGATCCAATTTATCAGGTCTCATCAGAAGTAGCAGCATTGTCTTCCTTTTTGTCCTGGTAAGGCTGCTCTCCCCTCAAGGGGAGGTGATCAAAGAGCAGGCCAATCAGTTAATATCAGAGGCAGTCCCTGTTCCCATTACTATGGAATCCACTTGGACACTGAACTGCCATGGGCTACATTTGTGCAGCGGTTCTATGTTATCTCCATTAATGGTCCTTGGTTGGAGTATCAGTCTCAGAAAAGACTCCTGTGTCCAGATTTTTGGGGCTATAGTAAGTATTTTAATGAAAGTGAAAAAGAATGAGATTTATATCACCATGAAAAATACTTGTTTTAAAGGGAAAATTGACTTGCTTCATGTTATTAGAATTGAAAGAGGAACGACAATGCCTAAGCATATACATTTTTGGTTTTGGTTTTGGGGATTTGAAACTTTCAGTCTTTCAGGATTAAGGGCTGTGTGCATATAAAAAATCCCTATAAATGTGTAGGACTAAAACTTGCAAACCACAGCTAAAAATGTCACATGTAAATCTTTAGGTACAAAGGTATTTTTAATACCATAAAAATGGAAACACTGTAACTATGGTGAATACTCATATTTCGAAAAATTGAAATAAGCTGTATCACATTTTTCTCAAGAAATGTAAATTATTCCAAAGAGGAGAGGGAGTCTTTCTGGCTCACATGGAATGAACTCTATAAAGTAGTCTTTTAGGTTTAAAACTTGAGAAAAATCTGACAGGATGAAAAGTAAAAAAAAAAAAAAAAAAAGGAAGCTTTACAGAGCAATTTCATTTGATTGTTACTTTCACTTGAGCAAATTATAGGAAAAAAGTATGGATAATATCTTACAAGTTCATAGTTTGGTGGCCTTAAATAACTGGTCTCTCTCTCTCTTTCTCTGTGTATGTGTGTGTGTGCTATGCTATGCTGTGCTATATTATACTACACTACGGATCCAGTAAAAATTAGTAAAATATATATGAAATTGTGAACAATGAGTAGCATCCGTACCAGTTGAGGAAAGTAGATTCATAGGAGAATAGTAGGTATGAAGAAATTGAAAAGGTCCTTTAAATAAAATATATGTTCTGTAAATCAATTGTGTTGTTACACACATGCACTCAAATGTTTACAGAAACACCACAAATGGAAAATCATGATTTTTTGAATTAGGTAATTGTTAAGATTATCCTTAAAGGATGTATTCTCATGTTGTATTTATAGTCAAACTCTATTGCTCATTATACAGAGTCAAATAATCTACATATAAATTCTATAGTGAAATACCGTTAATTGTTGCTCTAACAATTCCATTTCCTTTAGTAGATGGAGTACTCTTTGGTTAACTTCTCTGGTTTTCTAGTTATGAAGAAAGTCACAGAGTCTACAAAAATGATTAAGGTAAATGTCTTATTTCCTACTTTACCTCTGTTCCTTTTCATATTGTACCACAACTCCGCAGATGAGAGTGAGGATAGTACCCATTATTAACTTTCCTAACTGGAATCATTTTAAGTGCTTATCAATTAGGTGCATGGCTGATGAAGCTTAATCCCTTCATCATATTATAAAAAAACTGCCTTCTGTCAATTTGGTTCAATAAGAACTAGCAATACTGAATAAATGTTGATTTTCAACCATTATTATATTTTTATTATTAACACATGGAACAATTTAGCATTTCCAAATATTATTTGCAACATTTTTAGGTAAATACAGTTAATATCTTATATTTTACTGTACTTCTGGATTGTTCCTATACTTGACAAATGATACTGACAAACCAACTGCAGCATATTAAAAACATGACCCTTTATCACTTACTATATACAAAATAAAACATGTTTTATACTCATTTTCCAAGTTAGTTTCCTGGTCTTCGTATTTAGCTGAATAAATGGATCCATCATTTTTCTCGTAGACACGCATGACCCTGGAGTTGTTAGTAACCTTTGACACTTTGTTTGTTTCTTGACATTTCATTAACGGGGCACAGATTAACGACACTAGTTTAACGTTCAATGACGCCATTTGCTAAAGCTATACAATGAATAGATACCAGGATAGGAGTGGTTCTAAGAATGGTGGTTACTAGGAGGACGCTGAGCGTAGGAAGGGAATGGGTAAGTGTTGAGCGATGGCGACTGAGTTATGTTAGAACAAGAAGCTGTGATGAGATATTTCAGAGCAGCGTGGCTCAGTCTCAATAACTTATTATAAATTTAAAATTTAAAATTCAGAAGACTCATGCCACTACCCTACCTGTGAGTAATAAAAGAAATGACTGTGAAATTTCTCAGAACCTCAAGCCTGATTGAAATGATGAATACATTTAACCTGATCTAAATAACATACAATATAAACATGGAACAAAACACAATAGAGTTCTTCATATATGCAGAATTGTTATTTTTTTCATTAACTGGTAAAAATAGATGTTTGCTGTTAAACAAAAGTTCCAATAACTGGTATGGAATACCTTCATGAAAGCCAATAACCAGGGAAACTCCAGAGGAAGGCCCCAAAATATTTTAGACTACTGTTAGTGTGCTTCATTGTCCACCAGAGCTTGATAGTGGAAGCCTGTTGCTGAAAACACTGCCTATTTGGCTTATGAGATATTGGAAAATCAAACCGGGTCTGAGCTGAAAGCTTCCTCTTGCTTGCTTGTTTTCTTTGATAAGAAGGTACTACAGAGCTTCGAGATGGACTAGACAAGCTGCAGTAAAGACCTGCCTGGCAAGGTATGCCCATTTCAATCATGGGAGTAACCAACTGCTTTCTAATTGTATTTGAACTTGCTACACAGTGGAAACTAATACATGGTACTTAAATCCTGATCAGGAATTCATGAGCATTGAGTATTTGACCTGAGGGTAGAACCTACCACTGTTGCTATGCTAAAAAAAAAATATGCCTTTATGATCCTTAACAAGCATTGCTTGGAGTCTCAGCTATGGCCACCCCCATAGATGCCCAGGAGCTTCCCCTGTCCCAGAGATGCACCCCCACTAGCATATTTTTTCTGTCTCTGGGTTCTTCTCCTCAACCTCCCCTGCCTCTCTCCACTCACCTATCCTTCCCACCCCATCTACCACCAAGATCCCTCCTTCTATCTACTTTGAATGTCTATTGTACTTCATATTCTGAGTGAGATTCAAGCATCTTCCTTTGGGCTATCCTTGTCTCCGTTGGGTCTGTGGATTGTAGTACATTTATCCTGTACTATACGGCCAATATCTACTTATAAGTGACTATATACCATGTGTGTTTTCTGTTTCTGGTTTACCTCATTCAGGATAATCTTTTCTAGTTCCATCTATTTGCCTGAAAATGACGTGATTTCCTTGTTTGTAATAGCTGAGTAATATTCCATTGTGTAAATGTACCACATTTTCTTTATTGATTCTTCAGTTAAGGGGCATCTAGATTGTTTTCTGAAGCCAGGTGGGAATCCCAGTGGAAGAAGGCGGACACCAACCTACATATGAAACCTTCCACCCAAAATGTGTCTTTTTTTAAAGAAGTATTGAGGCAAAGATGGAACAGAGATTGAGAAAATAGCAAATCAGTGACTGGCCCAGCTTGAGACCCACCGCATGGGAGAGGGGGACCACTCTCACTATTAAAGATACTTTGCTATGCTTGCAGAAAGGAATCTAGCATAACTGTATTCTGAGAGGATTTGTCATGCAGCTAATGGAGAGAAATGCAGATATCTAAGGCCAAGCAATGGCTTGGGGAGTGCAGTTGGAAGAGTTGGAGGAAAGACAGAGGGAGGCAGAGGGATCAAGGACACCACAAAAAGACAAGAAGAACCACAGAGCAATTTAATCTGGCACAAAGAGGCTCACCGGGGCTGAACCACCAACAAAAAGCTTGCATAGACAGAACCTAACCCCCCTATAAATATGAAGAAAATGTGCAGTTTGGTCTCTATTCATAGATTACAGCTCTTTGGTTTCATCAAACTGCTTCTTTTTACAGTGGGCAACAGTTAGAAGCAGAGATTCACAATTTGTCATTATACAGAGAATAAGTATTCAGTGCTCAGTTTAGAATGAACTATGTATGGATTAGATTATCTATGTATGGACTACTATAGATTTATATCATACATTCAGGGCTTATTAAAAAAGAAAGGGGATTCAACACCTCAATGAGTAGAGTCTTTCAGAGGCCTTCTTTCAGGTCTGCTTCTGTCCTGTTCTCTTTTTCTCCTCCTTCCAATGTCTATCCCATTTGTTCTTCTGAATGAGGATTGAGCATCTTTCCTAGGGTTTTCCTTGTTGTTTACCTTTTCTAGGAGCATAGATATTGGCATATTTATCTGATATTATATGGCTAATATCCACTTATGAGTAGAGGCTGAGACTCATAGCCAAACTTTGGGCTAAGGGCATGGAATTTTATGACAGAAGGGGGAGACAGAAAGACCTGGTGGGAACAAGAACTCTACATGGAGAACAAGAGAGCCAAAAAACCTGAGCTTTGGGAGCCCAGCAGAGGCTGATACTGCAACCAAAGACAATGCATGGAGAGGACCTAAAACCCCAGCAGAGACGTAGCCCATAGACTCAGTCTCCAAGTGGGATCCTTCTTAAGCAGGGCAGAGGCTTTCTCTGGCATGAACTCAGTGGCTGACTCTTTGACCTCCTCTCCCTGGGCGGGGGGTGGGAGGGTGGGGGGAGGAAAACAATGCAGCCAGTCCAGATGAGACCTGATTGACTAGGATCAAATAGAAGGGAAGTAGAACATCCCCTATCAGTGGACTAGGGGAGGGGCATAGGGAGGGTAGGATTGAGAGGAGGGAGGGGGCCACAGCAGGATACAAATTGAATAAGTTGTAATAAATGATAATAATTTAAAAAGGAGATAAATGAATATATGATCAACCTTAAAATGGAGAAAGAGAGAGAGAAAGGAAAAAGGAAGAAAGGAAGAAAGGAAGAAAGAAAGAAAGAAAGAAAGAAAGAAAGAAAGAAAGAAAGAAAGAAAGAAAGAAAGAAAGAAAGAAAGAAAGAAAGAGAAAGAATGGGAAAACCATCTAAAAACTCAGTGTTGAAATGAGTAAATGGCATGGCATGGTCATTATACTCATGAATTCACTACAGCTGTGGTAACCAGCAAAAGATAGGACCTGTCACCATTTCATAAAAATTAGGTAAGGGGATCACAGACCCTCACTCCCTTCACTCAAAGCACTCCCTTCACTCAAAGACTATGCGACATTGGCCATGCTCCAGTAAACAGCCCATTACTTGTGCTCACACAATTAGACATACCTCATTGGGTAAAAAGTAAAACATCAAAATAGGTAGGTGCTTTTTGGGAACCAGAATTTCAGTTGCAGAATCAAGAGAAGGAAAGGGTATAACAGGGGGTAGAAACTCAATATGCATATGTGTATGTGTCTGTAAGTGTGTGTGTGTGTGTGTGTGTGTGTGTGAAATTGTCAAAGAATTAAAACTGAGTTTTATAACTAAAAATAAAGTCTTCTAAGTGTTTCTAACATTTCCTAAAATGATTTTGAGTACAATGCATCCTGTGATTCCAAGATTTCTAAAAGATACAAGCTTACTTGGATAAACCGAATCCAAGAACACATAAAAGATATCATCCACCATGACCAGGTAGGCTTCATCCCAGGCATCCAAGGGTGGTTCAATACACACAAATCCATCAATGTAATCCACCATATAAACAAACTGAAGGAGAAAAACCACATGATCATCTCCCTAGATGCGGAAAAAGCATTTGACAAAATCCAACACCCATTCATGTTCAAAGTCTTGGAGAGATTAGGGATATAAGGTACATACCTAAACATACTAAAGGCAATATACAGCAAGCCTATAGCTAACATCAAACTCAATGGAGAAAAATTTAAACCAATCCCACTGAAATCAGGGACTAGGCAAGGCTGCCCATTATCTCCATATCTCTTCCACATAGTACTTGAAGTCCTAGCTAGAGCAATAAGACAACTAAAGGAGATCAAGGGGACACAAACTGGAAAGGAAGAAGTCAAAGTATCACTATTTGCAGACGATATGATAATATACATGAGTGACCC
>CM053759.1:40847337-40873279 GCA_028658305.1 Pachyuromys duprasi | reverse complement strand
AAGATATACAAGAAGGAGGACCCCAGGTTGGTATGGTCAATGCTTGTTTAGATGAACCAATGGCATGGACATTGAACAGAGGATAATACAAGCAACAGGACAGGAACATACCAAAGAGGGCCTCTGAAAGAATCAACATAGCAATGTATCAAAGCAGATATTAAGAATCACAACCAAGCCTTCAGCAGAGGGCAGGAAATAATAATAATAATAGAGGAAGTTAATAAGACTTGTGGAGAACAAGAGCTCCACAAAGACCAAACTGAGCAAGGCACATGGGTCTTCTATGGGACAGTTTCTCCAACCAAGCACCATATATGGATATGTCCTAGAACCCCTGCTCAGAAGTGGCCCATAGTAGCTCGATATCCAACTGAATACCCTAGTAAGGGGAACAGGGACTGTTTCAGACATGAACTGGATGGCCGGCTCTTTGACTCTCCCCCACAAACGCCAGGGAGTAACAGCCTGGCTAGATCCCAGGGGAGGACATTGTAGCCAGCCCCGAGGAGACAAGATGAACTGGGGTCGGATGGAAGGGGTGGAGATCCTCCCCTGTAGGTGGACTTGGAGTGGGCTGGGAGGAGATGAGGGAGGGGTGGGGAGCATGGGAGGGAAAGAGTGAGGGGGCTACGCCTGGGATGCAAAGTACCTAACCTCTGATTGATATAAAAAAACAAAACAAAACAACAACAACAACAACAAAAAACAAATACACCTCATGTGAAAACCTAAAAAAAAAAAAAAAAAAGAACCAAATAGACTAGTAAAGAGCAAAAACAGTTACCAAGGCAGAGATACACAGTTCAGGGGGAGCATAATTAAATTCTGCCGTCAGTTTAATCATGTTTACTTTGGAGAATTAAAAAAAAAGAATACATAGTAAATAAAATGAAGCTTATCAGTTGTACTTCTGTTAGCAATATAGATGTAAAGAATATGCAGGGATGGCTAGCATTGTCTTCATGGAAATGAGAGATTATTTAAAACTAAAGACTAGAGTCTGAATATGTGATGTAGTACTTGAATGAGAAAAACCTTAAAGAAGTGATGCTTTATGTTGTATCATTGGATAAGGGGACAGATGGTCATGGAGTGGAAGCCACATTGAAGGAAGTATAAAGCAGCTGGTCACATTGCATCATCAGGGAAGAGGTGAAGCAGAGATGAAGGCTGGTGCCAAAATGGCATTATCCTATTAATTCGATTCAGGACACGATCCCATAAATTGATTCTGCTCATATTCAGGATTTTCCATCCAGCGAAATGTCTCCAGAAAAGTAGAAATACCTTTACAGACATGGCATGGCATTTGCCTCCTAGATTGCTCTAAATCTTATCAAATTGATATGACTATCTCAATTACAGAGAAAACTGTGTCAAACTTTGTTGAGAAAAATGGAATTCTACTGCATCAACAATGGCTTAAGTTTTTAACTGAAATAATTATTTTGAAAGGGAAGAGTACAAAGTACCTCTTCTTATCATTTGTAAAGTAAAAAGATTTTTGTTTGATATGATTTGTATTGATACACGCAATATTATATTGTTGTTACCTTAAAATTTGCTCTATAAGTTTTCCAAGCTAGTGTAGAATTTTCCATATTTTAATTAAAGTCCTTGCCACCAGGTTTGGCTGAAACTCATTTCTGGTTTCCATCTACAGATACGTTAAGATTTTCATTTCCAAAAAAATAGGAATACTTAAGGAAGACAACAAAATAAATGTTGAAACAAAGAAAAACTGATTAGATAGTTATATCATTGAAAGTTAAGTATACATAAGGACCTGTTCATTGATGTTTCTGATTCTTCCATAGAGGTGATAAAATGTGCTCAGATCACAGAAATCTCATTTTATTTTATTTATTTGTGTATTTTTATTTCATGGTTAACATTATGATGCTCATAGCTCTCAATTTTTTTTCTTAAACTATGTTTCCCTGCCTGATAGAGAGATGGAAAGACTAAATTTAAAATGTTAATTTAAGAATGATAAAATATTACCTTATTTCTATTCAGTAGCCCTAAAAGATGGAATAGATCCTCCTCCACCACTCAGAAAAATCGTTCCCCAAACTTACACATTAAGTTTTTTCTCTGATCTCTATACTTCATTTTATTCTATATCCGATACATCATGAAATCACTACAAGTCCCTTTGTGAATATTCCTCAAACATGCTAACATGTGTCTGTCTCTACAGCCATCCCAATAATTTTAAGCTCCAGCAGTTTTTACTTGGCCTGGTGTAGCATCAGCATCCTGCACTCCAGAACTTTACTGTCAAGTGGAAACGCCTATCCATTGCTGGTGGGAGTTCAAACATGTAAAACAAATATGGAAGACAGTGTGGCATTTTTCTCAGGAAGATGGGAATAGTTCTACCTCAAGATCCAGTTATACCACTGTTAGACACCTACCCAAAGGATACTTTATTCCACTACAGAGACTTTTGTTCATTCATGTTCATTGCTGATCTATTCAAAAGAAACAAAAACTGGAAACAATTACATATCCCTCAACAGATGAATGGAAAAGAAAATATTGTACACTGACAGAGTGGAGTATTACTCAGCTGTTAAAAAAATAAAATGATGAAATTCACAGGTAAGTTGATGGAACTAGAAAATATATCATCCTGAGTGAAGTAATTCAGACACAGAGAGACAATATTATATGTATTTGATTTCTGTGGATATTAGCTCTGTAGTCAATGATAACCAGGCTATAATCCATAGAACATCAGAGGCTAGGTATCTAGTAAGGTACTGGGTGGGAGGAATAGATATATTTCTATAAGAAAGACAAATAGATTAGATAGTTATTGTTGGATGAGGTGACTGTAACAGGAGAATCAAGTGGGGGAGGGCAAGGGAAGAAGGAACAAAAGGTACTCTTTTATGATACCAATGGAGGAACATAAACAGTAACACAGCCACAGAACCTTTCATATACAATGATACACTGCCTGCAAGTTGTGCTAGTGCAATGGAAGTACAAAGGTTATGGGCACAACCAACCAATATCTGATTTGACTTAAAACTGACTGCATGAGATGAAATCCAGATCCAATATAACACTGCTTGAGTGACCAAAAACCAAATACTATTGTTACATATTTTTAAATTACTTTTAACGACATTCTGCTATACTCTTAGATTAGCACCTTGCTCAGTCATCCTCAGGGAAGCTTCCTCCTGTAGATGATGGAAACAAATATAGAAACCAATTGTCAGGCATTATGCAGAGAGTGAGAGACCTTGAAACACTTAGTCCTTAATGGGATGTCTCTATCAAACCTCTTCCCTTAGAACTCAAGGAACCTGGCAGAAGAGGAGGTGGGAAGAATATAAGCATCAACGTGGATGGAAGATACCAAAAAATAAGGCCCTCTAAATCATTAGAATTCCATACATATAAACTCATAGAGACTTAAGCAGCATGCACAGTACCTGCACAGATGGAATCCTAGAAGTGAAGGGAGATGCACACAGATGCTCCCTTTCCTTAACCAGAAGCAATTTTCAATTGATAACCACTTCTTTTTGCAGTTGAAAATCTAATTTTCTCCAATGGACTCTCACAGGGAAATCAAATTACCCTTAATGGTAGTATGCCTGCATAGCAGTAGATGCCAAAAGAAAACAAAGACATCTTTGGAAGTTCCTTGTCTCATAATGACATGTCATACCTTTTTATTTTCTATTTTAATTTTACCTTATCTGTTATTATTGATTTTAATTTTTATTATTAATATGTTTTTCTTCTCTAATTTTATCCTACAGGTCCTTTTTATACATACTATGGCTTCAAGTTCAGATTTTTAATAGGATTCCAGAATGAGTAAATCAGTGAGGGTCTATATATGTTTCTTATAACTTTTCTTGGGCTCTTTTCCTTGTGCTTGTTTTGTCCTATTCTGTTGTGTTAATATGTAATTTATTATTATATCATAGTATAGAAAATTTAGTATATCATTACATTTTAAAATCCTATTTGTTGTTGAAGGAAAGACAGGAAGTGGTGGATCCAGATAGGAAGGAAGGTGAGAAAGAGCTGGGAGGAATACAGAGAAAGGAAAGAGTAATAACGATAGATCATGTGAGAAAAAGATCTATTTTCAATAAAGAAAAAATTATACATAAACATCTAACTTCTAATCCCAGGCCCTAAGATCAACAATCAATAAATGGGACCTCCTGAAACTGAAAAGCTTCTGCAAAGCAAAGGACACAGTCAACAGAAAAAAAAAGACAGCAACAGACTGGGGAAAAGATCATCACCAACCCTACATCTGACAGAGGTTTAATATCCAGAATATAGAAAGAACTCAAGAAATTAAAAACCAGCAAACCAAATAATCCAATTAAGTAATGGGGTACATAGGAATTCTCAACCAAGGAATGATGAATGTTGAGGAAACAAAGAAATGATCAATGTCCTTAGTCTTCAGGAAAATGCAAACCAAAAGGACTCTGAAATTCCATCTTACAAATAAAATTTATAGCAATCATTGAAACATACTTTAAGAACAAATTCTGTACCAAAATGGTATTGTGGTGTTTACAAATTATTGTTAACACCTGAACTTTGAATTCTATATTTGCTTAAAGCAGTTGCTCTCAACTTTCCCAATGCTGCAAGCCTTCAATACATTTCCTCATGTTGTATTGACCCTCAACCATACATTTTTTTCACTTGCTACTTCATAAGTAAAATTTTTCTTTTGTTGTGAATCATAATATGAATATCTTATAGGTAGAGGTCTTAGGTGACCTCTATGAAAGAGTCCTTTCACCCACAAAATGATCACAAGCTACTGGTTGGCAAAACACTGCCTTAAAACATACAAGGTTATAAAGACATGGTTTAAAGTTTTGCAACTTTGAATCTGATAAATCAGTTTTTCTAGAGAGTGAACAGCACATGTTTCAATTCTCTTAAGAGCAAACAGAGTGCTCACCCACACTCACTTGCAGGTGTGTGTACTCCTAAAGAAGCTAAACAACAAGGAAGACCCTAGGGAAGATGCTCAATCCTCATTCAGAAGGACAAATAAGGTAGACATTGGAAGTAGGAGAAGAGAAGGAACAGGACAGGAGCCTACCACAGACAGCCTCTGAAAGACTCTACTTATCTAGGCAGTATCAAAGCAGATGCTGAGACTCAGCCAAACTTTGGGCAGAGTGCAGGGAGTCTTATGGAAGAAGGGGAAGAAAGAAAGACCTGGAGGGGACAGAAGCTCCAAAAGAAGACCAACAGAGCAGAAAAATAACAACAACAAAACAAAGCAGATATTAAGACTTACAACCAAGCCTTTAGCAGAGTGCAGGGAGTCGTATGAAAAAAGGGGGAGTGAGTAAGACTTGGAGAGGACAAGAGCTCCACAAAGACCAAATAGATCAGGGCACAGGGGTATTTTATGAGATTGTTTCTGGAACCAAGAACCCCTTGGTATGGATATAACCTAGAACCCCTGCTCAGATGTGGCCCACGGTAGCTCAGTATCCAACTGGGTACCATAGTAAGGGGAACAGGGACTATTTCTGTCATGAACTCAATGGCTGGCTCTTCGACCATCCCCCCCCACCACCAAGGGAGGAGCAGCCTAGCTAGATCCCAGAAGAGGACATTGCAGCCAGCCCTGAAGAGACATGATAAGCTAGGGTCAGATGGAAGGGGAGGAGGTCCTCCCCTATCATTGGACTTGGAGTGGGGCAGGAAGGAGATGAGGGAGGGATGGGGAGAGTAGGAGGGAATGAGGGAGGGGGCTATGGCTGAGATATAAAGTACATAACCTGTGATTAATATAAAAATAAATTAATTAAAAAATATATATAACAACAAAACAAAGAGATCTGATCCACTAGAGTCAGCTAGAAGGGGAGGAAGACCTCCCCTATCAGTGGACTAGGGGAGGGGCATAGGGTAAGAGGAAGGGGTGGTGGGATTGAGAGGAGATGACTGAAGGGGCCACAGCTAGGATACAAATTGAATAAATTCTAATAAATTATCATGATAAATAAAAATTTAAAAAGAGCAATAATTTTTTATTTCAAGAATATAGCATGAGATATTTGATAAAAGGTTAAGTGGAGAATGTAATGTGTCCTACTATTAAACAATCAGCTAGTTACTTAATTGGAAGGAAGAAAAAATGACGATCAAATAATATTAAAAACAATAACTGCTATTTCTCTTTTAAAATAATATTTTATCATATTTACCTCTGTTTCTCTTAGAAAAATAAAATATTCTCCCATACTTTGTTTTTCCTGCCTGTTAAACGTGATGGGTAGGTAAGTTCAATCTCAGAAGATAACTGCCAATGACATTATTACTGTCATATTCACCACTGCTTTGCTTGTTTGTTTTTGTGCAGTATAATCAAGTACATTTCACTGAAAAATCTCCTAAAATTAAAAAAATGACCAAAACCTAACTGCTAAAGGCAAAATTTAAAACCCTTCTGTTATGATGACATTATCACCCACAGATAGAAAAGCTCATCACACACATGACTAAGCAGAACAAGAGCTTTTCAGTTTTCATTCATATTTGAAGTTTCTAATATATTATTCTTTATGACTATTATATTATGTATTATTATTTACATATTATTCTTGATATCTGTTTGGAATTTACATAAAGGATGAATGTTTCTATGTCTCTCAGTGTTACACTGTGTGGCTTTCTGTCAAGCTGTAAGACTGTTGTTACGGTGTAAGTGTGTCACGTATTTGCCATTACTCATGAGGTAGATTTTAAATGGGCAAACAGAGTAACACAACTTGTCACAGGAATTTTGTGCATGCTTTAGCTGAACCTCCTACTCTGCTCTTACCCACCCACCTCAGACACTTCTTTCCCCTTTATCTGCCTTTCCTCTTTCATGCCATATGTGCTTTACTATCTGCTCACCTTTCTTTTTCCTAAATTAATCTTTCTGCTCACACACTTTCCTGGACTATACACACATACACAAAAACTAGAGTATATATTAAAAAAGAACCAAATATATATATATATATATATATGGTTTATTTAATTTACAATTTTCAGCTCTATACATTTCCCTGTTTTTACTTGTATTTTTTATTGTATTGCCTACATCTCATTTGCCATCAGAGCAGAATAAAATCCATTATGTATATATGACCAGATTTTCATTATCTTTTATCTGCTGTTTCAATAGGCTGATTGCATTCCTTTGGGTTGGTTGGTTGGTTGGTTGATTTGGTTTGGTTTGGTTTCAGTTTTTGGTAGAGCAGCAGTTAACATGGATGAGCACGTCTGTTTGTGCTGACAGGAGGATCATGAGTTTGGGGGAAGCCTATGCACCATTATTGTTCTGTTCTGCTGTGTGGAGGGCTACCTATGATTCTATTGGTTATTATAGCTCTAGAATTTATGAAAGAAACTGAATGGAAAGTACAATAAAAACAGTTAAGTTTCAAATAAAATCTTAGCATTCCTTACAGTAGTCCTAATCCACAAGTTGTTACATCTTGCATTGCATTCTGACTGCAAGAAATATTTCTAAATGTAATATTTTACTAGAAATTTGGTCACTTAAATAAATACATAAAGCCTAAAATTGGGAACTAAGAGGAGAATGAAAAATATCTTACATGCATAAATAGTAATTATTTTGAAAAAAAACACATAGAAGAAATGTTTTGTATAAAACAATATATCATACCAAAATAAGAATGCTTCTTCAGATAGTTAATATATACCCCAGATCAAAGGCAGGGCAGCTATTGCTTTATTAAGAGATATTACTCTCAATTTGCCATGTTCCAAATTAAAAAATGAATCAAGTTAAAGTTTATTAAAAGTATTGGAATGATTCTTGTTGAATCACCTCAGATGGCTAAAAGGACTTCTATATAAACAGCTAAATTCATTCATTTGTGACTGGAAGCATGTTCCTTTTTTTTGGTATTGTACTTTTTTTTATTATTTTACATTTAAAACTATTTTCTCTACTAAGTGTATTATCAAATTTATTATGCTTTTATCACCACATGATAATTTCTGACTAATGGTACTAGAAAAATGTCATTTATATTTCAAATGATATTTTACTTTTAGGGAGGCGACAGCCAGCCTGTACTCTGCTTTAGAAAACTATTGTATCCAGCCAAGAGAAGAACATACTTAGGGAGTTTATTTGGCACCACTAGATACCAAGAAGTACATTTATTTAACTTCTCAGCAGTTCATTGGCATTTTAGTGAAAAGAGGTTATTGAGGCTATTTAATTAACCTCAAATAGTTCACTGGCATAAGAACCTGAATCATCTGCCAGAATCATTAGCAATTTATAAGCTGAGTTCAGCAGCAAATGGTCATAAATTCAATCACATGTAACCTTTCCAGTAAATGACACCAGTCAATTGAAATTTATTATGAAGGAAATCATAGACTTTGACATTCACACTAAATATCTGGAACATTAAGATTCTGCTCTATAGAATGCTAGATATCACTTTGTAGAGAATGTACAAAATTTTAAAATAGATGAATGATGAATGAGAACTGAGTAGTTCCTCTGAGTGTTATCAAGAGATATGAGAGGTTTAATATTTGATAATACTTCATTTTCTTCAACAGGACAAATTCATAGCATAGGACATGTAATGATAACTGTGAGGACTGAGCAGTACATGTCATAAAACACTAGTAAGTACATTTTGGTGTGGTATGCAGCCTGCTCAGGGAGCTTTCTGGCAAGTTTCCATGAAGTGTTCATGGTAAATGACCTGAGGAAGTGATCAGATTTCATTTTCTGATTCTTTAATGATAATATGAGGCTAGACCTTAATAGAGTAGAAGGTAATTGATTTTTAGAAACTTGATTAAGTTATCAATGACCTGGTCTGAATGTAGCCTGAATGATTTTGAATTAAGAATACATTTGTTTCTTAGTCTAAGGAGTTCTGAAAGAGAATAAGGAGGATACTAGAGGATTATGGCTATAGACCATTAAAAGACTTCAATGCAAGTTATCAAATATAAAGACTAAAATGATCAACTCAACCTGGTTGGCCTCTTTCATCACTGTAAAGCAGTAGCAGCTAACTAGGATTCACTAACTGTGCACTAGGTACCTCAAAATGTGTGACTATAACTTTAAACTTCCCATAGTAGACACTGCAATCAGTCTTGGTAACAAAAAGTTGGGTTGAAAACGCTGATATAATCTTAGAAGAATTTTCACCTACCTCATGTATTTTGACAGTAACTTCTGTATTCCTATTTAAGGACTGGTATGTTCCAGTAGTTAAAATCCCAGCATCATCATATTGGGATATGCACTAGGTTTAGTTAGTAATTCAAAAGAAACATCCATAGTGAATTCTC
Organism: Pachyuromys duprasi; assembly: GCA_028658305.1. Lineage (NCBI taxonomy): Eukaryota > Metazoa > Chordata > Mammalia > Rodentia > Muridae > Pachyuromys > Pachyuromys duprasi. The sequence goes on along the minus strand of CM053759.1, from coordinate 40,863,907 downwards.
CTTAGTAAGGAAAGCATAAGCAGAATTACCACTTATTTGTATGCATATATTCAATAAAGAAGTTATTTTGAACATAGAGAAAAATAGAATTCTATATTTGCAGACATCTTAGTCTTTTTAGCTGAAGTGCTTAAAATTTTAATAGGACTGATGTTTCAAAATTTACTTTTCTTCAATGAAAGAAATTTTGCCAATAAAAGCATTTTTATTTCATCTCTAAACTAGAAATGATAGAGTTATAACATTTCAATAAGTATACTTTTTGCAAAATTGAGCACATGCTAACCAGTCCTTGTAAGTACTGATTTTAGGCAAAAGCAATTTATAAGCCATGCACTAAGCTTTTGATAAAAGCTACTTTAAATTTGGTAGCATAAAACAGTGGTATTTTCCTTACTCATAATTCCGTACACAACTAGATGGTTTTCATCATCTTGACCACCATTGCCTTATCTATATTGAGGTCATTTTCACATCAACAGTCAGTTGCCAGGTTGGCCAACAGACAGCTATGAGTTGACTGTCAGGGATGGGTTAACTTATATCCTAGGGACTTGAACACTGACTCTCATCTGAGTGGTCCTCATATCCTCATGGAACTTCATCAATGATAATGCCAGAATGCTAGCCTACTAGCTCACATTCTGTGTGTATATATTCACAAACATAAATATGTATATGATATTTATATATTTAGAAAATTAACTTATAGCTCTGTGATATCCACTCACATATATTTACATATTTTAATTTGGAGTTTAAGATTACGGCAAAGACTGAATTTTGGGTGAAAGGCCCCATGAGCTCATGATTCCAAGGTGAAGACTGAAGTTATGGTGTGGAATAATAGGATACAAGAGGAAGTGTAGTTTGAGCTGGTCAGTGAAGGGACCTGACGAAAAAGCTCAAAGGAATCTGTTCCAAGCCCATGAACTGCAATGTAATTTGAAGAACACATAGAAATATTCAATGCAAGTATGGGAACACTCCTTAATAATTCTCATATTGATAGATTTGTATATTGTTGCAATTTTCTGTATTCTGAATAGTATCTGTCAAATATCAAGATTTGTTTATATATTTGAAATGAAAGTTGAAATTTTCTTCAAGTAATTACAAACCCAAATATATCATTTTATTTTAATTTTTTCTTTATTATTCATTTCAATGTATTCACTTTGTATCCTAGTTGTAGCCCCCTCCCTCATCACCTCCTGATACCACTATCCCTCCTTCTTCCCCACCTATTTCCGTCCCCTAGTCCACTGATAGGGGAGGTCCTTCTCCCCTACTCTCTGACCCTAGCCTATCAGGTCTCTTCAATACTGTCTGGCTCCTCTTTCTTTGTGTCCTATTAAGGCCACCTCCCAGAGGGAGGTGATCAAAGAGCAGGCAATTGAGTTCATGCCTGTGACTGGCCTTACTCCCATTACTAGGGAACCCATTTGAAGACTGAGCTGTCCATGGGCTATATCTGGGCAGGAGTTTAGGTCCCCTCCATTGCATGATCCTTGGTTGATTCATCAGTCTCTAAAAGACACCCTGAGCCTAGATTTTTTGGCTCTGTTGCTCTTGTTGTGGAACTCTTGTCCCCTCCAGACCTTTCTATCTCCCCCTTCTCCCATGAGATTCTCTGCACACTGCCCAAAGTTTGTCTGTGAGTCTTAGCATCTGCTTTGATACCCTGATGTGAAGAGTCTTTCAGAGGCCCTCTGTGCAAGGCTCCTGTCCTGTTCCCTGCCTTCTACTTCAGATGTCTATCCTGTTTGCCATTCTAAATGAAGATTAAGCTTCTTTACAAGCGTCCTCCTTCTTGTTTAGTTGCTTTAGCAGTATAGATTTTAGTATGTTTATCCTATATGATATGTCTAATATCCACTTATAAGTGAGTAAATACCATGTGTGTCCTTCAGCTTCTGTATTACCTCACTATGGATTATTTTTTCTAGTTCCTTCCCTGTGCCTGCAAATTTCATCATTTCCTTGTTTTTAACTGCTGAGTAATATCCCATTGTGTAAATGTGCCACAATTGTGGTATTCATTTTCCAGTGGAGGGATATCTAAGTTATTTCCAGATTCTGGCTCTTATGAATAAAGCTGGTATGAACATAGTTGAGCAAATCTCCTTGTTGTATGGTTGAGTGTCTTTTAGCTATAGGCCCAGGAATGGTATAGCTGCATCTTGAGGTAACACTATTTCCAATTTTCTGAGAAAGTCAGTTTGATTCCCAAAGTGTTTGTACAAGTTTACACTGCCACCAACAATAGAGGATGGTTTCAGTTTCTCCACAACCTCTCCAGCATGTGTAATCCCTCGAGTTTTTAATCTTAACCATTCTGATGGGTGTGAGGTAGAATCTAGGTCATTTTGGTTTGCATTTCCAGGAGGACTAAGGACACTGAGCATTCATTTCTTTAAGTGTTTCTCTACCATATGTCATTCCTCTGTTGAAAAATCTCTGTTTAGCTCTATACCTCTTTTTAAAATTGGGTTACTTGATTTAATGGTGTTTAACTTCTTGAGTTCTTTCTATAATGTATGTATTAGCACTCTTTCAGATGTAGGGTTGGTGAAGATATTTCTCCAGTCTATAGGGTGTCATTTTGTTCTGTTGACAGCGTCCTTTGCTTTACAGAAGCTTTTGAATTTCATGAGGTCACATTTACTGATTATTGATCTTAGAGTTTGATTGCTGTTCTGTTAAGGAAGTTGTCTCCTGTGCCAATGAGTTCAAGACTCTTCCCCACTTTTCCTTCTAAGAGATTTAGAAGGTCTGGTCTTATGTGGTCTTTGATTCACTGGGACTTTAGTTTTGTGCAGGGTGATACATGTGGTTTTATTTGTATTATGGATCATTTTTAAACTAGAAAATTATTATTAATTAAAATTTTGTTTATATTAAGAATAATTCTGTTTCCTGTACCCACTTTTAAGACTTTCACATATAGTGACCTATGTTGTTCAGTGACGAAAAAACTAGAGTAACTCACCTAAAATATTGAACATTTCTTGATTGATATTCTGGACCACACACATGCAAATTAGGAACCGTTGACTATAAACTCAGGTCTCACTGTGAATGTCCTTGTTTGTAGACTTAAATCCTTAGAATGATAGAAATTTTATTTTGGATATTAAAGTTCTTTTTCCATTTGTAATAAAATATACATAAGTAAAGTGAAAGGTGGTGATGGATGCCTTTGAAGAGATAATTCTTTGGAGTATAGGGATAGCTTGCAATATTAATGCTGTGAGCAGTGGAGAGAACCTAAGCTGAGCAACAAAGCTCATGTCTGTCTTGAGATTTTCTGTGATAGTCATTAATAGAAATGCTATAGCAACTCACAGTATCTGAGAATCATTTTGCTTACTGGTTGACAATCATAGATTTAGAGCTACATATTAAGTTGGTTTTAAACCAAGTGGAACTGTGTACCATTAGTTTTAAAAATAAAGATCCTTTTGGTATAAACAGTAGCCAAAAATTCAGGAGTAAAGTCCAGAGATAACTAATTTTGACCCAAATGACATGCTAAAAGTACAACTATAGCATGCCACTTGGGATAACTGTTGTGCTCGGCTACAGTGATCTTAGTTTCTAGAAAAATCTCTTGCTATACTTGGCATATGACACAAACATTTAACTGTGTCTTGGAAGGCTAAAAGATGGGACAAACCCAAAGCCATCCTGGTTTCCATAGACAGAAACTGATGAGAAAGGACACAAAGGACAGAAAGAGAAAGAAAAACAAATATTTGACATTAATTAATAGTAATTGTTTAAAGAACCCCAAATCTAGTGTTGATATTCCTCTCTGATTTGCAATTTATTAAAATTATCAAATATTCAGAGCCATTTCAGTTGTTCAAGTTGCTATGTTTAATTGGGAATCCTGTATTTAGATGCTAATTCTAAGTTTTTCATTTTGGCTCTATTCTCTTTTCTGGAAATGAGATAACTTCCTTCATATCCTCCTCATTCCCCTCTTTCATAATCTTTCATATTTTGTTTATGTTGCTGAGGATAAAACCCAGAACTTTTCATATGATAGGTACTTATCTAACACAGAGTGGCATCCCTTACTTTGGTATTGAATCTTGTAAGAGCTTTACCTCTTCACTATTGAGTCATAATTAATTTCGTAGTTTCTTTTTTCAAACATTAGTAGATTGCATGTATATTCCGTTGAAATCATTACTAATTTCTGTAGTATGAAACTATGATTTAGAGAAAGCATAAAGTAGTACCCAGAAATCTGTCCACCATCACCCACCACTGCTGCAATAGTTCCTTGGGGTGGAAGTACACACAGTTGCTAAAGATAAGTCAAGGCAGACTAATACTATAGTCGTGAAGTTGATTCTGAGCTCTCTTTCAGATTCTTAATAGGCTTTTCTATAGAGTGGCAATATTACAATGGACATAGCCTAGAACTCTTATATCTTGCCTGTTTGCATTTTCTCTGCACTATAGTTCTCAGGTTTCATAAAATCTCAGGAAAGCTGTTTATGTAAAAAGCAGCAAATAGATCACAAAAATTATTTCCTCCAGTTAGAAGCCCAGAGGTCGCTTGTCTCCCTGTCTCAGGACTTGTAGAGCTGAGAGAATGAGAAGTTTCTCACTGTGTTATCAATGTGAATTGTGTGCAGGGCCTCTTTTTCTTCCAAGAAAAACTGCAGTCTTTCAAGGATCACTTGAATAGCTACTTCAGTTCCATCAGCTTTTACTCTTCCTGTGTAGTTTACAAGCAGCCCAGGTGCTCATTTACTTATATGTCTGTAAATCATGTCACTTACCCATTCTTCCAATTCTAAAACATCCATCTAGGGTTGCCATTGTCACGGAACCTTTGCATCTCCTGCTGTCTCAGCCTGAGAAGTCATCTTACAAATGTTCACAGCAGTCACCCTTAGCTGAGATATCACATCCTGAAGGAAGCCCTCAGACTAGATTAACTAATCCAAACTTATCAGCTGTTATCATTCATACTCTTATGCATGTTGTAATATTAATCATTTCGTAAAACCGTATATAGTCATTGGCTTACTTTTGTATTGTTCAGTTATTCCACTAAATTTAAGTTCCCTAAAGATGTTAAGTTTATTGTTTATTTAATTTTTTCTCTTTTTGTAGTTTTAGTTCACTACAAAACGCCCAGAACGCCCAGATAATAGAAAAAAAATCTTCAAGTTACATCACACACACACACACACACACACACACACACACACACAAGAAGAATGCCAAGGAAAACTTAAGAGATGGTGAAACCAGGAGAAAATCTCTCCTGTTACCAACAGTGTTCCTGTTCTCTGTGTTGAAAGAGAGCTGTACTTAGGTGGCATGTGTTCTTTTAGAAGGGTAACTTGGAAAATAGCAGTGATAGAGAAACAACAAGAATTTCCAGTACTTAGTACAAAGTTTATGAAAAACAGACAACAAAGAGGAAAAGTATAATATAGGATACATTTTGAGATACTACTCAGCAATTAAAAACAAAGAAATCATGAAATTTTCAGGCAAATAGTGGGAACTAGAAAACATTATCGTAAGTGAGGTAACCCAGAAGCAAAAAAACACAAACATGTTCGGTATATACTCACTTGGAAGTGGATATTAGCCGTATAATATAAGGTAAACATATTAAAATTTATAGTCCTACAGAAGTTAAACAAGAAGGAGGACCCTAGAGAAGAGTCTGAAACCTCACTCAGAAGGGCAAACAGGATAGATATCAGAAGTAGGAGAAGACAAGGAACAGGACAGGAGACTTCCACAGGGAGCCTCTGAAATACTCTACCTACCAGGGCATCTAAGGATACAGTGAAACTCATAACCAAACCTTGTACAGAGTTTAGGAAACCATATAGAAGAAGAGAGAAAGACCTGGGGCGACAGGAACTTAGCAAGGAGACCAACAAACAGAGACCAAAAACAAAACAAAACACAAAAACAAACAAATAAAAACTGGGCCCATAGGGGTTCTGCACAGATCAATACTCCAACCAAGGACCATGTAAGGACAGGACCTAGACCCTCTGCTCAGAGAAAGACCAGAGGCTGCTCAGTTTCCAAGTGGGTTCCCTAGTAAGGAGAGAGGGACTGTCTCTGACATGAACTCAGTGGCTGACTCTTTGATCACCTCCTCCTAGGTGGTGGTTGGGGTGGGGGTGGCAGTTAGGTGGTGCAGCCTTGCCAGGCCACAGAGGAAAAGGATGCGGCCAGTCCTTATGAGACCTGACAGCTACAGTCAGATAGAAGGGGCGGAGGTCCTCCCCCATCAGGGGACTAGGGAAAAGGCATGGGGGGGGGGAAGGGAGGGTGGGTCCAACTAGGGGGAGAAGGAAGAGGCTACATCGGTGATACAAAGTGACTAGATTATAATTAATTAATTAATTTTAAAATATTTAAATTTTAATATATCTCACAAACAATAATTTTATTTCAAAAAATCACTTTAATTTCATTTATCTCTTATTTAATGTTTATAGGTCTTTCTTTTTGTCTGCATGAATGTCTTTATACCACACACATTCCTGGTGCCTGTAGGAGCCAGAATGGATATCAAAACACCAAAAATTAGAGTTGTAGATGGTTGTGACTTGCCATAAAAGTGTTTGGAATTCCATATTGTTCCTCTGTAAAATCATAAAGTGCTCTTAAACTAAAGTTATCACTTCAGCCCCATTTTAGCTGTCTTTGTATGACTTAAATCAGGATTTCATAATTGGTGCTTGTATTTTTTAAAATCAAATTCTATTAACGATTTGATTGAATTTACTACTTTGTATGCCAATAATAACATTCTATAGTTACTATATCATGTCTTGTTTCATGGTGTAATAGACTTACTATCCTCTTTCATGTATTTTTCATGGTACTGGAGTTAAGCTCAAGGCTCTGAGCATGCTCGGCGTGTGTTACTCCACTGAGTCCCACCTCTTGCCTCCCTACTCTCACCAATTCAGTTTTCTTTAAGTTAACTTAAGTGCAACAGCGTTATCTTTGTAGAAGTGTGGCCCAGTTTTGATTAATTTCTTACTAATATGTTCTGAATACTTCTGACCGAGGTAAACTCTTACTCTGATTTGAATTGGTTTTCTGTTCGATCTTATTTTCAAACCTCAATTAATTAGTAAGTTATATGACATTATTTTATTAGATTTCCAAGACAGACAATACACTTAGAGTGTTAGTTCACTGCAAAGTACAGGATCACAATGAACACATTTTCCAGGTAATATGAAACTTGCCAGAGATTAATCAGCTGTCAGATCCTGAAATCATAGGCCAGAACCCATGCTCATCAGTAAGTTAGTATTTCTAGGCATGGTAGTTAGTTCGAGATAGATGGAAAGCATGATTTTTTAGAAATGTGTGCATTAGCACAGTCCACTGGTCTCCCTCTTTGTGTAGTAATACTGGGGAAAGACATTCAGCAGCAAATAAGCAAGGAGGAATGTATAAGGCATAAGGCCTAGCTCTGTTACAAAAAAATAAAAAAAAAGCAAAACAACAACAAAAAGAAAAAGTAGGAATCTGGACCTAAGTGAAAAATATTTGGCAATGAAGTAGAGTTTTAAAAATTTATGCCTGTATCTGTATCAACTGAGTTTAATTTCTAAGTGGCTTTCTCATTTTTCCATTTTGCTTTCTCTCTCTCTCTCTCTTTCTCTCTCTCTCTCTCTCTCTCTCTCTCTCTCTCTCTCTCTCTCTCTCTCTCTCTCTCTCTGTGTGTGTGTGTGTGTGTGTGTGTGTCTGTATTTATGTATGCCTTAATACGGTTTGTGGATGTGTGTATGCCAGTATGTACACAGAATATGCAGAGGCCAGATGTCAATGCTGGTGTCTTCCTCAATCATCCTACATTTGTGTATTTTTAGACAGGATCTCTCACTGAACATGGAGATTATTGATTCAGCTAGACTGGCTGCTCCCCTAACACCTGAAATTATGCATCATTAATCCTCCAAGGCTGAGGTGACAATTACTCTATAATTTTACACGGATTTGAAGGATCCAAAATAAAATCTTCATGACTGTCAAAGAATTGCCTCTATGCTCTGCCTTTGTATGTGTACCAGAAATCTAAATTGATGCTCTAATGACTTCTTCACAAGCATTTTACCCATTGAGCTGTCTTTCAGTCTCTGAAATGATTAGGCATACTTCAATAGCTGGGCACTTGATAACCATACGAAAAGAAATCCTGACCTGGAGGGAACAGGAGCTCCACAAGAAGAGCAACAGACCAAAATTTCTAGGCCCAGCGGTCTTTTCTGAGACTGATACCCCTGTTCAGATATACTCCCTGGCAGGTAAGTGTCCAAGTGGAAATCCCTAGTAATGGGAGCAGAGACTGTCTCTGACATGAACTCAGTGGCTGGCTCTTTGATCACCTCTCCCTGAAGAGGAAACACCCTTGCCAGGCCACAGGGGAGGACAATGCAGCCAGTTCTGATGAGACCTGATAGGTTAGGGTCAGAGGGATGGGGAGAAGGATCTCCCCTATAACTGAACTTGGGGAGGGGAATGGGAGGAGATGAAGGAGGAAAAGTGAGTTTGGGAGGGAATGACGGAGGGGGCTATAGCTGGGATACAAAGCAAATAAACAGTAATTAATAAAAAATTAAAATATTAAAAAATTCAAAAAGGAAAACACACCTGTGCTTGTCCTGGAACAATATAAGTGTCTGAACAATAAATAATGTTATTCTAACTAAAAAACAAACAAAAAAAGAAAAGAACAGAAAAGAAAAGAAAAAGAAAAGAAATCCTGGAATTAATCCATTTAAATTATAAATCTATAAGTCCATGCTGAAAATTTCTTAGAATTCAGAACTCTGAGCATTTTGACAGAAGCTGCTATGTAAATTATTACTTTATCCTGAGAGTTGCAATACAAAGAGTGACTAACAGGTAATTTGAAGTGTTTAGTGACTTGTAAGTATTATTCAAGACCTCATCTTGTTAAATATTGTCAGATGAGCTATGAATGAATACTTTAATACGGATAATAAGTGAATATTACCAGGAAAATATTTTTAACAGTTTTATTCCTCTGTATGCAAGAAAAATTAACAATAATTTTTCATATTATAAAGGTAGATTACAGAAATTTCTTCTCATTTCTAGAACTGACAGTGAGTTTTAAAGGGGATATGTTTATATTTTGAGTATCTTGGTAGCAAAACAAAGTGGTCCTGGGAAAAATTATTGAATTACTCTATGACATAATTGTTACTGTATATGCTCAACATCTGGTCACTAAAAGTAGTTGCAAAAAGTGTTTTCTATAAAATTTCAGGAAGCATGGTTTTCTTTGTTTTTTTTTGCCAAAGTCATTCTTTTTTATTTTATTTTATAATTTTAATTTTTATATTAATCACAGGTTATTTACTTTGTATCCCAGCCATAGCCCCCTCCCGCATTCTCCCAATCCCACCCTCCCTCCCCTTTCCAAGTCCACTGATAGGGGAGGACCTCCTCCCTTTTCATCTGACCTTAATTTATCAGGTCTCTTCAGGACTGGCTGCAATGTCCTCCTCTGTGGCCTAGCAAGGCTGCTCTTCCCTTGGGGCATGGGGAGGTCAAAGAGCTAGCCATTGAGTTCATGTCAGAAATAGTCCCTGTTCCCCTTACTAGGGTACCAGCTTGGATACTGCGCTACCATGGGCTACATCCAAGCAGGGGTTCTAGGTTATAGCCATACATGGTCCTTGGTTGGAGAAACAGTCCCATAAAAGACCCCTGTGCCCTGTGTCCTTGTGGAGCCTGGAGCAGAAAGACACACATGGTGTATACTCACTTGTAAGTTGGTATTAGACCTATAAGGTAGGATAAACATACTAATATCTGTACATCTAAAGAAGATAAACATGAAAGAGGACCCAGGGTAAGATGATCAATCTTCACTTAGAAAGACAAATGGGATGGACATTGGAAGTAGGAGAAAACAAGTAACAGGACAGGAACTTACTGCAGAGGGCCTCTGAAAGGGTCTACCTAGGAGTGTATCAAAGCAGATGCTGAGACTCATAACCAAACCTTGGGCAGAGTGCAAGATATCATATGAAAAAAGGGGGAGTTAGTATGATCTGGAAGTACTGTTTTCATGTGGTTTAGAGTCAGAGTTTGGTATGAAGTCATGTTTAATGTTTTCACTACCTATAAGTCAGGTAGTAATACATGTCTTTAAGTGAAAGGTATTAAAACTGTCTATAATTTTTCAAGTTTCTGTAAACCATTCTTGGAGTACTGATTCACATTGGTATTTCCACCTGAATGCCTCAAAATAAGTCCTCTGTCTTAACCCGTCTAAAACTGTTGTCATACCATCCGTCCCTTCTTTTCCTACCCAAAATTTCAATTTTTTCAAATGTTTCCTTGTCTATGTTCAACAAGTTCACAAGTGCTGTCACCTGCAATGTCTGCAATATAAAAGATTAGATTAAGTGTAAACTAATGGAAGTCTATTTGAAAATGACCTTCCCGCAGAAAGAGAATGGAAGAAAAAAAAAAAGATAACTACATATGAAGGTGAATGCCCTAAAGAAACTCTACTTAATACTACTTAATACAGACCTATATTAATCTGAACTCCTGGAATATTTTAGAAAATATTTTAGAATATTTTAAGTAATTTATATATTTTTATATTAATCACAGGTTATTTACTTTGTATCCCAGCCGTAGCCCCTTCCTTCACTCCCTCCCCCTCTGCCCATCCCTCCCTCATCTCTTCCCTGCCCCCTCCAAGTCCACTGATAGGGGAGGACCTCCTCCCCTTCTATCTGACCCTAGCTTATCATGTCTCTTCAGGGCTGGCTGCAATGTCTTCTTCTGGGATCTAGCTAGGCTGCTCCTCCCTCAGGGGGGGGAGGGGGAGGAGGAGCCAGCCATTGAGTTCATGACAGAAATAGTCCCTCTTCCCCTTACTATGGTACCCAGTTGGATACTGAGCTACCATGGGCCACATCCGAGCAGGGGTTCTAGGTTATATCCATACCAAGGGGTTCTAGGTTGGAGAAACAGTCTCATAGAAGACCCCTGTGCCCTGATCTATTTGGTTTTTGTGGAGCTCCTGTGCTCGCCAAGTCTTACTAACTCCCCCTTTTTTCATATGATTCCCTGCACTCTGCCGAAGGCTTGGTTGTGAGTCTTAATATCTGCTTTGATACATTGCTAGTTACAGTCTTTCGAGGCCCTCTGTGGTAGGCTCCTGTCCTGTTGCTTGTTTTCTCTTACATTCAATGTCCATCCCAGTTGTCCATCAAAATGAGGATTGATCATCCCACTCTGGGTCCTCCTTCTTGCTTATCTTCCCTAGGTGTCGTATAGGTCTATATAAGTGAGTATATATCAAGTGTTTCTTTCTGTTTTGGGGATACCTCACTCAGGATGATCGTTTCCAGGTCCCACCATTTACCCGTGAATTTCATGATTGCCTCATTTTTGATTGGGGAATAGTATTCCATTGTGTAAAAGTACCATAATTTCTGTGTCCATTCCTCGATTGAGGGACATATGGGTTGTATCCAGGTTCTGGCTAGAATGTTTAAAATATTTTATAAATGAGCAAGAATCTGTCTACAAAGTTAGGCACTTGACATTCGGAGCTCTCTGATAAGATGAATATGGATTGCCTGAAATGATGGGAGCCCTGTACACCTAGTATCCATGCAAACAAATGATGTATATGAGTTAGTTTGGTCCTTAATTTAAAAGCAAATGGATAATGATTTTTAAGTTTTAAATTGGATAAGGATGGGCAGAAAGTTATAAAAGAACACTTGACAGAAGTTATAGAATAGACTTGATAAGTCAAGTTTCTAATCTGAAATGGTGGATATGAGTAAAATTGCAAGAACTGAACAGGGAAAAAGATAGTAGAGGGAGGTGAATAAATTGACTGTTTCAAAGACTATTCCACAGTAACTCTATCTAGGATGTGGCCAGTTGGTAATGCTCAGAGTCAAAAGATATTGATAGCACTTGCCTAGCATAAGGCCCTAGGTCCGATCCTCAACTCTGGGAAAAAAAAAAAAAAAATAGAGCAGCAGCAGATGTGAGGATGAAGGGCAGTAGGGAGTGGACTGGAAAAAGGTGAGGGAGGAGGCTGAGATTGGGATACACTGAGAGAAGAACAGAGGAAAAGAAAGAAAGAAATGCACCCCAATTTTCAGTAAGAATTTTGGTGTTTTAAAAACCCAGTTACGTTATTTGAATATGTTTGTTTTAATCCCAGGTGTGGGACATGGGGCCGCTTTAGAGTGTCCACAGTCATTAACTATGCTTGCCCCATGTTCTAGGTGTGTGTGCATGTGTGTGTGTGTGTAATTTTTGCCAGCTATAGAAAGTTTAATTCTGGGCACTCTGGAGAGGGTTTAGGGTGAAATAAGGATCAGAAGGGTGGTAGATATAAGAAGCTAAATAAATAGCTTTAAAAATGCACTACAACTGTGTTTCCAGGGTGAAATAATGACCCTAGTTTACACAACTCCACATATTTTCTTTTATATTTGTTTGTTGTTTTGAGTCAAGGTCTCTTTATATAGTCCTTGATATCTACAGCACTAGTTTTATTGGATAATTAATGTGTGCAGGACAAATCCACAGTGGTTCCTGATGTCCAGATGGAGGAGAGTGGAGGAAGGCAAGTGGAGGAAGAAGGTCCATGTGCAGTCCCGTGAATTCTTCTTAGCTTATTGACTTCCCACCCGGTTAAAAACATTTCTTCCTGCTTGTGGTAAACCTGTTTGTCAATCTGGTGGGAGATGCCAACTGGATCTTTTAAAAAAATGAAGGCTTAATTTATCATAAAGAATTGATAATTTCCTTAAGCAACCATAACGAATAACACTATGTCCATACTTTTACCGTTTCAGCAGTTTACTACATGCAGTAAGCACAAATATTCATGTGTCTGGCATTTTTATTGAAATGTTAAATCATTAGGAAATGTTTTAAATTATTGTTAATAAAAAGAGTTGATTAGTAATCAGAAGCATTTTCATGGAAATGACAACAGATGCTTATCAGTCTCCAAGACAGATGAAATATGTCAAAGCAAATCAATTTGGTGAATTGTTCCCTCATCAAAATCTGTTGTTAAGGCAGAGTTTGCATCTTTATTATCCAAAGAGACAGGCCAAACTTTTAAAACTTAAAGGTGAATTTAAAGAGAAATGGGAATGTAAATGGGACTATTTTAGGTGGTTGGTTTCATTACATGGGTAGGTAAAAACATTCTGTTCTTTCTCGGTGAAATAAAAATACAATCTTGTAATTGATGAAGGACTAAGGAAGTTTCCTGTATATTACTGTTCATATATTAATATTTGCAGATGAGAGAATATTCTTAAGAAACTGTCTTGATTTTAATATTTCAATGACATTTTATATGACTAATTCAATGATAGAAAAATATACATTTATTCTAGCATGCATAGTAACTTTAATATTACACATATTGAAATACTGTACAAAATAAGATGCTATGTCATTTAGAGATTTGTTTACATGTGTACTGAGATAAAAATCAGAACATTATTTTACATGTTTTTGTCTTATTTGAGACCTGAAGGTGCAAAGATGTTTTAGACAGAGTTCACTGAATTATATGCTGCATTTATACAAGAAATATAGATGGAATAAAATATATCACAATCTATGAAATCAGGAATGAAGAGACTTATGTGAATACTTTTTCCATAATGAAAGAAGTTTGGAAAGATTTGCATGTGTCACAAATGAAGTCTCTGGAAGTTCTCCTGATTCACAAATCTGATTTCTTATTCTCAGATCTATTCTCTCTTTTATTTATTTTTTCTAATTTTCTGGGTTTTACCTGTTCTTTTGGCAATATATCCCTATCCCACCTCTTATCAAATGTTCTCATTCTAGAACTAAGCCTCACATCAGAGAAACAGCTGGAAAATAAAAGTAGACTTCTTTAAATTTTTCTCTTTTTTAAGATTATAAAATAATTAACACAATTTTCCCCCTTCCCTTTCCTCCATTGAAACTGTCCCAAATACCCACACTATGTAGCTCTCTTTCAAATTAATTGTCTCCTTTTTAAATTCTTTTACCATATATATATGTATGTGTAAGACATATATGTTCCTAAATGCATGAAACAAACCTGTTCAGTCAGTATAAAGCTACTAGTATGCATATTTTCAGGCATTACTATTTTGGCGCTGGATAACCAATTGCTGTATTCTTTCCTAGAAAAGAATACTATACCAATTTCAGCATTCTTTAGTTCCGTGTTATTCTATTTATTTATTTACTTATTTATTTACAGTTTATTCACTTTGTATTCCAGCTGTAGCCCCCTCCTTCATCACTTCCCAAACCCACCCATTCTCCTTCCATGCCCCTTCCCAAGTCCACAGGTCTTCCGCCCCTTCCCTCTCACCCTAGCCTACCAGGTCTCAGCAGGATTGTCTTCGTTATCTTCCTCTGTGGTTTGGTAAGGCTGCTCCCACTCAGGGGGAGGTGATCAAAGAACCAGCCACTAAGGTCATGTCAGAGACAGTCCTTGTTCCCATTACTAGGGAAGCCACTTGGAGACTGAGCTGCCATGGGCTACATGGCAGGGGTTCTAGGTTATCTACATGCATGACCCTTGGTTGGTGTATCCGTCTCAGAAAAGACCCCTCTGCCAAGAGTTTTTGGTTATATTGCTTTCCTTGTGGCGCTCCTGTCCCCTCCAGGTCTTTCAATTTCCACCTTCTTTCATATTATTCCCTGCACTCTGCCCAAAGTTTGGCTATAAGTCTCAGCATATGCTATGACACCCTGCTGGATGAAGTCTTTCAAAGGCCCTTTTTGGTAGGTGCCTTTCCTCTTCCCTGTTTTCTCCCTCTTCTGAATTCTGCCCCTTTTGCCTTTCTGAATGAAGATCGCCTCAGTCAGCTTTCCCAGCTCACTCTAGCAGGTCTATTGTTCTTGTTCTTCTTCAGTTCATGTTTAGGCAACAGTGTTGGTAATACTTTATGGGTGTAGGTATACAAAAGTCAAAGATAAACAGTCTTGTAGCAAACTCCCTGATCCCCTGGCTCCTATAATATTTCTTCCCTTTCTTCCAAAATGATCACTAAGCCTTAGATGCTAGACATGTATTGTAGATATATCAGTTAGGTCTGAAGTTGGCAACTCTACATTTTGATCAGTGGTTTTCTATAATGGTCTCTATTTATTGCAAAGAGAAATTTCTTTGGGTGAGGTGAGGGCTACATTTATCTGTACATCTCACAGCTTTGTGGAACATGAAGCAGAACATTCTCATTCCTACCATTTTGAGCTTTCTTAAGCTTGGTAGAACAAAATAACACTTGATGAAATTTACTTGCATCGACTTTCTTAATATTACAAAAATCTGGGGGATTTATTAGTTCATTCTTTAATTGTTGATGTAGTTGAGCTCTTCGTTTGACTGCTCAAAAGTGAAATTGTACTCATAATGTGAGTGACTGGGAGTAAAGTGTCTTCCAGCATTCCTTTATCTCTTCTGTATGACCTCCAAAAACTGGTTTAAGCCATCATCTACCTAAAGGCTTACTACACAATTTTATTGTTACATTTCTTTAACACCATTTTTCTCTTAACAGAAATGACACACATTCCATTATCAGAAAACTGAGCTATACAAATCCCTAAAGGATACTCTCTAGACAAATAATAACAATTCTCATTGGCAGCTGACAGTTGGAATAGATAATAACAGAAACAAGAACACATTTCTAGTGTTACTGCTCATTTCCCATATCCACACAAATGAGATATTTCTGTGTTCCGATAGTGTTCAGTGATTCCTAAACAGCTGTGCTGAGGCAGATGCTAGGCAACTGCACAATAATCACTCGAGATGATTTAGGAATGGCAGTTTCAAGCACCTCAGTATATCCGGGGTGCAGTTAAAACACCTGTTGTTGGGTCTTTTAAGCAACTTTAATGGTAGGCAATGTTGAGAGTCCCAACTATCACACAAGTACTTCAGTTTGTTATTTATAAAGTTTTTGTTCTGTCATTTAACATGTTATTCTCATGAATTTCAAGCTTCTTAAGACAGTATGAATGTAATCTCAGCCACATAATTTAATTTTTCAATACAAAATATTTCCATTTACAGCTGTTACCTGTTAAATACTTCTAAAATATTTAGATAATATCAGCAATAAGAAATTGTATTTTCTTCATTAACAAGCACTTCGTTTTTTTTTCACTTTTATTTTATATTAATCACAGGTTATGTACTTTGTATCCCAGCCATAGCCCCTCCCGCATTCCCTTCCTATCTCCCCCTTCCCTCCCTCATCTCCTCCCTGCACCTTTCCAGGTCCACTGATAGGGGAGGACCTCCTCCCCTTCCACCTAACTCTAGCTTATCAGTTCCCTTCCAGGACTGGCTGCAATGTCCTCTCCTGTGGTCTAGCAAGGCTGCTCCTCCCTCAGGGGGCGGGGAGGTCAAAGAGCCAGCCATTGAGTTCATGTCCAAAATAGTCCCTGTGCCCCTTAGTAGTATACCCACTTGGGTATTGAGCTACCATTTGCCACA
>CM053759.1:40822404-40847237 GCA_028658305.1 Pachyuromys duprasi | reverse complement strand
TCAGGGGGCGGGGAGGTCAAAGAGCCAGCCATTGAGTTCATGTCCAAAATAGTCCCTGTGCCCCTTAGTAGTATACCCACTTGGGTATTGAGCTACCATTTGCCACATACAAGCAGGGGTTCTAGGTTATAACCATATATGGTCCTTGGTTGGAGAGACAGTCTCATGAAAGACCCCTGTGCCCTGATATATTTGGTTTTTGCAGAGCTCCTGACCTCTCCAGGTCATACTAACTCCCCCTTCTTTCATATGATTCCCTGCACTCTGCCAAAGGGTTATGTGCACTTCATTTTTTATAACTTTTTTTATTAATTACACTTTATTCACTTTCTATCCCCCATGAACCCCTCTGTTCTCCCCTCCCAATCCCACCTTTCCTCCCCCTTCTCCACACATGACCCTCCCCAAGTCTACTGATAGGGGAGGTCTTCCTCTCCCTCCTTCTGATCCTAGTCTAACAGCTCTCATCAGGAGTGGCTGCATTGTCTTCCTCTGTGGCCTGGTAAGGCTGTTCCCCATCCTGGTGAGGTGATCAAAGAGCAGCCCAATCAGTTCATGTCAGAGGCAGACCCTCTTCCCATTACTAAGCACTTCGTTTTTAAATCTTCAAACATTTATTTAATAAAAAGCCTTTATGTGGAGGGTAAACTTTTTCTATCTAAGTAATACATAAAAGAGCATATATTTGCTGCTGCTTCTCAGAGACTCTTAAGGAAAACTCTTAAAGATCAACAATCAAAATTAATATGCACAAAAATTAATATGTACAGATCAAAGCCTAAAATTAAGATGTAAACTGCATGACTTTTAGAATGAAAAATAATTTTAAAGTTTCAAGATGTTAAATTTGGAAATTAATTCTTAGATAAAGAGAGAACAAGGAAAGAAAGAAAAGTTAGATAAATAACTTATTTTAATTATAAAATATTTAGGGGGGGATCCAAGGTGGTGGCGACTAGCATGTACCTTACCTGAGGGGCAAAGGACCTGAAATGCTGAAATTGGTGAGTGAAGAGGCTACTGAACCCAGAACAGAGTTATCTAGGTAGGCTTCCAGGGAGAAAGAGACTAACCATGAACTGAGTCCATCTAGAATCAAGTCACTGGCAGACTCCTCCAGGGACTTGATCCCTAAGTACTTCCTGGTATCCAATTCCCTATTCCCTCTTTGGAGGAGGCAGAGAAGGTGGCCAGCAGAATCTGCCACAGACCACACCACCCAGCCCCAGTGACAGCGGAGGCTCCTACCAGAGAAACCCAGGCTCAGGATCTGGGTCTGAGAATACCCACCCTTTCTGGCATTCCCCTGAGACCCCCTCCATTAGCCTGCCCTGGGGGAGCAGAAGGACAGAGAGGCAGCCTGCAGGTTCTGCCACAGACCACAGAGCCTGGGCTCCAGCATGGCTGGCTTCTCCTAGCAAACAAACCCAGGCTCAGGATCTGGGACTGAGGTCACTCAACCCCTCCTGGCATTCCCCTAGTACCAGCTGCAATACGTTCTAGTACCAACAGCTCCTGGCAGAGAAACCCCTGTTCTGGATTTGAGGATCTAAGGATACTCAACCCTACCTGGTACTCACCAGGACTGGCCACCATAAGCTCCAGCACCAGGCAGCTTCTGGCAGAGATACCCAGGCCTGGGATCTGGGACTGAAGACACTCAACTCAAACCTTTCCAGTACTCCCCCGGGGGGAAGCTGCCATAAGCCTTCCCTGGGGGAGGGGAAGGACAGAGAGGGGGCCTGAGGATTCCACCACAGACTACAGGACCTGGGCCCCAGACTCCAGATCTGGGACAGAGGAGATTCAGTCCCTACTTCCCCCGCCCACACCCACACCAGCACTTCCCCGGGGACCAGCCACCAAAATCATTCCCTGGTGGAAGGAAGTGCAGGATACAGAAGGGACCTGCAGAGTCCTCCACAGACCACACTGCCCAGGCTCCACACAGGCTACACCCAGCACAGCACACAGTGCAGGTGGACACCAAGACTTGCTGCTACAGTGCCACTGAGCTGACTGTTAGCCTACACCTGCATTTGCCCCAGCAGGAGAACAAGGGGAACCCCTAAACTTTCCAACTGGCCTTACAAGGAAGTGAGTGTGCCTTCAAGGGAATGTTTGCAGAGCCCCGGATCCAGGGCCACTCTACAAGTCACCAAACAACAGATCCCTACCATCCACACCCTTAGTGTGGGCATCATAGGGATTCTTGGGACAGCGATCCCCAAACTGAAACCTCTGCTCTGTGGGGCTACCAGTGAATTCCAGGCAAACAATTCCTGGATCCCAGACAAAGCTGCATAAGAGTGGCCTGTAGGCTACAGCAATAATCAGGGTATTTGTTCATGCACACTGCACCTGCTAAAAACACCTGTGAATAGATCCAGCTTCACATTCCTAACTTAGGTAAAGCTGAAACCATAAGGCTCACTCCCAAATCAGTGAACCTCTCTCATCTTCCTGAAAAACAGTCCAGAAAACAGAAAAAGGCGATCCTAGCCTAAAGTACAGACTCCAGGAACTAACAATGAGGGTTACAGATAAGCAGATGGCCAGAGGCTGACAAAAGAACACACCCAACAAAAATTAGTTCATCATGGCTTCACCAGCAACCCCCCCCCCAAAAAAAACAATGGTAACTTCAATTCACTAGATACACAAGAAAACGACTTTAAAACTATGGTTTTCCAGGCATTAGAGGCTCATAAAGAGGAAATGAACAAATCTCTAAGAGAAATGGCAACACAAATTGAGGCAAACAAAGAGGAAATGCGCAAAGCTCTCAAAGAATAACCGTACAAATGGAGGCAAATAAAGAAGAAATAAAAGAAAACTCTCAAAGAAATACAGGCAAATACAGCCAAACAAGTATAGGCACAATTAGTGACATATAGAGAGGAAATAAGGAAATAGGAGCCACCATCAAAAAGCAGGACTCCACATTCAAACATATGAAGGAAAAGGTGCAAGACATGAAAACAGAATTAGAATCAAAAAGGAATACAGAAATAGAGAAAAACCTGGAGCTGGAAACATAGAGAAAAGATCAGGAACTACAAAGGTAAACATCACCAACAGAATATATAAGAGATGGAAGAGAGAATCTCAGGTGCCAAAGGTACACTTGCAGAAATTTATACGTCTCTCAAAGAAAAAAATAATCCGAAAAGTTCCAAACACAAAATATCCAAGAAACCAAGGACACCATGAAGAGACAAAAACCTAAGAATAATTGGAATAGATGAAAAAGAAGACATCAGGCTCCAAGGTCCGGAAAATATTTTTAAGAAAATCATAGAAGAGAATTTTCCCAACTTAAAAAAAGAGATGTCCATTAGCATACAAGAGGCCTACAGAACACCAAATAGACTAGACCAGAAAAGAAATTCTTCAAGTCACATCATAGTCAAAACACTGAACCTACAGAACAAAGAAAAAAATTTAAAAGCAGCAAAAGAAAACGGCCAAGTAACATATGAAAGTAGACCTATCAGAATCACATCAGATTTCTCAACAGAAACTATGAAAGCCAGAAGGGCCTGGGCAGAGGTCATACAGACCTTAAGGGACCACAGATGCCAAGCCAGACTACTAAACTCAACAAAACTTTGAATCAACATACACAGAGAATTCAAAATATTCCATGACAAAACCAAATTTAAACAATATCTACACAGGAACCCAGCCCTACAGTTACTAGAAGGGAAATTCCAACCCAACAAAAACAACTACATCCAAGGAAACATAGGACATAGATAACTACACAACAAAAAATCAAAAATACAAGCAATGAAACACAACACCACCAACAACCCCACATCAAAAGAAAGTAACATTCCTTGGTCACTAGTGTCTATCAGCATCAATGGACTCAACTCTCCAATAAAATGACACAGACTAACAGAATGGGTGCGGAAATAAGATCCAACATTCTGCTGCATCCAAGAAACACACCTATGCAACAAAGAAAAACACTACCTCAGAGTAAAGGGATGGAAAACTGTTTTTCAAGCAAATGGACCCAGAAAATAAGCTGGAGGAGCTATCCTAATATCTAATAAAATAGACTTTCAACCAAAATTAATCAAAAAAGATAAGGAGGGGCACTACTTTCTCATCAAAGGAAAAATCCACCAAGAGGACATCACAATTCTGAACATCTATGCCCCAAATACAAGAGCTCCTACATTCATAAATGAAACATTATTAAAGCTTAAATCACACATTGATCCCAATACCTTAAGAGTGGGAGACTTCAACACCTGAGTCTCACCAAGGGATAGATCAAATAGACAGAAACCAAATAGGGAAATAAAGGCACTTACAGAGTCCATAAATCAAATGGACCTAATAGATGTCTATAGATCTTTTCACTCAAACTCAAAAGAGTATACCTTCTTACAGCACCTCATGGAACCTTCTTCAAAATAGACCATATAGTTGGTCACAAAGCAAGCCTCAACAGATACAAGAATATTGAAATAATCCCCTATATTCTATCTGACCACCATGGATTAAAGCTGGACCTCAACAAACAATGGAAATAACAATAAGTACACACACACATGGAAACTGAACAACTTGATACTCAATGACAGCTGGGTTAAGGAAGAAAGAAAGAAAGAAAGAAATTAAAGACTTTATAGAATTCAATGAAAATAAAGGTACAGCATGCCCAAATTTGTGGGACACATTAAAAGCAGTGCTCAGAGGAAAATTCATAGCACTAAGTGCCTTCAAGAAGAAATTCGTAACATCACATACAAGCAACTTAATGGCCCAACTAAAAACCCTTGAAAAAAAAAAAAACCGATACACCCAAGAAGAGCAGGCTGCTGGAAATAATCACACTCAGGGTTGAAATCAATCTATTGGAAACAAAACTATTCAAAAAATCAATGAAACAAAAAGCTGGTTCTCTGAGAAAATAAACAAGATAAACAAGCCCTTAACCAAACTAACAAAAAGGCAGAGAGAATCTACCCAAATCAGTAAAATCAGAAATGAAAAGGGAGACATCACCACAGACACTAAGGAAATCCAAACAATCATTAGGTCATACTACAAAAGCCTATATGCCACAAAATTTGAAAATCTAAATGAAATGGACAATTTTCTTGATAGATTCCATCTACCAAATTTAATTCAAGATCAGGTAGAAAAACTGAACAAATAAAAGATATCATCCACCATGACCAAGTAGGCTTCATCCCAGATATGCAAGGGTGGTTCAATATATGGAAATCCACCAATGTAATCTACCATATAAACAAACTGAAGGAGAAAAACCACATGATCATCTCCTTAGATGCCAAAAAAGCACTTGACCAAATCCAACACGCATTCATGTTTAAAGTCTTGGAGATATCAGGGATATAAGGCAGGTAACTAAACAAAGTACAGCCAGTCTATAGCTAACATTAAACTCAATGGAGAAAAACTTCAACAATCCCACTGAAACCAGGATCAAGGCAATGATGTCCACTCTCTCCATATCTCTTCAATTTAGTACTTGAAATCCTAGCTAGTGCAATAAGACAACTAAAGGAGATCAAGGGGAATCAAATTGGAACAGAAGATTTCAGTTTCACTATTCACAGATGATATGATAGTATGCATGAGGGACCCCAAAAATTCAACTAGAGAACACCTTCAGCTGATAAACACCTTCAGCAAAGTGGATACAAAATTAACTCAAAAAAATCAGAAGCCCTCCTGTATACCAAAGACAAAAGGGCCAAGAGAGAAATTAGGGAAACAACACCTTTCACAATAGCCACCTATAACATAAAGTACCTTGGTGTGACTCTAACCAAGCAAGTGAAAGACCTGTTTGAGAAAAACTTCAATTCTCTGAAGAAAGAAATTGAAGAAGATATCAGTAGATGGGAAGATCTCCCATGCTCATGGATAGGTAAGATTAACATAGTGAAAATGGCCCTGGCCATTCTGCCAAAAGCAATCTACAGATTCAATGTAATTCCCATCAAAATACCAACACAATTCTTTACAGACCTTTAGAGAAAAAATATCAACTTTATATGGAGAAGCAAAATACCCAGAATTTCCAAAATGATCCTATACAAAAATAGATCATCTGGAGATATCTCCATCCCTGACCTCAAGCTGTACTGCAGAGCAAAAATCTGCATGGTTTTGGCATAGGAATAGAAAGGAGGATAAATGGAACTGAATAGAAGCCTCAGAAATAAACCCACAAGCCTATGGATACTTGATTTTTGACAAAGAAGCCAAAACCATTCAATGGAAAAAAGACAGCGTCTTCAACAAATGGTGCTGGTCCAATTGGATGTCTACATGCAGAAGAGATGAAAACAGAACCATATTTATAACCCTGCACAAAACTAAAGTCCAAGTGGATCAAAAACATCAACATAAAACCAGACAAACTAAATTGGTTACAAGAAAAAGTGGGAAAGAGCCTAGAACTCATTGGCACAGGTGATAACTTCCTGAACAGAACACCAGCAGCACAGGCTCTAAGATCAACAATAAATAAATGGGACTTCATGAAACCTGAAAACCTTCTGTAAAGCAAAAGATACTGTTGTCAGAACAAACGACAGCCTACAGACTGGGAAAGGATCTTCACCAACCCTGTATCTGACAGTGGGCTGATATCCAGAATATATAAAGAACTAAAGAAGTTAAAACCAACAAATCAAGCAATCTGATTAAAAAATGGGGTACAGAGCTAAACAGAGAATTCTCAGTAGAGAAATACAGAATGGCAGAGAAACACATAAAGAAATGCTCAAGTCCTTAGCCATCAGAGAGATGCAAATCAAAACAACCCTGAGATTTTACCTGACACCCATCAGAAGGGCCAAGATCAAAAACTCAATTGACAACACATGCTAGACAGGTTGTGGAGAAAGGGGAACCCTCCTCCATTGTTGGTGGGAATGCAAACTTGTGAAACCACTTTGGAAATCAATTTGGTTCTTTCTCAGACAATTAGGAATAGTGCTTCCTCAAGATCCAGCTATTCCACTCATAGGCATATATGAAAAAGATACTCAAGTATACAACAAGGACATTTGCTCAACCATGTTTGTAGCAGCTTTATTCATAATAGCCAGAACCTGGAAAAAACCCAGATGTCCATCAATGGAGGAATGGATACAGAAACTGTGGTACTTTTACACAATAAAATAATACTTAGCAATTAGAAACAAGGAAATCATGAAATTCACAGGCAAATTGTGGGACTTAGAAAAGATCATCCTGAGTGAGATATACTAAATGCAGAAAGACACACATGGTATATACTCACTTATATAGACCTATAAGATAGGATAAACATACTGAAATCTATACACCTAAAAAAGATAAACAAGAAGGAGGATCTGGGGTGGGATGATCAATCCTCACTTAGAAAGACAAATGGGATGGAGATTGGATGTAGGAGAAAACAAGAAACAGGACAGGAGCCTTCCACAGAGGGCCTCTGAAAGACTCTACCTAGCAGTGTGTCCAAGCAGATACTGAGACTCATAACCAAACCTTCAGCAGAGTGCAGGAAATCCTAAGAATAAGGGGGAGTTAATATGACCTGGAGAGGACAGGAGCTCCACAAGGACCAAATATATCTGGGCCCGCAGGTCAAACCAAGGACCATGTACGAATATAACCTAGAACCTTTGCTCTAATATAGCCCATGGTAGCTCACTATCCAAGTAGTTACTCTATTAAGGAGAACAGGGACTATTTCTGACATGAAATCAATGGCTGGCTCTTTGACCTTCCCCCCACCCTGAGGACAGAATTGTCCTGATAGGTCACAGAGGAGGACTTTGCATCCAGTCCTGAAGATACCTGATAAACCAGGGTCAGATGAAAGGGCAGGAGGTCCTCCCTTATCAGTGGACTTGGAAAGGGACAGGGAGGAGATGAGGGAGGGAGGGTGGGATTGGGAGGGAATGAGGGAACAGGGCACAGCTGGGATACAAATTTAATAAACTGTAACTAATATTAAAAAATAATGAAATAAATAAAATATTTAGTGCAGCAAATGACACAGACATCATATAAAAAAGACAGTCCACAAAGAAAATATTTGCAAACTGTATGATTAATAGAAGATTAACATTTAAAATATACAAAATCTCTATAATTCATAATAATTTTATTACTAATTGCTAAGATACTAAAATAATTACTAAATATTTGCTAAATTACTTAAAACTTACTAATAATTACTAAAATCAACAGTAAAATTTTGGTATATTACCTTCCTATCCTCTGAGTCAATCCACACAACAACCTCTTATTTCACTTTCTGCTCTTCTTCTTGTTTAGTTCCCTCAAAGTTAGCTTTCCACTGAAAGTTGTTACTCACTATCCTACCATGTGTTCTCCATACTTCTTTCAGGCCATACTGTGTATCAGTTTCATTCTGTAAAATGTTTTGACCGTCCCTCCTTAATGTAGTCCACATTGTCTTTTTCCCTAACAGCATTTTAAACAGTTATTTAAGTATGAGGGAGGGAGGGTAGGATTGGGACAGGATGAGGGAGGGGGCAACACCTGGGATACAAAATGAATAAACTGTAATAAGTAATAAATAAATAATTTTAAAAGCCTTATCAACACCCCAGGTCACACATTTCCTCCCTCTTTCCTCTACTACCTACCCCTACTCCATTGTAAGGGGAATTCTCCACTATTGCCATCTGCCCATAGCTTGTTAAGTCTCATCAGGACTGCCTGGATTCCCTTCCTCCATGGCTGACAAGGGGCAAGTGATCAAAGGGCAGTCCACTGAATTAGTGATAGAGGCAGCTCCTGCTCTCCTCACACAGAGATCCATGTGGAGACTGAGCTGCCAATCGGCCACGTCTGAGCAGGTGGTCTACGTCCTCTCCATTTATGGTCCTCCACTGGTGCATTAGTTTCTGCAGAACACCCTGGGCTCAGATCTTTTCATTTTGTTGGTCTTTTTATTGTGTTGGTCTTCTTCCTCCATGTCACTTTATTCCCACCCCTCTCTCCATAGACTCCATGTGCTTTCCCCAAAGTTTGACCCTGAGTCTCAGCATCTACTTAGGTCCTCTGTTGGGTGAATCCTTTCAGAGGACCAGCTCTATAGTTAGGCTCCCATCTGCTTTCCTCTCTTCCACAACTTCTGGTGTCTATTCCGTTTGCCATTCTGAATGAGATTTAAGCATCCTCCCTATCATCCTCCTTAGTGTTTGCATTCTTTAAGTCTGTATCTGGATATCTTATATTATATGGCTAATATCATCCCATAAGAGAGTGTATACCAAGGCTGTCTTTCTGCTTCTGGATTATCTCACTCAGGATGATTGATCTCTTTTAGTTCCAACCATTTGCCTGCAAAGCTCATGATTTCCTTGTTTTTAATAGCTGAGTTGAGGGAAGGGGCTTTAACTGGGACATATAATGAGTAAATTGTGAAGAAAAAAATAAAATGTAAAAATGTAAGAAAAACAGCACATAAAACTGAGTGCATCTGCAGCCAGAAACAAACAAACAAACAAACAAACAAACAAAAAACAGATCCCCAAAGCATTCGAGTAAATAGCAACAACAATATAAAAGCCAAAGGAACAGAGGAGACAACAGAGTCCAAAATATGTGCTGGTAGGACCACCAAAATAGATAATCCATATGCTGGCGAGTTTATATCAACTTGACACGAGCTAGAATCGTCAGAGAGCAGGGAACCTCAGCTGAGAAAATGCCTCTATGAGATCAGTCTGTGAGCCAGCCTGTAGAACAGTTACTTAATTAGTGATTTATCAGGGAGGGTGCAGCCCATTGAGGGGCTACTATCCACTTTCAAAAGGGCTGCTGGTCCTGGGTTCTATAAGAATGTAGCCCCGATAGACTAGGGTCAGATGGAAGGGAGGAGGACCCCCCCCCCCGCATCATTGGACTGGAGGATGGGCATAGGAGAAGAAGGGGGATGGAGAGTGGGATTGGGAGAGGTGGAGGAAGGGGACTACAGCTGGGATACAAAGTGAATAAACTGTAATTAATAAAAGTAAAATTAAATTTAAAAAAAAAGAATGCAGACTGAGCAGGCCATGGGGAGAAAGCCAGTAAGCAGCACTCCTCCATGGCCTCTGCACTAGCTCCTGCCTCCAGAGGCCTGCCCTGTTTGAGTTCTTGCCCTGACTTCCTTCAAGGATGAACTGTAGTGTGGAACTATAAGCCCAATAAACCCTTTTTTGTCTCTGGGGGAAAAAAGCCTTATCAAGTTCATTGGTGGTGCACTTCTTTAATCCCAGCACTCTAAAGCCAAAGGCATGTGAATCTCTATTAATTTAAGTCCAGTCTGGTCTACCAAGTGAGTTTCAGAACAGCCAGGGTGATACAGGGAAACCTTGTCTTGGGGTGGGGGTTGTGGGGAGAGGAAGGGGTCGGGTGGGAAGTGGGGATGGGGGGTGGGGGGTAGAGGGTGGAGAACAGAGAGCAAACCAACCAACTAAACAAACATAAAACTTATCAGAATGGAAGAATTTTATGCCATGTTTATGCCTCATCCTGCTATTTTCTTTGTTTTCCACGGTGCTTGTGATAAAGATCTTTACTAAAATCAAGCAGGGGAGAAAAGAAGTTTATTTGGCTTACATGGCCTGATCACAGCAGATAATTGAGGGCACTCAGAGCTGGCACTCAAACAGAGACTGTATGAAAACCTGCTTACGGCCTTTATCCCTGTGGCTCTGGCTCAGCTTGCCTCTACATACAGCCCGGGTCGCTTGTCCAGTAAATATAATTGCTAAAGATGGGCTGAGCCTTCATGTACCAATCACTAATCAAGAAAATGTCTCTCAGAGTTGCCTAAAGGCTGATCTGATAGAGGCATCTTCTTTACTAAAATTCCTTCTTCGCAGAGGACACTGGCTTGCACAAGCTGACAAAATCTATCCAGCTGAGGTATCTGGGGGCGTAGTCACTAATCTATGTGGAATTCACAGAACAAAATTGTTATTTTGCATTATTTCTTTCTTTCTTGCCTTGCGTCATTTAAGATAACAAAAAGAAAAATTTAGAAGACATGAAATAACTATAAATTAGGAAATCAAGGACATAAACTAACATGTAGATAATCACAGTCTGTTCTCCCTTACGAGAAGGGTCATATTGTTTGAGTGAGAACAATGGTGATTACAGATGAAGTCAAATGCTCAAGAACAATCCAGACATGAGCACAGTATTCTGATTATGTTACAAAGAAATGAATTATACATCACAAAACGATTGCTTTGACACTACCCAGGGTAAAATTATCACAGCACCAGCTTGTGTTATTCAATTCTTTTGTCATCTTTAATAATAAAACTTGTAAGTTTGTAAAGTTAAGTAAAAAAAATACATTGCTATCATTTCAGGCAGAATGATACTATGAGCAGTGAGAAGTGCCTCAGAACATCCCACTTGTACCTCTTCAGGCACAGCTTATTTTCTGTCTTCAAGACTATAAAATGAAAAATGCACGTAAAGAAATGGCTGTTGTTCCCTAGGCAAAATTTAAAACATAGAGACTGCATCGCTGAAAGATGAAACTCGGCATCCTCTTTACATAGGCATATCCAGCAATGTCGCTTGAAGCTTCATTTATTATATAAATGGAGAAAACAGTACTGTTCTTTTCCTTTAATGTAATTTTATTTGAACACAGTTCTAGAAATCTACACTGCCATGTGCTCACCTGTCCTGTTATACAGAAAACAAATGTAAAATATCCCATTTCCTTAGTTAACAATCCTAATGAAATCTTAAGGATTTACCTTTTTTTTTTAATGAGTATGTCCTAAAGGCACATGCTTTCTCGTGTTTTTTTTGGGGGGGGGGCTCTTCTACCAATTTTCACTAACACAAAGTGTTTGGTGTCCATGTATTTACTTTTCCATTATGTTTATGTGTATGATTGGGTGTATGTGAGTGTCTGCCCAGATTTCACCAGAGGCAGTGAATCCACATGGATATAGAATTACAGGCAGCTATGAGCCACCCCAGCTGGGAGCTGGAAATCATACCCAGGTTCTCTGAAAGAGCAATCAATATGCCCTCATAACTACTGAACCATCTCTCTAGCCCTTTTAATATTCATTTTTAAGTGACATTATGCTGAGACTATTTATAAATGCTTATTTGTAATGTTCTCTGAGACAGTTTCTCTGTGGGTGTCTTACCCATTTTTAAATGGATAATATGTTTTCCATTGTTCAAGGTGAAAAAAAACTCTTTCTATACGTTACATACAAATCTTTTGTTAATACCCATTGAAAATATACAACACACTCTGTGGGTTCTTTTTCTTTTGCTAACAATGTAGATCACGGAGATAAGATTTATAGTTTTAATAAGATTGAGCTTGTTATCTTCACTGATTGTGCTTTATTTTGTATCTGAATACTCACTATAAAATGCTGCTCATTATATTATAACTAGTATTTTTACCTAGGAAGTACGTTTCTCATTTTCCTTCCGTATTCCTAAGGAATTTGGAATTAATGTTTGAATGTTATACGAGGGGAGTACCTAAGCTTTTTGCATAAAAATATCCATTTGTTCCAGGGTCATTTGTTCTGATGATAGGTGTGCATCCTTTGTTCAGAATCAGCAATATAGTTGGCAATGCTTCTGTTGATCTACTTATGAGCTGCTTACTATTTTTCAAAGTCCAATATGTTTATTATTTTTCCACCATATCTTGTTTAAAGTTGCCTGGTGCTAGGCAATGAAATTGGGGGTGTGGCTACTCCAAAATTTCCTGGATTTAATGTTTTGTTGAGTAATCTAAGTCATTTGTAACATGAAAAATAAACAATAAAAATCTCCTCTATAATCAGGAATTTTCCATAGACATGCCATATATAGTTTTAATGTACTATATTAAGCTTCTCAACAAACAAACTATACACAACTAAAACATTAAACAATAACTAATTAATTATATTGAATGTAAAAATTAAACATTACCTCAGAACTCTGAATTAATAAACATCATTAACATTTACTTTTACTTTCATATTTTTTCTTGCAGTAGTAATAAAATATTATGAAACTGCATTGTAATTATGAATTAATCTCTAACACTTCTTTATTTTTACACAAAAGGAGAGCATTATAGATTACTAATGATATTTTCCACTCAGTACAATTGAAAATAAACCATTAAAACAATAAGCATACTTAAATATTCAAATGAAATGATTAGATTATTTTATACAATCCTTAAGGCACTTCATTGACACACTCTAAAAAAATTCTCAAATGTAACAATATGACAAGTGACAAGTTTTCAATTACAAAGAATCTTTCATGGACCTACTAAAAGAAATTTTAATGTGAGTTTTTAAAAACTCATGTTAGCCCAGAGACTCACAACAGAACCAAGCCTGACTCACACACACAGACACTCACACAAACACAAAGGCACAAAAAGTGATATTCTGCTGTGTTCATAGATGGGTGCCTAGCCAGTTGCCATCAGAGAGACTTACTCCAGCAACTGATGGGAGCAGATGCAGAGATCCACAGCCAAACCTTAGGTGGAACTGAGGGAATCCTGAGGAAGAGGGAGAGGAAAGATTGTAGGAGTCATAGGGTCAAGGACAGCACAAGAAAACACACAGAATCAACTAACATGACTCATAGGGGCTCACAAAGACTGAACAGAAACCAGCGAGCCTGCATGGGTCTGACTTTGGCCCTCAGCCAAATTGTGTGGCTGCAATTGTGTAGCTTGATCTTCTTGTAAGACTCCCAACAGTGGGAGTAAGGCTGACTCTGACTAATTTGTCTGCTTTGGGGACATTTTCCTCATACTGGGTTTTCTGGGTTGCCTTGTTCTGCCTTAATACAGGGCGGGGGGGTGCTTAGTCTTACTGTAATTGTTTGGTTAATATCCTTGGGAGACCTGCCCTTTTCTGAATAGAAATGGATGAGGTTGGGGATAAGGTCACAGAGAGGCAGGTGAAGTGGAGGGACTGGTAGGAAAGGAAGGAGGGAAAGTTCAGTCTGAGTGTAAAAGTAATGATAATGATAACAAAAACAATATAAAAAAGAAAATAAAGAAAAAGAACCTCTCATATTAAAAAATAGAGCCCCCAGCATTTGGGAGGTGGAGGCATAAGGCTTAAGTTCAAGATCAATCTTGATTCCATAGAATATTAGGCAAGCCTGGGCTACATAAGACCATGTCTCAAAGAAAGAAAGAAAGAAAGAAAGAAAGAAAGAAAGAAAGAAAGAAAGAAAGAAAGAAAGAAAGAAAGAAAGAAAGAAAGAAAGAAAGAAAGGAAGGAAGGAAGAAAAGAAGGAAGGAAGGAAGAAAGGAAATAGCAAACAAAAGAGAAATGTTGAATGTAAAAACTCAATACAACTTCATGGACATGTACTATCATATATATTTCCAAACTAGCGACTGTCTTATTAAAAAATGCTGTTTCCATAATATAATAAATTGAAAAGTCAAATAATGACTAAATGTCCTTGTTAAATACAGTAATCCACAGGGGGGAAAAAGCATCTTGTACATGTCTGTGTTTGAAGAAGTGAATAGAAATATTATAAAGGCAAATAATGTCTTGTAATGATAGATTAGTGAATGAATTGCAGTGTGAATCTGTTACATGGCTCAGTGGAAAGGCATTTGATGGCAAACCTGATGACCCTCATTCCATCCCAGGGCCCAGGGTGAAGGTATAGAGAATACTTTTACAAGTGGTCCTTTGATTTCCATCCACATGATATGCCACACATGGTCCCTCCAACATATATGCACAGTTAAAAAACAGGAATTCATTTTTTTAATGTTACACTTTCCTTGAATTAACAGAAAAAGATCAAATAAAATATTTTTTTAAATAGTTTCCTTTTTTATCACAAGTTCTAGTCTGTCAAAGGGCAGGGAGGAGATGGGGCAGGTGGGATTGAAAGGGAATGAGGGAGGAGGCTACAGCTGGGATACAAAACGGGTAATTAATATAGAAAGTAAAAATTATTTTAAAAAAACAATAAAGGTACTATGAACATGGTTGAGCAAATGTCCTTGTTATAGGGTTGAACATTTTTTCGTTATATATGCCCCGGAGTGTTATAGCTGCAGCTTGAGGTAGCACTATTCCTAATTTTCTGAGAAAGCCAGGTTCATTTCCAGAGAGGTTGTACACGTTTACATTCCCACCAGCAACGGGAAAGGGTTGCCCTTTCTCCACAACCTCTCCAGCTTGTGTTGTCACTTGAGTTTTGATCTTAGCCATTCTGATGGGTGTAAGGTGAAATCTCAGGGTCGTTTTGATTTGCATTTCCCTGATAACTAAGGACATTGAGCATTTCTTTCAGTGTTTCTCTGTTATTCAATATTCCTCTTTTGAAAATTATCTGTTTAGCTCTGTATCCCCAATTTTAACTGGATTACTTAGATTTTTACTGTTTAGCTTCTTGAGTTCTGTACATATTCTGGAAATTAGCCCTCAGTCATATGCGGGGTTAGTGTAATATTTTCCCAGTGTGCTGGCTGTCATTTTGTACTGATGGCATTGTCCTTTGCTTTACAAAAGCATTTCAGTTTCTTGAAGTCCTATTTATTGAGGTGTTCTGTTCAGAAAATTGTCTCTTGTGCCAATGTGTTCAAGGCTCTTCCCCAATTTTTCTTCTAACAGATTTAGGGTACCTGGTGATATGTTAATGAATTTGATCCATTTGGACTTACTTTTGGGCAGGGTAATAAATATGGATCTATTTGCATTTTTCTACATATCAACATCAAGTTAGACTATCACCATTTGTTGAAGATGACCTTTTTTCCATTGTATGGTTCTCGCTTCTTTGTCAAAAATCAAGTATTCGTGGTATGTGGGTTTATTTCTGGATCTTCCATTCAATTCCATTGATCCAACAGTCTGTTTCTCTTTTTTAAAATGCATTTATATTTTATTACAATTATTCGCTTTAAATTCCAGCCATAGCCCCCTCCCTCATCCCTTCTAAATCTCACCCTCAATCCCTCATCTTCTCCCATTTCCCTCCCCAAATCCACTGAGAGGAGAGGTCCTCCCCTTCCATCTGACCCTGGATTATCAGGTCTCATCGTCTTCCTCTGTGGCCTGGCAAGGCTGCTCTCCCCTCAGGGGGAGGTGATCAAAGAGCCAGCCACTGAGTTCATGTCAGAGACAGTCCCTTCTATGCCAGCATGATGCGGTTATTATTACTAATGCTCTATGGTACAGCTTGAGATCTGTGATGGAGATACCTAGAAAAATTTTTTTCTTTTTTAAAAAAATTATTTATTGTTTTATGAATTACAGTTTATTTACTTTGTATCCCAGCTGCAGTCCCCTCCTTGTTTCCCTCCCAATTCCACCCTCCCTCCCTCAGCTCCTCCCATGCACCTCTCCCGTCCACTGATAGTCCCTTCCATCTGATCATAGTCTTTCAGTTCTCATCAGGAGTGGCTTCATTGTCTTCTTCTGTGATCTGGTAAGGCCGTATCCCTCCTCAGAGGAGGTGATCAAAGAGCAGGCCACGGAGTTCATGTCAGAGACAGTCTCTGTTCCCATTACTAGGGAACCTACATAGACACTCAGCTGCTGTGGGCTGCATCTGTGCAAGGGTTCTAGGTTATCTCCATGTATGGCCTTTGGTTGGAGTATCAGTCTCAGAAAAGACCCCTGTGTCCAGATATTTTTTTCTTTCCTTGTGGAGCTCCTGTCCCCTCCCGACCTTTCTATCTCTCCGTCCTTTCATAAGATTCCCTGCACTCTGCCCAAACTTTGGCTATGAGTCTCAGCCTCTGCTTTGATACTCTGATGGGTAGTCTTTCAGAAGCCCTCTGTTGTAGGCTCCTGTCATGTTCCCTGTTTTCTTCTTCTGATGTCCATCCCACTTGCCTTTCTGAATGAGGATTGAGCATCTTACCCAGGGTTCTCCTTCTCACTTAGCTTCTTTATGTGTACATATTTTAGTATGTTTATCCTATAATGTATGCCTAATATCCATTTATAAGTGAGTATATACCATGTGTGTCTTTCTGCTCCTGGGATATCTCACTCAGGATAATCTTTTCTAGTTCCCACCATTTGCCTGCAAATTTCATGATTTCCTTGTTTTTAATTGCTGAATAGTATTCCATTGTGTAAATGTACCACAATTTCTGTATCCATTCCTCAATTGAGGGACATCTGGGTTGTTTCCAGCTTCTGGCTATTACAAATAAAGCGGCTATGAACATGGTTGAGAAAATGTCCTTGTTTTTTTATTGTAGAGGGTTGTTTTAGCAACTCTGGATTTTTTGTGTTTTTTCCATTTTTTATTTTAATTTTATTAATTATACTTTATTCACTTTTTATCCCCAAACGGCCCCCTCCCTCCTAACCTCCCAATCCCACTCTCCCTCCCCATTCTCCACACATGCCCCTCTCCAAGTCCACTGACAGGGGAGGACTTCCTCTCCTTCCTTCCGATTCTAGTCTATCAGGTCTCATCAGGAGTAGCTGTGCTGTCTTCTGCTGTGGCCTGGTAAGGTTGTTCTTCCCTCTTGGGGAGGTGATCAAAAAATAGGCCAATCAGTTCATGTCAGAGACTGTCCCTGTCCCCATTTCTATGGAGCCCACTTGGACACTGAACTGCCATGGGCAACATCCATCAGTGGTCCTTGGTTAGAGTGTCAATCTCAGAAAAGACCCCTGTGCCCAGAATTTTTGGTTCTGTTGCTCTCTTTGTGGAGCTCCTGTCCTCAGGATTTTTGTTTTAACATATGAAATTGATAATTTTTCTTTCAAGTTCTGTAAAAAAAATATATGTATGTTGTTATTTTGATGGGTATTGCACTGACTCTGTAAATTGCTTTTGGTAATATGGCCGTTTTTACTATGTTCATCCTACTGATGGTCTGATAATATACAAGGTATTATTTCAATGTTCTTATATCTGTTGAGGCTTGCTTTGTGCCCAACTATAAGATGAATTTTAGAGAAGCTTCCATGAGATGCTGAGAAGAAGACATTAACCTTTTGTGTTCGGGTGAAAGATTCTGAAAACATCAATTAGGTCCATTTTGTTTCAGACCTCTGTGTCATTATTTCTCTGTTTACCTTCTGTCCCTGTTTACCTACTGTCC
Organism: Pachyuromys duprasi; assembly: GCA_028658305.1. Taxonomy (NCBI): domain Eukaryota; kingdom Metazoa; phylum Chordata; class Mammalia; order Rodentia; family Muridae; genus Pachyuromys; species Pachyuromys duprasi. The sequence goes on along the minus strand of CM053759.1, from coordinate 40,829,116 downwards.
CTTGGTGACAGTGGGTTGTTGAAGTTTACCACTATTAAAGAGTTGAGATCAATACGTGATTTAAACTTTAAAAATGTTTTATTAACAAATGCTTGAGCTCTTATGTTTGGTGCATAGATGTTCAGGATTATGATGTCCTCCTGGTAGATTTTTCCTTTGATGAGAAGGAAGTGTCCCTCTCCATCTCTTTTGAGGAATTCTAGTTGAAAGTCTATTTTATCAGATATTAGGATGTGGCTACTCCAGCTTGCTTCTTGGGTCAATTTGCTTGGAAAATGTTTTTTTAGCCCTTTACTCTGAGGTAGTGTCTGTCTTTGTTACAGAGGTTTCTTTCTTGAATGCAGCAGAATGTTGGATCTTGATTCTGGAACCAATCTGTTAGTCTGTGTGTGTGTGTGTGTGTGTGTGTGTGTGTGTGTGTGTGTGTGTGTGTGTTTGAGAGTTGAGGCCATTGCTGTTAATAGATATTAATGACCAATGACCAATGATTGTTAGTTCCTTTTATTGTGGAGTTGGTGGTGATTGTGTGTTTGTATGCTTGCTTTTGCTTTTTTTAATGTGATGGTGGCTTTATACTACATTTTCTTGAGTATAGCTGATCTCATTGTTTGGAGTTTTCCTTCTGGTGTCTTCTGTAGGGCTGGATTGCTGCATATATATTGTTTAAATTTAGTTGTGTCATAGAATATTTTGTTTTCTCCATCTATTTTGATTGAACGTTTTGCTGGATATAGTAGTCTGGGTTGGCATCTAAGATCTCTAAGCATTTGCAAGATATCCCACCAAGCCCTACTGGCTTTCATAGTCTCTGTTGAAAAGTCTCCTGGGATTCTCATAGGCCTGTCTTTATATGTTAATTGCTCTGAATGACTTAGTGTGGGAATGGAAGGGTGTCTCAGATGATAGCTGAGTTGTGCCCCACAGGCCTGCCAGATTCTATGCTTCTGCCACTCAGATTCTCCTGGGCTTCTCCATCTTGGATCCAGGATCCATGCACCTTGGCTGTTTGCCTAGAACCTTTGGGCTGACCCACAGAACAGTGGCTTGGATTTTGGGAAGGGTGTCCCAGAAATCCTGATGTGGCACATAGGGGAATGGGAGGGGTCAGATGCTTGGCTGCTTGAGCAGGATCTAGGGCTCTGTATGCACTCACAGGAGTATTAATAAACATGCAAGAATCTGTACACCTCAAGAAACTTAAGCAAGAAGGAGAACCCTGGGTAAGATGATCAATCTTCACTCAGAAAAGCAAACAGGACAAACATCAGAAGAGGGAGAAAACAGGGAACAAGACAGGAGCCTACTACAGAGGACCTCTGAAAGACTGTACCCAGCAGTATATCAAAGCAGATACTGAAACCCATAACCAAACTTTGGGCAGAGTGCAGGAAATTGTGAAAGATGGGGGGAAAAGAAAGACCCAGAAGGGACAGTAGTTCTACAAGGAGAGCAATAGAACCAAAAAAATCTCTGCCCAGGGGTCTTTTCTGAGACTGATACTCCAACCAAGGACAATGCATGGAGATAACTAGAATTCCTGCACAGATGTAGCCCACAGCAGTTGAGTGTCCAAGTAGGTTCCCTAGTAATGGGAACAGGAACTGTCTCTGACATGAACTCAGTAGCTGAATCTTTGATCACCTCCCCCTGAGGAAAGACCATCCTTACCAGGCCTCAGAGGAAGATAATGCAGCCAGTCCTGATGAGACCTGATAAGCCATGGTCAGATGGAAATGTGGAGGACCTTTCCTATCAGTGGACTTGGGAAGGGGTATGGGTCGAGATGAGGGAGGAAGAGTGGGAGTGCGAGGAGATGAGGGAGGGGGCTATAGTTGGGATTCAAACTGAATGAATTGTAATTAATAAGAAAAGAGAGAGAGAGAGAAAGAAAGAAAGAAAGAAAGAAAGAAAGAAAGAAAGAAAGAAAGAAAGAAAGAAAGAAAGAAAGACAGAAAGAAAGAAAGGTGAAAAGTGCAGGCAGTCCATGATTTCTGACTCTCAGAATGTAGAGAAAACAATGGGAACTCTGGATCTGATAGACCCAAAACACCCCAGGAACCCTGATGCTGTCCTCAGGGGAGTGTGAGGTACCCAATGCCTGGCCACTGGAGCTGAGGCTCCCTAGAGTTGGGGCCTGGGATCCAACTGCCCACAAATATGTCGGTGCTGCCACCAGGAGAGCAGGAGGGATCTAAAGTCTGGGCACTGGAGCAGAGAGGACCCAGGCATGGGGCTAAGTATTCAACACTGGACAAGTGAAAGTACAGGGGCCCATAGCTCACCACTCCCAGAACCCAGAGATGTCCACAGGGGCCTGGCTCTGATTGGCTCCAACAAGCGGGTTGTTCCCTCTACTGCTGGAAGCCTCAACATTGATGCTCTGGATCCAGCTCCCTGGCCACTCACCAGTTTCAGAGTTTTGGATCCTCTGCCCCTCAGCTACAGTGCACACTTGTAGCTGCCATCTTGGAATTCCTCATATGCATTTCATTAATAAATATATATATATATATACATAATTATATATGTAATTCTCTTTCAAATGTTCCAGGAGGTCCAGTTCACTTTGTTGCAATCTTCGCCATTTACTGGCAGATTAGTAGTTAAAATCAGCCCATTCTTTTAAGTATTTTTGTCCTACCCTGCATTTACGTGATATAGATTTTCTTTTAACTACTAAGTTTGTTACTCAGGGATGCTAATATCCTTCAAAGAAATCTGTGCCTCTCTGCCTATCATCTTACTAATTCCTTGTAGTCAGCACTGGTCTCATTTGATCACTTCTCATCGAATATCATCAGTTTGTTCCATCCAACTTGTTGCCATATTTTAATTATTTTGCAATGGTACTGTGTTTTGCTTTATGTTGCTACTTTAATCCTTTTGATTCCATGATGTACCAAGCATTTGTATTAATTAGTGCTTAAAGTAAAATGTATTTGTTTCAATTATTTTGCTTCTATTTTTTGCATAAAATTTTGTATAAATAAGTTTCATCTAAAAGTTGCCAGTAACCTAAAGATGATCTTAGTGAATCATGACTCAAATTTTACTCCTTGTGGGTTTCTTGTATATAGACTTTTTCTTAATTTCTTTGGGTGTTTGTTGAGTTTATGAGATACGATTATTTTTACATTCTGATTAGCAGTGAATTCTTTGTATTCTTGTAATATTCTCCAGTGTGGTTGATTTTTAAATGAATGAATCATTAAATATACTTTCTTATTTTAGTCCCTTGTTTTTTCCAAGAAACTCTGGGCCTAGTTAATAGCACATTCCATTTCTTTGAAAACTTTAAAAATACTTAAAATTTCCCTTGTATATTGATGTTAATGTTGATGAAAGCCATTACTGTGTTTGTTTTGCTGTTTCTATCTTCTTTGAAGACTAACTTCAGTCACCTCAAACATGGAAATACATCCACGCTATTAGTCTAGTTGGAATGACTCCCTTTCAAGTACAGCTTGTTATGAAGTTTTTATATTTATGTTGTGCATATGTGAAATGAATTCAACATTGCAAAATATAAAGAAATGAACATTACTATTCATTTTTTTTTCTCCTGGTATAATCGCTGTTCACAAGTAAAACTGCACATAACATTCAAGACACAAAAATAGCAAAGATATAAAACATAGCTATAAATGTGAAGATAAATATATAGACAGTATGGAAAATGTGTTTACTTTTTAGATTACTGATCAATTTTTTAAAATTTTGGATAATTTCATTTAGGGTTTCAATATTGCTTCAAAACAATAATTTCAAAAGTGCTATGTAACGATGAATATGTATCTTGAACTAATAAGAAATAACAGAAAATATAGGATATACAATCATTTCATCTAACTTCTCTTAGTAAAACAACTTTTTAAAGCATGCATTTGAAAATGATATTAGATCTAGAGTTCTGTTTATAGAAGTACAGTGGTTTTTATCCTCTATATGGAAGGTATATATATTTGCATATATATATATAAATTATGTGAATATAATTTTAGGGGGTCAGTTGGTAGGGGAGTAGGGCTCCCCATTTCTGAGGATGAGGGGAGAGCGATAGGGAGGGAGAGTGGAACCAGGAGGAGATGAGATGAGGGAGGGGGCTACTATTAGGATGTAAAGTGAATAAATTTTTAAAAATGAAATTGAATAAAGGTAGAAGAGTAAAAAAATAACTATATGCAAAGCAGTTTTGTGTGAGTTTAAAGGCTGAGATATTTGAAGGGATAGGTAAAGCTCAGCATGTAGAGATGTATTTATTATTTTACTAACACATGGGATTCTGTACAAATTATTCTCATTAAAGCTAATAATAATCTTGAAAAAAAGACGACAGACTCTTCTCTCATACAATACATCCCAACCACAGTTTTTCCTTCCTCCACTCCCAGCAACACCCCACTTCCACTTACCCAGGGAACAACTTGTCCTCTCTCTTCTTTCAGAAAAGAGCAGGCTCCAAAAGATGACAACCAAACACAGCAAAACCAGATATGCCCAAGTATTCATATCAAGGCTGAACAAGGCAGCCCGCTGGGAAAAAAAGAGTCCCAAGAGCAACCTAAAAATTCAAGGACACTCCTACTCTCATAGTTAGGAATCCCACAAAAACTGCAAGTTGACAACCACAGCATGTACACAGAGTACCTGGTGAAGAACCCTACAGGGCCCCATGCTTACCGATTCCATCTCTGTGAATCCATATGAGCCCTACTTAGTTGATCCAGTGAGCCTTGTTCTCCTAATGTCCTTCAATCCATCTGATTCCTACAGTCTTTCTGAGGGGAGAGAACCAATGGAGCCCTCCTAATTAGACTGTCTCTCCACAAAATGTCTAGCTGTTGAATAAATGATAAACATACTACAATACACAGACCCAGAGAGATTAGGTAAAGAAGAAGACTCTAGCATAGAAAGCATGAATCTCACTGGGAAGGGGAAAGAAAATAGATTTTGCAAATGGTTTAGGGGTTGGTGGGGATGGGAATGGGAGGGATCTTGTGTAGGGGGAAATAGAATGGAAGAAGAGAGTGCAAGAGAAAATGGCTGGAATTGGGGGCATTGTGGGGTGGTATGGAAACCTAGTGAAGTGGAAATTTACTGCAATATATGAGGGCAATCCTTCTGAGGGATCCTAGTAATGGGGGATAAAAATTTCTGAACTGGTCATCTCTTGTAACCAGACAAGGCTCACAATTGAGGGACTAGGTTGGATTCAGTTGAGTTATTGGGAAATGGGGCCCCATGGAGATCCCAAACAACCCAGGCTGAATGGCAGGACAGGGCATTGTACCTTTCTTTCCAGAATAAATTGTCACTTGTCTTATTGACCTTCACTATTCTGACAGGTATATGGTGGATTGCCAAAGTAAATTTGATTTGTATTTCCTTGATGGCTAAGGATGTTGAACATTAAGTGTTTCTTAGCCATTTTATATTGCTCCATTGTGAATTTCCTGTTTAGATCTTTAATATGTGTAGGTGAAGGTTGTCTCTGTAGTTCCTATTCACAGTACTAAAATTTTCATCTCCAGAACTCTCTCAGTTTGTGTTTTATCTATCGCTTCTATTTCCATTTTCACATATTAAATAGTTTTATTTTTTTCACTACATGTTCATATTTGTGTTGTTGTTCTTGGCTTTTTATAAAGAGTTTATTCACTGGGCATAGTGATGTACACCTGCAATCCCAGCAATTGGGGAGGCCTCTGTTAGCTTGAGGCCAGCCTAGTCTACAAAATGAGTCCAGGATAGCCAAGGCTACATAAAGAAACCCTGTCTAGAAGAACCAAAAAATAAATTTATCCTTGAATTTTCTATCAATTTACTAAAAAACATATCTTTTGCAGAATTTTTTTGACCTTTGATCTATTTTGAGTCCCTTTAATAATGATTGTATTGGTGAGATATGCTACTTTAGGAACTGAAACATACAAACATCAGTTTTGTTGTTCATTAATATATAACATTTCTTCATGTTTTTCACATATGTCCTTTATTTAGAGGACATTCTTTAAAATGACATTATTATGCAGTCAAAAGTCATGCTCTAAGTTGACATTGTTGCCTTTCTTTTCCTAAGACTAAACACTTCTGAACAACTACAAAAGGCAAAACGATTTATGTCATTCATAATTTTGGAGTTCTTATTCCGTGGTCAGTTGGATCCAATCAGTTATTTTGTGGCCCACGGTGAAGAAATGCACCACGTATAAAGCAAGTGGCAGAACAGTTACTGCCTCCTGGTGGCATGGAACACTGGGCTTACAGAAGAGGACAAGTATACACATCACGGACAATGATTCCCCTCTGTTCCTTCCTTCCACTAATCTCATTTCCTAACATCCTGCCAATCAAGCAATGTAGACTTCTAAAGACTAAATCCAAAAGAGTATTTTCATTTTTATAACCTTTAAACACAATTTTTAGAACAGTGAAAGGGAAATCAAACATCAAAGATCAGGAATTCCTTGGGATGAGAGCTAGAACTCAGCCTTCTGGCCTTAAGTACCACAGTGTTGCTTTTCATACTGACGAAAGCAAACTAGTTTCATGTTAATTTTTGGAGATATTATTAATACCTATATAAAATAATTGGAACTATCTATGCAAGAAAGACTCAACTTTTGCTCAAGGTTAACTTATTAGTGTAGTTTAATTTACTTTCACACTAAAAGTTGAGTTGTATTTACAAATATGTATTCTGAAAAAG
>CM053759.1:40775979-40821904 GCA_028658305.1 Pachyuromys duprasi | reverse complement strand
TATTTCCATTTTTAATGTTTGGACAGTTTTATACATGTGTATAATGGATTTTAGTCATTTTCACGCACAAGCATCTTCCCTCATTCCATTCCCTTTATCCCACAGAAACATTTCTCCTTACAAATTCCACCACCATCTTTGAGTTTTATTTTATGTATGTGACCTGCTGAGTTTAATTAGAGTTTCTTGAGTGAACCTGGGTGGGGAATTGTTTACTGAAACAGAACAGTTATCAGTAGCTACACCACTGAAGAAAACAGCAGCATTACCACATGTTCGGATACTCATGGTACTTTGTAAGTACAGACCCAGGGTCTTCATGGTAACCAATCCCCCGCACACAAATAAGAAAGAAATATTTAATAAAGATTTTTGTACTATTTTAGTGCAATTCTATCTTTGAAAAAATGAAATGTGATTCTTATATATTTTGACACCAAATGTCAAGAAAAACTGACCAGTTCTTGTGACAAAGTCAGTTCTCTTAAAACTTAATTTGTTTTATTATCTGTTACTATTATACCTTGGTAACTAGGTTGTTGTAGAACCTGCCACCAAAAATTAAATTCTTAGTGAGGTTGTCAGTTCTTACCTACATGTTAACAAATGTGTACACTGAAATGACAATCAAAAACAGAATGGGGCAAATAAGACAATAAGAGCCAGGCCAGCTCTTAATTCCATCAAGCTTTCACTAGACCATATGAATTCACACACTTAATAAAACAATGACTAACTCCCAGAGACATGAACTCGTAACAAACGCCTGATTTCTCACCTGGAAAACTGAGTTTATAGTAGCGTAAGCCCCATGGAAACTAGAAAACAGGGGAACAGTGGCTGTTCATTGCCTACAACCTCCAGAATAAAATCTGTCCTAGTTAATGCCTATGCCAATTATATTTAAATTGCAGTAGCTATAACACATGTCACTACAGTTGTGATTCCAAGTTTCTCACTATGTCCAAAGTACCTTTTCCAAATGCTTTAAACACACCCCTACACACATACACACACTTATACATAACAAGAATCCTGTGCATTGTGATTGTCAGATAAAAAGAAAATGAAGCATTAGGAGTATTGGTAAAGCCAATCAGTTTCAGGGTGATAGGAACAACATTTAAACATCATTTTTCATGTTGTCAAAATAGCATCTTAAATGTGCTTGAATACTACATTCTCAATACCAAATTTTAAAACTTCCCCAAGAGCTACTTCCTGAAAATTGCTGATCTCTGGAAATGGTACCTTGGCTTTGAGTTCTCGAAAATGATAACAAATCATGTCTTGTTTTGTTCTATTTACAAATATTATTGTGTTAAATATGCAGCCTTGGGTTCAAGAGTGCAACCTTTTAGTCAAAGCCTTGTATATGAACCATGACACAAAAACCATTTATTGTTCATATGACATTTGAGGAAGATCTTTTTTTTCTGTGTGCCTCCATTTATTTTTTTTTCATTTGTTGGCAATGCTCAATAGTAATCTCAGTTGAATGATGACAAAAATTTTATTTTTCCGTTATTATTATTATTTAGAATTTATTCACTTTGTGTCCGGGCTGTAGTCTCCTCCCTTGCCCCCTCCACTCCCGCCCTCCACCTCCTAATCCTTCCCTCCCCCATCTCCTCCCAGATCCCACCCTTACTCCCACTTAGTCCTTCCTATAACCTCCCCTAGTCCATTGATACTCTATGACCCTAGCCTATCAGGTCTCATCAGGACTGTCTGGATCCTCCTTCTCTGTGGCCTAGTAAGGCTACCTCACCAGAGAGAGGTGATCAAAGAGCAGGCAATCAAAGAGCAGGCAACCAAGTTCATGCCAGTGACTGTACCTTCTCCCATTACTAGGGAACCTACTTGGAGACTGGGCTGCCCATGGGCTATATCTGAGCATGGGCTTTAAGTCCTCTCCATGCATGGTCCTTGGTTAATTCATCAGTCTCTGCAGATCCCCTTGGGCCCAGAATTTTTGGCTTTGTTGGTCTTCTTGTAGAGTTCCTGTCCCCTCCAGGTTTTTCTATCTCCCCCTTCTTCCATAAGATTCCCTGCACTCTGCCCAAAGTTTGGCTATGAGTCTTAGTATCTGCCTCAATACCCCGCTGGGTAGAGTCTTTCAGGGTCCTTCTGTGGAAATGAGATCATTATTTAGCTCTAGAAAACACCAATGCATACAATGCATTTATCTTAAAGTCTGGTTATTAAAATGATTTTTAAATTTCATTGTGCTGTCACTTAGAACAATAATCAATATGTCATCACAACGTACGTATATGTATATATATATATATATATATATATATATATATATATATATTCTTGCAAACAATGAGCTTTCTCCGATGCAAGAAAACTTCTTAGTTCAAGAGGTTGCTGGACTTCAGTTAGTATGCTGTAAATACTGGTGAGATATCACGTAAATGCAGACAGCTAGACTGCTCTTCTTGTTCTCTCTATCCCAGACCCACTAGTTCATTGGCATCAGCACAAATTCTCATTATTCTAGCTCCCCTCACTAGATAGCTTCACCATCTGTTCTATATTTACATGTCATTCTGTATTATCAGACCATTAAAGTAGCTAATTTTTGAAGCTCTCTTTATGAATATAGTTGATCAATGACATAAAATCAGCTTTGGCTTAACACCCGTTGATCTGGTCTTCAGCATATGTGGTAGGTTTCACTCCTTCAGCTCCAGCTCAGGTTAAATGTCCATTTCTTAGGGAATATTCCAAAACTCATAGACCAGCATGGGGCCCATATGTTTTCTCACAAAGCATGCTGTGCTTATTATAATTGCCATTAAATAGCACTTTGCATAATCATTTGTCTCAGGCTTAACTCATCCTAAGCACTGTGAGCTTCAGAAAACAGAGAAGCTGTCTGGCTTACTTTTTTTTCTGTGTTTCACAGTTAAGCACTCAACCTGTATATCAGAATACTCAATATATATCATCAAATAATTGCTTTTTAGAACTAAACTTTAGTTTAGACAAAATCCATAGCCAAATATTATGCATGCACATGCACACACATGAGAGAGAGAGAGACAGGGAGAGAGAGACAGGCAGAGAGATAAAGAGGTGTTTTTGTAATATGTAGCTCTAAATGGAATATCTCCATCAAATGTAGAAACATTGTAAGATGCAAAGAGGACAGAGGACATAAAGAGGACAAGGATGTCTGAATCAACTGAACAAGGCTCATGTGAACTTACAGAGACTAAAGCAGTAAGTACAGGGGCTACATAGGTCTCTGCCAGGTACCCTGCCTATGTATTGTAGATTTCAGCTTACTTAGTATTCTATAAGACCCTGGAGTGTGCGAATGAGTGGGTCTCTTGAAGCCTGCTCTCAGGGCTCTTTTTCTTTCATTGCTTTCCAGGTCCAACCTCAAGATGATAATTTTTATTTTGCCTTACTGCATTTTATTTTGTCATGTTTGGTTATTATCTCTTAGAAACCTGCTCTTTTCTAATGATTGGCAGAAAGGAAGAGAGTTGAGAAGACCTGGTAGTAGTAAAGGAAAGTCAAACTAAGGATAATATTATATGAGTAAATTTATAAATTTTTAATATATATATATATATAAAGCAAACTACAAGAAACTCAACATATGAATAACCAAGATAATTTGATTCTCCATAATCTACAAATATTGTTATGTAAGCTCTGAGAAAAATAGAGTCTTAGCTAAAGCACAAGACAATGACTTCAAAATTGAAATCATGATTATGCTTAGGAACTTTAATTTGCTATTAATAACTACAGTAATAAAATCTTTGAAAACACAAACAGCCAAATAAAACAATAAAAACCATTTAAGACATTAAAGTAGAATTTAGAATGAAAAAGATTCCTTAAAGAAATCCCCAAACTGGGTGGTAGCCACACAGATCTTTAATCCCAGTACTCAGGGGGCAGAGGCAGAAGAAGAAGGAGGAGGAGGAGGAGGAGGAGAAACCCCAAATTGCAATAAAGCTGAAAATAAAAACTCAAGCAAATTCATCAGAGGTAAACTTCAACATAAATTAAATGCCATGGAAGTTAAAAGTTCAGGTCTCAAACAAAGATTTAAAAATGCATAGTTGAGACAAGAAAAAGTTTCTTTAAAAAATTTCATATTTCTTAAAGAAGCAAAGCATGAAGGCAGATCCTGGGTAAGATGCTCAATCCTCATTCAGAAAAGCATACAAGATAGACATTGGAAGAGGGAGAAAACAGGGAACAGGACATTAGCCTACCAAAGAGGACCACTGAAAGACTCTACCCAGGAGGGTATTAAAACAGATGCTGAGAATCATAGTCAAACTTTGGGCAGAGTGCAGGCAACCTTATGAAAGAAGGCAGAGATGGAAAGACCTGGAAGGAGCAGGAGCTCCACAAGGAGAGCAACAGAACCAAAAATTCTGGGCACAGGGGTCTTTTCTGAGACTGATACTCCAAACAAGGACCATGCATGGAGATAACCTAGCACCCCTGCACAAATGTAGCCCATGGCAGCTCAGTGTCCAAGAGGGTCACTTAGTAATGGGAACAGGGACTGTCTCTGACATGAACTCAGTGGCTGGCTCTTTGATTACCTCTCAGAGGTGGGGGGCAGCCTTACCAGGCTACAGAGAAAGACAGTGCAGCCTGTCCTGATGAGACCTGATAAGCTAGTGTCAGAGGGATGTAGAGGGAGACCTTCCCTATCTGTGGACTTGAGGAAGGGCATGGGAGGATATGAAGGAGGAAGGATGGTACTGGAAGGGGAAGAGGGAGGGCATACAAAGTGAATAAACTGTAATTAATAATAAATAAATAAATTTAAACATAAAAAGTAAACAGATAAAAAATTTCAGGTTTTCATTTTATTTCCACTTCTGAGAAAGATTCAAGCACACTCTCTTCAGCCCTCCTTGGCTTCTTTGGGACTGTGCATTATAGTATGTTTTTATGGTTATCCTGTACTTTATGGCTACTATCCACTTATAAATGAGTACATATCATATGTGTCTTTCTGGGTCTGAGTTAACATGCTAATGGTGATATTTTATACTTCCATCCATTTGTCTGCAAATTGCATGTTTTTAACAGCAGAGTAGTATTCCAATGCATTCTTCAGTTACTTCCAGTTTTGGGTGATTATAAATAAAACTGCTATGAACATAGTTGAGCAAATGTCCTTGTTGTATGGTAGAACATCTTTTAGGCATATGCCCAGAAGTGGTATAGCTCGATCTTGAGGAAGATCTATTCCCAATTTTCTGAGAAAGTGCCAGATTTATTTTCAAAGTTGTTGTACAAGTTTGCACTACCATCAGCAATGAAAGAGTGTTCCCCTTCCTCCTTTCTTTTCCTGTATGTGTTGTCACTTAAATTTTTGATCTTAGTCATTCTGATGGATGTAAGATGCAACCTCAGAGTTGTATTGATTTGCACTTCCCTGATGACTAAGGATGCTGAGCATTTCTTTAAGCGCTTCTCTGGCATTAGAGATTCTTTTGCTAAGAATTTTCTATTTAGTTTTGTACCCTGTTTTTAATGGTTATTTATTTTGTTGGTGTCTACTTTTTGGTGTTCTTTACATATTTTGGATATTAAATCTCTGTCAAATACAGGATTAATGAAGATCTTTTCCCATTTTGTAGGCTGCCATTTTGTCCTTAGGAGAAGAGATAAAACAGACATATGGAGTAGATAGATGGAAGGAATTGGATGGAAGAAAGGGTGAAGTAAGTAACACAGATTTGGATCAGGTGTGGGGAGCAGGAATAGGAAAATGGGGGAAGGACTGGGAGAGAGAAAGATGGGCAAAGCCATCTCTGGGAAAATGGGAGGCTCCTGGAAGTCTGTGGAGCTGACCCTAGCTGATCTAATACTGGGGATTAAGGAGCCTAAAGATGCCACTTTCTGTAGCCAGGTGGGACTTCCAGTGAAGTGAGGGCATCACCAATCCACCAATAAAACCTTCAACCCAAAATTTGTGTTGCCTACAAGGAGTATAGAGATAAAGATGGAGTAGAGATTGCAGGAATGGCAAACCATTGACTAGCATAACTGGAGACCCATCCCATTGGAGAGAGCCTACCCCTGTCACTATTAATGATACTCTGCTATGCTTGCAGACAGAAGCTAAACATAACTGCCTTCTAAAAGGGTTCAACTAGCAGCTGATGGATTCATGAAGAGACCAAGCTTGGGGAGTCATGAGAATAGGTGAAAGTATAGAAGGAGCCAGAGGGCTCAAGGACCCCACAAGAAGACCTACAAAGTCAAATATCCATGGGGGTTCACAGAGACTTAACCACCAACAAAAGAGCATATATGAACTGGACCTAGACCCCCTATACATATGTAGTGGATGTGCAGCCTGGTTAACATGTGAGTCTTCTAACAATGAGAGTAGGAGCTGTCTCTGACTCTCTTGTCTGCCTTTGAATCCCTCTCTCCCAACTGAGCTGCCTTGTCAGGTACCAATGAGAGAGGATATGTTTAGTGATGCTGCCACTTGAGATGCCAGGGTGGGTTTGTACCTCTTAGGTACCTTCCCTTCTCTGAGAAGGAGAGAAGGGGAATGGGGAGAGGGACCATGAGGATTAAACTGGGAAAAGAGGAGGGAAGGGTCAGAGATCAGGCTGTAAAGAGATTCAATAGATAGATAAGTGGTAAGAATAAAGAAAGACAAAAAGAAAAAACAAGCACAAAAAGTTCAGGAAATCTGAAACACTATGAAAAGATAAAACTTACAAATAATGGACATAGAGGGAGAAATTCACTGAAAACACATAGGAAATACATTTAGGCAATTTATAAAAGGATTTTTCTCAATTCAAAACAAAGATGCATATTAGTGTACAAGAGGCATAGATAGGACCTAAAAAGAAACACATAAAAATCAAAACACTAAATCTACAAAATAAATAAAGGTAATAAATCTATAATGGTAAAGGGCCAAGTTATGTTTAAAGGAAATAAAGGTAAACCCATTACATATAATTTATCTACCTATCTACCTATCTATCTTCTATATCTATTTGGTGTGTGTATGATTGTGTTTTAATTGCCACATTTCTCCCTTCCTTTTCCTCGATCCAAACCTTTATAATTACTCTTTCCAATGTACTTCAAATTTCTCTTTTCTTCATCAATTGTGATTGCATGCATATATATACATATATTATTGTGTATAAATATAGAGAGAGAAGTATATGTTATTTACATGTATGTACAAATATAGATGTGTGTATATTTGTATATACATGTATAGTCTCAAATATGATGGGTTGAGACCTTGTGATATAATTGTATGTATATTTCTAGGGCAGACGTTTCACACTGGAGAACCAATTGGTATGCTGGTCCCTCAGGAGGGCTATGTCCGTAGCTCCCAGCTTTACTTGGTTACCTCAAGTTCTTTGTTTGGGATTTCCTCTTTGCAGTTTAGCATGTTCATTGGTGTCTTCATTGTTCAAGGCACAGTCATATTTTGGTTGTCATGTTGATGATATTTTATAGGTAAAACTTTTGGTGTTAGTAGGAGATGCAATCTCACAATAATCTCTCTAATCCTCTAACTCTTACAATTTTTCTGTCCCATCCTCTTCAATGTTTCCTGAGCCTTAGGTATGGGGGAGGTTTATAGATGCATCTGTTGGTTCTGGCTCCACAATTCTGTGTATTGATTGGTTGTGGTTGTCTGTAGTGGCCTCCATCTGTTTCAAAAGGAAGTTTTCTTGATATGGGATGAAGTTTACATTAATCTGTTGGAATAAGGACAAATATTTATATGCTGTTGTTAGAAATTATGTTGTTTTAATAAATTAGATATTGTGGATTCTCCTCCATAATTTCAGAAACACTTATCAGTTAGCTAGGTTTCTAATTCAAACATTATATCCCTTTTACTGGGAGGATCTTAAGCCCAGTAAGAGAGCTATTAATTATCATCAAAGTGATCATGCATTTCTGCACCTATAGGGGTATTGTAACATGCTGATCATTGATATTTTTCATAGCTGGGTGGGATTATTGATGGGCTCTCCCATTTTAGAAACTTGCATGGTGCCTTCTGCTATCATGAAAACTAATCCTCATGGAGGGTATATCCAACATCTGAGTTTTTAATGGAGATTCTAAAAACCAGAAGTCCCTGGAAAGTTCTACAAGCTCTGTGAGAGACCATACAATACTATACCCAACAAAACTATAAATTACAATCATTGGAGAAATAAAAATATTTCATTGTAAAGAAAAATTTTAAATTTCTGTCTACCAAATCAGCTCTATAGAAGGCACTAAGAAGAAAAATAATTTTTCTTAACAGAAGGTTAAATACACCCAAGAAAACACAAGGAATAAATAATCTCAGAGTTGTTTAGTCAAAGGAGTGGAACAATGATAAACCCACAACAAAATATCAGAATAACAGGAATAAATAAACATTGTTTATTGATAATTCTCAGCATTAAGGGTCTCAAATCATCAATAAAAACACAGAAATTAAAGGATTAGATTATCTAAAAAGCAGAATCCTTCTTTGTTCTGCAACCAAGAAATATGACTCACAATCAAAGACAAACATCACCTTAGGATAACAGGTTGAAAACAGGTATTCCAAGTAATGGACCCTAAGAAGCAAGTATGTATAATGTTTTAGTAAGGAAACTGAACCTCAACTCATACGTGTAAAAATAAATTCTGAGATATGAAAATCAATATAGAAATTTGAAGAAAAAGGATGATAAAGACAAGGGTAAACGGTCAACATTAAGATCATGCAACTATAAATATGAACATTGAGTAATAGAGACAGAGCTTTGGTTTACAAAAATGTTAAAACGAAGCAATGTCAATTCAATTTACAGGTACAAACTAAAAAAAAAAAAAAAAGGAGAGACTTCTGACTAAGAAAAAAGTACACATGCATAACCTGTTGGAAGGGCGTATCTACAACCTTAATATTGGAAAGAGAGAGACAGAAGAACCGCTAAGGCTTGCTGGCTACCCAGTCTAGCTGAATCACTGAGATGAGATACAGGTTCAGTTTGAGACCCTTTATCAAAAGATAAGACTGTGAAAGAAGATTAAAGAAGCTATCCAATATTGCCTATTGTCCAAATACACACACATAGAGAGAGACACACATGCACATACATATACACATACACACATATTAATATATTGAAACCTCATAACAACCATATATTTGGGGTATTATATATTGGTATACATAAAAATTATTTTATAAATACTCAAGAAACCTGTTCATGTTTACACTCGAACATGAAGATATAATGGAGACTTAATAGAACATAAAACATATGTTGGATATTGAATTTCCACAATCTTGCACGATTTAAGAGGAGAGATGGCTGCTTCATTTGTTCCTATATTTTATGGATGTTTATAACTCTAACTACTTTGAAATGCAAATATAGTATTTTCCTAAAAAAGCAGTTTTAGTCAACAAGGCAAACCCTAGGGAAGATATTTAATCCTCATTCAGAAGAGCAAACAGGATAGACATCAAAAACAGGAGAAAACAGGGAATATAACAGAAGCCTACCACAGAGTGCCTCTGAAAAACTCTAACCAACAGGGTATGGAAGTAGATGCTGAGATTCATAGCCAAACTTTGGGCAGAGTGCTGAGAATCTTATGGAAGAAGGGAGAGACCGAAAGACCTGGAAGGAACAGTTGCTCCACAAGGACATGACAGTTGCTCCAAAAAATCTGGGCCCAAGACTGATCTCCAAACAAGGACCATTCATGGAGATAACCTAGAGCTCCTGCTCAGATGTAGCCCATGGTAGCTAGCTCAATCTCCAGGTAGGAACCCTAGTAAGGGAAGCTGAGTCTGTCTCTGACAGGCTCTTTAATCACCTCCCCCTAGAAGTGGTGAGGGGGCAGCCTTGCTACACCACAGTGGAAGACAATGCAGCCAGTCCTGGTGAGACCTTATTGGTTAGGGTCAGAGGGAAGGGGAGGAAGACCTCCCTTATCAGTGGACTAGGGGAGGGTTATAGGGGGAGAAGAGGGAATGAGGGTGGGATGGGAGGAGATGAGGGAGGGGGCTAAAGCCTGGATACAAAGTGAATAAATTATAATAAATAATAAATGAATAAAATTTTTTCAAAAGCAGTTCTGGTAATTTTTCTTTAACATATTTTTAAAATTTTTCCAAATCACCATATCTCAACTGTGAAATACACTCTCTACCTTTATAGGATGCATGAACTGTTCATTCATTCGTTTTCTCAACTGTACAAAAGAGGCTGAGGGGACAGAGGGAGGAGAAGTGCTTGTGAAGTTCATTCTGCTTACTATACCAAGAGTGAAACTACCTATAGTGACCATTGAGTCTTATGTCTTCTGTGACCTTCTAGATAACTCACTTATTAACATTAAGTGATAAAACCCAAGGTTCTTCACAGCTCCTTCCAATATCCTGATACATTTGTTGACTGTAAAAATAAGACGTAAAAGAAATGGCCAATATCTCCGATGTTTTCTTCCAAAGGCCATTCGGAAAATTGTACCTTCAATAACAATGACATGTAATGCACAAATAGAAACCTTTGGTGATGATGTAGAAGATAAGGCATTTACATGCTCAGTTTGGCGTGCTGCTAGAAGAGCATTTAGGCAATGTCAACTAAAAAGTGTTCTGTGCAAGATCAATATCATCACATCTAAAACCGTTTCTCTGATTTGTGGTTTAGAAAGATTATCCTATTAGTAATATAAGCAGGAATAAGGAATGTCAGAAAACAATTAAGAAGTTGTCATGACCAAGGCAGATTGAAGAAGGAAGAATGTGTTTGGGCTTATGGTTCCAGAAGGAAACTTCATAACAGCAGGGAGGGCATGGCAACAGGCATTTGGAACACAAAGTTGAGAGACCACATGTTCAACACCAGACAGGCATCATTCATTGACGGGAAGTACAATGAGGCATAAACTCTCAAAGCTGTCACCTAGTGATTTACTTCCTGCAGCAAGATTCCAACAGCTTAATTCTCTGCATAACATCATATATGTGACATTTTCTGGACAAACCACCGTATAAGGAATAGTCATGGTCCTTGTGAATGATCCTAAAAGAGAAAATCATTTGGTGTCAGCAAGGCTGGAAAGTGAGAGGTTCGCTGTTTTCAAAAGTCAAGATGAACCTAAAGAATATGGAAACAACATGATCAACTGTGTTACAGCAGGAGGGCATTGATCGGCTTTTCATGAGATAAAATTAATTGCAATACTGTTAACTAAGAAAGCTTTTAAAAAGCATAAGAAGTAGGTGTTTAAATTTATACATTCTTTTTTTAGCTTTTTAAAAATATGTTTATTATGTATTACAGTTTATTCAGTTTGTATCCTGCTGTAGCCCCGTCCTTCATCTCCTCCCAGTCACATCTTCTCTCCCTCTTCTTCCCCTATGCCCTTCCCCATTCCACTGATAGAGGATGTCCTCTCCTTTCCCTATCAGGTCTTACCAGGACTGGCTGCATTGTCTTCCTCTCTGTCCTGGCAAGGTGAACCCACTTGCAGACTGAGCTGTCTTTGGGCTGCATATGAGCAGGGGTTCTAGGTCCTCTCCATGCATTGTCCTTGGTTGGAGTATCAGTCTCTGCAGGCATGCCTGGGCCCAGATTTTTTGGCTCTGTAGGTCTCCTTTTGGAGGTCCTGTTCCTTCCAGTTCTTTCTATCTCCCCCTTCTTTCATAAGATTCTCTGAACTCTACCCAAAGTTTGGCTATGAGTCTCTGCATCTGCTTCCACACCCTGTTGGGTAGTCTTTCAGGGGCCCTCTGTGGTAGGTTCCTGTCCTGTTCCCTGTCTTCTCCAACTTCTGATGTCTGTCCTGTTTGTCCTTCTAAACCAGAATTGAACATTTCCCCTAGGGTCTTCTGAGATTTCACCTTACATCGTCAGAATGGCTAAGATCAAAAACTCCAGTGACAACACATGCTGGAGAGGATATAGGGAAAGGGGAATTCTCCTTCATTGCTGGTGGGAATGTAAAATGGTACAACCAGTTTGGAAATAAATCTGGTGCTTTCTCAGAAAATTAGGAACAGTGCTACCTCAAGATCCAGCTATACCACCCCTATGCATATATCCAAAATATGCTCAACTATACAACAAGGACATTTTCTCAACCATATTCATAGCAGTTTTATATGTAATAGCCAAAATGTAAAAACAACCAGATGAGTCTCACCTGAGGAATGGATACAGAAATTGTGGTACATTTACTCAGTTATTAAAAATAAGGAAATCTTGAAATTTGTAGAAAAAAATGGATGGAAGTATAAAAGATCATCCAGAGTGAGGTAACCCAGAAGCAAAAAGACACACATGGTATATACTCACTTATACATAGCTATTAGCCATATAATATAAGATAAACATACTATAATCTGTAGTCCTAAAGAAGCTAAATTTATACATTCTTTTACAATTTGGAGGTAATATGATGGGTCTCTCCTTCCTTTCCTTGTACCTTTACTCCTATTCATTGTTCCCATTCTCCTTGTCTTCATCTCTTCCGTCTCCTATTTCTCAGTGTAATTAATTATATTAATGAGAGGAAGTGAAATGAGTTATAGCTACCATCACTGGACTAATGCTGCCTAGTCATGTCTGGCTTCCTTATGCCAAGTTCATTAAAACAGCTTTGTTTCTACAGTCAATAAAAATTTCAGAGTATAAAGCAGAATCTTTTAATAATGTATTTACATTTTCTTTTTTCTGAAAATATTAACTTTGGATATTATGATTGGGCTGCAACTTTGAAAAATATGTGTACTATATGTATGTTGTGTTTTAGAAAATAAAATATCAATCTCCTAAATAGGTAGAGTACAGAGAAAGAGAATACTGTCAGAGCTCTTATTCCTTAAACATCATAAAAAGACAATGTGGTTGGAAACAAGCTTTCTTATTTACACCTAACAAGAGTTAACTTGGGAAGTTATAATATGAAGGGGTGACCTCTGGCCTCTCTGGCTTGCCACAATTTTCCAGTGTCTTTACTCATTACAAAGTTCTTGGCCCTGCACACAGAAAAAACCAAACTTCAGAAGAGAGAGTGAATATAAAACCTCTGCTCTAAATAAATTGGAAAGGAAATCAACTGTCTACAGAATTTGAGACATAATTACAACGCCTGTCGTCTAAAGTGGCCCCTCACAAAGTGGCTTTGTCAGGAAGCAGCTTGTTTCAGAAAACAGGGTCAGAAAGTTATTTAATTTGAAAGAAAATAATCACCTTTTCCAATTGTACTTCAGTGTAAGAAGGGAAGCTGGTTAATAGAAAGGCGCACTTCTGAGGTGCTAGTTTCCTGTTTTCACAAAATTAAAGTTCCACAGAGGTAAATTAAAGAAAATTTGAAGATTAAATTACTTGTTATGCCAAAACTTTATAATTATCAGTTACCTACTATTCTAAGTTCATGGCCTGTTTCAAAATCTGCAGAGAATAAGACTGATCTCCACCAGGTGTTTCAAATGATGTTCTTATGGCTTAAGTTACAAAAGATCATTCAGATAGAAACCTACAATGGGTTCTCTTATCATTCAGAACACAGACTCCATTTAAGCAGTGAATTAGATTTCAAATTCATTTCTTAGCATTTCCAGGTGCATTTCCATTGTAGTCTTATATGATTTTTTTGTATACTTTTCTGCCTTCAGCCCTCACACAGATCTTTATTGATTCTATGACAAATAAGTCAGTCAGCTTGTAACTAGTATGTTATTTGGAATTTCTCTTCAAGGTTTTCTAGACCATTCTCCTTTACAAATAGAGTCACTTTCTTATTATTTATTCTACTGAATGCAACAGAAGTGGATTCAGAGAAAGTTATATTAGCTTTCCCAGGTGAGGAATAAAACTGACTTATGTTCTATCCCTGGTTCAGTTACAGAGAAAAGTTCTGCACACTTGAGATTTGTATAACTTTCTGCTAGTTTGTTGCTATTTAAATTTAAAGTCACAGCGAACCATGCTTATGGGCATGATAAAATGTTTTGAATAGGAAAGTTTTATCTTTAGATATCTATAAAAATTAAAACTATAAACTTGGTGGCAAGGTAATTAAAGATATAATTTTGCAACATCATCTTGTAATTATAAAATGATAACCCATGGAATTGACCAGGTTTGAAAATTGTCCAAAAATCTATTTATAACTGACAAAGTTGTTGGACAGTGAACAAGCAAAATTAAAGTCATATGGAGGAAAATTAAAGAAAATAGAGGTGTCAAGAAAAAAGGCCAAACAAAACAACATTAAGCAACAGGAAGTCTCAGAACTGAGTGAAAGCAATCTGCATGTAAAACTTTAATCTGCATTCTGAGGAATATGGAAGCTCAGTTGACATAAGTTCAAGGAGACATTGTGACCTAAGGAACAAACATTAGTACTTGTGCTTGCAGTCAGACCTAAAGATAGCCTTCACTCAGGTAAAGTGCAATTGGCTGCTACATCATGATTTGGGCTCACCAGCTTTTAAGATAGTGAAGGGTTCCATTAGTACTTAGACCATACATGCTTCAATAGAAAGTGAACCTGGAAGTCATGGAATCACACCAGGGATCTTTCTTGTGGATCTTAAACCTTGACTAGGAGTATCTAACAAAGTCATTTTCTTAGGTTCACTTCCTGTTTCTGTGATGTAATACCTTAATGAAAAAGTAACTTAGGGGAGAAAGAGCTTATTTTATGGGGAAGTCTAGGGAGCATGAACCTAAAGCAGCTAATCACATGATAGCCAATGTCAAAAGAAGCAGTGAACATGTGCCTCTGCTGTTTCTTTTCATTTGCATAGCCTAGGATCCCAGTCAATGGGGCTTCCTCCCATTTCAACTAATAAAAATCAAGTAATTCCACCCAAAAGGCATGCTCTGAGTTTTATTTCCCAGGTGATTTTAGATTCTGCCTTACTGATAATTAACACTGAACATTTCAGTAATACACAATGGTGTTTCAAGATAAATCCAGAGGAAGATTTTGAATTTATCAGAACGTAGATTGAGTAGCAAAAGAAAGTACTTGAAGTTATTCAAAATACGTTTGTTGTTAATTTGTTCAAAGGTATGAGATAAACACATTCAGGAAACTGTGGGATCCTGCTATTAAGGTTGAAGTCCGGCATTTCCAGTTAGTGTCTGAGCTCAGTATATTATAAAGGACTCCTTTTCTCAGGCGGGTTCCCACTTCACATGACCTGTGGAACCCAGATCTCCTAAGGAGCTTCGCCTAGCCCTCAGTGATATCAGAAGCCCAATCCTTTCCTGAGAGGTAACCAGTTCAGCAAGCACCTTGGGATTCCTGGAAATGCTCACGCAGTGCTAATGAGGTATCTTGGAGTCTTGGCTTTCAAGCAATGACTTCCTTTTCTTTTTAATTATTTTTTTCTGTTTTTACATTTTTTAATTAAATTTTTATTTTTTTATATTAATTACAGTTTATTTACTTTGTATCCCAGCTGTAGCCCCCTTCCTCATTCCCTCCCAATCCCACCCTCCCTCTCTCATCTCCTCCCTGCCCCTCTCTAAATCCACTGATGGGGGAGGTCCTCCTCCCCTACCATGTGATCCTAGCTTATCAGGTCTCATCAGGACTGGCTGCAATGTCCTCCTCTATGGCCTAGCAAGGATACTGAGCTTCAATGGGCTACATCTGGGCAGGGGTTCTAGGTTATATCCATTCATGGTCCTGGTTGAAGAAACAGTCTCAGAAAAGACTGCTGTGCCCAAATATATTTGGTCCTTGTGGAGCTCCTGTCCTCTCCAGGTCATACTAACTCCCCCTTCTTTCATATGATTCCCTGCACTCTACCCAAGGTTTGGTTATGAGTCTCAGCATGTTTTGACTTCTAACAATATGGAGTTCTTCCCCAACCCATTGGATAATTAAGTACTGCTTTCCCCTTCTTATGATAGGACTGTTGGTGCTGTATGCAAATCAAGTATACGTGACACCATTAGCCCCAGCAAATCAAACAATTCACCCTCAAAACCCATCCCCCTGCCCACGGTTGACAAGTCCCTGTTTCATGTGAATAAATGGGCCAGCATCATCTGTTTCACCGTGACTGGCTGAGACTCATCATTTATTCTGGAATGGATGGGTTCCTCTTCTCGCTGAAGATTTCACAGCTGGACCTACAGGGCTTGACTAATGTGAGGCCACCACACATTGCAGGTTGCCTCAAGCTTCAGTCACTATGTCAGTGAGGATCACTGCCACCATCTTTCTGGCTCTTCTCCTCCCACCACGGTGCCTGTCTACAAAAGCAAGCAGCTCATTCTTCCTGAAGCAGCCATTTTGTCCACCCAGACAAAGCCAGGCTCCCACCTTTGTCTGTTTTGGTTTCAGAGCTCCTAGAACCCCTGTTACAGGCTGCTCATGAAGAAGCCACTCGCTTGTACAAGTCAGGACAGGCCATCACTGCTGCCTGGCTTGGGTTTCAGAGCCCTGAGCTCTTTTTACCCTGTGTTTCACCCTTTTCTACTCCCTAAACATGCACTTCCGGTTTGGTGTTTGACAGGGCCTGAGCTTCCTGGGAGAATACCCAGCAAAGCCCAGGCTCCAGATGGATACAAAATGACAGGCAACAGCCTTTTCAGAATCATCCTTGGTGGGCAGCATGGAGAGATATGAAGGCAGGAATTTACATTAGGAGCTTGAGAAACTGATTGTCATTGCAGTGTGGTAGGATGGCTTTTGTAGGCTGATCATCTTGTTTGGATTTTACAGCTGTAAATCAACAGTATTTTATTTTAATACTACTTTAAATTGTGGAACCTAGTCCCAGGGGATACCTCTATAAACCAACTCTTCTACCAGAAGCTCAAGGATCATTGAGGAAGAGGGGCAGAAAAAGTGTTAAGAGCCAGATGATGAGGGAGTTTTCTGTGAGACTATGTCTCCTAATAATGTTAGAAACCACCCCCATAGAGTATCAGCAACGTGAAAGAGAAAAGCCTAAAAAAGACTTCAGCTCTACAAAAAAATAAATAAATAAAACTAGTCAACTAAGAAAAGCTAGGATAAGAGAAATAGTCTGACCCAGGAAAAATCACACCAATTGGTTATCCAATACCAAATGGTCAGCCCTGAAAACACACACACACAGACACACACAGACACACACAGACACACACACACACACACACACACACACACACACACACGCAACATTATACAAGTCCAAGCAGGCTGGATTTAGAAACACACACACACGTGTGCGTGTGTGCATGCCTGTGTGTGTGTGTGTATGTGTGTGTGTGTGTGTTCATTCATAACAATTAAGGGATAAAAATAAACCATGGGTTTGAAAAGAAGTAAGGACAGGTATGATAAAGTCTTTGGAGAGAGGGAGGAAAGGAAGAAGAAAATTATGTAATCATATTATAATCAGAAAATAAAAGAAAATTTAAATTTTAAAAAGAAAACTGATTCCTTCCGGGATGAGAAGAGATGTCTAAGCAGTTAACAGAGTTTAGTGTTCTTAAGTTCAGTTTGGTTCCCAGGTCCACATCATGTCTAGCCTCTGTGTTCTGTGGACATCTATGTGCATATGCTCCTTTATACTCACATCACATACACACACACAAACATAATTTTAAAAATTAAATAAATGTTTTTAAAAAGTGATGCTTCTGTTCACCAGAACAACTTACAAGGATAGCTAAATAATTTAGATAAATCATATCAGAAAAAGTAATTAAAGTAAGAGGGAACTGGTGTTCTTTATATGAAAAAGAAAGACTCCAGATTGAGTTTCTCACCTGAAGAGGAACTTTAGCATTATTTATTTGACTCCCTTTATTTTACAAACATAAGCGTAGATCAGCACTCACAGTAGTGAAATGACTTGCACCCCTGTGGCAGAATATTTGTAATAACAAACATACTCACATGGGAACTTAATTTTGTAAAAACTGGATAAGAACCATCCTTTGCAATAAATGATTCCTTTTTTGTCTGTTTTTTATTTGTTTGTTTGTTTTGTTTTGTTTTTCAAAACTTTTGTACCCTTTACACACAGACTTAATTTCTTTTGCACATATGGAGCTGAGAGTTAAGAGAATTATTTGACTTGAAATGCACTTGGAAGAGATGCATTGGGAATTCTGTGACCTGCCTCCTCACACCCACAGTCAAAATAGCACTGTGGCTGTAGAGAACAGTCACTCAGAGCTACAAAACAGCTGGCTCTGATTTGGTGATTACTTAATGTCTTTTTTCTCTTGATGTATTTTTTATGTATTATAATTTATTTACTTTGTATCCCAGCTGTAGCCCCCTCCCAATACAGCCCTTGCTCCCTCTTCTCCTCCCATGCCCCTCCCCCAGTCCACCGATAGGGGATATCCTCCTCCCCTTCCATCTAACCATAGCCTATTAGGTCTCATCAGAACTGGCTGCATTGTCTTCCTCTTTGTGTCCTGGTAAGGATGCTCTCCCCTCAGGGGGAGGTGATCAAAGAACCAGACACTGAGTTCATGTCAGAGACAGCCTCTGTTCTCCTTATTAGGGAGTCCAATTGGAGACTGAGCTACCATGGACTACCTCAGTTCAGGGTTTCTCTTGATGTAGTTTAACTGGAAGAAAGGTTTAATGCACAGAGCAGTCTTCAGTAACTTGGTCAGAATCTAGTATTGATTTCTGACCAAGCTAACCTATGACTCTGTGAAATATCTTCCATCCAGACTGTGTCTAGATAGCCAACTTCAGAATCACCCATAAGGTGAGCCATACAGCACACCTGCTGCCCCTCTCCTCCGACGGATTCAAACTCACCCTGATACAAATTAGAATGTTGTATGACAAAAAAGGTAGCACACTCTGGTTAAGCAATGTTCTCATTCAAAACCTTTCTCTAATAAGGCCCCTCCCAACCTTTGTAGGGACAGACCCAGACCCGTGATTTTTAATTGATGTTTTATAGGAAATTTTTTATGTAATCATACCTTTTATTCTCTTAGTATAGTTGTTGTCTCTGACACTTACTGCCTCCTTCTGCTAACCTAGGCATTGTCCTGGAAGCTTCTAGCCTCTGTACAATCTAATCTAGACCTAAAACACTTTCAGCCTCTGAGACTTACTGCTGAAATAGCTTAGCCTTTCTAGTTCTTTCTGAAATCTGGCTGGCTGGTTCAACTCAGCCAAACTCAGGAATTTGTTCTGGCTCAAACTCCTCTCTAAGCTGACAGATTCAAACTGGCTTCTCCTATCTTCTGATTGAATTACTCTGTTTGGCCTAAAACTAACTTTTGTAATATGCTATAACCTTCTGTCTCCTTCTCATTCTGTTTTCACTTGCGTATAGCTTGTTCTTTCTGTGCAGCCCATCTCTGTTCAACTGTACCAGCAAAACTACCTCCTTTCTCTCTCCACACTGCTCTCTCATGTACCTTCTCTATCCTATTCTGACTCATTTTGTCAAACCATTCTCTGATTCGTCACTTTGTCTGACCCTCAATTAGACATCACTTTCATATATGGGTGCTTCCTTCTACAAATTAACTTTACCTTCATTGTGTATTAAAGATGTATATTACATTAAGGGCATGTCTGCAATCCAGCCAGATCCCACAGACCTAAAAGGATGTGGTCAGAGCAACCATGTTGCTGGATAAAAATTCCTTTACAGTTCTTTACCTCCTGCAAAGGTATCACTGGGTTTTCCTCTTGAACATTCATAGCAACTCTGATATTCTAATCACATTTATAGAAAGACGCCATACACCGACCAGGAAGAAAATCAGGGATCCTATAGTGTAAAATAGATAAACAGCTTCTGTGGCCTTCAGAGAAAGTGAAAGAGACAATTCAAATGTCTCAAAATTAGCAACCATACCCTGAAAAATCCTAGTAAAAACATAATGAACCAGTTATTTCATATCATACAGAAAATTACATGAGCTCTATCTTAAGGAAAATAAATGTCTTCTACCATCTGATCATGCTCTACTCAGGCCTCCTAGAAAAGCTGTTTGATTAGATGAATAAATTAATATATGAACAGCTGAAAACTAAATTTATTTAGAGAAGTTAAAGCAGGAAGAGTGATGGATTGTAAGCAGAATGGTAAAAAATGAGACCAAGAGAAACTAGGTCAAGATTAACAAGTGAAAATGAGTAGGGAAATGAGAATGATTTTTAGGTACTTGAGAAAATTGAACATTCTAGGGTAGAAATATAAAGGAATTGCAAAGACTCCTGGGATCAACAGGAAGCAACTAGAAATTGTTCTCCTATAAAATCATAACACAATCCACATAGGCTGGATTTGAAAAACACTATTTTTCATAAACAGTCAGTACACTTTTCTTAAGGGAATCACTGGTCCAGTTAGAGAATTATGCAAATTTAGCACAGAACTAGATCATTTTTATTACTATGTGATTTGAGTAGGAACACTTGTGGCTTATCTAACAAACTTAGGAGAAGTATTCTTTAGAGTGTACCATCATTGAAATGCAAATTGCATTTGCACAGAGGATGAGAGTGATTTAAAAACTACTGTTTTCGTCCTCTACAATAAGTTCTTAGCATAGGGTTTTTACCCCTTTTAGAAACCAGGTAGCACAACTTTTAACTAGCTAAAATCCCCATGTCTTTCATTTTTAGCATGATTAAGATTATACCTTGGAACTTTCTTTCCTTTTTCTTGGATTCCTCTTTTTGATACATATTTGCTGACAATTTCTTGAAGTTCAGTGATAAAAGAACATGTTAGTTTGCCTGGATGATTTCTGACTATGCAACTACCCAAGGTAATTTGTGTTCGTACATTTACTTGAAAGTGTTGATACAGCACCTGTGACTTGTCAGGACCTGTCCTAATTATGACTTATATAATTAGAATAGAACACATGGCTCCTGCCATTACCTGATGAATGGTCTACTTGGGAGACAACTATCAATCAAACACCAAATGACGTTAGGGCAAAAGTGAAACATTTGAGTAAGCACAGTGGCCTAGAAAATTACTGCCTTGCATTTTAACTCCACCTAAGATAACAAGAAAGGAGAGTTTGGTCAGCCTGTGTATATTATGGAAAGAATTTTATAAATAAATATTCTTTTGAAATATCAATGTAAAAAATGTATCATCTCTCTCTGAAACCCTCAAGCATGTGGAATTGTCAAGACATTCTGAACAGAATTCATTATCTGGTAGTCTGTGACACAAATTGATCCCTACATTAAAAAAAAAACAGCAAAAAGTTTCCTCTGAGAAAATTAAATGTTAAAAATATCTATTTCTATAGCAAAATTTTAAATTTTCAGATGCAATTAAATATAAAAAAATTAATAAAATCCCAGCATTCTGCCTCCTAGTGGACATTAATCAAAAGATGTTTTGCTTTATAACAGCCATGCATAAGGCATGCTGTTCCTTTCAGTTCAAATCAAAGTGATTACCAGATGAGATCTGGCTCATCAAAGTGATTATAAACAGATAACAAACCTCATTAAGTTTGCAATTCTTATAAAAGTCTTCCTAGACATAAACTGCACTATTTCTGATATCTCTATTCTAATTGTTTTCTTTGGTAATCTGATTCTCTACCAATACAAAAATAGCAAAATTTAACAAAAATTAAAAAAACCTTCCACTTGAATGAGATATACTAAAATTGGCATAATATACATTCTGCATAAACTTGACATTCAGTGAATTCAGTGGACTTCATTACAGTACTTCTGACTTATGTATTATTGTGTTCCCCCACCATGGCCACTCCATAATTTTCTCTGTAAGTTTATCTGTATATATACCTCATCTGAATATTTTTATTTCTAGGACTTACTGACCTCTGTTCTCCTTTCTTTTTACATACTTTTCTAAACAAAACTGCAAGGCTCTCTATATTTATATCATTGATACATTGTTCTGGGGATACCTTCTAACTAGATTAGCCTCCTAGTGCAGGGAGGGGAACTCCAGGCCACTCACAAAAACTTCAACCCCAAATTTACCCTGTCTACAAGATGTGCAGTGATAAAGATTGAGCACATAGAGCACAGATTTAGGGAACGCCCAACCAACGCCTGGCTCAACCAAAGACCCACTGTGCTAGAGAGTACCAACCCCTGACACTATGAAAGATGCTCTGCTAAACTTGCAGACAGGAGCCTGAAAGAGTTGCCCTCTGAGAGACTTAGCTCCCTAAAATGCATGCACTTTCTGCTGTCATCAGTCTTTCCTCAGATGCATTTCACCATCTTTCAGATAGAATGCACTTTGAAATCTTTGAATTCTCAGTTTCCCTTTTTGACCACAGCTCTCTATGACTAGTCTTCTCAAGGACCAGTTTAATTTTTATTGCAGGGGAGAGGAAATGTGTCTGTGAAAGGGTCTCATGAAACCCATTCTGGCTTCAAATCCACTATATACCAAAGGGTAACTTTGAATTATGGTCCACTTGTTTCCAGCACTCAAGTTCTAACATTATAGGCATAGGATGCTTCTTTCTAGTAAGTTTTTATTGCCAACTGGATACAATATGATGTCACCTATGAAGAGAAACCTTAACTGGAGAGTTTCTAGGATGAGAATTGCCTATGGATGTGTCTGTAGGCTGTTGTCTTCACTGATAATCACTGCACTGAAGCCCAGCCCTCATTCAACACCATCCATCTGGATGTAGTCCTAAGTTATATGAGACCTGGCTGAGTCATCCAGAGAGCAAGTAAGCAGCCTTCACTCTTCATAGTTCTGCCTTAAAGTTCTACCCTAATTTCCTTTGGTGATGGACTGTTATCTGGAAGCATAAGCTGACAAAAAAACAAAAACAAACTGTTCTTTTGTCCCTTAAATTTATTTTAGTCATGATGTTTATTATAGCAACAGAAACCAAACTAGCACATGACATTATGCCAAACTAAGGAGCTGTTTTCTTATCAGTGCTCTTCTTCCATAATAGGCACACACACACGCACACACACAAATACACCCATATACACATAAAAACACTATTAAATGATTGAATGGCTGGTGGTAGAATGGTTATGACAAAGTGATTAGTTTTTGTTTGTTTGTTTTCTGTTTTGTTTTTTATAAACATGATTTCAAGTACAGTTTACTGATTTGAGCTATGTAATAGAGACCTGCTAGAGCAGAATAAAGATCCTTTATTTTTTCCTGATTTTTGTTTCCTTTCATTGTTCTTTAAGGAACAGATGTCTGTCTCCTACTCTAATAGGCTTTCTCTGTAAGACAAAAGATGATTACTACCATAACATTTCTGTTTGTCAACACTCATGTCTAAAATTAACTCCATTCTGTCTATGTCCACGTGACAACACATAGAAAGAAATCCAATCAGCCTTGCTTGGGTCACTTCTCTGACTGATAGTTGTTGCCAGGCCAATGAAATTATACAACAAGCAAGAGCAGATCATATGTTTGCCTTGGGAGACATACTAGAAGTAAGACTGCGAAAGAGTTAACCAAAATCATTGAAGAATTGTACCCATCCTTGTAGATCCTGCATCTCATCCTGAAAGGCTTCTTAGAACCTCATTCCTTGAAGGAATCTTTCCCTTACCTGTAATTTACGCCACATTATTGTTTCTCTTTTGTGTTCTTTAAAATGTTGCTTAGACCTTAATTGCATTTGGTTTGACATCCTACTTTCCTGAGTTGTCAGGAGAAGAACTTGACCCTTAGCTCATGATGGCCACACTACTAACTCAAACCCTAGCTCTATGATGGTCAAGGTATTTACAGATCATGACCTCTAAAACTCCTTGGAGTGTTGGTGGCCAGGTTTGTTTTCCTCCTTATCTTTGGTGGCTGGACATTTCTCCTGAAGCTTTGGCAGGATGTGAGTTAGGCCTCCTTAACATCTCCCACTGATGAACTTTTGAGAAATTAGAATTAAAATGGTTTGAATAGCATAAAATTTGATGAAAAATTCAGTTTTATTGGCCATATCTACAAATTAATTTTGCAAAAGACCAATAAACCAAACAGCATGTAGTATAAAGTAGTTATGTGACCAGAGAGTTCATATCCATTTGTTAAAATTAAATATCTAAGGCAGTAAGTATTGTCAACCACAAATACTTCGTCTCTAGCTCCCGAATTTATCACCTTTTAGGTCAAATTGGTTGTTTCACTTTTTGGATTCTTCCCAAAGCTCTTGTGATATGTAGACATTTCATTTGCATACAAAAAGGAACACCGCATGGCTGGATAAACCAACCATCTGGCCTGGCAATTTATCTGGATTATTATGGAACTGTACAAAACTATGTAAATATGTATTCCTAAAATTCCAATGGCTTCGTTATCCATCTGCTTCACAGCCTTTCCCTTCAGTAACCCTTAGGATACTGGCTCGTTTTCTTTCTCATTTCCTGAAATCCAAATGTGTACAGGCACAATCATGTGTGCACGCACACACACACACACACACCACACATACACCACACACACTACACACAGCAAACACACACACATACACAACACACACAACACACATACACTACACACACACACAGCACACATACCACACACACACACAACACACAACACACACACACACACACATGAGAATATCAAAAGGTTATCAGAGAGAAGGAGGCAGAGAAGGAAAGACAGATGGAAAGAGGAGAGAGTGATTCTTGTGCTGTTGATGGTTAATACTGAGAGTCTAGACATAAAATCATACCAGTTGGCCCAATGCATGTGACCATTCATCAAAAACAGTCAGAATTTGAGCTGAATAACATGCTCTTTACTATTCTCTATCAAAACTCACTCTTTTCCTAAAGGCCCATTTTTAAAAGTTCACATTCTCTTCCATGAATGCAAGTCTTACTCTTGAAGTCAGACAGTCCACTTTAGAAATTCACAGCTAAGGAGAACATAGAAAAATTAGTTCTTTTTTATGTTTTATTTATTTTTTAAAATTTTTATTAATTACACTTTGTTCACTTTGTATCCCCCCCATAAACCCCTCTCTCCCCCCCTCCCAATCCCTCCTTCCCTCCCCCTTCTCCACACATGCCCCTCCCCAAGTCCACTGATAGAGGAGGTCTTCCTTTCCTTCTTTTTGATCCTACTCTATCAGCTCTCATCAGGAATGTTTGCATTGTCTTCCTCTGTTGCCTGGTAAGGCTGCTCCCCCATCAGGAGGAGGTGATCAAAGAGCAGGCCAATCAGTTCATGTCAGAGGCAGTCCCTGTTCCCATTATTATGGAACCCACTTGGACACTGAACTGCCATGGGCTACATCTGTTCAGGGGTTCTAGGTTATCTCCATGCATGGTAATTGGTTGGAGTATCAGTCTCAGGAAAGACCCCTGTGCTCAAATTTTTTGGTTCTGTTGCTCTCCTTGTGGAGTTCCGGTCCTCTCCCTATCTTACTATTTCCCATATCTTTCATAAGATTCCATGCACTCTGCCCAACAGTTGGCCATAAGTCTCAGCATCTGCTTTGATATTCTGCAGGGGAGAGCCTTTCAGGGGCCCTCTGTGAAAGGCTCCTAGCTTGTTTCCTGTTTTCTTCATTACCAATATCAGTTATTGTTAGTTAATGTTGGATCCAATAGATTCCCAATATGTGTTATTTCATTACTCTGTGAGTTTTTTGGTAAACCCAGGAAAGTGCAATACAGTGAACTCACAGCATAGAATGCTGGGGACTCTGATGCTGAACAGCCAGAGGACAAAATTTGACTCTTTAAACACAATTGAATCTTGTTGGACAATTTGGTGACATTTTCTGTATTTCCAGTTACACATCTAAGACATATTTTCTTGTTTGTTTGTTTGCTTGTTTGTATTGAGGGAAGATCTCACATTGTAGCCCAGGTTGGCTTAGAGTGCACCTTGTAGCCCAGGCTGATAAAAAGATGAGCACAATCCTCCTGCCTCATCTTCCTTCCTGAGCATTGAGTTTATAGGCCTAAGTAACCTTACCTGGAAAATAACATTATTTTCCAGAAAATGTTCATCATTGTAAACAACTTATAAACTACTTTCCTTCTAAAATAAATAGCCTTGGCCTACCCCCAAATAGTCCAACAGCCATGCCCACTCTGTATGACTTCATTCCACTTCCCAAATTTCTTCACATGTGTGGCCCCCAAAAGTAATACTCTCTCCCCATTTGTTTTATAAGCAAACCTGCACTTGAAAAGTTCACTGCCTGGTTTGCTGAAAATTTCTGCTTTGTTAGAGTGCTCTTCACCAGAGTTTTACTGAAGTTTACTGCACAACAGGTGCTCAGAGGACTCCCATTCTTTTACTGTGAGATAATCATGAGGAACCTGATCAAACAATGCTACCACGATGCTGTAGTTCCTCTTTCGGTCCCAGTCTTGTCAAAAGTCACCCGCCTATTGTTTCAAGTATCGTTTTTAAAAATATATCATGACATTTAACTGCATTTTACTTAAAATAAGCCTTAATACCTCGCATGGTTTTTTTTTATTATTTAAAAGAAGCTATCAATATACATATCCTCATTTGCTGCTGAGGCAGCCATCCTTTAAAAGGCACTCCACGGTATTTGCTGAATGAGTGAATAAATGTTTCAATGAATGAATAGTTGCATAAGGGCAGTAAAGCACTCAAGAATTTGACCCTTGCAATATACTGAAAACCTTCCTTCGTGAAATTCTAAAGCGTATTCATCCCAGAGACACAAAGCTACTTATGCTGCCCTGGTGTTTCTTTCACAGAGAGACAATGGATCATTCTGAATTACAGTGCTGAAGACCTTCCAGTGAATGCAAAATGCCCTGCAGGACATTTATCTTTCATTCTGCATTACATTTTTAAATGATAATTGTTGTCATAAATGTTCCTACCCACATTTCAGCTAGTAAAAAATTTTGCCTGCCTCAATAAAAAGAAAGGTGCCAGATTGTTTACAGATGAATAAATCATGACATTATCCCTCGAACTTTTAAATTACATCAATTACGTTGCATTTAGCATCACAAATAACCTGCATATTAAACAAACGAAATCTTTTATCCCATTAATAAAGATTAAATCATTAACTACCACTACTTGAGTGGCAACGTGACTGCAGTCAGTGGCTCCCAGGACAGACAAGAAATTTTGTTCTGTCACAAAATATATGCCATGCTTTCAGAGAAATCATCAATCTTTATGGGATTTGGAAACATTAATTTTTTTTAAGACCTCATCTATGGATTGATTGTAACGTTTAGAAAGGGTTGGCTGCCTAATCGGAGAACTCTGGAGACCAATGTGAAATAATTCTACATTAAAGTATCCTGTGCCTCGTCATCGGTGTGAAGCTGAAAACACGCCTGGCCATTCCATGTCCAGCAACTTCTCAGGTTCTTAAATATTTGAATTTAGTGATCAGTGCCTTTTGAACAGTGTCTTTTGATGTCTAAGTCAAGTCAAGTACTTCCTTAAAACGTATTTCAAGAAACTTCTGTAAATTACATATGACCATCCAATAAAGATTGAAATACTTAAATATATTATTTAAATACATGGGTCTCAAAAGAAGTAATATTCAACTCATAGTGCTCATTTAGCTTTTGCCGCCTTTAATATACTGTAAAATAATATCAAAATCATTAGTCTTCTGAAGTAACATTTCTTAGGGTGTGACCCCTAAACTGAACGGGAAACCATTAAATAGACACTTGCAATGCATGGTCGAAGTTTCTACTTCTATGGCTTCCTTTGTATGTTAGGTTTTGTTGTTGTTGTTGTTGTTGTTGTTGTTTCTTTGTTTTTGTTGTTGTTTGTGACATGTAATAAAAACTTATTGATTATGATTCTAAGACACTGAAAGCGGTTCCTGCTTCCTTTTCTACAAACATGGTAGACTTCATAGGGGCAAGCCAAGAAGGAAGAAGAGAGCAATTGGCAGCAAATACCACAACAGAACAACTGAGTTTCTGGAAAACAGTAACAAGTGCAGGTCACAGTTCCTAAGTTGGCACCTCAGTGGTACATCTTTGCTGCTGTTAATGGTTGGTTTGGGTGGATCCAGACCTTTGAGTGATCTTTTGTTTTCCTTCCATTCAATCAAAGGAACATTTTTAAAGTGTGTTTTAGAAAAGAGACAGTTATCAAGAAAATAAATCTAATATTAGTGGAGAGATTTCCTCTTTTAATTGAGTTAATCATAAATGCTGGAGTATTCTAACAGTTTTTCCCCTTTTGCCTATTTTAGACATCAGTATCACCCCATGTGACTTGACTAAGCATCCACACTGAATGGGCTTCTGTGAATGTTTCCAGCTTTTTTTTTTTTAGTAGAACAGAATTGATAGCCATCAGCTTACTCATGGTTGAGTAGTAATGCTAGTGTAGCAGCTAAAATCAGCACCCTTTATAAGTAGTGCCTTAAGGAATATGGGCAGTAGTCAAAACATCTACAGCCCAGGGCAAAGCACTACAAGCACTTTCTAGGACTCTGATGAAGAAAGCATGAACCATGAGGGAATGGGAATGAAAATGAGGGATGTGACCACCTCCTAGTTCAATGCCAAGGGCTGAGACTGGAGACTGATTTAGATAACATAAAGGTTGTGGCTGGGATCCAAGAAGGGGGAAGCCTTTCAAAATTTTGCCTTATAAATTTTATACATTTTGAACCTAGTTCCTATAGGTCTGATTGAAAAACTGCATTCAAATTATGTAAAAAAAAAACCACATAAATATAGCTGAAGGACTAATTAGTGTATCCTACATTGAAATTGGAAGTATTTAATAAGTAAAATTGTTTTATGCATTCTAAAATAACAGAAATGTCTGAGAACATTTAAGTATAAAATAATGACAATACTGAATATTATCATTATAATTGCACTAAAATGTATCCATATGAAAGCTGAAGATGAATGAAATATCAGTAATGATTACCCTTTAGTGAAATTATTGATGCACATTTCTGGAATTTTTCTTTTCTAGATTTTTCTAAAAAAAATATAGACTTTCGATAAAGTATATTTCCCAAAGAAATATTAAATTCCAGTTTGCGTGTGGATTGTTCGTTAAATAAACCTCAAGAAAGTAATAAGCAGTTTATAAATATGTTTTCTTAAAAATAAACAATGAAATTTTAAAATAAAACCATTTCTCTGTCTTAATTATCTCCATTATCTTTTTTCACAGCAAGATAAAAATAAAAATAAAAATTTAAACCATCACCTATATATTTATGTTTCCTGCTGACTCTAGATTCATTCAAGTCTGGCTTTCCTCCACTCTTAATACCTTAATTATGCTCACTGGTCAACAAGTCCCACACATTTTTAGCAATTTTTTTTCTCTTGATTTCTTCCTTCTCATTAAGCTGTGGCCTTCCAAGGACCATGCATGAACTGGATGCAGACCCTACCCCTGCAAAGATGTAGCAAATACGCAGCTTAGGCTCCATGTGGTTCCTCTAGTAAGATAATTGGGGACTGAATTGGAAAAGATTCACTAGCCAGCTTTTTGATCACTTCCCCTTGGCGGGACTGCCTTGCTAAACCACAGGGGAGGAGGACTTGGTCAGTCCTGATAGAACTTGATGAGCTAAGGTGAATAAGAAAAGGAGCTTTCCTCCTCTTAGGAATAGGAGAGGAAGGAGGGGAAAGGGAAGAGGGATGGGACTGGGAGGGGAGGCGGGGTGGGTTCACAACCAGGATGTAAAGTGAATAAAAAATATGTAAATTAAAAGAATTAATAAGACATCGAAATGAAATGATTTTTTTTAAAAGATGTGGACTCCATGCAACTTTCATGCTGTTGTCTTCATATTTCACATGTGTCTGTACCTTTTCTGTCTAAATGTCAAATAGCACAAAATTAAATGGTGTGCTACAGAA
Source organism: Pachyuromys duprasi (assembly GCA_028658305.1). Lineage (NCBI taxonomy): Eukaryota > Metazoa > Chordata > Mammalia > Rodentia > Muridae > Pachyuromys > Pachyuromys duprasi. The sequence goes on along the minus strand of CM053759.1, from coordinate 40,792,072 downwards.
TCTTCTCGCATAAAACCCAACCACTTAGATTGTGGTATCTGTCTCAATGAGCTCAGTATCTGTAATCAGGATGAAAATTCTCAAATCTCATTCCAGGCACGTGCAACTACCTACTCAGGAGGGCAGTAGAATGCCTCCCAGCAGCTCCAACCAAGAAATGGGTTGAAGTTGAGTCTGATGAGCTCCTTGTCTGATGTTCTTTAGGCTACAAGCTATATAGTCATCTATACAGAAGCATATGTAAAAACTGTGCAGAGAATGTCTGGTATGAACCTTTAAAAACATTTAATACCAAGACCTGCTGATTCTAACTCACAAATGAATCTCCAGTCTGGCTAATTGCCTGCACCTGTACTAGCATCCAAATATATAACATTTATGTTCATAAATGAAACCATCTCCTAGTCCTCATGATAATTTACAGCATCAATTTATGGATCAGTATTTTTTAATGAAAGAAAGCAAAACAATAAATTATGTGAAAGAAGAGCAAACCAATAACTTACAGGAGAGGGAAAAGCCTGTAGGAGGAAGGTAAGATGGCGCCGAGTGTGACGCTCTTGCTGTGCCAGCCTGGTCAGCCCAGTTCAATTTCTGGCATTCGCATGAAGGCAGGAGGAGAATACTGACTCCCATAAAGTTGTTTCCTGGTCTCTAAGCATAAGTCGTGGTGGATCCTTGTACACACACTCATATCCCCACAGAAACTATAATAATAAAATCAAATTTAAAAAAGAAAAAGTTACACAAAATTAAGATTTTCATTGTCATTTTAGTCACGTGGGTACATATGTATATGTATGGACAATGCAGTTACTATTGTGAATGATCTTAAAAAAGGAACTAAAACCATTGTCCCAACTACTTAGCTTTGTTTTGGTTTGTTCTGTCTAATCTTTAAACCACTTAAATGTTTGCAGTAGTAATCGTTAACAATTGTGTTTCCTCGACATATTAGTAACTGATTTATTGCTCAGAACAAGTATCTCAAAAGAAGAAACTTAAGGAAGGGAATGTGGTTTCAGGGTGGTTGTGGTTTGTATAAAGACAGTTCACCATGGAGGAAAAGTCACATGGTAGGGTGTAAAGCTACTTGCTCATACCCTTGTGGACCAGGAAGTAGAACATTATCAAAACTGTATCAGGATGTAATCTTCAAGCCCACTTCCCAAAGTCCTACTTTTTCTTGCAAAGTTATAGCTGCTAAAAGTAACACATCTTCCAAAACCCATAGCTACTACCAAGAAGGAACCCAGTTTTCAAGCCATTTGTCTGTGGAGGACAATTCACATTCAAATGCAATAATCACTTAAACACAGCACTTCTCTCCTGTCTTTCAGATAAAATGTAAAGCTGTAAACACAGTGTGCTGGGTTCTGTACCTAGTGACTCTCCATTTTCCTTTGCAGCTAACAGAGCAGTACAGACTCTCTTTGTGACTCAGGTGCATCAGTAGTTTTCTAGATCTTCAGAAATACTTTCTATTCTTATCTTCTATTCTCCTCCTAGAGACATAGTGCCTGCCTTTCCCATGTACAAACTTTTTCAGTTCTGCACATCTTAGTTTTATATCATTTCCTCTTCCAAGTCAGTTTATGAGACTTGACTTTATATTGGATATGAGTTTGGGTATGGTACTTTTCTTTTCCAAATGCTCTAGCATATGATCAGCCTGTGCCTTGAGCACATGGATTGTTTTACCTGAGACATGTAAAGTTTCCACAGAGAATAGAAGCTATCTTGTCTTCTAGGTCAAATTATTAGCATGTTGAATACATAAACAAACAGTATAGAAGACATCAAAATCTACAAAACAGAAGAAGAAGGAAGAAGAAGAAAGTGTGAGTGTGTGTGTCTGTATGGGTCTGTGTCCTACTTCTGTAAAGTAATAATAAATCTTGAAAGGAAATGGAGGGAGGGATTTAGGGAGGAAAAGATAGAGGAAGAAAAAAAGACAGAGAAAGTCAATACTAAAAGATCCATGATTATCTTTACAGAGGTTTCTGTAATTAGCAGACACACCTTTCAGATGAAGGCAGGTCAAAGTGGCTTGCTGGGCCATTGCAAACTAGCTCCTGTAGACAAGAGTTTCCTCGACTCAGCAGCAAGCAGTGTCTCAGGCAAAACCAGAACAGCTCAAAAAACAACCGTTAGGTGGGATTCTGTGTATCCTCCTACCAAGGATCATTCTGGACTCAAGACACTATCACTGTGCTGGAATATATTAAGAAACTGCCGCCTCTCTGAGAAACCAGTAGTCTTCTTCATCCAAGCTTACCTCCAGTCTCAGTCACTGACAACAGAGAAGACATGGTGCCATTGTTTAGAGAGTGCTCTGCTGACACAATCATCATTCTGGATCTTTAAGCACTGTTTTTGTGAATGGCCAGCTTATTTTATCCAAAAATACAATGTTTTTATTTACTTTCTTCCCCATGACACATTTTTCTTCGTTTTCTTGTAATTTCATTGCTTCTCTCTCAGGTCCCTTTGCCACATCTCTTCACATTAAAGACTGAAAATTAAGGTCAAGACCTAAACTCGCTTTTACTCATTCTGTTCTGCTGTTTTTATTGCAGCATGATGGTGGTCCAGCTGGTCTACCAGTATTTCTGTTGCTTTGTTTTCCTTTTTAAATTGTTTCTTCAGTGCCTGCATCACACAAGCTTGTAATTATCAAAACCGCATTTTTCCTAACTACTCTGTAAGGCACAAGAAAGGAATGCAGTGAGTATAACTTATCAAGAATCTGTGGATTAGGGCTCTCCTGATGATCTGCCTAGTTTCACTCAGTGTGAAGTGAGCACTCCTTCCATAACAGAGCCTCAAGGAAAAGATGGCAGGTCTATGGCCATACAGCATCACATATATCACCTCCCCCACAAGATCCCCAAAGTGATCTGATGCCCAACTTCAGAAAAAATTTCAAGCACTAAATAGCAGTTCACAGTGACATTTGTCCAGAAAATTACCACTTTGATCATCAACAAGAAGTGAAATAAGATTCAAGTATTATCAACCAAAATTATGGTCATGAAAAAATCAGAACAAATCTATTTTAGTTTTTAAAGTGTAAATAACTTTAAGGGTTCAGAAAAATTATTTTCCCTGGTTTGACTGTCATATATTTCAAAGAAAAAGGAATAAGAAATGATGCAAAAGCAAAATTACTGGTCAATTAGAATGCTACCAGCTCCTTTAAGAAAAGAACTTCCTATGATACCTCTCACAGATGTGATTAATAGTTTGCCTTGTTTGTAAAAGGGATATTCACTAGTGAAGAAGAATTAATTATATTCCAAAATGTCATGGGTGAGTGCTAATGACATTTTTCTCTAAACCCAAAACAGTCTTTCGAAGCTCGTACAGGAACCCATGCACAGTGTAAATGGTGGCCATTTGCTAGAATAGTTGTATTATTTATAATTTATAACCTCATGGCTGATCTTCTTTGTCTTGCATTGAACTTAAAACTATGTACAGATTGTTGGTGTGCATGAAGTGAGAGCTGAGGAGCAGAGCTAGGCCAACATTAGTAGTACTGTCATGATTTATTAATCTAATGTACTAAGGCTTCATTAAAACTCTTCTATGCAGCCTCTGTCATTAATCAACAAATATTTAATCAACAGCTATTAGGTATGTATATATGTATCTACTCCACTATAAAACAGTATAAGAATAAGAAGTCCGCCAGATGATAATACCAGATAAGAGACTAATTGGAGAGTTTTAATATTTAGCTAGCACTGACATACTTTGACTTTAGAAAGAAAACAAGTTTTAAGATACAATTGCTTTACAATTTACTTCCAACTACACCAGAGATATTCACATAGAGATGAAGTTGCTAGCTAATTAATGCAACAACTATCCAACAAATTACAAAAATTAAACATGTAAAAACAAAACCCAAGAAAACAAACAATGTATTATTCTTAAGCAAACTCTACTTTCTCAAAGCATTTACTACGGATCTGACTCTGTCCTTGCTCAGACCGAAATTCTAAGACTACTTCCTCGAATGTTAAGTTCATTTTTTTTTTCATTTTTACTAGAGATTACTTCAATTTGACCTTTGTTCAAAATGGCTAATGGATAATAATTTAAGATAAATATATTCCTAATGCATGATGACGAAAGTGTCCACTTAGATAATTATTTCACACTGATCTATCTGCCAAAATATTTTCAAGTGGTCTCCATAGGCAAAGCGTCTAGTGGCTCCTACAGTGCACGAAGCCCACCTCTAGCCTGCCCTCCACTGCATAGGCATTTACCACAGGTGATAAAGATGCTTCCTAATGTGGTCTCCTAATACCAGCCTTCTGGTTGCTCTTCTCCAGTTTCACCCTTGACAACATTTCCACTCTCTGACGGTAGAAGGGAAGATAAGTCACCTCACAAAGAAACATGGTGATCCAGTGCTTTCTGTGGAGTTAGCCATACAACGCACTTCATTCCAGCCCCTAAAGCAGAACTTCAAAACTGTTCAAAGAGAAGGAGGAGTGTGAGGATGCTAAACATTTGTGTAAGTTGTATCTAATAATTGTTTAATGTTATCTGAAGGTAAAAATAGGAACATATTAGAAAAATATGTCTGAGTCATGTGTCTGTGGAGTTCTGTTCCAACATTCTCTCGTTCATAAAAATAAAACAACACTATATATTTACTTAGGATTTGGCCTGGAAAAAGTAAATTCACTCCAACATACATCAATAAATCCTTGAAAATCTCTCCATTTGATAAAATGTAGGTAATCTCACATATTACAAGGAAATTATTTTCCACGTGAAATGTTTGCACCCAATCAAATTCCACGGAATTCGTGGTTTCTCCACTTCAGGCTTCACATATACTTAAATTGATTTTCACTTGTATACATATGTGTCTATCTGAATACATTTGCACTTTGGCAAATATGAAGATTTGAGAAGTTATTTGAGGGTTAACAGTCATATCCTCCATCATGATTACAGGCTCCATCATAAAATCCATGCATAAAATACACTTAATAAATAGTATTATATTTGTGAAAATATTTGAAGTCTCATAATATCTCTTTCTCAAGACTAATGGTATAAAAATTCAGGATTAAATATTAAAAAATCTATAAATCACAAATAAATGATGCCTGCTCTTCTTCATATAATTTTTTTCTGAAACAATTAAATATAACAGTATGCTTGATCAATCCATCATGCCTACGGCTAAACACATTAGTTTCTAAAGATGTGTGTGGTTTTAGTGGTCTGCAAAAGCTCATTAATTTTCTCCACAGGTATTTAAGAGTACAGCGATCACTGGGCTAATAAGAGAGGAAAATTTAGTAGGCTAATTCAATTTTTATTTGGGTGAAGAGAAAAACAGTTCGGGTAGAGAGTCTAGAGATCTGTGAAATTCAAGCATCCCCAACTTGAGGGTTTTGTTGATGATGGTGCTAAAAAGAAAAAGGTTGTAACTAAGCAACATTTCCCAAGGAAACTGTTATGATTAGAGCTTGAGTCCCTGAGCTATATTCAGCTGTGATATATTTGAAGTTTAGAATAAGTAATTTTTGTCTGAGCTTGCAGCCTGGGAAATAAAAAATCTCAATGTTTAAGTAGGAGAAACAGGAGGAAAGCAAAAGAAGAGGTGGGAAGGAGAGAAAGGGGAGCTGAATGATAGCATTGTAACGACACGAATAAGTTCTTCCAAAATGCTGGGCTGGCACTGAGCATTTTTAAAATCATTTTTCCTTTTTATTCCTGCCTCTTTTTATGTTTCAACCACTTTCTAGGGTATCTAAGTTACTATTATGCTCTGATTAATGAAGTCCAATGTCCATGTTGAATTTTAATCCAAAAATCACATAGAAAATGGAATTCAAAGATGGGCAAAGTAAGGCCTTAAAAAAGTCAGTGACTGTAAAGAGTAGCATGGTTTTAATAAAAAAGATCAGACAGTCTTCTCATGTGCAGGAAAACATTAAGAACACCAGAATACAGCCTGTAAGTTCTTTATCTGGTCATTCTCTCACAGTCTCTTGGGACCTTATCATATCAGTCAAGTCACAACTTCTTTCTGTTCACCAACCCTTGTAGCTTTCCTCAGAATCCCTCCCTGTTTCAGTGTTTATTTTCACCTGTTTGCTTCCATTCTGGCTCCTATGCCCAGGAAGGAAGGGACTCCTACTTGTAGAGGCAAGTGTGGGGCAGTGATTTGTGCAAATGGTCAAGAGGGGCCTCATCTGTGTGCTTTTGGTGAAATAACTAGGTCAGACTACTGACATAAAAAATTAGTTAACTGACTAATCAGATGGACAGAAGATCAACCTAGATATTTTAAAACCTTGAAGGAAAAACAAATTAACTTCAGACTACATGTTACCAAAGGCTACTGATATTATATATGTATACACATATATGTGCATATATATTTGTATAAAAATAAATATAATCAACTTCAGATCACCAGGCCTTAATATCTTTGTCAATCAAAGGACAGTGATCCTGTTCTCTGTTACTCAAGAATTTGAAGAATATCTTTTCCTTTGAAATAAACTATATTTGTTTAATAATGATTTATCAGTTTTATTAGTCAAATATATTTATAATTGCTAATCGGAATTTCTGATAGATTACTTGCAATCAAGGATAGCTTAGGTAAAATTACAAGAAATTACCTCAGACTCTAATATACAGATCTTACAAGAAAACAATCTTACTGATTAAAATAGTTTAATATTAGAGATATTTACACAAAAATTAAAATTATTTGTGGAGACTTACATCTATTTTTAAATAGGGAATCCATAAATTCACCATCAAACTATTATCTTCTGCAGCTAAATGAAGAGAGGGAAACATAAAAGGAAAGTAGAAATGGTTGCAAATTTTCTTTTAGGCTTTCTAATTACGTTTTATTCCTTCTTTATAGCTGTGCAGAAAATTCAAGTGAGGTAAAAATTGCCTCATCAGTTGCCTGATTGGAAGAACTAATTTAGACTGACTAGGAACATTCTCTCTGAGAACAAGAGATAACCTTGTGGCGTGTTAGAAGTGTGTACATGCTCTGCTCTCATCGAGAATAAGCTATTTCCTCTGTAGCATGTTCAGTTCTATATAAAAAGTTATTGGTTTTTTGTTTCCAGTCATATTGATTCACAGAACATATTTTACTGTCGACAACTGAATTCTACATAACAATGTACTGCATAAAACGTTTAATAATGCAAAAAAATAAAACTCTTCAAGAATTGGTCTATCTTCAGTCTAAAAGCAATGTTAAAAGTCTGATTATTTTCAGACACACTGAGAAGTACACAAACAAAAAGATACTTCCTGTCAAGTTGGACTTATAGAACTAGCTCCATTACAAGAGATTATGATACACCCTGAAATGGTATGTTTCAAAGATCCTCCTGTAGTAACCAACCCTGTACACTACTGAATACTGTGGGACTTCAGTCTAGAAACCTGACTAGGGTTATGAGGGACTGAAGAAGGAATAACTGACACATGTACAGAAAAGCTCATACAGCCAGCTTTATTGTTCTTTATTGTTATAATAATTAGTATTCCAAATAACATGTTAAAGGAGGAATAGTTGGTCTCAGCTGGTGAACATTCAGAGGAAGAAACTGCACTTGCTAGTTTTTGTACACACTGGTCAATCATTCATAAAGCAGAATGCTTTGCCTTTTCAAATCTGACCTGGGGGAAAGGCTTTACCACAGTTCCATGGGTTCAATACCTTGGTCCTTTATATGATTGACTCATGTCAAATAAGGTACATTAACTCAAAACTTCACTTGCTCTTTAAAGTAGACAAAATGAATACCCATCATTAATTTCCTTTTTATGGTAAACTACCCAATAGTAGTTGATTTCACTTCAAAATTGTGGTATAAACATAGTGTTCATATATGTTGGTCTTAAGAAAAATATAAGAAATTAGAGAGAGAGAATATATAGAAACTATACAGAAGAGAGGAAGCATAACTATTGGTCAGGGTACTCCAGAATAACAGAATTTATAGAATGAATCTCCCTGCCTCTCTGTCTCTCTCTGTGTTTCTCTGTCTCTCTCTTTCTCTGTGTCTCTCCACATCTCTATGGGATTTATGGAGTAACTTATAGGCTGTGGTTCAGGTAGTCCAACAATGGCTGTTGTGAATAAAGAGTCCAAGAATCCAGTAGCTTCTAAGTCCACAAGCCTGAACGTCTCATCTGGCTTTCAGTATGCTCTGGAACCCCAAAGAAGTAAGCTCTAATGCCAAAGGACATATTGATTCACAAGTAGGTCTAGAACAACCAGGCAAAGAGCAAAACTTCCTTTATCTGTCTCCTTATATAGGCTTTCAGAAGAAGGTATGGCCCAATCAGAGGTGGGTTTTTATGATCAAATGGTTTAAATTAAAAGTGTGTTTTCCACCTCAAATATCCAGATTTGAAAGTGGACCTTCCACTTCAAATTAAGCAAAAATCCCTCATAGGTATGTCCTCCATTTTTGGTGTGTGTGTGTTCGTTCATTGCAGTTGAAGTCAAGTTGACATCCAAGTATAGCCATCACAATAACCAATGTTTGTTCAAGTAAATTTGCGCCATAGGTGTGAACAAGAATTGCCTAGTGTTTTTACAACAAACCTCCCAATTGTGAACATTGCTTTTAAGATTCTGCTCGAGCACTGGGCGTAGTGGTACACTCCTGTCACCCTAGCACTCAGGGAGGCAGAGGCAATAGGCAGCTCAGTCTCCATGCAGTCCTCTAATAAGAAGATCAGGGCCTGTCTCACGGATTCTGATGCCTGCTCCTACATCACTTCCCCTTGGCAGGGTGGCCTTGTCAAGCAACAGACTAAGAAGATGCAACCAGTCCTGATAAGACTTGATAAGCTGGGAACCCTCTTTCCCTACCATCTGACTAAGAGAGGGATAAAGAGATGGGAAGAAAAAGGGTGCGGCCGGAATGAGACAAGAGAGGGGGCTACAATCAGGGTATAAGGTGACTAAATTAAAAACAATTTTTAAATAAAAAGTAATAAGAACAAAAAAGGGTCTCCACAAGGAAGATTTACATGTACCTCTGCTTCCATTATGTGCCACTAGTCACTGTTTCTCATTGAATAAATGCTCAAGTATAGTTGTCTAGAAAGGTTCTGTGTTCACTCACAAAATGAATAAGGGACAAGCGATACTTTTTTTTTCCTTTTTTTATATATTAAGTACAGGTTATTTACTTTGTGTCTCAGCTATAGCCCCCTTCCTCATTCCTTCCGCATCCCACCTTCCCTCCCTCCTTTCCTCCTTGCCCCTCTCTAAGTCCACTTTTAACATTCCACTGTCATATATCTATAGCATATAGATAACCAAGACAAATTTATGTAGCAAACCCATACAAATTTATGGAATTTTCAATAACTGTTATTATGTCTTAACATTGAGAGCAATCTATTAGCTGTCCATGATATATTACAGTTTGTCAGTTTTGTCCATCTCTTAGAATTACTCCAGTAGCTAATATAATAAATTAATATGTGCTTTTATATCTTCCTGATTAATAGGTAGACTCTTTATTCCTCCCCAGGTATCTCAGTTGGCCTAATGGCTTACTTAATCAGTAGTTTGAAATAAAACTACCCCAGTGAGGAACATACTGTCCATGAGCTCCAGAAGTGTCTAACTCCATTTTTTGAGCCCTCAAATTTCATGTCAGAATTCTAGCCATCTATGCTACAAGAATCCTTCGGTGCTTACAGGCTACGTTTAGTTTGTCCTGCAAACAGAATGTGTCATTGGTCAGCTTTGGTATCTTTCCGATGACTTCAGTACCAGTTGCTATCTACCTGTAACTTCTTAAAAGGTTAAAAGACAGAACATAGAGTATGAAGGCAGTCCAAGCACAGAATCATAGCTAGTAACAAATTTTGACTTTACATGACTAAACTTGGAGTGTCACGTTCCACAGAAATTAAAAACTAAAGCAAATATGTTTAATTTCATTGCCTCCACTACATACATACATATTATAAAAATATATGTATCCCCAACCCCTTTTATAACTCTGGTAATTTTATTCAGACTTTTCAGTATGTTTATCTTTTTATAACCCCAGTTCAAAGACAAGCAGTCATTTGTTCTCTAAGAGGAAAACTCCAATAGTTCTAAACTAAGGTAAGAATGGGAAGTCACAGACTGTGTTAATTAAAGTGAAATCTACAATATACATACATATTCATGATATGAAAAAGTTCACTGTGCCACAATTATGCTTTCTTATGCATAGGATGCAGTTGCCCTCATGCTAATAAAAAAAAATGAAAGACCTGAATAACACTTGCAAATGTGAGAAAACAAGAAACATCTGGGTAAAAAAGACTTCCTGAGAAATGTGAGCAGCAATGGAGAATTACAACTCAAAGTTATTTACCAGGGGTTTTAATAGGCAGATATGTGAGCACTAGCAAGAAATGTGCAACACAATATTAGTCATGAATTATTTTTTAAATCTTTAACACTTTCCAAAAATAATATATTCTCTATATAAGCTAAACCATAAAAGAACAATTAATTTAATATAAAGTTTTTTCTGTTAAAACTGAATGTAATAGTAATCTTCAAAACTTTTCGTATTTCTTAGGAGATTTAATGTATCACATAAATACCCCATAAAATTTTGAGATAGGCAGTGTATATAAATCCTTACTATTTTGTACAAACATTTACACACATCTTCATGTGAGTAGAGGAGTAAGACTTGCACTGAAATTTTGGAAGGAAAGCCTTGGATGTTTTCTCCAGATATGACTAGGACATAATTAAAAATATTCATCCGAAAGATGTGGGAAATAGTAAGATAGGGAGAGGACAGGAGCTTCACAAGGAGAGCAACAGAATCAAAAAATCTGAGCACAGGGGTCTTTCCTGAGACCAATACTTCAACCAAGTACTGTGCATGGAGATAACCTAGAACCCCTGCACAGATGTAGCCCATGGCAGTTCAGTATCCAAGTGGGTTCCATAATAATGGAAACAGGACCTGCCTCTGACATGAACTGATTGGCCTGCTCTTTGATCACCTCCTCCTGATGGGGGAGCAGCCTTACCAGGCCACAGAGGAAGACAATGCAGCCATTCCTGATGAGAGCTGATAGACTAGAATCAGAAGGAAGGAAAGGGAGACCTCCTCAATCAGTGGACTTGGGGAGGGGCATGTGTGGAGAAGGGGGAGGGAAGGTAGGATTGGGAGGGAGGAGGGAGGGATTTATGGGGGGATAAAAAGAGAATAAAGTGTAATTAATAAAAGGTAAAAAAGAAAAAAAATATTCATCCCTAAAAAAGAAGTTACCTAAAAGAACACAAGGATGGAATAAAGTCTAAAGAAATGGATTATATGATGGTTATCTTTTCTATCCACACCCCATCTCTCAATTTTAAGGTTTTCCTTTATGCCAATCACTGCACCCTAATTTACATTTCTACTTTAATTTTATTTCCCACTAGTATGTCAGCTATAGCATTTATTCCCATCTAACTCTGGTTTGTATGATAGATGAGACTCAGGGAAAAAAGTTTCATATTTCCTATTATCTTTTATAAACTGTAATGTTGATCAGTTAAAAAGAGAAGCAATGTATTCAATTTGTCATAAATGCATATGTGACACAGAATGACTGTGTGGTATATTCACTCATAAATGGCTTAGCAGGATGAGGCTTTTATTGTGGGTTTGAAGTTAAAGGGAGACTTTTGATCTTGTCTTTCTTGAGAGATTCTAATGAGCAAGAAATGATTAGACACCAGCCATCATTATTTTCACTTGGAACATACGAGAGGAGCCTCTGGTGACCCGGAGTGTCAATGTCCACCTGAGCTACAGAAATAGGACAAATGAAGGGACAAGCAATTATATTCAGGCATATTTGGGCACTCTGTGCTTTGGGGAAAAGAAATCTATGACAGAGCTAGCAATAAAGTGAAATTGACTCATTTGAGGAAGCTGTCCATTAACAAGCAGCACAGTATGCCAGAAAATACACTTATACAATGAAGAAAAGCACAAGGTTATTCACAATGCTGGCCCTCTGTTATTAATGAACCTTCAGAAAGGAAGAAAACTTTTTTGTCGTTCTTTCATTTATTCAGTTCATTTACTCTAAATCAAAGGATACATGAATAAAGCATCTCTCATGGAGAAAATGGATGAAAATTATCACAAAGGGTTAACTAAAATATTTCTTAATTAAAGTTTATGCTAAAATGTTTCTTAAAATATCTAAAAGTATACAAAATAATTATAAAGATTTTTAAAGATTTTTATTTCTGAAAAAAATAACTATCTTTATCTATTAATTTTAAACATTAAGTAAGAAATATATTCTTGAAGTCTCTATAGATCCTGAATTTGTGTCTATATGAGAGTATATTCACAAATATACTGAACTATATTTAAATTATCTATAAACAGCATGAACACATTAAGTAATTAATGCTTGTCAGTTACTTTGAGTGAATACCATTTAGGTCAAATGCTATATTTGAAGTAAGTAATGATAATAAAGATAACAGGGTTAGCCAATTATGTAGGTTATTTTCTAGCAGGTTTAAAGTGCACTAATTTTTTTTTCTGGTATTTAGTATTTTTTTTCCTTCAAAGGGAAGACAAGCATTCATCTATTTTAAAAAACACTTTTTATGTGAGAGAAGTATTGATTTCTGAAGTGTTTCTAAGTCATGTAATACCTATAGATAGCACAGTCAGTCAATCTGACTCAGAGAATGAGTCAGAAAGAAAATGAGGAAAGCCGTATCCTCACTTTCTGTCAAGAAGACTGGGATTGGACACTTCCTACTTTTTCCTTATCCACAGAAGCCAAAATCTGATAGGTCATGTGATCTTCAAACTTCTTCCAAAATGTCAGGCTTTTAAAAAATGGAAGTTACTGGAACATAAAAAACTTATGTTACACTTTATTTTTTCAAAATAATTCTGAAATGTTATTGGGAAAAAAATATTTCTTTTTCTGGGAAATGTAGGAACAACACTGAGAAGCGGATAACGCTACTTATTTCCTTCTTGATGAAATTTCTCCAATAGACTTAAAAGATTTGCTAGAAGAAATATTCTTTATCTTTAAAAGGCCCTTAGAATGATGCTTGAAGCTTAAAACTACATACATAGATATATAGATCACCCACTTTTAAGTCTTTCCTAATGCTGTAAGACCCTGAGGATAACATCATCTAAGATTGTCACTATGTAACTCTGGCCCATCAGTAGTGCTGCTTCAAGGCTCCCCATTATACAAAAAAACTGAATTAATTTCTGACACAATCTCATCTCCTTTGGACTGAAGGTCATCCAAAATGTGGGAAGATGGGGTATCGGAAGTTAATATCTCAGGCCTCTCTGTTTCATGGATAACTTTGTTTGCTATAATTCTGATAGTTTTGAAATGTGGTGGTAAAAATCTATGATAACAACTTCTTTAAAATTAGTTTCTCTCATTTATTTATTTATTTATTTATTTATTTCAATTTATTCACTTTGTATCCCAGCTGCAGCCTCCTCTGCTGTCCCCTCCCAATCCCATCCTCCCTTCATCTTCTCCTCCCATGCCCTTAACACAGTTCACTGACGTCCTCCTCCCCTTTCATTGACCCTAACCTATCAGGTCTCTTCAAGACTGGCTTCATTCTTTTCCTCTGTGGCCTGGTAAGGCTGCATTCTCCTAACGGAGGTGATCAAAGAACCAGCCACCAAGTTTATATCACAGACAGCCTCTGCTCCCCTTACTAGGGAACCCATTTGGAGATTGAGCTGCCAAAGGTTACATCTGAGCAAGGGGTCTAGGTTATCTCCATGCATGGTCCTTGGTTGGAGTATGAGACTCTGCAGAGACCCTGAGGCCTAGATTTTTGGTTCTGTTGCCTTTCTTGTGGAGCTCCTGTGTCCTCCAGGTCTTTCTATCTCCCTCTTCTTTCATAAGATTCCCTGCATTCTGCTCAAAATTTGGTTATGAGTTTTAGCATTTGCTTTGATATCCTATAGGGTGGAGTCTTTCAGAGGCCCTCTGTGGTAAGCTCCTGTACTGTTCCCTGCTTTCTCCTGCTTCTGAAGTCTATCCCATTTGTCTTTCTGAATGAGGATTGAGCGTCTTCCCTACTGTCCTCCTTGTTGTTTAGCCTCTTTAGAATTATAGATTTTATTATGTTTATCCTAAATTACATGTCTAATATAATTTATATTATATACCATATATATGGTATAGCATATACCATGTGTGTCTTTCTGCTTCTGGGTTACTTCACTCAGGATGATCTTTTCTACTTCAAGTATCTGAAGTAAGAAATTGAAGATGATATCAGAAGATGGAAAGATCTCCCATGCTTATGGATCAGTAGGATTAACATAGTGAAAATGGCCATCCTGCCAAAAGCAATCTATAGATTAAATACAATTCCCATCAAAATAACAACACAATTCTTTACAGAACTTGAAAGAGCAACTCTCAATTTCATATGGAAAAACAAAAAACACAGAATTGTTAAAACAATCCTGTACAATAACAGATCATCTGGAGGTATGTCCAACCCTGATCTCAAGCTGCACCACATATCAACAGTAATAAAAATGGCCTGGTATGGGCGTAGAAACAGAATGGTGGATCAATGGATTCGAAAAGAAAACCCACAAATAAAATTCCTCTCAGTCTCTTTCAAATTTTCTGTTACAAATATCACTATTGCTAGTTCGTTAATTATTTTTTTCATTTTTTATAAATGCAAATATCAAGTATTTTTGAGAATGTCTTTTACTTTTTATCTAAATTTTTTATGAATATTTCCAATAAACACTGAATTATACAGTTTGAGACCAACATATTTTTCTCCAAAAGCTTCGCAATAAGTCTCCTCCATTGTCACAATTGTGACCCAGGGAAAAAAAATGTATGCTAGCTAAATACTCTTATGAGAACAAAGAACACTAGTAAAAACAGATGGTAGTTGCACACTATCTCCTGTACTCCATGTTTTTCACCAAGTCAATGACTCCACTTGGTCCTTCTTTCACTATGTAATTGAGAGCTGTCAAGTTTTTTCATGACTTCTCACTCCCCCACCTTCTTCAGTGTCAAATCTAAGCTGTCTGTGGCCACAGAATTTGACATGGTCACAGTTACCTGGGAAGGCAGATGTTATAGCCCTTTCCACATAAGTTATCCACACCAAATTAAATCAACCAGCATTCCTAAAATGGCATTTTCTTGTCAAAATGTTTTTATGTTGACATTTATGTAACTCCATATACATTACTTATAAAAGGGCTCATGAAACAAGGACACTATGTTTAGTAAAATTCTGTGTACCTCATAATCGCCATAATAAATGCCTTGTTATAGCACAACAGTTAGGACAGGATACCCTTATGAGGCAGGAACTATATTTCTACTGGTAGCCAGGGGAAAGGTACCATGATGAAAGCTTCAAGTTCTTCATCCACTTGGCAGTAAAAATAAGTGTTGTGGTTAAAAGAAAGATTAAGGCTTAAAAATGCAAAGTGTAGAATGCCAAATAATATAAATGTGAAGAGTTTTACCTAGTATGAGATAACCCAGCCAAACAGATAAAAATAGAACTCTTGATCTGTGGTCAGTGATGGGCCAGGTTCTCCTTGCCCCGCATACAACTTTACATAAGCAGGACAAAGGGGAGCCATGTGCAGGGCAGCATTGCCTGCATTATTTCTTCTACTACAGCTAATTATAATTGACTAAATTATAGGTAGATAAAGCCTACATTTATTTCATGAAAGGACCCAAATCAGTCTTTCTCAACCTTCCTAATACCATGTCCCTTTAAGATAGTTGTGGTGACCCCTAACCATAAAATTATTTCCATTTGCTACTTCATAACTGTAATTTTGCTACTGTTATGAATCATAATGTAAATATCTGTATTTTCTGATTATCTTAGGTGACCTCTGTGAAAGAGTTATTCAACCCTCAAAGTGGTCTTGACTCACAGGTTGAGAATAACTGCCACAAAGCACAGATAAGGAATCAACTAAGAAGATTTAATATTTCAGTCACCTCTTGGTTGCTGTGAAAA
>CM053759.1:40733882-40775479 GCA_028658305.1 Pachyuromys duprasi | reverse complement strand
GTTAATAATAAAAGAAAAAATAAATCTCTAATACTGTAAAAAAAATAAAATGGTATAAGGCTATTTTGGGAAGTAAATAAAAATTTGCTATTTTTCAGGGGTTGCTTTTATCAAAATAGATGTTTTAAGAAAAAATTTAACTTAGGGGAATATGAACAAATTGTAACCTTCAGAGAAAGATGTGGTATGGATAGTTAGTGCTACATTTACATATTAAATAATAATTTCCTAAAATGTTTCTCTTGAGACATAAAATATCTGTAAAATGTTATTAGGGAAAAAATGTTTACAATGAATTATTTGAAACACCATGAAGTAATAACAGATTAAACAAAATTCCTAAAAGTTTGTTTTCTTATGCTTTTTTTAATTTATTGTGTTTATTGTGTTTTTTATTAATTACACTTTATTCACTTTGTATCACCCCTGTAGCTCTCTCCTCCCTCCCCTGCCAGTCCCTCCCTTCCTCCCCCTTCTCCGAGCATACCACTCCCCACGTCCACTGATAGGGAGGTCTTCTTTTCCTTCCTTCAGATCCTAGTTTATTAGGTCTCATCAGGAGTGGCTGCATTGTCTTCCTCTGTGGCCTGGCAAGGCTGCTCCCCCCTCAGGGGAAGGGGATCAAAGAGCAGGCCAATCAGTTCATGTCAGAGACAGTCCCTGTTCCCATTACTATGGAACCCACTTGGACACTGAGCTGCCATGGGCTACATCTGTGCAGGGGTTCTAGGTTATTTCCATGCATGGTCCTTGGATGGAGTATCAGTCTCAGGAAAGACCCCTGTGCTTAGATTTTTGGTTCTGTTACTCTCCTTGTGAAGCTCCTGTCCTCTCTGGGTCTTACTATTTCCACCTTCTTTCATAAGATTCCTTGCACTCTGCCCAAAGGTTGGCCATAAGTCTCAGCATCTGCTTTGATACCTTGCAGGGCAGAGCCTTTGAGAGGGCTTCTGTGGCAGGCTCCTAACTTGTTCCCTGTTTTCTCCTTCTTCTGATGTCCATCCTCTTTGCCTTTCTGGCTGTGGATTGAACATTTTAGCCAGAATACCCCCTCTTGATTAGTTTCTTTAGGTAGACATATTTTAGTAGGTTTATCCTATATTATATGTCCATATGAGTGAGTATATACCATGTGTGCCTTTCTGCTTCTGGGATAGCTCACTCAGGATGATCCCTTCCAGTTTCCACCATTTACCTGCAAATTTTATGTTTTCCTTGTTTTTCATTGCTGAGTAATATTCCACTGTGTAGATGTACCACAACTTCTGAATCCATTCCTCAGTTGAGAGGCATCTAGGTTGTTTCTAGCTTCTGGCTATTACAAATAAAGCTGCTACAAACATAGTTGAGTAAATGTACTTATTGTGTACTTGAACATCTTTTGGATATGTGCCTAGAAATGGTATAGCTGGAACTTGAGGAAGTGCTATTCCTAGTTGTCTGAGAAAGCGCCAAATTGATTTCCAGAGTGGTTGTACAAGCTTACATTTCCACCAGCAGTGGAGGAGGGTTCCCCTTTTTCCACATCCTCTTCCGCATATATTGTCACTTGAGTTTCTGATCTTGGGTGTAAGGTGAAATCTCAGTGTCGTTTTGATTTGCATTTCCCTGATGGCTAATGACTTTGAGCATTTCTTTAAGTGCTTCTCTGCCATTCTATATTTATCTATCGAGACTTCTCTATTTAGCTCTGTTCCCCCTTTTTAATTGGATTAATTAATTTGTTGCTTTTCAACTTCTGTAGTTCTTTATATATACTGGATATTAGCCCTCTGTCAGATAAAGGGTTAGTGAAGAATTTTTCCCAATCCGTAGGCAGTCATTTTGTTTTGATGACAGTGTCCTTTGCTTTACAGAAGCTTTTCAGTTTCATGAGGTCCCATTTATTGATTGTTGCTCTTAGAACCTGTGCTGTTGGTGTTCTGTTCAGGAAGTTGTCTCCTGTGCCAATGAGTTCAGGGCTCTTCCCCACTTTTTCTTCTAATTGATTTAGTGTGTCTGGTTTTATTTTGAGGTCTTTGATCCACTTGGACTTTAGTTTTGTGCAGGGTGATAAGTATGGATCTATTTGTATTTTTCTATACGTACACATCCAGTTAGACCAGCACCATTTGTTGAAGATACTATCTTTTTTCCATTGTATGGTTTTGACATCTTTGTCAAAAATCAGGTGTCTGTAAGTGTGTGGGTTTGTTTATGGGTCTTCTTTTCTGTTCCATTGATCCACCATTCTGTTTCTATGCCAGTACCATGGAGTTTTTATTACTGTTGCTCTATAGTACAGCTTGAAATCAGAGATGGAGATACCTCCAGAAGATCTTTTATTGTAGAGGATTGTTTTAGCAATTCTGGGTTTCTTGTTATTCCATTTGAAGTTGAGAATTTTTCTTTCAAGGTCTATAAAGAATTGTGTTGGTAATTTGATGGGAATTACATTGAATCTGTTGATTGCTTTGGTAAGATAGCCATTTTACTATGTGAATCCTGCCAAGCCATGAGCATGGGAGATCTTTCCATCTTCTGATATCTTCTAATTCTTTCTTAAGAGACTTGAAATTTTTTCATACAAGTCTTTGACTTCCTTGGTTAGGGTCACATGCAGGGGTGGTTCAATACACGGAAATCCATCAATATGATCCACCATATTAACAAACCGAAAGAAAAAAACACATGATAATCTCCTTAGATGCCGAAAAAGCATTTGATAAAATCCAACATCCATTCATGTTTAAAGTCTGGGAGAGTTCAGGGATATAAGGCACATACCTAAACATAGTAAAGGCAATATACAGCAAGCCTATAGCCAACATCACACACAACGGGGAGAAACTCAAACCAATCCCACTGAAGTCAGGGACAAAGCAAGGCTGCCCACTCTCTCCATATCTCTTCAATATAGTTCTGGGAGGCCTTGCTAGAGCAATAAGACAATTGAAGGTGATCAAAGGGATACAAATTGGAAAGGAAGAAGTCAAAGTATCACTATTTGCAGATGATATGATAGTATACCTGAATGACCCCAAAAATTCTACCAGGGAACTCCCACAGCTGATAAACACCTTCAGCAAAGTGACTGCATACAAAATTAACTCAAAATAATCAGTATCCCCCCTGTATACAAAAGACAAAAAGACAAAAGGGCAGATAAAGAAATTAGGGAAACAACACCCTTCACAATCGCCACAAAGTTCATAAAGTACCTTGGTGTGACCCTAACCAAGGAAGTCAAAGATTTGTATGCTTTGTTTTTTATAATTCAGACTGACTCAGATTCTTTGATATGATAATCAGCAAAGTGAGTCTCACAGTAGATACATAATGTTGCATCAATATATAATTATATCAAACGGAAAATTTGAGTATTCTATAGACAATAGCTAAAGAAATAATGTTGCTATTGTCAATATCCTAATACAAAAGGCTTAGCTGCTATTTTGCAAACTAGGTATTCCAATTATACGACACATAACAAGTTAGAAAAACTAGATGTATCATTGGGAATATTTCATAGTTAATCTAATGCTGTCTTAGGTAAATAAGCTAAATATGGCCTAACAAAAAGCTATAATATCTTTTTCATCATATTCTACTTCACATGTATGGATTTTAACAGGTATACCTAAAATTCTAGCACAAACAACCTGCACTTGCTACACAGAGTTTTTTCTGCCCTTGGCACTTTTCTCACGAAGACTTCCTCTTGAAATGCCAGTCTTTAGGAAAAATACGTGTCAATATAACCCCCCCCCCAACACACACACACACAACTTCCTTAGCAGCTAAACATTACCCAGAGGTTAAATCTGCACTTGACACAAATAAATATATACCATTGTAGTGGAATTATAATCCAGCAACACAGCTACTATGGCAAGAGATCACAGCCAAAGACCTAAATGGAATACAGACACGCCTTTAATAGGCACCTTTAATACCTCTATCTGGAACTTAATACACACCTTTAATCTCAAACAATGACATCTCATTGAGGGAAAGATTTGACAGAATGTTTGCAGATAGGCTTTGCCCAACTCTCAAGAGAGAGTGGCTACTTAAGAGCAGTACAGAAAGAGAGTTATATAGTGCGGAGAGAAGAGAATACAGTACAGTACAGGAATACAGTGCAGTTTGTAGAGGAACTACAGTAGAGTTTGGAAACATAGTAAAATTCAGTGCAGTTAAGTTTAGCATAATTGAGTTTCTGTAGTTCAATTTGTGGAGTTCAGACACAGTTTTTCCAAGCAGAGCTATTCAGTTAGAAGCCAAGAGAAGTCAGTTTAAATCCTTAAGCTTAGAGGGGAGTTTTGAGCCAGAACAGCTAAGTTGAACAGTCAGAGTTCCGAAAGAACTAGAAATTGTGAGTTTATTTGGTAATAGGTCTCAGATGCTGAAAAAATTCTTGGCCTAAGTTAGCAGAAGGAGGCTAGAAGCTGAAGCCTTCAAGGACTGGTCTTGCAGAAAGATTAGCTTATATGGGATCCAGAAGCTTTCAGGCCTAGGCCTAGGGATAGTTAGATAAAGATGCTTTGGGCCCAGCCCTCGCCATGTGTTCATAAAGTCTGGGTAAGGCTCTCATCATCCCACCATTTGAGGAAATCCAAACTATATTTACATACCGTAAAAGGAACTCTCCTCAGTTGTTAATATGAGCCTCTTTTTTTTTTAATTAAAAGATTGTGTTGGAAATTGTCAAAATTGGCTCCTAAACCTCCTGCAATATGTTGAGGAGACAATGCTGAGTCTATTGATTCTTGCAGAGACAGAGCTCAGCATGTGTCAGAGATGGGAACAGGAAGCACTAATTTGACATTAGAGTTAAGCCTTTAAAAGAAAGTTTGATTAGCACTGAGATTCAAATCAAGGCAGAACCATTTAGAACTGGTAGAAGGATTCAAAGAACTCTACTCATCAAAATCACATTAGAATTTTAAATGAACTCGACTTTTTCTTCACATTAACCTTCTATGTTTTGACACCTGCTCATAAGTTCATTGTTCAGTGTGGAATAGATGGGTCTTTTGAGAACTCCCTGTAATGAGCAAACTAATTGTCTGGTCAAGAAGGCCTTAAAATGTAATATGATGATAATGACAATGTTAAAATGGCAGTAGTATTGCCCTAGAGAAGGTAGTGATAAGGGCTTGCTTTCCATCAACACTGTTCTGGTTGCTGGTGGTGACTATCAGTCGTTTTATTTTATTTTATTTTTTGGTTTATCTTTCATTTTTAAATCTTGGTTCTGGTGAAGACTAATTATTTTATTTCTCATCAGTCATTGATTGTCTATACTTCTTTAAGTGGGAGTAGAGTCTAATTTTAACATCTTGACTGGTATTTCCTATGGTGTTTCCTATACTGTTGATATTTCATGGACACTGCATCCCAATTATTTATAAAAGACACTGTATTGTGGCTGTTGTCTTGGATCTCTTACAACATTTTCTTCCCCTTCATCCACAAAGATCCCTGAGCACCTGGTGCAGTGTTTTCAGTATGGTTATACCTGGGGTTGTGTGTACGCCCAGTCACTTATTCTCTGATATAAACCAGTGTTTAGACACTGTAGCAGCTTATATCCGGTACAGAATGGCTGAGGGTGCACACATGAACTCATAGAGACTGTCAGAGCATATACAAGACATGCAAAAGTTCAAGCCAGACAAATCCCAGCATGGAGAAGTGGAAGCTGGCACAAACTCACACTTCTAACCAAGAAACTTATTTTTGTAATTGATACCTGCTGAAAAGGGAAATCATTTTTCTTCAATGGAGTGTCATTGGCTATACAAACAACACTGTAGAGCAGCCACCACGCAAGGCAGAAGCTAAGTAACACAAAACGAACTCCATTGTGGTATGTGTGTGTGTATATAGTTTGTTTTGTTTTGATTTTATTTGTTTTAAATAAAGAACACAAATTCAAATTTATTGGTTGGGTGAGTGGGTGATAGAAGATAATCAGAGGATTTGGGGGACGATGGGGGAATGGAAAAGAATGCGATCAAAACTATTTTGTAAAAATTAAAATAATAAAAATTATAGAGCAAAGCCCTTTGTTCGGAACAGATAGAAGACACAGAGAAAGTAGATAATTAAATTTTGGGGTTGTTCTTGGTCAAATTAATCAAAAGGGGTGCTGCTTCACTTTCATTCACCAAGAGCACACACCACATTTGATCTACATCTTTTTCGGCACAAATATTTTGAGTAATTCATCTGCCACTTTTGACTTGGCTAAGAAACACTGTTTCTGTTATCATAACTGAATCAAAATAGATGAACCCAAGCCAAACATTAGACAGAACTTGGGAGTTCTGTGGAAGACTTGGGGGAAGCACAGAAGGTCCTTGATGGGACAAGACTCTCCAAGAAGACCAACAGAGTCAACTAACCTAGATCTATAGGGTCTTACAGAGACTGAAGCACCAACAAAAGAACATTCATGGATTGGACCTAGGCCCACAACACATATGTAGTACTTGTGCAGCTTGGTCCCCATGTGTGTCCTCAAGTGCAGCGTGTTGTAGCTTCTATTGACAGTTATTGTCTGCTTTTGGATCACTTTTCTCTAGCTGGGCTGCCTTGTCTGGCCTCAATAGAAAAGGATACACTTAGTCCTGATGTGACATGTTTTTGTTTGTTTGTTTGGTTGGTTGGTTGGTTGGTTGGTTGGTTGTTTTTTTTGGAGGGGGTGTAAGGAAAGAGGGGGTCAGAAAGTAGGTCCTGGAGGAGGGGAGAAAGGGGGCAGCAATCAGGATGTAAAATGAATGAACAAATAAATTTTTAAAAATTTTTAAAAGAAAAGAGAACAAGGACCATCTAACAGAGACTCTACAAAGTATATTTGTTTTCTTGCTGGAAACCTGTATTTGTGTGATATTACAAAAACTTGATTTTCTTGAATTATGTATTTATTGAAATGCAGAATTCTCCTAAGCAATCAACAATTTTGTTTCCACTCTGAAAATAATTGTCTGCTTAATGGAAAAATAAATAAATAATGTATTCATTGAAATTAATATACAAGTTAAAAATAGAAGAGAAAACAATCTGGAAATTTGTAATTTGCCATTAAAATCAGTTATGTAAGATGAGAGCTATTTCAAATCTACAACATTTTAATTTTGAATAACCAAGCTCCTGTTGAATATTTACTTAAAATAAAAGACAGTCTTAATGACATTTAAGTTAATTTAACTTGCTTAAAATTTAACTTAAAAATCTCCTTGTTATTTTAATCCAGATGTAATTGGTATGAACACATAATTGCAATTTTAAATTAACTTGTCTTTTACCTTCAGGGACAACATAATGAAAGTAATTTTGCAGAAAACTGACCTTTTCTTACTCTTCAGTAACATTTCCCCACCAAAAATGAATCAATATACTGGAGTCAAGAATTTGTTTTCAGGGGGAAAAGATATGCTTTATTCACAGCAATTTCATAGCCCTTTTCCTAAGTGTATTTGTAATATATACTCAAATGTATTTAATTCATATTTAATGGTAATAACAGATGAAGCATCAACATTTCAACTATACTTTCTCATAAGCAGACTGTCAGTCTCCTCACCAAGATTTGGATAGAAAAATAATCCTTGGGTAATTGTTAATAACCTAAATTTACATTCTATCTCTTTTTATGGATGACCTTGATTGGTTCTAAAGGTTTATTATCGTGGTTTATAGAAATACATATGTATGTATGTAAAATGTGTACAAGACAGCAGCGTTCCTTCGCCTGCTTCATGTCCTCGCCTGCATGTTACTATTTTGATTTTTGATTGAACATACTCTGGTGTGTTTCAACCTGTAGCTTATTGAGGTTTTTTTTTTTTTATATGTTTTGATTCTCTTCTAAGTATACACTAGAGACAAGGCCAATAATTGTTACAAAACACTATTTTTATTATGATTTCTCAGAGCTGGGTAGATAGTTCAGTGGTTAAGAGCCTGTGGTGCTAATTGAGAAGAGTGGGGTTCAACTTTTAGCACCTGGTTGGCTCGCCACTGCTTCTGTTGCTTGCTCTAGAGTAGGTGCTCTTCTGGCACCCATGGGCACCAGTGCAGACACACACACAAACTGCCAAGAGATTCAGCATCTCTGTCAGAAACTGGAGTCACAGACAAAATATTAGAATCAAAGTTAATCTAAATAAGAATGTTACATAGAGTAAATTTAAGAGTCTAAGATCTCTCTATCAGGAAAAGGAAATATAAGCTTCCTATTAAAATCTGTCGTTCAAGCCAACATATGGTGTTATGTTCATTTTTATATGTGACCAGTATATGTATATATCAATCTGTGTGGTACACAGCAACTTCAGTCTCTTTGATTCTATAGAAGCAAATTTAAATTCACTGGGAAAAGTATGTGAACTCCTTTGAAATAGAATATGATGGTGAAAACAACAAATCCTCTGATGTGTTCTAAGCTGTGACAATTCAGAAAGATCCTGGTAGATTCAAAGAATAATATGGACCTTGATATAGAGATATATGTAGATGGATCCAATCCAATCCCATTTTTCCTTATGAGCAGAGGAATTTTGACATTTTGGTCAGAGAGAGAGAAAGAGATGTGAAGATAAAGAAGAGCCAGATGGATGCAGCAGTGCTGATTTCAAGATGAAAGGAAAGGTCATGAGCCCAGCCATGCTTGAAAAGCCAACAAGGCAAGGGAACAGATTTTTAAACAGCCCCACTCATATCTTAAGTTTAAATCCTGGATACCTATATAAAGCCTTCAACCTACAGAAGTCTAAGAAATGGTATTTGGACAAATAGGTAATGTGTTTCAGCAACAATGGAAAATTAAGGCAAACCTATTTTTCATTCACCTCCTTTCTGCTGTCATTCTTAGCTTAGACTTAATTATTCACAGAGATGTGTTTTATGTAGTTGAGTTATATCTACTCACCTGAAGCACATAGAGAATGTTCCCAAATAAAGTCAGCCCTTCAAAATTTGGGAACATGTACACATATCTTTCTACATAATAACTATGTTTTCTTAAGTACAAATTCAGGGTTTTTAAATAAAAGAACATTACTATAAAATTAGCATCACACTCACCAATATTTTAGATTTTTCTAGTAGTTATGAAACAGCTCTAACATCTGAAATTGTTAAAAAGCAATGCAACTCTGTTAAAATTACACCAAGATATTTTACATTATTTTTGGTAATTGTGAAGGGTGGTGTTTTCCTAATTTCTTCCTCAGTTTATTTTTTGTACAAAGAAAGGCTACTAATTCTTTTTTATTTTAGTTAATTTGTATTCAGTAACTTTGCTGAAGGTATATGAGTTCCCAGGCATAATTTGGGGGTTCATTTATGTAAACTATCATGTCATCTGTGAATACTTTGACTTCTTCATTTCCAGTTTATATCCTCTTGATTTCCTTTAGCTGTCTTACTGCTCTAGCTAGAACTTCAAGTACTGTATTGAATAGATACGGACAGTGGGCAGCCTTGTCATGTCCCTGATTTTAGTGGAATTGCTTTAAATTTTTTAAATTTTATTTTATGTTGGTTATTAGCTTGCTGTATATTGTGCTTTATGATGTTTAGCTATGTGCATTTATCCCAAATTTCCCCCATACTTCTAACATGAAGGGATGTTGGATTTTTTCAAAGGTTTTGTCAGCATCTAATTCATGTGGGTTGTTTATATGGTGGATCACATTAATGGGTTTTTGTGTATTGAACCATCCGTGCATTCTTGGGATAAAGCTTACTTTATCATGGAGGATATATTTGATGTGTTCTTGGATACTGTTTGCAAGAATTTACTGGGAATTTTTGCATCAATGTTCTTAATAGAAATTGGTCTGAAATTTTCTTTCTTTGTTGGCCAATAAGCACTTAAAGAAATGTTCAACTTCCTTAATCATCAGAAAATGCAAATCAAAACGACTGTGAGATTCCATCTTACAACCCTCAGAATGGCTAAGATCTGCTCAGATGTAGCCCTTGGCAGCTCAGTATCTAAGTGGGTTCCCCAATAAGCGGAACAGGGACTGTCTCTGACATGAACTCATTGATCACCTTCCCCTGAGGGGTGAGCAGCCTTACCAGGCCACAGAGGAGGACAATGCAGCCAGTCCTGATGAGACCTGATAAGCTAGGGTCAGATGCAAGGGAAGGTGGAACTCCTCTTGGAGAGGGGCATAGGAGGAGACAAGGAAGGGAGGGTTGGATTGGGAAGGAATGAGGGAGGGGGCTACAGGTGGAATACAAAGTGAATAAACTGTAATTAATATAAAAAATAATTTAAAAACTCAAGTGACCGCACATGCTGACAAGAATGTATAGCAAAAGTACACTCCTCCATTACTGGCAGGGGTGCAAACTTGTACAAAACTTTGGAAATCAAGCTGGAGGTTTCTTAGACAATTAGGACTAGATCTGCCTCAAAACCCAGATATACCACTCCTAGGCATATAACCCAAAAGATACTCCACCATACCACAAGAACATTTGCTCAACTTTGTTGGTAGCAGCTTTATTCATAAAAGCCAGAAACTGAAAACAACTTAGATGACCCTCAACTGAAAAATGACTAAAGAAAACGTAGTACATTTACTCAATGGAATGCTACTCCGCAATTAAAAACAAAGAAAGATGTCATGCAAAATGAAGGCAAATGGGTGGAAGTACAAAAGATCATCATGAATGAGGTAACCCAGATCCAGAAAGACAAATATGACAGGAGCCTAGCATAACTGTTTTCTAAGAGCCTTCATACTGCAGCTGATGAAAATAGATGCAGAGACCCACAGCCAAACAATATGCCAAACATAAGGAATTCTGTGGAAGAGTAGGAGAAAGGATAGTGGGAGCTGGATGTCACAGACACCACAAAAAGGCCTACAGAGTCAACTAACCTATCACCATGGGGCAACACAAAGACTAAACCTCCAACCAAAGAGCATGCACATGCTGGACCTGGACCCCTGCCCATATGTAGCAGATGTTCAGTGTGGTTAATAAATGGGTCCCCTAAAAATGGAAGTCGGTCCTGTCTCTGACTCTGTTGCCTGCTACTGTATCCCTATCCCCTAGCTACTGCCTTGGCAGGCCCTGGTAGAAGAGAATGTGCTTAGTCCTGGTATGACTAGAGGTGCTTTGGTGGGTGGATACCCCATGGGGGCCTCCCCTTCTCTGAGAAGGAGGAGAATGAGGGGAATGGCTTGAGGGTAGGACTGGAAAGAGAGGATGGAGGGATCAGGCTGTAAGGTAATTGGATAAAGAAAAAATATTTCAAACGTATTGCAGTAAATACAGAGACATAACCTCTTTTATTCTCTTTATTCTTTTATATTAATTACAGTTTATTCACTTTGTATCCCAGTTGTAGCCCCCTCCCTCAATCCCTCCCAACCCCACTCTCCCTCCCCCATATCCTCCCATGCCACTCTCCAAGTCCACTGATAGAGGAGGTCCTCCTGCTCTTCCATCTGACCCTTGACTGATAGGTCTCATCAGAATGGCTGCATTGTCCTCCTCTGTGGCCTGGCATGGCTGCGCCCCCCTCCTCAGGAGAAGGTGGTCGAAGAGCCAGCCCTTGAGTTCATATCAGGGATAACCCCTGCTCACCTTACTCTGGGACTCATTTGGATACTGAGCTGCCAAGGGCTACATCTGTGCAGGGGTTCTGGGTTAAATCCATGAATGATCTTTGGTTGGAGTATCAGTCTCAGAAAAGACACCTGTGCCCAGATATTTTGGTACTGTTGTTCTCATTGTGGAGCTCCTGTTCTCTTCAGGTCTTACTATCTTCCCCTTCTTTCCTAAGATTCTCTGCACTCTGCCCAAAGTTCGGTTATGAATGTCAGCATCTGCTTTGAGACACTGCTGGGTAGAGTCTTTCAGAGGCCCTCTGTGGTAAGATAAAAAACTCAAGTGACAACACATGCTAGAGAGGATATGGAGAAAGGGGAAACCCTCCTCCATTGCTGGTAGGAATGTAAACTTGTACAACCACTTTGGAAAACAATCTGGTGCTTTCCCAAACAATTAGGAATAGCACTTCCTCTAGATCCAGCTATACCACTCCTAGGCATATATTCAAAATATGCTCAAGTACACAACAAGGACATCTGTTCAACCATGTTTGTAGAAGCTTTATTCATAATAGCCAGAACCTGGAAACAACCCAAGTGTCCCTCAACAGAGGAACAGATACAGAAATTGTGGTACATTTACACAATGGAATACTACTCAGCTATTAAAAACAAGGAAATCATGAAATTTGCAGACAAATGGTGGGATCTAGAAAAGATCAACCTGAGTGAGGTATCCCAGGAGCAGAAAGACACACATGATATATACACACTTATAATTGGATATTAGACATATAATATAGGATAAACCTACAAAAATCTGTACACCTAAAGAAGCTAAGCAAAAAAGGAGGACCCTGGGTAAGATGATCAATCCTCACTGAGAAAGATAAGTGGGACGGACATTGGAAGAAGGAGAAAATAGGAAACAGGAGAGGCATAACATTTTATTCCAAAACAAATTTAGATTTTTGGCTTAGGACTTTCCTGCTATGCCTAAAAAACATTCTAAAACTTGCCTGTTCTTTTAGTTCTGAGATAATTATGCAAGCAAAATGCCACTTTTTAAATTCTTTGTCCTTTGGTACCAAGACTTGTTCCCAGAGCCTCATTCATGCTAGTTGAGTGCTCTAACTCGGAGATGTTTTTTCCACAAATATAGGTCAAATAATTGTCTGTTAGTAATTATACCTATAATAAGAATGAATGAATGTCCAAAGTCAAACTTTCTAATCAGCACAATCACTTTATTTCTGATTAAATAAATAATAGTTTCAAGGGAAAATAAAACTGATAATTACTGAACATGTAATCAAATGCAATGACAGTTGTCAATTATTTTATCCACTTTAGTATAACACTCTCTTAAGAAAGAAAAACAATACAACTTAAAACTAATGCAAATGACTGATAGCAAAAACGCAACCAAAGACACCCTGATGTAGAGTCCATGTTTTCAATAAAAAGACACTTGGGTAAGAGTGTTTCTGGGCAAGAGTGCTCTCAAGCCAACGGATAGTAAATGGGGCCATGCCAGCCTCAACATTCTCAGTGTTTTGGGTCCATTTGCCATTTCAGGGATATGTGTCACCAAGATGACAATGTGGTTCTCATGCTGGCCTTTAAAATGTGGTCTTACAGCACTGATGTAAAAGGATTTCTTCTACTCTGAAACAATGGAAGAAAAGCAAATGACTGAGTCTTATCCTCATTGCTTCTGTCTGTTGAGACCCATAAATTAATGGATCCTTTGAGAAGGTTTTAGTTACATTACTTATTATATACCCCAAATTGAGATAGCTTGGGGTATTAAAACTTGTTCATCTTTTAGCACAGAAAAGAGATTTTGTTGTATACAGATGGAGTTTGGATGATATTCCCTTAAAAGGAAGGGTTGAGACTTCTAGTAGTTTATTTGTTATATAAATTTGCATTTATTTTTTGATGATCTCATCTAAACTGCACATCAACACAGTTAATTGGATCTCGACTGTCATTTTTAAAAATTATCTACCAGTTCCAATAATAAAGTGTGTGATACTGCCCTCCATGATCAAATTGAAAGTTAACAATGAAAATTAAAACTAAAATTAGAAAAGAATAACCTAATTATGATCATATCTATTGATGTACTCTGCCATGTCATATGAATTACTATCTATTTTCATAGTTCTCTCAAAGTGGGCCTCCTTCATGAGAGGCCACTACATAAAATTATTATGTATCTTTCTATCTGTGTCATTTGACTATCAACATGACATTTGTTCATCTGTCTTCAAAATATATTTCCTAAAATATATCTATACACACACCTATATGCCTACATTTGTATAAATGCAATTGATCTAACTTACACAGTTTAAGACAGACTCAAAATAAAAAGAATTTTATTGTAAATGCAGTTAAACAAACTAAACAATTTCAAAACAGAAGTGTTTCCAAAAAAGTGTTCTAAAGAAGTAGAATTTAAATATTAAATATGTTAAGTTATCCAGCAATAAAAAAAGTCTTTATTGACACAGAAGCCAGAACTAATGCTATCTACAAACATGTTATATGCTTGTGAGTTATATGCTTACTTCTCAGTAATTAACTGATGACCTTTTGGCATCAGTGTTGAAGTATACATACAAAATTATTTTCGTTGGAGATTTATGAATCTAAATTATTATATTCAGGTAGCCTTTAACTATTCATATATAACTATTACCTAAAAACTTTTGGAGTCAGCATGAAGGCTCATCAGGTAACTGTGTTGGTTACCAAGCTTAATAACCTGATCCCTGGAACCCACATAATCAGAAAAAAGGAAATAATTCCCAAACATTGTGTTCTGACCATGAATTTTTTGCTGTGACATATGAGTGCCTAGAGATGCACACATGAACACCACCACCACCATAACCACATACATATATACTATAATTTAATTTTTAAGTTATTTTTAAATTAAACATTGTAAAAGCAGTTTTGAATTAGTGATTTAATTTTAGTTTATGGATTTTTTTAATTTTAAAGAGCTTGGCACAATGTGATCATTTTTCGTGATTATTGTCAGTCAAATAATAATATAATAGTATACATATATTTTAAAACTTTTAACGTTTCATATAAGATATGATAGTTTATAATTTGAGCCTCCTATTAAAGGGGATAAAATGAGTAAAATGTTTCATTAACAATAAATACATAAGTCTATAATACATTTGTACTGTTATTATAATTTAAACTAATGCTATTAAAATAAGTGAATCAATATTATCCGTTAATGTAAGTTGATCATTTGTCTGTACATCTACAGAGAATACAGTCACTAAAATCTTGGGTTTTGGTTGGGTTGGGTTTTATGTTTGTTTATTGTTTTCTGTGTGTGTGTGTGTGTGTGTGTGTGTGTGTGTGAGTGTAAGTATGTATGAAAAAGAGAGAGACGCAGAGACAGAGAGACAGAGAGATCAGAGGAGAAATGCTAATGTGTAGACTAGGTTAGTGTCATAATACACAGATCTTCCTGCCTTTGCTTCCAAGTGTTGGTATAGCAGGCAAACAACTGAACCAAATATTCAAGCATGCTAACGAGCACTGTACCAGCTGAGCTATATCTTGGCTCTTCTATCTTTCTTTTAAAAGAAACATATTATAGAGTAAGGCCAATTTGTGACTAAATGAAACCTAAAGCATCCATGCTAAAGCTTTCCCTGGTGCCAAAAGAACCATGAAAGTCAATGCGTATTTCTATCCTGGCACACTACTTGAGATATGAAAAAATTTGCTTAGGAAAATATCTTAATCCTGCTTTGTTCCCTAAAACACATCTCCAGTAGTAACCTGGAAACTCTTAATTATACAAATTGTCTTGGTGCATTCATCTTCTA
Source organism: Pachyuromys duprasi (assembly GCA_028658305.1). Classification (NCBI taxonomy): domain Eukaryota; kingdom Metazoa; phylum Chordata; class Mammalia; order Rodentia; family Muridae; genus Pachyuromys; species Pachyuromys duprasi. The sequence goes on along the minus strand of CM053759.1, from coordinate 40,760,040 downwards.
ATTATCAACAAATGATTTTACCATTCAAGGACCTAGTTTTATTGAAAGAAAAAAAAATTTAAAGCAAATTCTGTGATTTGTATGTGAAATGTCCTCCATAGGTTTATATGTTTGAATACTTTGTTCCCAAATTGTGGTAATTTTTGGAAGGTTGAGGAACCCTTAGCAGGTTGAACTCAATTGAAGAAGTGTATCCTCTTCCTCTTCTACCAAGATATGAGGAGGGAGGTAAGACCCCACGGAGCCACCACAGAAATACAATATCTGATGTCCATCCTCTTTGCCTTTCTGAATGAGCAGAGAACATCTTAGCCAGAGTCCTCCTTCTTGATTAGTTTCTTGAGGTGTACAGATTTTAGTATGTTTATCCTATATTATATGCCTAATATCCACTTATGAGTGAGTGTAGACCCTGTGCATCTTTCTGCTACTGGGATACCTCACTCAAGATTATCTTTTCCATGGAAGGGGAGGAGATCCTCCCCCGTTGGTGGACTTGGAGGGGGAGGGGAGGAGTTGAGGGAGGGTTGGGGAGGGTGGGAGGGAATGAGGGAGGGGGCTATGCATGGGATGCAAAAAACCTAACCTGTGATTGATATAAAAATAAATAAATTTATTAAAAAAGATTATCTTTTCCAGTTCCCACCATTTACCTCCAAATTTCATGATTTCCTTGTTTTTAATTGCTGAGTAGTATTCCATTATTTAAATTACCACAATTTCTGTATCCATTCCTCAGTTGAGGGACATCTGGGTTGTTTCCAGCTTCTGGCTATTACAAATAAAGCTGCTATAAACATGGTTGAGCAAATGTCCTTGTTGTATACTTGAGCATCTTTTGAAAACAGGAAACAGGACAGGAGCCTGCTACAGAGAACCTCTGAAAGGCTGTACCCTGCAGGGTATCAAAGCAGATGCTGAGACTTATGGCCAACTTTTGGGCAGAGTGCAGGGAATCTTTTGAAAGAAGTGGGAAATAGTAAGACTTGGAGAGGACAGGAGCTCCATAAGGAGAGCAACAGAACAAAAATCTGGGCACAAGGGTCTTTTCTGAGACTGATACTCCAAGGACCATTCATGGAGATGACCTAGAACCCCTGCACAGATGTAACCCATGGCAGCTCAGTACACATCCAAGAGGGTATCGTAGTGAGGGGAAAAGGGACTGTCTTTGACATGAACTCAGTGGCTAGGTCTTTGATCATCTTCCCCTGAGGGGGGAGCAGCCTTACCAGACAGAGAGGAAGACAGTGCAGCCACTCCTGATGAAACCTAATAGACTAGGATCAGAAGGAAAGGCAGGAGCACCTCCCCTATCAGTGGACTGGGGGAGGGTCATGGGTAGAGAATGGGGTAGGAGGTTGGGATTGGAAGGGGAGCAGGGAGGGAGCTACAGGGGGGAACCAAAGTGAATAAATTGTAATTAATAAAAAAAAACACATTTCAATAGAAAAAAATAGATGGAAGCAGAAAAATACAATATCTGAGTGGGCCAACAGTTAATATAACATAATAAACAGAATAAAAATGATCGTGTTTATTTTATATTCATTATCTTGATATTCTTATTCTCAGCTATTATAGTCTTATTGATTACAAAAGAATTTTCTTTCTTATCACAAATAATGTTTCATTATTAAACCTAAGAATATGTGCAAAGTTCTATAATATTCTAACCTCATAATAAAGACTACATAAGCCTCTCATTTTGTAAGCAATTAATTTCAGACTTCAAATAAATTTATACTTTCAACTAAATAAACAGACTTATCATAGCCTTCCCTTTTTACAAACCAGACTTTGTTCTGTAATGAACCATTTACACCTGCAGAATTAAAGTAGATTGTACTTCAGACTTTATGTTATTGGGCACTTGGAAGAGCCTTGTACAAATGCTGATGATATGAAATGCTAATTCTAGAGCCTACTGACACTTAATTTGCAAAAATTGGACCAACTTAGGGAATAACATTTTACAAGGACTTTGGATTCCTTAATGAGCTTTTAAATGTTTGTTTACAAATCATTAACCACTTAACAAATAGGCTGAAGGATTGGAAGACTTAATACTGAAGGAAAGAAAACCCAGAAATTAATGGAAAACAATTCTAAGGAGTCATCAAAATAAAACCTAGAGTACAAATATTGTTCGCAAACAATTTGTAGATAAGAAAATTTGATGTAAGCTATGCAAGTATCCTTTTCTGTAGACTGCTGTTTTGTCCTGTAGACAGTGACCCTTGCGTTATAGAAGCTTTTTCAGTTTCATGAGGTACCATTTCTTAATTGTCGATCTTAGTGCCTGCACTATTGGTGTTCTGTACAGAAAATTGTCCCCTATGCCAATGAATTCAAAGCTATTCCCAATTTTCTGTTCTATCAGATTCAGTGTTTCTGGTTTTATGTTGAGGTCTTTGGTTCACTTAGTTTTGTGCAGGGTAATGGATTCTTCTATACACCAACATTCATTTTGACCAGCACCTTTTGTAGAAGATGTTTTCTTCCTTCCACTGTATAATTTGGCTTCTTTATTAAAAAAAATTAGGTGTCTATGGATGTGTGCATTTATATCTGTCCTTTAATTCTATTCCATTGATCAACATGGCTGTTTTTACGCCAGTGCCAGGCAGGTTTCATTACTATAGCTCTGTAGTAGAGCTTGAAATCGGGTATTCTGATACTCTTTTCCCGTACAGGGTTCTTTTTAGTTATCTCAGGTTTTTTTTCTCCTTTTTCATATGAAGTTGAGTGTTATTCTTTCAAGGTTTATAAAGAATTGTGTTCTGATTTTGATGGGAATTGCATTGAATGTGTAGATTTCTTTTGGCAAAATGGCTATTTTTCGTGTTAATCCTGCTGTTCCATAAGCAGGAAATATTTCCATCTTCTGATATCTTCTTCAATTTCTTTCTTTAAAGATTTGAAGTTCTTGTCATACAGGTCTTTCACCTGCTTGGTTAGAGTTAAACTAAGATATTTTATATTCCTGTTGCTTTTATGAAGAGTGTTGTTTCCATGAGTTCTTTCTCAGTCTGTTTACAGTTTTTATATAGGAGGGCTACTGATTTCTTTGAGTTAATTTTATATCCAGCAATTTTGATGGAGGTGTTTAGCAGCTGCAAGAGTTTTCCAGTAGAATCTTGGGGGTCACCTATGTATACTATTATATCTTCTGCAAATACCAATTATTTAACTTTCCAATTTGATAACCTTTACTTGTCTTATTGTTCTGGGTAGTACTTCAAGTACTGTCTTGAAGAGGTAGGGAGAGGGTGGAGTAAAGGTGGCACAGAAATTGTGGGAGTGGCCAACTAATGCTGGTACAGCTTGAGGTCTATGCCATGTGAGGAGCCCACCCCTGGCACTGTCTGGAGGTCCAGGACCCAGAGACCTGGGATACAAACAAACAACACTGGAAAACATCTTTAAATTTTTAAAAAGTCAATGAAATGATTCCTAGTGATATTCTGTTATGCTCACAGATTAGTGCTCCACTCAACTGTTATCAGAAGCTTCATCCAGCAGCTGATGAAAACAGACCCAGAGACCCAGAGCCAAACTTTAGCAGAGCTTGTAGAATTCTGCTGAAGAAGGGGAAGAAGGATTGGAGGATTCAGATGGGTTAAGGACACCACAAGAAAACTCAGAATCAACTAATAGGCGCTCACAGAGACTGAACCAACAGTCAAGGAGACTGCGTGGTCTGATCTAGGTTCTCAGCACATGTTGCCATTGTGTCGTGTGGGGCTCACAGTCCGTGCCTCCAGGAGAAACGACATGAGACTAGTGAGATGGAGCATGTTCAAACCCCGGACATCTCAAGCTTGAGATTTAAAATCTCACCCTGAGAACAGAAGATGTGGCACAAAGCTCTCTCCTGTTCATGTGCCTGCCTCAGGAGCAAGTAACGCAAACCCAAGTGGCTATAGGTCTTCAGCCATGTGAGCTTGTCGCCTCTTAACTCTACCGTTGTAAATGTAAATGGAGCATTGCCAGCATCCTAAGTTCCAACCAATGAGACCCATTCATCCTCAAAACTCCTTCCCATTACCCAAGGTTTATAAGCCCCTGTTTCACATGAAATAAATTGGCTAGTACCATCTACTTCACCTACGGACATCTGAGACTGTGTATTCAGAGCTGTAACACTAGGGCGAATAGCGGCTCACCTTCTCCCTGAAGAATTCCTCACTGGAACCCTGGTCTAGACTTCCAGCTGAAGGGGTCACCACAGAACCACCTCGGTCAGCACTTGAGCTTGCCAAGCCACCACAAGCTTCTACTGTTCACCTCCACTTCTGCCTAAGTGTGATCTGCAGGGTCTGCAGGAGCAGGCTGCCAGCAGGACTCTGTCACCTCCTGACTCAGAGCCCTTAGCTCCCCGCTGCCACTTGGCCTGGTGCCAGCAGCCCAGCTAAGAAAGCAGTAACACTGCAGAGAAAATCTCCTTTTCCCTCAACTCCCGCTGGGGATCTTGTGACACAGATCATTCGGTACCCTGCACATCAGCCTTTTCTGCGCAGAGAACCAACTGTGCTCAGACCTTTCTGTGGAGAAGCATGTATTTCCAGCCCAGCAGCATCCAGCCTCCCAGGGGAAGTGAATTCAGTGTAGCTTGGTCTTCTTGTGGAACTCCTAACAGTGGGAGCAGGGGCTGAATGTGACTCTTTTGGTGACTTTTGGGACTCTTTTCTTCACACTGGGTTGCCTAGTCCGGATTTAATATGTGCGGGGGGTGCCCAGTCTTACTGCAGCTTGATATGCCATGTTTGGTTGATAACCATGATAGGTCTACCCTTTGAGAAACAGGAGAAGTAGATGGAGAAGGAGGGTAAGTAAAAAGACGTGGAGGGAAGGCAGGAGAGGAAACTATGGTCAGGATGTAATAGAAGAGAGAAGAATAAATAAAAGGCATTTTTAAAAAACTGAAAAACAAAACAAAAAATATACAAGTATCGGGAGGGAAATTTATATCTGACTTCTAAGGCATGCCTCTTGACAGCCATGTTGGCCCACTCCTGGAGATAAGTAGATTGAAGTTTGAGAAAAACTTAGGTTATGTATTTATAATAAAGCCTAGTCTCAAAAGTAGAAAGATGAGGGGCTCGTAAGATAGCTCAGCTGACAGAGATACTTGAAACAGCCCTGAAAAACTGGCATTGTAAGGCCCTGTGATAGAGAAGGTATAGAATTTCTGTCTCTGGCCTCCTTTTTCTATGAGAAGTTCTCTGTCAAAATTCATCCATTTGACAAAGGGCCCACCTCTCAGTACCACAGGAGAGAGGAGTACACTGTATGAAAAAGGGGGAGACACCAACATTAGATACTAGCAGCCTGATGTATATGTTATTACACTTGCTTTATTTCTTTTTCCATATTTATTTCTTGTCATGAATGAACTTAGTCCGTCTGAAAATTTCTCACACAGTTGAAGGCTCTATCACAACACAATCACTCTTAAATATACCTTTGCAACAGGCTTACAGATAGCCTTCTTCCTTTCTTGAAAGCAAATATTTTAGCCATGTATTTTCCAAAAATTGAGAAATCAGTATTTTCTCAAGCATATTATATATAAGATTTAGGGCAACATAACACTATAGTCATATGTAATAGTGCGTATGTAAACAGTTTGACTCCAATGAAGTTAAATTCCTACGTGTTATATTTGTAATTATTTTTGATGTAGTCATTAATAGCACAATAACTGTGTTGCAATTTTAATAAAGGGCAGGGAGATTGACCCTCCTGTCCAAGTTTTTATCGAAAAATGCTAATGCAAACCTCAGGATGAGAATTCTAACATATTGCTCTGTCAGTTGGCAAACTACAGGTAAGCAGAATTCGACGTGTGACAAGTCAGATAATTCATAGCATTTCATAGCAGTATTCACACATACTTAATACTACCAACAGAGTATCAGCCTGGTGTTTCAGAAATACTTATGAAATACATCCCTTATGTATCTGAGAGTAAGAGATACTCTGGGAAACCGAACCAAGCTTTTGTAGCTCCATTTTTCAAGCAAAATCTTGCCTTCTGAAGTGGCCATTTAGTGGCACAAATAAATTCATATTAGAGTTAACAAGCAAACCTTTTCCTCACAGCATTTTGTTCTTTTAAATTAAATTTTACAACAACTAATATGTTTTCCTGATATATCATGTGACCTCTTTCCTATAACTACTGTTATCTAATTTGAGTCAAAGCAGAAGATAATTGAAATTAAAGTCTAATAATATCCTACTCCAAGTTTTAAAAATATGGTATACAATATATTTTAGTAAGAAAAGGCAGGGAAATTGCACTACCTAATTTAATTCATTTTCTGAACTCTCATAACATGTAATGCTTTTATTGAATTTACCACTTCTTGTATAATAGTATTGCCCAGTGTTCCCAAATCAGTAAGCAGCAGACCTTATTTGCAGTTGCTCGAACTAAAATGTTAGAAGATATTCTTGACTCCTCTCTTTCTCTTAGAGTTAGTCAGAGGCTCTTCAGAAGAATCTGTTGACTTTACCAATAATAGTGAGAAAGTCTGGGGTGACTAAACAGATGCTACTCACACCACGTGAGCCTTGAAACCTAAGTATGGTTACAGATAGGATGAGAGACCTAACTCTAAAAACGTATTCTCTGACCTTGACACATATGCTGTAGTTCACATGCCAGTGCACAAATGCACACACACACACACACACACAGCACACAAGACATGCACACTCACAAATACACATACACCCACAGCACATACCTGCTCCACACATATGTATATAAAATTTTAAAAGACTAAAAATAGTGAGTGCTTATTGTGTGACAGGCTGCACACATGTACTTACTACCTGTGAGTAGAAATGAATACGTGTGACTTCAGAACTCCGTCATCACTATTCTTTTGCAGGAGGGTGGGACCAGGCTTGATGAGAACCCGTTATCAAACACTAATTAAACTGCTCACCCTTCTCCCATGCCCTCTGAACTTTTCTAGGGCTTGTCTTGGGATTTAACAATCCTTTCACTTTTTGTTATGATGCAATTCACTCCAGGCCCTCATATTGCAATTGTCCTAAATAAGATGTTCTTTGCTTTTAATTTTTCTTTTGCAGGTTTTCTATGACAATCACTGTGCTGTAATTTTCATATGTAACCCAAATGCAAGCACTTCTGTTCACGTGCACTGCTCTCATTCTGAACAAAGCCAACTTCATTGTTGGTTCTTTGACATCACTCCAAGTATTTCTTCCTCTCTACAGTCTATTTCTAAGTTGCTAAATTACAAAGAAGATTAATCATCTAACTCCTCTGCTCCAACACCTTCATTAGATGGTTATTCAGTTATGGCCTACATAGTCAATTTAGCACTTAAAATCATGTCTTTTGAAATAGGACTAACATCTAACTAGAAATAGAATGTAAATACCTACTCTTCGGTTTTGGACAATAGGATGTAAGCGAAATCTATCCTGAGGACTCACCTGACATTATGGATGTGACCGGCTTGTCTTGTACCTCTAGCGTTAGTTTGTGAAAAGCTTAACCTGGAGAAAAGCACAGGAGCAAACAAGTAGAACTGGAATGGATCTGATCTTTATCTTGGGACAAAGCTCTTCTGAACCTAACTTAATCTGCTTATTGGCAACTAAGCAAGTATGGCTGAATGTGAGCCAATGAAGTGTATGTGTGTATGTGTGTGTGTGTGTGTGTGTGTGTGTGTGTGTGTTATGCATGTGAATCTGTATTGCATATGTTTGTGGCAACATGAGTGTGAGGGTGAGTGTGCCTGTGTGTTGCTGTGCAAGTGTATACCAGGCACAAATGGACGTCTTTTTTTTTTCTTCCTCACTGTATTTTACAAGACAGAGGTTCCACTTCAACCTGGAGCTTACCAATAGATTTGTTGTCTATCTGAACTACTAGGAGTCTCCTGTTTCTAATGGGGGCAGCACCCCAAGCACCCATGATCACTACCATGCCTGTTTTTTAAGTGGATGCTAGGAACTCAGACTGCAACTTCATAACAGCATATCCATTACCCCCTGAACCATCCCCTTAAGAGAAATTTTTAACACTGACTAGATAACCCCGCCAATATGCTTCTACTTTCCAAGAAAAAAGATAGCCTCCAAAACCTATGGATCTGGCCCTGCGACTAATCTAACATAAGATCCTACTTGTATTTTTTTTTCTATCGTCAGTGATTTCTTTCCTTCTCAGACATCTTTCCTTCCGGACACAGGGTTCACATTGGGTATTCTTTATGCTTGGAACTCTCTTGATTCAAGTCTGTCTGTAGATTCCTCCTTCCAGCCCTTTATATCTTCATTCCAGTGCTGCTTTTCATGAGGACTCCTCTGCTCAGCATAGGCATAGAAAGATCCTATGCCTGTACGACACACTTGCTTACACTTTCGTACTTTATTACTCATCATTTAATCACTTGCCACATTGCCTAGCTTGGCTCTTGACTCAGCCTCCTGCCCCATTAGAATAAAAGTTCTATGAGTAAAAGTTGCTTTCCCACACAGCTAAATTCCCAATCTCTAAAACAACGAAGGTCAGTCAGTGTTAACTACGTGGGTGAATTTACGGGTATGTACTGACTTTCTGAATGCAACACAAGATGAAAGCACAAATCTCAGGTGTTAAAAGCACACTGTCCTCACTTGTAGGGCTGAGCTGCTTGATCCCTATTTCAGGCTCAGTCCTGCATCTTTCATAGCTAATCTGAGGAGAAATTAAATAAAACACATGTTAAATCTGAACAAAAATAAAACTGAACAATTAAACAATTGCAAATCTAGCACTACATTATTGGGTGATTTTTGAACCTTGACCTCCTCCCCAATTCTTATAACTAAGAATTCTTCAAACTAACCATTCTGTCTCTGGATATCTGCAATATACCATGAAACAAAATGGTGAACTCCTTTTATAAATCACCTTTACATTCAAGAGCCAGTCCTTGCCTCACTCTAACACAATGGACTTCTGTCTTTAAACCAGTATAAAAAAGCAGAGAAAACCTAAAAAGGAAAGAGTTAAAACCATAATTGTGTCCCCTGCAGAGTCTGTTTAGCTCCTGCTGAGCCTAGACAGGGACTCCACAATTCACTATGACACTTGAATCTAGTCACTAGAGTAGGAAAATGTGTGTGTGTGTTTGTGTGTGCAAGTGTGTGTGAATTTGCATGTGTATCTGTCTGTGTTTTTGTGTGTGTGTCTCCCTGTGTGTATCTATGTTTGTGTGTGTGTACACAAGCACATGCATATATGTGCTTTTCTTTAATTATTTTCTTCTTAATTACAATTTATTCACTTTGTATCCCAACTGTAGCCCCCTCCCTTGTCCTCTCCCAATACCACCCTTCCTTCCTCTTCTCCTCCCATGCCCCTCCCTTAGTCGACTAATAGGAGAGGTCTTCCTTCTCTTTCATCTGACCGTAGCCTATCAGGTCTCATCGGGACTGGCTGCATTGTCTTCCTCTGTGGCCTGGTAAGGCTGTTCCCCTCTCAGAGGGAGGTGATCAAAGAGCCAGCCACTGAGTTCATGTCAGACACAATCCCTGTTCCCATTACTATGTGACCCACTTGGATACTGAGCTGCTATGGGCAACATCTGTGTAGGGGTTCTAGGTTATCTCCATGCATGTTACCTGGTGGGAGTAACAGTCCCAGAAAAGACCCCTGGGCCCAAATATTTTGGTTCTGTTGCTCTCCTTGTGGAGCTCCTGTCCCCTCCAGGTCTTTTTATCTCCCCCTTCTTTCATAAGATTTCCTGCACTCTGCCCAACCTTTGACTCTGGGTCTCTGCATCTACTTTAATACCCTACTGGGTAGAGTCTTTCAGAGGCCCTCTGTAATAGGCTCCTGTCCTGTTCCTTGTTTTCTCCCTCTTACAAAGTCCATCCTATTTGCCTTTCGATCTTTTCTAGTTCCCATCATGTGCCTGCAAATTTCATGATTTTTTTTTTTTGTAGTGCTAGGATAAACTTCAAGTCCTTACATGTGCTAATAGTCCCTTTTCTGAGTGCTGCCCAAGCACAAATAACACAGTTTTTAGAAAAATATAAATTTTGATGTTTGCTATGAATACAATAATTTACATACATTGTATTGCTACGCTAATATTAGTACAATGGAAGGTGTTTTTTGTTTTTTATTCTGTTCTGTTGATGAGATGGATTCCAACATTAAGAACAAAGACAAAGATAAATACATAAGAACACATCAAACCAATAGCTAAAACAAGAAATTTTTGGTTTCAATCTCAGGGTTTTTTTAAATCTATTTTTACCACATTGCAATTATTGTAAACAAGTGACAGGTGGTTGTGTTATTTTAATGGATATATATGGTTGGATTTTATTCCCTGAAGTATTATTAACTCTGAGAACATGGAATGCTTTATCTCTTTCTATTTTTCTTTTAGAGTCCTCAGAGGAATGACCATGAAGTTTCAAAGCAAGACATTCCCCATTATTCATTACCCAGAAAGAGGTGTTAGACGGCATTTTGGTAAACACTATTAAACATATAACAGGTCACATCTTTTAATTTGTCTTGATCACAGTTTCTGTTCTGCAGTACCCCAACATATTAACCTGTATCAATAATAATATCGTGACATCCTTGATCGAATCAGGATCATTGATCAATCAGTCAATTAATTCTTTATTCTGCCTTGCTCTTTTTTACTACTCTGAGTATGATATATATATATATATATATATCTCCTAGGATAAAGAAACATTCAGACTCTGTTACTAGGTATTAAAGCTGACTTTATTTTATCCTGAATGGAAAATAAATCAGATTAGTTCTCAAAACTAAAATTTTCTATCAGTAAACACATATATCTGATTATCACCAAACCTAAGCTCAGGTAATTGTGACATTGCTAATTAATAAATGATGTTACTCCACTGTTTTGTATTTTAAAATAAAGAAAAGACTACACCGTATTTTGATTATTGGATCTGAGTACGCACAAACTGGACCTGAAAAGCTATTCTCACCATTTTTAGTTTTCTTCTGTCAGTCTCCCCAAATGCCTAAATTTACTCTGACATCTTCTGGAAAGTTGAACACTTAGGAGTGAAAGTTTTATCTTGGATAATTCAGTTCGGATGTTGGAGTCTGCCTGCTGCAAAGCTTTTTGGAGTGTCTCACATGTCTGTCTTCTACAATTTAGTCTGCAGATAACTGTAATGTGGCAAAATATCAAAAGTGAATGTTTTAGAGAAATAATACCTTTTATGAACAAGTCAAATTGCCTGTCCTTGAGGCTTTTTATCCATATGGCATGTCAAAACACTTCAATATTCACTGACCTTTCAAAGTTTTCAGTTCTGGCTCTTTCAGGAAGCTCTCAAAATTATGTAATGCTTCTGTGCTACATTTTACCTTTTGTGCTTATAATTCATATGAATCATGCTCATTGCACTTTATTTTCCTTTTATCTCTTTCCATGTCACCATGTATTTCAAACTGTTAACTATTTGAGGAAAAAACTCAAACATGTCTGTTATTTAGAAGGACAAGCAATAGGCTCTTTCTCCCATTTCTTCTAACTCTCACTTACTTGATCGGTGTGAGTTTGGAGCTTTGGTTGAGGGTAGTGATATCAGAGAAAGCCAGCACTTTACTATCTGCATAAATGTTTCATTACCGAAGATGAACTCAGGTTGAGGGTCTGTTGCTTTGTTTGAGATATGCTAAATTAATTGCACACCAATTAATCTGCAGCTTGGAGAAATCACTATTAGTTACAATACATTACTTCTTCGATGAGAAGAATATGTGTGCAACATTTGCTGTCGGGGTAGCTCCATAAGGACATGCATCATCATACGTTTGGTAGCACCAGGAAAAAAAATGATACATTTTAAAGCAATTCTAAAATGTGGCACTATAAATGTCTTCAGGTATCTGTGTTTGCAGTCTCGGTCACCAAAGATTATTTCTTTGCATACAGCACCCCCTGCCTTCAGTAAAAGAAAAACCCCCACAAATATATAACTGAAATATATATATGACAGAGAGCTTTAGTGCAGCTTTGTTGTTGTGATTTCACTCTAATTCTTCTCTTATGACTTTTGTGTACAACATAAACTACTATAAACAAGTGTTGCAACTAAAGCTGAGAAAAAAAAAGAATGACAGGAAACCATGACAAGAGAAAATTAGAAGCAGATGTGGAAGATGGCTGTGCATGTTCTGTGTATCTTCCTTTTGTAACTGACAGGTAGCTGGACTGCTAATCTAACATTTATAAAATGCCCGCAGAGATGGGGATATGGCTCAGTGGACAAGAACACTAGCTCAGAAAGCATGAGGACCCAGCGATCCAGTTTAAATCCCCAGCAGGCTCATAAGAAGCTATATATGGCTCCAGATGTCTACTATACTACCATTGCTGTACAGAGACAAGCAGATCCCAGAATCTGACTGGTCAGCCAGCCTAGTACAGCCAGGGAGACTGTGGTTCACTGAGAGGCCCTCCCTTGTGGTAACAAGGCAAAGACCAATAGAGAAATATTCACAGCCTCTTACACTGACCCTGTATGAGCACATATGGGAACATATGCCCATAATACTCACATGCATACACAACACACAAGTGTACCACACACACACATCCAAAATGGCTATAAGCAAAATGCAATCATGGCTTTTCTTTGTAACCTTCCATAATATTATATTCAGTCATTAATATGATAATCTTCATTTTCCTCTCCACCCTGGAGTACAGACTTGGTGGTTGTAGATAGAAGCATACAGGATTTTTTTAATCAATGTTTTAAGAAACAAAAATCAACAATGACACCCATTTTAATGTCAGGAAACCTTCGAAGTCAGAGAATGTAAGGATATAATAAGCTTACTGTTGCTTCAGTTTACAGTAGATTTTATTATTCTAGAAGGGAAATAAATAAGTGTATAAAATGAACAAGAGGTTGAAAATAAATGGAAAGCCAATATAGCTGTGTGGTCCTCTCAGATCAAGTTCTCCACCTCTAAGCCCTACTTTTAATAGTATGGAGACACATTGTTTTCCAGTGACCTTACCCTAATGGAGGGGACATTAGGGTGCCTGGACAGAAGAGCTGGTTGAATAGAGTAGCAAGACAAAATATGACCAATTGCCCATAATTTGTAGAATCTTGTCAGGATACTGCTTAATAGGACACACAGAGGCTAATGTTAAGTTACAGAGATAACTGCAGGTAGCTACCTCTCTCTCTTTAGAGAGTCAGATTACATTCCTCCTCATCTCAAAACATAGAGTTGACAAATGCCCTAGGTTACAGCGAGGCTTCAGGCAGCGCCTTCCTGACCTCTAGCATGTGCATTATATCACATGACATACAACTCTCTGACCCCTCCCTACCTACCAAAAGCCTGTAAGGTCACAAATGACTCATGTTTATTTGGCACTAAAGGCTCTCTCTCTCTTTCTGAACCTCAGCATGCTGCATATGGTATGATGATGTAACTATGCTAATATTCTGGGAACTGAAGAAAATAGAAAGTTCTTTCCCTTCAGGATCCCTATCACACTATCCACTGTGGATGCCTATCCTAATGCAGTCCTTTTTTGGACCTAAAAGCTTGCTAACCACTGCACACCGTGAGGCTGTAATTCTCTCTATAAAGCTCAACTTCTATGGACTTTCATGTTATCTTCTGGGGGTATTAGCAGCACATCCAGCATAGACGCAAGAAACAGGCAAGAAACAGGGAAAATACTAAGCATATGCTTAAAATATGAAGTGGTTTTGAAAATTTATAGCTCCTTTCTGTTACAGAGTTTAAAAGGGATCCACGCAACATTTAATCATTAGCTCTGCTTTCTAGCACCAAGCAGCCATTTCCAAACAGAGAGAATAGATAGTTTCACATTATCACTAGTAACAGTTAAATGGAAATCAGTAATAGACCATGTATAAGTGTGACTACTTTCAGCAGTACTGTTTGCTTAGTAATTTCAAAATAATTAAAGGTAATAATTCTTCAACAAATATACATTGTAATGCCACTAACCTTATTAACATATTCCCCCACTGGATGAGTTTATTCAGCTCCTTGCTCAAGTGTTATCTTTACTTTGTTGTTTGTCCTTGTGACTACATGGATATTTTACCTATGTATGACTTTTGTTCTCATAATTAGTCACCAAGCACTCTCCCAAACTAAAGAATTTAGCTCCTTCAGGGAAGCTCATAAAATTCAGTAAGTTAAAGAAAGCTAGAAGGCACAGGAAACTCATGAAATTTACAAGGCTTGGAAAGCTTAGAGTTAGAAAACTCCCATGGCTGTGCCTCACAGTTACAAAAATGTAAACAATTACTGGATAGAAAAGACTCGAGGGAAACTGCCTATAAGTTGGACAGAAAGCTGCAAGATGTTGCTGTCATGAGTTGTCATCATGCTGAGATGGGTTTTTCAGTGATACGGCTACTTTTTAATTACACATGTTCTCATAACGAGAAATCATAAACTCATTGATTCATTTAGGTATGCTGAAATGGAATCATTTCTTTGAGCAAACATTGGTGCCCTCTCCATGGTGCATAGAAGTTTGTTCACACCTCCCCAGAAAAGACTCACAACAGCTACATTAGAACATACCTAAAATGATATTCTAGTGACCGATATGTAGTTCTGGGGTTTGTTGTTTGAGTTTTGCTTTCTACTTCCCTAAGGCAGTTTTTTGTTCTTTTTCATACAAGTCTTTATTTACACTATGGCCAGGTAAGAAATGACTTGAATTATAGCTGTGATGAAAAGCTAATGATGAAATAAAAGGTCATCTTGAAGTTAAATGTTAATATTAGCCTTTCCCATTATGGGACACATTAGGTTGTCTCAATTTTATTTAAGATATTTATCATTATCAGTTACACAAAAAACAATGCACTGTGAATTCATTTTGTAATGCATGAGACAGCAAATCCTTCAACAAAAATGATCCACGCCTGACATTAAAAACATACTTAGCTTGAAATGCATTAGTAGTAATGAATGTGCTTTTTGCCCTATATAAGTCTTTAAAAATATGCTCATATTTCACAAGACAAACAACTATGCATATTAAAGCGAGGGACTGAGACGCAGCACCTGGCAGTTCAGACCATGAAGCTAGGAAAGGATTGTTCATTTACTGCTTAGTCTGCTGAAGGTAAGGAGAAATCATTTACTTTAGAAGACTTTATTACAATTAAATTTCAACATACATTAGAATTTATAAACACAAGGTAGCTACCATTGTTGTTCACTCCTGCCTACATTGTACAGGTCTCAAAACTCCAGCAAATGAAACTTTTGGAGGTCGAGACTTGAGTGTCAGGTATATGGAATGATTAGTCACACTTTCTTTTTTGTAACAGAATTGTAGGTCAATTTCATAGCCAATATTGACTTCAGGGACCTGATTTCACCCTGAGAAGAAAAAATATTCTTGCAACTTTCTGGGAAAAGCATTGAAAACTAGTAAATACACTTATTCAACACAGAAGGATTTTGAAACAAGCTGCACTATGCATGTGTGGGCAGAGGGTAGAACAAGAATTGCTTTGCTGATGACAGACAATGTGAGGGGAAGAGTGGTTCAGTCCATGTGGAGGATTTGGGGTTTTTCTCTGGGCATGCCCACACTTACACGCATGTAGACGAGCAACTTAGACCGTGTACAGATGAAGCGATGGAGAAAATTAATAATTAGAATCTGTTCTATCGGTTTTCAGGGAATAAGGGCAACACTTCTTTGGAAATTGCAGTCTTCACTCACTGCTATCTTAAATAAAGAATAATGAAAAAACAAACTTTTTAATAAAGAGAAAACAATGCAGGATGTGGAGATTTTTCTTACCTTCGATATAATACATTCATTTTCTTAGAAAGAAATAAGAAATTCAACCAACACATTCTCAGTTTTTTTGATGTATGTAATATTGACAAGTAAGAATTATATGTACTTAAGATTTTATATGTAAATTAATTTATAATCAAGTTAAAGAACATTCATTACTGTTAGGTAGCGAGGCATTAAAAAGTATGAAGAGACAGTTATCAAATAGATATCATAAAAATATCATCAGTAACAATTCAGCTAGCAATCCCCATTCTAATTACTGTTTCTGTGAGTTGAACTAGAATGAATAGCAACATACTACCAACTTGAAACTTCACTCAGTTTAGCTTGCTGATGTGACTCAGCAGAAAGAAATCTGCCTGGCTGGAAGCTGGTAGCAAACTTTGTTGAACCTCTTAGTTTCAGGCCACCGAGAAGGTATGCATTACAAAATTGTTCTATTAAGAAAGGTACTTTTGGATTTCTGTGTGTGTATGTGTCTGTGTGTATGTGTCTGTGTGTCTGTGTGTATGTGTGTCTGTGTATTTAGGGATTAGTTTTCTCTGTTGTGGCATCACAAAAATATGCAGGCATTTCTTAAAGTCTCAAAATTATTAAAGTGTTTTCTTCCTACTTTGAGCAGAATTTGAATATAACTAGATCCATATATACTAATAATTATTTGAAAACACTTTGTTTAATTTTAGACCATAGGAAGCATGGTTTGAAATTAAGCCCCAAGGAAAAACATTAGCTGCAGGAGGACCAGCAAAGTTGTTACTTTTGCAAGTCCTTGACACTCTCTGCCATCATCAGAAATTATGCTGTTCCATTCCTTCATATTTCCCACCTAATCACCACTATCTCCTCTTTCGTAACAGAGCTTTGTCAGGAAAAGGAAACATATTTTCAACAAAGAGGCTCTGATTTCCTTGTTATTTTATCTATGTGAAGTTTCAGTAAGGAAGGAAGGGAACTGTTACCATGGATACAGTGACAAGCAAGCACGTAGAATAGGCTCAATGAAGTGGAAATGATGAGAACTCGGGGATGGAGGAACAAGCATCTTCCAGTCTGTGATCATCAGGTGTGAGACTGGGGTCTGAAAAATGTATCAGCTGTAGAGAAGCAGATGTCATGAGGTTCAGAGAGAAGACTTCTAAATGTGGGCAGCAGCTTTAGCCATGCCTTTGACCTGTTCCCTCCACAATCCCACTGAAGTTACAAGAATAGAAAATTTTAAATAAACGAAGTCTGCTAAGATGGAGGAAACAGAGAAGATAGCAGTAACAAATTTAGGTAAACTGAAAAGCACATGTTTGAACTGGACCAGCAAAAGAAACAAAGCAAATCAAAACAGAACAGAAAAAGAAAAGATCAGAGACCCACATCAATCCATACACTAATTTCAAGGAATTCAGAGATTGGGGAAACTATTTCATGTTACCTTGGGAAGGAGAATCAAACTACTGGGAATTGATTGAAAGTAGGTTAGGAAATGAGATGAGCCCTTTC
Source organism: Pachyuromys duprasi (assembly GCA_028658305.1). NCBI lineage: Eukaryota > Metazoa > Chordata > Mammalia > Rodentia > Muridae > Pachyuromys > Pachyuromys duprasi. Next base: position 40,742,668 of record CM053759.1, on the reverse strand, counting down.
CCACATATTGACTATCTGAGCATCTGTTCCTGATTCAGCAAATGCTGAAACTTTCTAAAACTACAGTGCTGTGGACTTCAAAACCCATTGTCTGGTGGTATCATCGTCATCCTCAGACAGAAACAATAAGTAATCCTGTGCACGAAGATGCTGAAGACTCAAACCTATTCAACTTTTAAAACAACTTCCTTTTCCTTCTACTGGGCACCAACATCATTGTCTGGCCACAACCTACAAAAAAAAAAAAAAAAGACCAGGAGATTATTATTTCTGGGGATCAAATAAGTTTAAAAAGAACTGTATAACCATACTTAACACTTGTTTCTCCAACAAGTGGCCAACCAGTGTCAACCAAGTCTACCAGTCACTTCTTTAATTATAAGCACCAAACAGGATCAATGCTGGTTGCCAGCTTCTTTTAGTGCATCACTATTTAACAGAAAAATTAGAACAGAGGTTCACGCACCTGGCTTCTTAGAAAACAGACTTCTAGTGTTACATATAAACCAAGAGAAAAAAAGATGAAAAAAGCTTTGAGTAAAGACTCCACAGAGGATGAAAATAATGCTACTAAGAACCTCAGAGAAATGAGGATATTTCAACCAAAACAACACAGGGCAATGATCTTTTAGAGAAAGCGAAGAATAATGTGAGATGGGAGCTGCCTTATTAGGCCACAGAGGAAGACAATGCAGCCACTCCTGATGAGACCTGATATATTAGGGTCAGAAGGAAGGAGAGGAGGACCTCCCCTATCAGTAGACTTGGGGAAGGAAATGAGTGGAGAAGGGGGAAGGAGGGTGGGATTGAAAGGGAAGGAGGGAGGGAGCCACAGGGGGGAATCAAAGTGAATACGCTGTAATTAATAAAAAGAAAAAGAAAAACATAAAAAGAAGAAAAAAAAGAATGATGTAATGAGAAACATGACAATGGACACTAAAAGTTGATAGAGAGTAAGAAAACAATATTCAGATAATCTCTGAATTAAAGAGAGAAGACAGAGATAGAATTAAGATAAAAGATAATATAGAAATTAGAAAAGAGTTTAAGAAATGTAGGTATTCAAAATTGAGCATGCATCTAAAAGGTGCAAATTTGCAAAATTGCATCTAAAAGATGCAAATCAAACAATAAAATTTAGAAAAGTGTCTAGATATTTAAATATAAGTTGTTCCTTTGTTGATATGCACTGAGAACCCCCCTACACAGAGAGAGAGCAAGAGAAAGCATTTTAATGAACAACATTTGGATAATTCAGAACCACAGGGTATCATTGAGTATTCTACAATATCTCCATGTGAAACATAGTCATATGTGAAGGGAAATTATCAGACATCTTAAGAGCTCCTCTATCAAGTGTGCGTATGTTTGTTTCTGTGTATGTATGTGTGCTTATCTCTATAATATATACTGTGTATATATTCGATAAATAGAAAATATTATGAAATCTACTCAGTCTCTTCTGCTACTTATAGTAACACAAAGATGTCTTTTTTTTTTCAAATTTACTAGCCTCTTGTTTCTATGTGCTATGTGTTTCCATGAGATTACATTATTTACTACTATATCTGACTCACACAAGCCATTTCTAGTAACGATTACAAAGCATACCTACTCCATGAGGTTCTTAACTCTGTAACTTGAGAGGCCTGATTTACCAGTATTGCTTAGTCTGGTTCTTCCATAATCCAATGAGTTACTAAGTAGACATTCTAGCACTTTTCATCTAACCAACATTTCACATTCCTTGCTTACTCACACAGTGGCTTCTGAAACAGACATGTACAAGATAGACCCAATAAGTCATGATACCCTTGCTCCACGAAAGGCACATGATGCCCTGCTAGAAATAAAGGATACTTCTAGCACTTTAGACCACAATGTCTTGACCATTGACTAAGTAACAACAGAAAAGCCTGCATCTATTTTTTAAAAATAAGTTTAGTTAAACAGCATCTATATGCTCAATCAAGGTAAGCAGACAGCCATTCACAAAAGAGCCAATATACCCAAGGCTGTGGGACTTCTAAAAGGCCCAATGAATCCTTGAGGCAGCAGAGGTCTGTCTCTTCTCTGGGAAAGTAGTGAGCATTTCATAATTTTTTGTACTATAAGAAACACAGTTACTTATATGTCTCTGAAATTATAGGTACAATAAGGAGCTTGGCCAAGGGTACATATGTAGGAATTTAGAGCTACAGCAGATTCTGTGTATCTTTCAATCTAATATAGAGCCCTATTTGACCTGACCATCCTTGACTCATTCTATAATCCTCTCCATGCTCATCACTATGGTCCACATAGTGGACCATATGCACAGGGGTCCTATATGAGACTGTTTCTCATATAGGAATCATCATCTTAGTCTTCTAAGAACAGGACAGTGTGCCTTCCTCAGATGTCTTCCCATCTCTATTGACCTGACCACTTTATTTTAACAACTCCAAGATTGTGAGATCTGATACTCCAAAAAAAAAATTTCTTCTTCTTTAGATTTGTCACTTCTCTGAAGCTATGACACAGAGTAGCATCCCTACCCCTACACCAATATGATCACTTAAGCATAAGAATCAGACCTATGTTTCTTTCTGGCCATCATTTGTCACAAGACTTGGCTCAGTCCAGTATCTATAGCATGTACCATCTATTGAGGAAGAGCTCTACCACTAGGGTAGATATATCATGTTTAGCTGTAGGTGCATTTTTTAATCTATTTTATTGGGTTCTTATATCTATCACACTTCTTCACCCCAATCCCTTCCAACACTCCAACATCAGGTAAAAGAGGCAAAAGATTAGTGGGGAGAGGGGGTGTTGAGATCTTTTTTGACTGCTTCCTGCTGATTAGGGGCATTAAGCTCCTTGGGGCAAGTCTAACTTTCTTCTCTTCACGATATTTCTAATCTGTTTTTGTCTCAATTCTCTCAATGACTTGATATATCATCAACAGCAGCAGGAGCCAGAATCACCACATGCCTCTTCTCTTTGGGATCTGATCTTTTTTACCATCTCTAGAGTCCTCAGAATTAAACTATCTTCAGCTGGCAGAATCACGCCTCTGCCAGAGCACACAGGGGGCAAATAGTCACTATCATGGAAAATCTGAAGCAGCCCTGTGCCTAAGATTCAAACAAAAACACATTCACATAACATTACTGAGTTTTTAAAGACACCAAAATTCTCACTACAGTTAGGGTTTCTTCCACTTTTTATTTTGACAGTTTGGGCAAGTTTCCTTCTCATTCCCAGCTTGCTTCTGAATAAAGTTGCCTGCTAAAAGGGGCATTACAAAAAGGGACATCTAAACTTACCTGGCTTAGTTTGCAAATAGTTTCTCTTCAACCCAAAACCAGTAGACCTATTAGGATAGATTTCTTAATCTGGGATCTGGGCCTGGATGGGAAGAAGTAAGAGCCCTAAAAAAATGTTATGTGTGAGCAAGAATATGACATAGTAAGAGCTTTCTATGTGCTCTGTTTTTTTCCTCATTTCTTTCTCCCTCCTTCCCTCTCTTTCCCTTACTCCCTCTCTGTGTATTCATGTGTTTCTATACCAATGGTGACACAGATACTAGATAATAAAATGTAGGGAACATAAATCTTGAAAAGAAATTATCATCCTCCCTCCCCAAAATGATAAAACACCATCAAAGAATGTCAAGATCTTGTTAGGGGGAGATCCTAATGAGAAACAGTGGGAAGCAGGTAGATGTTCCTTCCTGTGCCCATGTTCTTTGCCACTTTTTGCCTTGTAATTTTTTTTTACTTTATTTTATTTTATTTTTATTATTAGTTACATTTTATTAACTCTGTATCCCAGGTGAATCCTGCTCCTTCATTCCCTTCCAATCCCACACTCCCTCATCTACTACCTGTCCTTTTCCAAGTCCACTGATAGGGAGGGACCTCTACCCTCTTATCTGACCCTAGTTTATCAGGTATCTTCAGGACTGGCTGCAAAGTCCTCCTTTGTGGCCTAGGAGGGCTGCTCCTCCCTTGCAGGGTGGGGAAGTCAAAGAGCCCACCATTGAGTTCATGTCAGAAATAGTCCCTATTCCTCTTACTAGGGTACCCACTTGGATACTGAGCTACCATGGGCTACAGGCAAGCAGAGGTTCTAGGTTATATCCATACATGGTCCTTTGTTAGAGAAACAGTCTCATATAGGACCCCTGTGCATAGATATATTCGGTCCTTTTGGAGCTCCTATCCTCTCCAGATCATATTAACTGCCCCTTCTTTAACATGATTCCCTGCCATCTACTGAAGGTTTGGTATGAGTCTCAGTTTCTGCTTTGATTCCCTGCTAGGTAGAGTCTTTCAGAGGACCTCTGTGGTAGGACCCTGTCCTGTTACTTGTTTTCTCCTACACCCATTTGTCTTTCTAAGTGAGGATTGATCATCTTACCCCGGGTCCTCATTTTGTTTATCTTCTTTAGGTGTATAGATTTCAGTATGTTTATCATATCTTATATGTCTAAATAAGTGAGGATATACCACGTGTGACTTTCTCCTTCTGGGATACCTCACTCAGAATGATATTTTCAAGATCCCACCATTTGCCTGCAAATTTCATGATTTCCTCATTTTTAGATGTTCAGTGTCCTTAGCCATCAGAGAGATGCAAATCAAAACAACCCTGAGATTTCACCTTACACCCATCAAAATGGCTAATATCAAAAACTCAAGTGACAACACATGCTGGAGAGGTTGCGGAGAAAGGGAAACCCTCTTCCATTGCTGGTGGGAATGTAAACTGGGACATTTTAGAATTTTGAATTTTCAAAATTACAATAATAAATGTTTGTCTGTGTGTACGTGATGTGTACGCGAATGTGATGGAAAGAAAGAATATGCATAAAGAAGTGTGAGGGAATACACAGAGGGAGAAAGAGAAAGAGAGAGAGCTTTAGTGGAAGGAGGGATGAAGGGAAAAAGAAGGGAAAGAGGAAGAGAGAAAGGGAGGAATGAACCCTTTGTAATATACTCACCAACTTTAAGAAAAAAACAGGAAATGCAAGATAATAATATAACAGTTTTCACTGAATTATGCATTCATAAGCAGAATAAATAAAGAAAAACAGCTAAAAGAATGTAAAGTTACCACTTCTGGATAGAAGACTGGACAGATCACAGGGCATGAAATCAGTGTTTAAAACAGGGATGCTAGAGAAAAGTCACACCAGCTCCCCAGAACCATCAATTCAGATCTGTTCCCTCTTCCTGATCAGTAATATGGAGCTGGTAGCTTGAAATTAGTCATCTGGGAGAACAATAGGAGGAATTCAGGAAATAGTGCACATTGTGTTTTCCCCACCCCTTGAAGAACTGGTTGTTGATCATTTCTATGTATTCTATTGACCATATGTCACGTCTACTTATCATTCATCCACAAATTCATAAACCATGTATAACTCAGTCAATAATGAATAATAAATAACTTCCTAATAATAAACCATTCCAGTACATATTATTTTTATAGCTCTGACTTCCAAGAGTCTTAAGAATATCGATAACTTAAAACAAGGTTAAGAATATAAAATGTATGTTAATATAATACAGATTATTCCAATAATGACGAAAAAGAAAGTGCTTAAAGTAATGCAGATGACAAGAGCATTGTGATGAACTCAGAAATTTTAATTATCTACAGAAATGTCACTAAGAATGCAATAAAAGCATATATGATTTTAAAAATAGCCACAATGTCAAGAGAAGAAAGCAAGCTGAAAATAAACCAAGCTTGAAATTTTAAGTTTAATACAAATACTTTAGAAGTGTTTATTAATAAGAAAGATCAGTAGAAGAAAGGCACAAAGTCTCTATTTTCTGTTTGCTTGTTGGTTTTTTAAGAGACATTCTGTTTATTATAATTGTTATATTACCTTTCTTATACACCCCAGATCCATTTGCCTAGGGATGGCACCACCAACAGTAACATGTGCCCTCCTACATCACTTAACAAATAAGAAAATGTCTGACAGATATGACCACAAGACAGGCTTATCTAGACAGTGCTTCAGTCGAGTTTTCCTCTTTCCCATTTACTCTTGATTGTATCAAGTTGATAGCTAAAGTTAACTATGACGTCTGCACGGTGACTTCACTTCTTTCCCCCTTTATTAAGATAGATTATTTTCTCATTCCATATATCCTGATCACAGCTTCTCCACCCTTCATCCTATCTCCCCTGCTATCTGGCTCCACCCCCTTTCTGTCTCTCCTTATAAAAGGACAGGCTCTTTTTGAGAAGACACTGAAGGCTAGCACAGGAAAAGGATGCAGAAGAAACTGTTCATCTCCTCTTTGTTACAAGAAAAGGTCAAACTCCCACTTGAGAAATATTCATCAACTTATTGAAGATGTAGATATATTAGATGAAACTTTGATGTCCAGCTTTTCTGCCTTAGAAGTGGCATAGGTATGTCTATTCAAACAAAAATGGACATAATGACTAAGAAATATTAAGTCAGAAAAAAATCTCTTTCCTCAACTTTTAGTTTATTCTTTCCTTTATTCAATTATCTCTGTACAAATATCAAATCTTGCAGACTACATTAGGTGGTTTTAATAATGACTATTTTGCTTAATTAGCATGTGGATTTTGTTTGTGTGTTTGTTTTGGCAAATACTCTACATTAGTGATTCCACTGCAACAAAACAGTAAGATTACCAAAAGATAAAGGAATAAAATTTGTTCCTAATGAAGGAAAGAAAGAGTCTGGTATAACAGTAAACATGCAATATTAAACAATTTGTTTGATTTCAGAATAGAAATGCCTCATTGATAAGCACATTACTTCATTAAGGTCACAAAGCTTAAACATCTTTTACCATGTAAATAACATTCAATTCTTATTTCTCTCTTTTCTCCGTGAAAGTCCGTTTATTGAGAAAACTTTGTCATGCTCATCAGCATTAGTGATGGAGTTCTGCTTTTCCTTAAAGTAATATTTTAAATCATTGCTTCCCCATGTAATGAGCTCAGAGTGGAAATGCCAAAAATTGCCATCAAAAAGAGCACATAATTCCTGTCATGATAGTTTCAGTCAATTATGCAGTGATTCTAAGACGTGCTGTGGTAGACTGAAACTACGAAGAAGTCCTATAAGAGGTAATTTACAATGAGGAAAGACTAGTTTAAACAAGGAGACAATTTTGTGTGTACTGCTTCTGTTAATTGTACTATTCATAATTTTTGTTAATTTTTGTACAAATTATTAATGCAGTAACTTGAACGTTTTCACCAATGCAGTTCTCCTACCATAAGTTTTAGACATAAAAAGGAGTAATTTCCATTTCTGCAAACTGTGCATGCCTTGGGTTTTCTATGAGAGAGCTGGGAAGGTGTGCAGAATAGAAGCACAGCAAAAAGAAAAAGCTCTGTATCCTTGGTTGCCATCACTGGAGTTTAGAATTTGAAGTCATTTGTCTTGAAACAAGAAGCTGTATAAGGAAAAGAAAGTTAAGAGCATCTTTAAATTCCTTAAGCTGCATCTGCTGTATGCTTACCTGAGGAAAGATACTGTGTTTCCTATGGAACAGAACTATGACCCACACGTATAGCTCTTGCATAGCTCATAATCTACCCTCTTGAAAGAGTAGAAAATGGTGCTTATATAACATGAATAAGAGAAAGCGAGTAGAAAGGAGAAAATACTCATGAGTAGAATTTTGTGTTGATGAGAATCAATTGCTAAGATTGATCAAACTGATCTTAATCACTCTTGTGAGTCACCCCCAACTGATTTCAATCTCTTTAGGATATTGAGAATATTATCTGCAGAGGAAATGGCTTTATGTTTCTGAGAAACACAATTATATTACTAAATGTTTTTTGGAAACATTCAGTTCATTAAGAGGGAGACAAAGACAAATATCACTGGCCTCAAACTGTTAGTTCAGAATCACATGGTGTGAAATTGAAAACATGCATTGACGAAAATTATAAATATGTCGGCTACAGAGTGGAAAATATTATGTGCTCTTAAAATTTTAGTTTTCTGCTGACTTTAATGGGACATTAGGATATGATCTCACAACTGTCCACAGTATGGTATTATAGTGCATGTGCTTAAGTTATAAATGTCACAGTGAGTAAGCAATGTCTGACAGTAGATGTGAAAACACAGATGGGAAGCCAACATGAGCTGGTGTTTACAGGAAGCAATGAAACAGAAATGAAAAGCAGGATTTTTGAATGAAGACAACAACGTTGTACTTTACATTGTAAAGTACCTCTATTTTTTTAACTGTAATTTATTTATTTTTATATTAATCACAGGGCGTAGTCCCCCCTCCTCATTCCCTCCCACTCTCCCCACCCCTCCCTCATCTCCTCCCTGCTCCCCTCCAAGTCCACTGATGGGGGAGGACCTCCTCCCATTCCATCCGACCCTAGTTTATCTTGTCTCTTCAGGGCTGCCTGCAATGTCCTCTTCTGGGATCTAGCTAGGTTGTTACTCCCGGGCGTTGTGTGGGGGAGGGTCAAAGAGCCAGCCATTGAGTTCATGTCAGAAATAGTCCCTGTTCCCCTTACTAGGGTATCCAGTTGGATACTGAGCTACCATGGGCCACATCTGAGCAGGGGTTCTAGGTTATATCCATACCTGGTCCTTAGTTGGAGAAACTGTCTCATAAAGGACCCCTATGCCCTGATATATTTGGTCTTTGTGGAGCTCTTGTTCTCCTCAAATCTTAATAACTCCCCCTATTTTCCTTATTATGCCCAGCCCTCTGCCGAAGGCTTAGTTGTGAGTCTTAATATCTGCTTTGATACATTGCTAT
>CM053759.1:40696591-40733782 GCA_028658305.1 Pachyuromys duprasi | reverse complement strand
CTTTCTGCTTTTGGGATACCTCACTCAGGATGATCGTTTCCAGGTCCCACCATTTGCCTGCGAATTTCATGATTTCCTCCTTTTTAATTGCTGAGTAGTATTCCATTGTGTAAAAGTACCACAATTTCTGTATCCATTCCTCAACTGAGGGACATCTGGGTTGTTTCCAGGTTCTGGCTATTACAAATAAAGCAGCTATTAACATAGTTGAGCAAATGACCTTGTTGTGTACTTGAGCATCTTTTGGATATATGCCTAAGAGTGGTAAAGCTGGGTCTTGAGGAATCACTATTCCTAATTGTCTAAGAAAGTGCTAAATTGATTTCCAGAGTGGTTGTACAAGTTTGCAATCCCACCAGCACTGGAGGAGGGTTCCTCTTTCTCCATAACCTCTCCAGCATGCGTTGTCACTAGAGTTTTTGATCTTAGCCATTCTGGTGGGTGTAAGGTGAAATCTCAGGGTAGTTTTGATTTGCATCTCCCTGATGGCTAAGGACGTTGAGAATTTCTTTAAGTGTTTTTCTGCTCTTACAGAACTGCTGGAGATCAAAATATCTGACTTTTTCATAGTTTCAGTCACTAGGCCCACTTCCCCCAGTCACTGCGGGAGCTTCCCCAACACTAGCTGTTTAAATTTTTTTTCAGTTTTTAAAAATTTCTTTATTTATTACAGTTTATGCACTTTGTATCCAGATGTAGCTCCCTCCTTCCTCCCCTCCCAAAACCGCCCTCCCTCCCTCTTCTCCCCCCATCCCCCAGTCCACTGATATGTGCTCAGTCTAAGTTAGAGATATTTTGTCTGTAAATAAAACAAATTACTTCTGAATCACAAGCAAACATTGGCGGGAATAAAATGGCAAGAGCGCATGTAACCTGATCTCTGAAATAGAAGGTGCTTGTGTTAGTTTCTTGCCTTTCCTCTTAGGGACCATTTTGATTACAGAATTTAACAAAGCGAACGGGCACATGATAGTGTTTGATGGAGATGAATAAACTTTCTCTAGTTCCTACTAGTTGCAATGGTGAAATTAGACAGAAAACAGTTATATTTGGAAATTTAAGAGAGTCTTTCTCGGTTTCTACAATCAAGGACCATGTGTGGATATAGCCTGGAATCCCTGCACAGATGGGGCCCATGATAGCTCCTTGTCGGACTGAAGACCCTAGTGAGGGAAACAGGGACTGTTTCAGTCATGAACTTGATGGCTGACTCTTTGACCCTCCCCCATACAAGCTGGGAAGTGACAGACTGGCTAGATCCCAGGGGAGGACATTGCAGCCAGCCCTGAGGAGACAGGATGAGCTGGGGCTGGATGGAAAGGGAGGAGGTCCTCCCCTGTTGGTGGACTTGGAAGGGGCGGGGAGGAGGGAGATGAGGGAGGGAGTGGGAGGGTGGGAGGGAGTGGGAGGGTGGGAGGGAATGAGGGAGGAGGCTATGCCTGGGATGCAAAGTACCTAACCTGTGATTGATATAAAAATAAATAAATTAATAAAAAAAGATCAAAAAAAAAAGAGAGTCTCTCTAAGAGTAGTAGAAATCACTGTAGATCTTTATTATTCAGTCTAATAAGTTATTCAATCTAATCCTATTTTCTAATGCGTGTATTTTACTTTTAGAAATGATTGCTTACTTGTTCTATCTTGAATTCATTAAATCTATGAACCTTCACAGAAAACATACACGTATTCTTAAAAATAAACATGTAACACTGGTTACATTTTTGAAAAATCTTATTAGATATCACAATAATTGCACCATCAAAAATGCCCAAGTCCTATTATTCTCTGGCAGGTGTGACTTGGTAAGGAAGTTTGGGTTCATGTAAATTATCTAAGCTTAGAATTAGGATATTTTCATGGATGATATATGTGGGCCAAGTTCAATCATGATACTATCGAAGAGGACTAAGAGATGCTTAGACCACCTTTTGCTTACTGAATGGATGAGAAAGAACTTGTCAGCCACCACAACTGGATATGACCAAGAAACAGATTCTCCTCTGAGCCTCTAGCACTGCTGATTGTCCCTTGAGTTTTTGATTTCTGAGGAATACAAAACAATAAAGTTAGGACACTAAATTTGTAAATATGTGTGTGTATGTATGTATATATATATATAATCAGTAGTAGGAACCTAACATGTATAAACTCTTTTCTAAACATTTCACGTCTGTTTTCCTTAAATTAATGCAACAATCTTAGGCTAGTCAAAAACAAAACATAAAGAAATGTCTAACTCGCCAAAGATGTCAAGGAGCCAATCAAAAAGGATTTGAATTTTGCATTCTGACCATGGATTCATCATTTTTTAAAGAATTATTTTTATTAAAATTATACAGATCAGGAGTGGTTACTGTAGTGCATGTGTGGAGGTCAGAGGAAAACTTTCTAAAAACAGTCCTCTCCTTTGACTTCATGAGTCCTGGAAATTGAAATAAGACCCTGATATTTGCTGAAAAGAGCCTTAAATGTTGACCCATCTTTGTTATACCCAGAGTCATCATTCTAAAACACAACAAACATTGTCAAATACATAGTATATTACATGTCTGGTAATACCTTGATAGGTGTATTTAATGCCAATGGTTATTATAAACCATTAGAAAATGAAGTTACCTTGAGTTTGAAGAAATAGTCATCAGTTTAGAACACTTACTGTTTTTGCAGAAGACCCGAGTTTGGTTCCCAACACCCTAGTGGCAGCTCATGTCCATCTTCTGTAAATACAGTACCTGAGGATTCCATTCCTTTCCTGATATCCATGGACCCTTGCCTATTGTGGTACATATTCCCAAACACTCATAAACACATAAAATAAATAGAGACAGAGAGAGAGAAAGAGATTTTCTTTGCCTTAAACATTATTGTAATGACCTGAGCACATGAGGAACATATTAGCACTGAATAATGTAAAAATAGTGTTAGAATTAATTGATCCCCAGTAGAATGTATGTTACATTACCCATTAGGGAAGGAAAATGCTAAATTTAGGAAGAAAAGAAACTAGAATTTATCTCTCATGAGACAGAATATTTCTGTCTCATGATTTTCACCCCATCTCCATGCACATATTCATTTTCCAGAATTACCTGATATATAAATAAAACAAAGAAACAGACTTTATCAAATGAGCAGGACAAATGGAAACTGATCAGGGGAAGGAAGAGAGAAGTGGAAGTTAAACCTCATACTATGGCATCTTCAGTCCATAATCTTCACTTACTGTATCTCACCATCATCTGCTGACACTTCAGAACATTTGTTCCAAATCAGTGTAAGGAATCTAAAGAAAGATAAAAGAAAGAAACCTTGAACACTTGTAAGAGCTTTAAGTCCAGTTAATATATGCATGGCAAGCATGTTACAACAACTAAAAGTAGAGACCGAGGAGTCATTTCTTTTGTTTTATTTTCCCCATGTGTGATGACCTCTATATCTCTCCTCTCAATATCAATGACAATTCCTGTCTTTGTAAAAGATGAGCTTTCTTCCTTATTTTTACCATACTGACATGTTTATATGCACATATGTATCATTCTTTTTATATCACATTTAGAAAAATGCATATATGTTGATAATTTTCTTTGTTATATTCAATGTTTTTATTGGTTTTCATCATTGTTATTATTATTGCAATTTATCCATTTTGTATTCCAGCTGTAGCTGCCTCCCTCATCTCCTCCCTCCCTGTTCTTCCCCTATGCTCTTCCTCTAGTCCACTGAGAGGGGAGGTCCTCCTCTCCAACTATCTGTCCCTAGCTTATCCGGTCTCATTTGGACTGTCTGGATCCTCCTCGTTCTCTGTGGGCTAGTAAGACCACCCTGCCAGTGGAAGGTGATCAAAGCATGCAAACAGTTCATGCCAAGGATTGCCCCTGCTCCCCTTACTAGGGACCTCCATGGAGACTGAGCTGCCCATGGGCTACATCTGAGCAGGAGGTCTAGGTCCTTTCCATGCATGGTCCTTGGTTGATCCATTAATCTCTGCAGGACCATCTGGGCCCAGATGTTTTGGCTCCTGTCCCCTAAAGTTTTTCTATCTCCTCCCTTCTTCCATAAGATTCCCTGCACTCTGCCTGAAGCTTAGCTATGAGTCTCAGCATCTGCTTCAATACCCTCCTGGGCAGTCTTTCAAGGCTTTCTGTGGTAGGCTTCTATGTTCATAACAGCTTTATTCAAAATAGATAGATTCTGGAAACAACCTAGATGTCCCTCATCAGAGGAATGGTTACAGAAATTGTGGTTCATTTTCACAATAGAATACTACTTAGCAATTAAAAACAAGGAAATCATGAAATTTGCAGGCAAATGGTGGGAACTAGAAAAGATCATCCTGAGTGAGGTAACCCAGAAGCAGAAAGACACGGTATGTACTCACTTATAAGTGTATATTAGCCATATAATATAGGATAAACATACAAAAATCTATACACCTAAAGAAGTTAAACAACAAGGAGGACCCCAGCGAAGATGCTTAATCCTTCAGAAGGGCAAACACTATAGACGTGGGAAGCAGTAGAAGACAGGGAACTTGTCTTCTTAGTGTGTGAAGTTTCAGGATTGTTTAAATAAAATATATAAGTGCCACTCATCCATCCATGATACACACTTTACAGCGACATGGAAAGAACTTTCTATTACATTTACCAATTGTGCTAAAATCAAGAAATAAGAAATGGCATCTGAGCCAAAAATTAACTTTAAGTTTTACACTAGGGGTTTAAATCCCCAAGAGATGGCAGAAACAGCTTGCTGCTAGTGAGAAACTCAATTATTCTTTCTAGGACACTGCATGCTAAATGGAGACAAGCTCACTGTGTCAGTGAATAAAAATACCACCATCCCTCACTGGACAAAGGCGAGGTGCTTCTCCTCTGCCTGGGAAGGTTTTATTAAAACCATTTCTCTGCACATAGAGTCAGTGACAGGTGCTAACCAAGTCAGTTTGGCAAACATTCTTATTTTTTAGATAGGACACTTTGAAATGGCAGTTTCATAATAACCTAGAAGCATGTAAAATGCACAGTGCAAGCTCCACACTAGGTTATGAAGTAATAAAATGTAACCCTCAAACACCCATTGTTATTGGTATCCTTTCCAAACTGACAAACACTCAGACACACAGGTGCACAGGCACACACACACACACACACACACACACACACAGACCAGACCCTGAGTTCAGATGCTTTCCACCTTTAGCCTAAGGAAAGCTGTTTCCATGACATTTCAGACAGCTAACTTGATGCTGTCTTATATAGTGTTTATAGCATGACTAATTTGTAATTCCCAGTAATGATTATATTTTGCTCTGAAGAAACTGTGGAAGAGGTCCACATATGTAATGTGTATCTTATACATGATTTCAGAAACTACAGGAGTATATCTTCCGAGGCAGAGCTTACTTTCTGTGATGCTGACACCAAACACTCCTTATTTTCAAAGCAAACAGAGCTGAGTACACGGATGCTGCATGCATACGGGGGCTTTCCTGCCACATTCAGAGTGTCTCTGTAGGTTCTGAGCAGGACTAAGTATCTATAAATATGTTAAATGTACCATATCCTTATTTTTATCAGCATGGTGTTATAAAAACAATTCAAAGGAAAAAAATGAGCCATGAGAAAGGTAAGAGGAGTGATTTTAATGGGAGTAAGTAAACAAAGATCAATTGTAGAATTAGAAGGCTTCCTGGTTGTCTTTGAAGAAATAGCAGAACAATATACAGGTCAGATGTGAACATTCACATGTATTTGAATTTAAAGTCACCCTTAACAGAGCACACAGTTCTTTGCTTACTGAGATGCAAGATACACCAACATATCTATACAAGAACGAAGTCTATTTACTGAAATTTTAAAGCAAAGTCTAGTTTTACATTAAATACTATCTTTATTTTAACTGATAATTTATTTTCAGCTACTTTATTTCCATGTTAACTGAATAGGACATAATAGCTAGAGAAAACACAAAAGTAGAGTATGTTTTACATGTTCTTTTATTAAAAATTATACTTAGAAGTCCTTCTTAGTCTATGGCTTGGTTTCTTAAAGGATTAATTTATTTCAGGCTGAGGTTTTATAAACACCTAACTATTTTAAATTATCTTTGTAAGAATAGGCATTGATTTTCCAATATAGGTGTTTCTTACTCTGGGGAATAGAATCATTCTAGGAAGAGAGTTGCAATAAATGTCTCTTTGTAGTTCTTGGCTTTTATTTTTCCCTTCACATTTCCTATAAATGTGATGACTATACGGACATAGGAGGGAGGGCTACAAGAAGAAAACAACTCATACTTAGCTTTCTGCAAAAACAAACTTAAAAAAATGATAATTTTCAATGGATACTTATAGGTTGGAATTAAAGGAGTGAAATGTTACCTGAAAGTTGAAGTTGAATATTAAAATATACCTAAAGTAGAAATCAAAAATGTACAAGAATAGTAGTTAATGATGTACAAAGGGTACTCCATGTTCAATTCATCCCACCAACTCTTCTGAAAGATCTCCCAATCAAAGCTTCATTCAATCAACTTTACCATTAAAATGTAAGACTTAATGAAAATTTTATAAATATAAAAATAATAGTTTTTAGGTTTTCTAGTGAACAATGGGTTGTTCGTACAATTTATCCCATAAATATTTCTGAAACATCTACAACTCCATACTTCACTTAATCAATATCCATCAAAAACTATATGGCAGTATGCATCATTCCTGCCTTTTTCCAATAATTTATGGAAAATACTATTTAAGACAGTTTAAAAATATATATGATAGACCACCAAAAAATAAAATTGATAAGATGGAAGTCAAAGTGCTCTCTTAAGGTCCTTTCCTGGTGTTCTAATTTAATTAATAAAAGAATTTAAAGACTCAATGGAATATCTAGGACTATTTTATTAATATTACAAAGAACCCATAGGGAAGACAGCTGCTCAGAGGAAGAAGAAAAATAGGAAGAAAAAGCTATTCCAGTTAAATTAATCATATTTGAGATCAGCCAGATAGCAGACAACCAGTCATCTTGTGGGGAAGGATACTTTAAAGAAAAAATGAAAAATGTTCAAAGTATAAGAGAAAGCTTTGGTCAACATCTTTAAAAAAAGTAGAAGAGAAAAGTTATGCCTTTCTGAGTCAGGACTCATAAGGGTGGGCAAGCCCCCAAAGAATTAGATGGATTGGAATGATCAGATAAGAGATGTAGTTGGGTGATGAGTGGGGATCTGGAAAGTATACTACTTTACTTATAGACTAATTATTCCTCCCATCATTTTAGCATGGGTTACTTTAAGCATGCCTTTTAGGAATTGTCCAAACTTCCTGGTGGTGGTTCTTTAGCCTGATCATTGTAAGACATCCACCCAGCCAGACATTTTATTCTGTAGACCAGTGAAAACAGTTTTCCTTTAATGGGTCTTTACTGCTATTTTTAAAATAATGAAATGATTTAATCAAATGTAAATAATAGATAATTGAAGATGAAGTTTTTGGAAACATAAAATTAATCATTATTAATTTTAGAAGTGAAAAAACTTTATTAAGCCTATTCCAACAGCTCTTTATGCTGTTTGTTTTGTTTTGTTTTGTTTTATCTTCAATGATTATTTTAAGTACACTTCATAAAGTATCCAATAATAGCTAATTCACTGGATCAGTACAAAACTCTATCAAATAATATTTTAGGAATAAAAATCTTTGGGAGCAGGTGTTTAGCTCAGTGGTCAGGGTTCATTGTTGGGCAAGGATGAGGTCTTTGGCTCAGTTTTGACACCAGAGATAAAACATAAAAAGAAAAAAGAAAATTCATTGGTTTTTATTTGCACAAACTACTCATGCAAATAAAAATTGTAATGTCAAAAAGAAACTCCATTTCCCCAAACACTTGGCAGTTAGACAGAAATAAGCATTCATCAGGAACTTGTGAAGTCACTTTCACTCTACAAAAAGGAGACATTTCTCATATCACTGGAAGAAAGGACAGATGCTTTTCTGTGGTGCCTATTAGCATATCAAAGCACATGCTGGCCTCCAAGCTCCCTCAATATCCCAAGTACTTATACATTTCAAAGCCCATGCTTGCACTCCCTTCCCTGTACTTTCCCAGTTGATGGGCTTCCCTGCCCCAGCCACTCATTCTCCTTATAACCCTGCTATTTTGACTATGCTCCTTCTTTGACCTAGTCTCTCTTTATCCTCTTCTGGGTTTTTTCTCTCCTTTTTGTTGTCTCCCGTTTCATGTTCCTCCTCCCCCTCTCTCTGTTCTCCCTCTTTTTCTCCTTTGTTCAGGTCCTCCTGCTTCTACCATAGCCAGGTCCAGTCTGATGGCAATGGTTAGTCTACTACTTTATTTCTCTGTTTTGAAATCTTTCAGAAGCCTTTGGCTGCTCTTTCAAAGCTACAATAAAAACCTTCCTCATAATCATAGTAGTGAATCCTCAAGACCCAGCTATACCACTCCTAGGCATATATCCAAAAGATGCTCAAGTACACAACAAGGACACTTGCTCAACCATGTTTGTAGCAGCTTTATTTGTAATAGCCAGAACCTGAAAACAACCCAGATGTCCCTTAGTTGAGGAATGGATACAGAAATTGTGGTACTTTTACACAATGGAATACTACTCAGCAATTAAAAACAAAGAAATCATGACATTTGCAGGCAAATGGTGGGACCTAGAAATGGTTATCTTGAGTGAGGTATCCCAAAAGCAGACAGACACACATGGTATATATGCATTTATATAGACCTATAAGACAGCATAAACATACTGAAATCTGTACACCTAAAGAAGATAAACAAGAAAGAGGATCCAGAGTAACATGATCAATCCTCACTTAGAAGACAAATGAGATGGACATTGGATGTAGGAGAAAACAAATAACAGGACAGGAGCCTACCACAAAGGGCCTCTGAAAAACTCTACCTAGCAGTGTATCAAAGCAGATATTAAGACTCATAACCAAAACTTTGGCAGAGTGCAGGGAATCAAATGAAAGAAGGGGGAATTAGTATGACCTGGAAATGACAGGAGCTCCCCAAGGACCAAATATATCAGGGCACAGGGGTGTTTTATGAGACTGTTTCTCCAACCAAGGACCGTGTATTGATATAACCTAGAACCCCTTCACGGATATAGCCCATGGTAGCTCAGTATCCAAGTGGGTACCCTAGTAAGGGGAACAGGGACTACTTCTGACATGAACTCAATGGATGGTTCTTTGACAACCCCCTCCCCCCGAAGGAGGAGCAGTCTTGCTAGGCCACAGAAGAGGACATTGCAGTCAGTCCTGAAGAGAACTAATAAGCTAGGGCCAGATGGAAGGGGAGGAGGTCCTCCACTATCAGTGGATTTGGAAAGGGGCAAGGAGGAGATGAGGGAGGGCTGGTGGGATTGGGAGGAAATGAGGGAGGGGGTTGTAGCTGGTATACAAAGTAAATAACCTGTGATTAATATAAAAAATAAAAATTATAAAAATAAAAAATCATAGTAGTCAGCAGTTATATAGTCAGTTTACACAGAAATAAATCATTATTATATGCAGATAAAGTTATTTAATTGAAGAGTCATTTTATAATACATGTGTATGTAATGTTCAAATCAGATTTAAACCAATTTCACTAACAATGATCTTGTTTACTATATTTGTGATGAAATGAGACTGAAAATGTCTCTTGAATTCTTGCCCTCTTCTGTAAATATTATTTTTGGACAAACACTCATAATTATATATATGCATATGTAATCATATATTATATAATCATATATTGTATGTATAATCATATATTGTATATTATATAATCATATATTGTTATATGATTATACATGTACATATGTACGTGTGTGTGTTTGTGTGTGTGCTTAAGGCTGACCATTATATATTAGATCACCTATCAGGATTCTGGTCACTGGAAAAAAACTAATTCTCCCCTTGCCAAGTGGCTGATATTGCCTATAGTTTTTTTCATGTAGAAGTCTGGGCTTAGGAAATTTCTGCCAGCCACATTCATATCTTAACTGATATTATATAGATCTTATGTATTCACACATATTTTTGAAAATTCATCAGTGTGTACCATACCTGTAGTTGTAGAAGACACTACATCAGAGTTGGTTTCCTGGCCCTCTGGCTTTTACAACCTTTGTTTTTCCTCTTCTGCCTAGTTTCCTAGCCTTGGGTGCAATAGGAGTTGTGTTGAAGATGTACATATGAATTGAGGCTGGGCTCCTCAGAGTCATTTATTTTGTATCTTGTATTTATTTTGACTATATTTTGACTATGTTGTGTCTCAGTAATAGTCTCTGTTGAAGAAGAAGAAGAAGCTTTGTTAATGAATGGTGAGAGCTACAGTTACTTGTAAGTACAAGGATAGATACTTAGGATACAGGTAGAAAATACCTGTAGGATACAGGTTTAGGAAAATGGCAGTAGTGGATCTCATTGTTAACCCCAAAGAAGGGAGAAGAAACACCCCTGACCAAAATCATAATAACCCGATTAGCTAAAGCAAGTAATTAATTAAATCAAGCTTTTTTTTTTTTATCCATGTGGACAGGCTGCCTCCCCCTAAGGCAGGGTTTGAGACGTCAGCATTGGATATGAGAAAGACAAGGATTTTATAACTCAGGGGTAGGGATTTTCCAAATGGGGATTTGGTGGGCAAAACACATGGGGTTACAGGAGAACATCACAACTTGTTAGTCTTACTGACCTGAAACAAAGACATGATTGCAAGGTAGTCGTGACAAAGCTCTATAACAACCATTTAAAACAAAGGTAGTGTTGTAGGATGGTTATTAACTTTTGAAGCAAAGATATGATAGCAATTACAGAGCTGTTTGTACTTAAGGTTCCAGGTAAGAAATAAACCAATCCTTGAGAAACAGTGGTTTAATCATAAACAGGAAGGAACCTCACAGGTCTTTACTAAAAAATGGCTTTTAAGCCTAAGAAGGTCAGACTTGTTCTCTGCTCATGTAGGGACTTTAACTTCTCCAGCCATGAGTGATAGACTAAGTTTTTTATTTCACTTTTTTTTCTTTACTGTTTTTCTTTTTGTTTGTTTGTTTTTTGTTTTGGGGTTTTTGTTTTGTTTTGTTTTTGTTTTTGTGTATTTTTAGTCTCTGTCTTGCTTTCTTGGACTCACTTTGTAGACCAGGCTGGCCTTGAACTCACAGCAATCCTCCTGTCTCTGCCTCTCTGAGTACTGGGCTTATAGGCATGCTCCACCTCATCCAGTGGTTGGTTAGGTTTTAAAGTCACATTTCCCCTCTTTTCCATGGAGAGCATTTAACTTTTTTCTCTGTTTAAGTCTTGAATCCCTTCCACTGTACCTAAGACTGTGTTGAAGAAATATGCAAAATGCAACTAATAAACATCAATATATTGAGAAGAAATAATGGTAGCATATCTGTAATGAACTAAGAAAATTAATCAATAAACTATGCTTTAAAAAGGTACAACATCAAAACATATATAAATATTGCTCAAACTGACATGCTGGGGTTAATTTTCATCATAACTTGAAATATACTTTCCCAGTGTGTGTAGTCTGAAATACAGAGTCCAAAGTTGTTTGTAGGTCTACTGAGTAAAAAGCCAGTCCCTGAGGGACAAAGCTAGAGAGGAACACTGATTGATACTGCATGGAGTACTTCTTCCTAGGTAATCAACTTCATAAATTAGGTTATCAAAAACAGATGCTAGTTGTATAATTTGGATTATTATTATTTAACTTCTTAACTGACTTTTTGCAAATGAAGATTAATCTGTCCTTGATCTTTGACTGCAGAAATTCTATCTTTTGAATCGAATACTTTGAACATTTTTCTGTCTTCTCACTTTTTGTTTTAGGGGATAGCATTTGAGAAAGAGTCTCTCGATATAGTTCTGGCTACCCTGGAACTCACTATGTAGATCAGGATGGCTTTGAACTTACAGAGATCTGCCTATCACTGCCTCTAGCACTGGCGTTAAGAGCAAATACACTTTTTCCACATCCTCTCCAGCATGTAGTCTCACTTGAGTTTTTTATCTTAGCCATTCTGATGAGTGAAAGGTGAAATCTCAGGGTCATTTTGATTTGCATTTCGCTGATGACTAAGGCATTAAACATTTCTTTAAGCGTTTCTCTGCCATATGATATTCATCTATTGAGAATTCTCTGCTAGAAAAGATCATCCTCAGTGAGGTACCCCAGAAGCAGAAAGATACACATGGTATATAGTCACTTATAAGTGGATATTAGACATATAATATAGGATAAAAATACTAAAATCTGTACACCTAAAGAAGCTAAGCAAGAAGGAGGACTCTGGGTAAGATGATCAACCTTCCCTGAGAAAGGCAATGGACATCGGAAGAGGGAGAAAACAGGGAACAGTATAGGAACCTACCACAGAGGGCCTCTAAAAGACTCTACCCAATGGAGTATCAAAGTAGATGCTGAGACTCATAGCCAAACTTTGGGCAGAGTGCAATAATCTTATGAAAGAAGGGGGAAATAGAAAGGACACCAATAGAATCAAAATAATCTGGGCAGTGTTCTTTTCTGAGACTGATACTCCAACCAAGGACCATTCATGGAGATAACCTAGAACCCCTGCACATGGAGGGAGCTCAGTCTCCAAGTGGGTTTCCTAGTTATGGAAAAAGGAACTGTCTCTGACATGAACTCAGTGGCTGGATCTTTGATACCCTCCCTGAGGGGGAAGCATCATTACCAGGCCACAGAGGGAGACAATGCCTCCAGTCCTTATAAGACCTGATAGGCTAGGGTCAGAGGGAATGGGATGAGGACCTCCCCTATTAGTGGACTTAGGGAGGGTCATGGGTGGAGAAGAGGGAGGGACGGTGGGATTGGGAGGGGATGAAGGAGAGGGCTACAGCTGGGATGCAAAGTTAATAAAACATAATTACTAAAAGTAAGTAATGTTTTTTAAAAAAAGCAAATGCCATCATGCCTTGCTCTGTTGTTGTCTCTTAATTCTTATCTCAAGGATAAGAGTTTTTCTTTGGAAGACAGAATAATAATTGTAATACTAGTTTCTTCCAAACTGCATCTCTCCTTTTTAAACACACACACACATATATATATATATATATATGTACATATGTGTACACATATATGTATATATATGTGGATATACATGTATATACATATACATATGTGTATATATATATATATGGATGCTGTTGACTCTAGAAGCACACGACAAAAAGGATTCTGAAACGTAGATTAATCAAAACACTCAGCTAAGCCATCAAAACGTGAGATTGTCTTTTAGTAACATTCAGTAGAACACATTGCGACATACTAAGAATTGATAGCTAGACAGTGCTAAAGTGGTTCATGAATTTGAAATGACAACAGATGCTTTGAAAAGGAAAGCTGGTTGGATTTTGATTGAACATGCTAATTTTCAAAAAGAATCGTTCCAGGCTCAATTTTATACAGTACAACCTGTTAAGGCTATTTGGAAATCACAGGGGCTGGTGATAAAATAATATTGAACTCAATTATCCATTATCAGAGGGAGAGAAGCCAGCATCCCTTTTCAGAGTTATTTGAATTTACAATACAAAAGGGAAGTCACCAGATGACTCAGAGGACAAGTGCCTCCATGCTCAGGGAGCTACTAGGGTGAATAAGTGATGGAATTTGGGGATGTATTCCTGCTAATTTGGTTTTACTTGGAGATTGAAGTTTTAATTTCTACCACTTGAGAAAAGAGAGTTAAACAAACAGCCTCTGTCCTTAAGGCAAGATTAAATTGAATCCTTTATCACGGGGATCCATAACACATAAGATTAAGAATTCTCATCAGTCACATAACTTTAGAAAATATTTAAGTGGAGGGTTTCCTGAGAGAAATATGTGACTTTAGGGCCAAATTCTCTCTGACTGCAAAAAAGTAAGTGCAAAAATCTCTGAATTACAAGACTGATTTATAAATTGGGGACAGTCTTCAGCTAAACCTTGTTTAGGGCTTTAGAATTTCTTTTGCAAAAACCCTCTGTTGGGGGCAGGGCTGTGTACCCTGAACTGTGGTATCAGACCTGGCTTCTAGGTCTTTGCTAGTTGCCTCCTATATCTCTGTCTTGATTTCTTAAGGTTCCTCCAAAGGTACAGACTTCATGTAAGCATTAACATTAATCAGGGCTGAGGTACGCATGAAATGAATTAATTCATTTACTACACAGCAAAGTTAAGAGCTTGAGTTTCAGAAAACTCAAGAGTGAAAAGAAATCATACCTACCAAAATATTTCAAGAAAACAAAGTTAATGAAAAAATTTAGAAGGAAGCTTATATTAATTCAAATCAATATAAGATGCCATTTTTTTAACCTTACATTGTTATTCAGTGGAGGGAGACCTTTTCATCCAACTCATAATTTGGGGGCCCACAGCCGCTGTATTCTCTTCAGATCCTCATGTCTCTTACCAAGTGAATTTTAAAGTGTGACAATCACTTGCAAAGATATAAGGAAACCATACATTTATAACTTGCTCATTATAAGACATCTTTTTTTATACTACTTAGTTTAGTATATGGAAAGATAGTTCAATAGTGAGTTTTAAAGTGCATATTTTCCATTTGTCTCAGACAGTATCATAGTGTCAGAATAAAGATATTAAAAGAACAAGTAATTATTTGTTCTCCAGATATGATAATCCTACAACAGAATCCATTCTCTTCTTTCCTTTCATTATCATATTCTGTGTTATGCTCCTTGTAATATGATTAAACACCACTTATTAAGTCTAAAATGTGGATTTTGTGATTTTAGGCTTAATAATACTATATCCTGACTGACTAACAGTCAAAGTTTAGAGAGAACTGAAGAATTTGATCCCCTGCTCTGGACCAAAAGATTCAACTGCAGAGTGCCGCCTGCAGAGGAGTGTAAGGGGGATTTGCTGGGAACTCTGCGGGCTTTTCAAGCCTCTTTAATGGCAAGCACAGATGCCATTCTAGCACAGAACATACATACTTCTAACAGTGGTGGCCAGTTCCTCTCTAATTGGCTGGTTAGATAGCTGAGGTCACATCTATCTGTCAAGTCTGCAGATAGTTTGGACATATACCAGCTGGAAAGGTATGATTGCAGTATTGCTTATTAAATGATTGCCATAGTTTTCTTTAAAACTGCAGTGATAGAAACTGGACCTTGGATATACTTGACTGTATTTTTTTCTTGTTCTAAAAATGCAATATCTTATTTCATTCAATTTGAGAATGCAGTATTTATCAATATTCCATATCACACCCTTGTGAATATTTTTGTAATTATGTTGTAAATGCTGAATCATGTAAAATATAAGCATATGTACTTCACTTATGTTTGGTATAAGAACAAATGCTTAGATTGTTAGGGATTATGCTGGTTTAGTAAAGCCAAGATTTAGATTGTTGTAGATTGTTTGCCAAGATACATTACTTCATGAGCACTGATTATTTAACAGGACTGTTTTCCTTCTTATTGAAAATTTTTTAAATTGAAATTTATTCACTTTGTTTCCTAGCTCCCTCCCTCTTCTCCTCTCGGTCCCACCCTCCCTCTTCTTCCCTATGCCCTTCCCCTAGTTCACTAAGGGGGGAGGTGTTCCTCCCCTTCTATCTGACCCTAATCTATCAGGTCTCATCAGGGCTAGCTGTATTATCTTCCTCTGTGGCCTGGCTAGGCAGCACCCCCTCCCTGCCAAGAAGAGGTGATCAATGAGCCAGCCACTGAGTTCATCTCAGAGTCATCCCCTGTTCCCTTTATTAGGGAACCCACTTGGAAACTGAGCAGCCTATGGCCTTCATCTGAGCAGGGGGTCTAAGTCTTCTCCAGGCATGGTGCTTGGTTATAGTATAGGTCTCTGCAAGGCCCCCCTGGGGCCCAAGTATTTTGGCTCTGTTCATCTTCTTGTAGAGCTCCCCCTTCTTCAATAACATTCCCTGAACTCAGCCCAAAGTTTAGCTATGAGTCTCAGCATCTGTTACCCTGCTGAGTAGAGTCTTGCAGAGGCCCTCTGTGGAAGGCTCCTGTCCTGTTCCTTGTCTTCTCCTACTTCTGAAGTCTTTCCCATTTGCCCTTCTTAATGAGAATTAAGTCTCTTCCCTAGTTTCATCCTTGTTGTTTAGCTTTCTTGGACTATAGATTTTAGTATGTTTATCTTATATTATATGGCTAATATCCACTTATAATACCCGCTTATATCACAGTTACTTATAGGTGAGTATATACGGTATATGTCTTTCTGTTTCTGAGTTACTAAGATCAATTAGAAGTAAGCAATTGGTTACTGTCAAGGTATGCATGCCGCTACTATACCCTTACAGTTATTTTACCATGCTGGTCATTGTAATGGTTCATAGGTGTCATAGCTGGGTAAGGCTGACAGTTGCTTCATTCCTTTGGCAGCTTGTGTGTTACCTTCTTTTACCATGAAATCTAGTACTTAGTGAGATAGTTATCAGGTCAGATATTTCTCATAGAACTCTGGGTCTTTTTCTGGAGTACAGGGTATCTTCTGCAAGAGGACTTACCTTTCACCTCTGGGGAACAAAGAGCAGGAAAAAAATAGGCTGTGGGTTTTGGAAGTCCCTTGACTATTTGACCTACAACTGGAAGGAGGGCTTCTCATATAAGGTATTGGAGTTTTTGTTAGGTGGTCTTTGGTTCAGGAGGAAGCATTATCAATCTTGATAAGAAAAGTTTATTTAGACTATATATGTTTATTTATACAGAAAATTATGTGCATGGTAGTGGTTGTTTATTAGATACATAGTATATAGTACATATAGTATATATTATATATCTTATGACTTTTTAGATATACTACTAAGTATTTACCCATCTTCTTTTGTATTTATCTTTGTTCTCCATCTCAAAAGAGCACCCTTTACCCATTTTCTGATTAGATTACTTATATTCTCACTCAGAAGGGCAAACAGGATAGGAATCAGAAGTAGAATACAAGGAACAGGACAGAAGCCTTCCACAGAGGACCTCTGAAAGGTTCTATCCACCAGGGTATTGAAGGAGGTACTGAGACTCATGGACAAACCTTGGGCAGACTACAGAAAACCTTGGGGAAGAAGAGGAAGATATTAAGACTTGGAGAGGACAGGAACTGCACAAGGAGACCAACAGAACCAAAAAACCTGGGCCCAGAGGGCCCTGCAGAGACCTATATTCCAATGAAGGACCATGCATGGAGAGTACCTAGACTCCCTGCTCAGAGGAAGCCCATAGATTGCTTAGTTTCCTAGTGGGTTCCCTAGTGAGTGGATCAGGGGCTGTCTCTGATGTGAACTCAGTGGCTGGTTCTTTGTTTCGCCTCCCCCTGGGGGGTACAGCCTTGCCAGGTTACCAAGGAAGATGATGCAGCCAGCACTGATGAGACTTAATAGGCTAGGGTCAGATAGAAGGGCAGGAGGTCCTTCCCTGTCAGTGGATTAAGGAAGGAGCTTAGGCAGAGAAGAGGAAGGGTGGGTGGGACTGGGAAGAGACAAGGGAAGGGTCTGCAGCGGGGATACAAAGTGAATAAATGGAAATAAATAAATAAATAAATAAATAAACGCTTTCTGCTATACGAACTGTGAAGCATTCGAACAGATGGATTCGAGAACAGGTCACTACAATTTTTAAAATATCTTGTGTTTGTGGGTTAAAAAAATATCTGGATCTGAAGCACTCATTTAGCCCTTGGAAGACCTGTCAGTCCATGAACTCAGTGGCCTGCTCTTTGATCACCTACCCCTGAGGTAGGGTGCAGTCTTACCAGGCCACAATGGAGGAAAACAATGCAGCCACTCCTGATGAGACCTGATAGGCTAGGGTCAGAGGGAAGTTGAAGAAGACCGCCCCTATCAGTGGACTGTGGGGGCGGGGCATGGGTGGAGAAGAGGGAGGTTAAGATTGGGACAAATGAGGGAGAGGGCTACATCTGGGATACAACGAATAAATTATCATTAATAAAAAATAAATAAATTTTAAATAAGATCTCTCAGTCCTTGTTAATACCATGGCATGAGCCAATGCAAATTCTTCATGAATTTCTATGACAGCATTGTCCGTCTTTATCATTCCAGCAATGCTGTCCACAAACAGAAATGTGTTCTTCAAATTCTTCCACACATTTACATAAGTGTCCAACAGTCTTCAAGTGCCCTAGAGCCATCACCCGGCATATCACAGACAAAACTTAAAGCAGGTTGTAGGGACTGCCAGGTGCATATCTTTTAAGAGATTTTAAAGACCCCCCTTTTATTCTCTTTCAGGAAATAGTGGAGATAAAAAAAAAGTGCAATAATGGGAAGCAAAATTCGTGATGATGAGCAGAAGGAATGAAAAGCACAGTAGAGAGCGCAGCTAAACATAGATTTCTTAACTGAGACTTTCCCCCACACAACTTCAAACTTGCCTCTAATATGCTGGGTGTTTTCACAGTTACTATTATGTGGAAAATGAGTACAACAATCCTATATGAGCAAAAAAGCATAACAGTTGTGAAAATAGAAGAGAATGTGTGCATGTAAACCACAATTTTTATTTAATCTTAAACAAGACTGTCTTTTTTTTTTCCAATCTAATTTCTACACCTACTTCTGGCTAGACATTAAGATCGTAATTGTCTTTTATGAGCATCTCCTGAAATCACTACAACAAATATATTCAAGAAAACAATGAAAGGAAATAAATGAATCCTCTTTATTTTATGAAAGAAAAATCATGCTTTTGCTATTTTTATGTAAGTAAAATTTTTGTTCATACCCCTAGAAGAAAGAAGTACCTGCCTCTCCATGTCCCTCTTTACTCCTATAGACACAAACACAGACAGAGAGACTGAATCTTTAAATTGTATCAATACATTTCCTTCACCTTCTTTTTTCTTTATTCAATAATAGACTACTGCCTATTATATACAAAGGAATGCTGAGTTCTGCATCTGGCAACCCATTGCGAAGGTGCTCAATGATTCTCTAATCTCCTTAAGAGCAAGAATGTGCAAGAATGTGGCATCTGTGTGTGTGTATGTCTATTACCATCACCTACATAGGATAGCTTCTCTCATAGAGAAGGTATTTCATAACTAAAGATGAATGAAGAGTGATAACTTTGTTTCTTTGAATTCATTTCTATTTTTCTTTATTTTCGATGTAAATGTTAGTATCCATAAAACACAGCACACAATGCCCATATATGTTTAGTAATAATTCTGTAAATTATTACTAAACCTTTCATGGTTTCTTATTTGCTAATAAAACATAGTACATGACACAACCTTACTCCGTGCCTCCCTATAGAAGACTATGTGTATCATATCTCATTTGTGTGTTAATGTTAATAAACAAAAATGCATTGTGAAGTAGTACTGGGTAATCCTCTTGAAAGGACCTA
The DNA here is from genome assembly GCA_028658305.1 of Pachyuromys duprasi. NCBI lineage: Eukaryota > Metazoa > Chordata > Mammalia > Rodentia > Muridae > Pachyuromys > Pachyuromys duprasi. The sequence continues at coordinate 40,714,386 of CM053759.1, read as the reverse complement.
AGCACAATGATGGCAGAAGTCTGTGTATTTTCAACAGCAGAGAAATGGTGGAAATTTTACCCAGTAATTGATGGATGACTTTGTGAAAGCAGAAGCAAGTAAATAAAATATAAGGCTGAAATACAGCAAAAAGCTGTAGAACCTTTCCTGTTTTCTCTGAAATAAGTCTGCCCTAAGCTAACTTGATCATAATTATAATTTGAATATCTTTGAATTTTTCATTGCTTTTATTCATTTTAAACTAACAAGAAGTAATGATTTAGCACAAATGTTGATTTTACTGATTGTTTTATTTCCTTTATTTTATTTTATTTTATTTTATTTTATTTTTTGAATAGAGGACATTTGACGTCTTGCAATAAGATTCTCAGCCTCCATCTTAGCAGTGACAAGGGACAGAAAATATTCATCTCATTAAGAATTATAAATTCCTATAGTTTGTATTCAGTAATATTCAGCCAGAGGAAAACAACATTTAACCAAGCTACTGATTGAAAACAGGTTTATCTCAAGGGCAAATACATTTGCCTCAGACAGATATCTTGGCTCTTTCCAGTGACAAGAAGACTCCTTTGAGGCCATGAGTTCATGCTGAGTGATTTCCAATTAACCCGTTTCAATAAATGAGTGTTTTTCTCAATTCACGTGAGAACTAGCCTTTCATGTCAGGCTTTCTTCTCACAAGGTTTCTGGTAGCTTTTGTCCCATTGTAGGCAGCCTCTTTCAGCTTTTGAATTTATGTTTACACATGAAATTATATATAATGAAAGGTCAATTAATAATTGTTGAGAAATAATTAGAGAGGCATACAATTACAAATGATAAACTTAGATATAAAAAAGTAATGGAGAAATAATAAATTTGAATAAAATTACATATATTTCCAAGTGCTGAAATTTTTGATCAGTTAAATTATTCTGTTTAACAAGAAAACTCCACGACTCTTCAGAAAACATAATAAGCCAAGGCAAAAATAATTCTTGGAAGATAAAAAAAATGAGCTGATAACCAATGAAAAATAAATTTGAACCTGAATGATTATCAAATATAGTTTTTAGGAAGCCACAAACATAATATTGCTTACTTATTAAAAAGCAACAACAAAATCCCAATAGCTTAAAACCCTGATTGTTTATTCTAGATCCTTCATTCTATTACTCATGCTTTAGGTAAGAAATCTGATCCACATTGTTAGTGCCTGGAGCAAAGAACTCAGGAGATCAGAAACTGTGGGACTCCACCAGACATGAGAGGAACCAAAAGCAGAAAGAGAGGTCTCTGTTATACCAGAGTCTGGGTAGAAATGCTCAAACTCAGAGGTGGCACTTTAAGTCAAAACTTTTTAGACAGAAATGGTCAGATGACCCAGCTCAGTTCAGTATCTGGTCTCATGAGATTGTTTAATTTTAGTCTGCTCATCGTCTATAGCCTTCCTTTCTCCCTCTCTCCCACTAAGAAGATATGTTCCATGAGGACATGAGAACACAGGCGTTTTCAGCCTTGCTCATAGCTGTGCCCTCCGCTCCACACTCACTAGAGAATCAGTAGAAATACAAACACAGATGGTTTGGGCCCGTAATCTACACACTCCAGGCACTGAGGCAGGACTATCACTCCTGTGAGGACAGCCAGAGCTGAAAAACATCCAAACAAATACAAGAAGGAATGCATAGTTTAACATTCTGCCAAGGCGCTGAAACAAAATAAATCTGATTTCCAATGTCTTGTGAAATAAAATGTTATGAATATTTGTTTACACAGTCTGTGCATTAGGAATTTAGATTCATAATTCCAAAAATTAATTTGACCATCTGTAACAAGATTACTGAAAGATTCAGACAGTTTGATAAGAAACTATCATTAGGATAGGGTCTATGTCTTCTACACTATAGCAATAGCTAATAATTGATAGTAGGAATAGTAATCTGATATTGTAACCCCAAAACAATACAATCTTATATTCGGATCTGAGCCATTGTCAGCCAAGGAAGGAAAAAAGTTGTTTCAACAATAGTGAGACTTGAGCACTTTCATTGCTGGATCCTGTAACAAAAGCATAATTTGTTATTATTTGATGAAAATAAAATGGCAGCTATGAGTAGCATATTGTCTTAGTCATATTTCCTATTTCCATGACAAAATATCCTGATAAAAGCAACTTAAGGGAACAAAGGTTTATAGTGGCTTACAGGTTCAGGTTACATTCCATCATAGCAGGGCCATCATGATAACAACTTATATTGCATCTGCTTTTAGAAAACAGAGGAAAATGAATGTGTTTCTGAGCTCATTTTCTCCTTTTTGTATAATTCAAGATATATCCCAAGTGTCTTAGTTAATGTCCTATTGCTATAGAGTAAAAGTGGCCATCTTACCAAAAGCAATCTACAGATTCAATGTAATCCCCATTGAAATACCAACACAATTCTTTATAGATCTTGGAAGAAAAATTCTAAACTTTATTTGGAAAAATTCATAATCAAAAACAATACTATGCAACAAAAGAACTTCTGGAAGTATCTCCACCCTGAATTCAAGCAATACTACAGAGCAATAGTAATAAAAGCTGCGTGGTACTGGCATATAAATAGACTGGTTGATCCATGGAATAGAATCAAAGACTCAGGAATAAGCCCACACATTTAGAGATGACTGATTTTTGACAAACAAGTTAAAAGCATACAATGGAAAAAAGATAGCATCTTCAATGAATGGTGCTGGACTAACTGAATGTCAACATGTAGAAAAAATGAAAATAGATTCATATTTATCACCCTACACAAAAATTTAGTAGAAGTGAATCAAAGACCTCAACATAAAACTAGATACACTACATCTACTAGAGGAGAAAGTTGGAAAGACCCTTGGCAGAGGAGACAACTTCCTGAATAGCATACCAACAGCTCAAACTCTAAGAATAAAAATTAATAAATGGGATATCTTGAAAAGCTTCTGTAAGGCAAAGGACAATGCCAATCGAACAAAATAACAGTCTACTGATTGGGAAAAGATCTCCACCAGGCCTATATGTGACAAAAGGCTAATATCCAAAATACATAAAGAACTCAAAAATTAAACACCAACAAACAAAATAATCTAATTTAAAATGGGGTACAGAACTAAACAGAAAATTCTCAACAGATGAATCTCAAATAGTGCAGAAGCACTTAAAAAATGCTCAATGTCCTTAGCCATCAGGGAAATGCAAATCAAAAGGACTCTGAGATTCCATCATACACATGTCAGCTTGGTTAAGATAAAAAAAACGCAAGTGGCAGCACATGCTGGAGAGGATGTGGAGAAAGGGGAACCCTCCTCCATTGCTGGTGGGAATGTAAACTGGTGCAACCACTTTAGAAATCAATCTGGCACTTTCTCAGAAAACTGGGAATAGTGCTACCTCAAGACCTATACCACTCCTGGGCATGTATCCAAAAATGCTCAAACACACAAGGACATTTGCTCATCTATGTTCGTAGCAGCATTATTCATAATAGCCAGAATCTGGAAACAACCCAGATGTCCCTCACATAAAGAATGAATACAGAAATTATGGTACATTTATTTACATAATGGAATACTACTCAGCTATTAGAAACAGGAAATCATGAAATTTACAGGCAAATGGATGGAACTAGAAAGTTCATCTTGAGTGAGGTAACCCAGACTCAGAAAGACAGACAGACATGATATGTACTCACTGATAAGTGGATTTTATTCATATAGTACATGATAAACATACTACAATTCACAGACCCAAAGAAGATAAGTAACAAGGAGAACCAAAGGGAGGATGCTTACATCTCACTCAGAAATGGAATAGACAGCAGAAGTGGCTAAAGAGAGAGAACAAGTAGAAGAGAGATCACAGAGAGAAATGAGGGTGGAGACCAGCTCTTGGAAGAGAGTGTGTAGGCGAACAAAGGGGTTATAGAGAGAAGAAGAACCTCAGACAGAGTCATCTCTATGAGAAGCTGGAGACATAAGATAGGGTAATCTTCTGGGAGGATATGGGGGTCATTCTCGCTGAGACTAGTAGTAGCAGGGGTCATGGAGACTGAAGAGGACACCCTCTAACTAATGGAGAAGGAAATTACCAACCCACCCAAGAAAACATTGATCTAAAATATACTCTGTCTACAAGATGTGTAAAGATAAAGATAAAGCAGAGATTGAGGGAGTGTCCAACCAATGCCTGGCCCAATCTGAGACCCATCCCAGGGGAGAGAACCAACCCCTGATGCTATTAATAATATTCTGCTATGTTCACAGACAGGAGCCTTGCATAGCTGTCCTCTGAGAGGCTCCATCAAGCAGTAGATCAAAACAGATGCTGAGGCACACAGCCAAACATTGGGCTAAGTGTAGGAATTCTTGTGGAAAGGTATGAGGTAGGATACAAGGTATTAGGTAGTACACCTAGAGGTGTCAGGCTCTCCACAAGAAGACCAACAGGGCCAACTAACCAGGGCCCAAAGGGGCTTGGGAAGACTGAAGCAGTAACCAAGGGCCATAGATAGAATGGATCTAGCTCCCCTACACAGATGTAGGAGATGAGAAGCTTAGGTTTCCTGTGGGTTCCCTAGTAAATGGAATAGGGGCTATCTCTGACATGGACTCTGTTGCCTACTTTCTGATCACTACCCCTCATCAGGGGTTGCATCATCAGGGTACAGGAGAAGAGGATGTGACTTGATGTGCTGCAATGAGTGGGTAGGGGCCTTCCCGTATCTGAGGAATAGGAGAGGGGAATGGAGGAAGAGAGGGGGAGGGGGTAGGACAGGGAGGAGAGGAGAAAGGAGGCTAAGATAAAGGTGTAAAGTGAATATAATTTTAAAAATCAAAACAAAAAATCAGAGAAACATAGAAAACTCAAAAGAGAGAGATACAGAGAGAGAGCGAGAGAGCTACCATGAAGAAGTCAACTTATAAAAGAAGCTTAATGACAGTTTCTAAGGGTTAGTCCATGACCATCACGGCTAAGAGCCTAAAAGCAGGGAGGCACTGGGGTAATAACTGAGAACTTACATTTTATCAACAAGATGGAAGAGGCGGGGGGGGGGGGAAGAGCGGGCCTGATTTGAGCCTTTGAAATCTCAAAGCCCAGACCCCTTGACATACTTTCTCCAACAAACCACATCTTCTTATCCTTCCTAAACAGTCTACCAATTAGGAATCAAATATTCAAATATATGAGCCCATGGCAGCTCTCCTGATTCAAACTACCATACCAAGGAAATGCAATCCCCACACTGCACATGTATTTAATAGTTGATGATGAATATAAGTAATTATCATTTTCTTCCCCTTCAATTCTTATCACTTTTGTCTTAGGAAATTTTTAATTTGTGTTTATAGTTTTTAATTGGATTTATGTGATTCTATAAAATATTAGAATGCAACTCCTATCTAACCAAAACTTGATATCCATTTTCTTTTACCTTTCTAGGAAATATTGATTATGTAAAAGCAGATGCATGTTTCTGACTGTACTTAATCATTCAATAATTTCTTCTCTCTGCATATCTTTGTCCTTATGTTGTATAACATTGCATAGATACTTTTAATTTTGGATTGAATGTTAAAATTTGGGGGTAAAGGGTACATTTTTCACAACTAAACATAAGATCACACTAACTTTTTCAAGGTGAGAGAGAGAAAAGGAAGAGAATGAGAGAGAGCAAGAGAGTAAATTGATCTGTAAACAGAAATTATGAAAATAAACACCTGAAAGAAATCATTTGGGAAGTTGCACTGGCAAACAACTGAGAACCAGCTAAAACTCAGCTGTTTTTGAATACACCTAAAAGAAAGGTTTGTTTGAACCAAGCAACAAATGCAGATATTAATAGTTTTCTAAACAAAGAGCACTGCTGTGCATCTATTGATGTTAATCAAACAGTTTTAAAGGGTACACTTTGCGTCTGCTTGACCAGTGTAAACAGTTTAAAGAGTTCAGCAATGAATAGTTATTGACTTGCTGAAATAAAGTTTACTTAGGGATGATAAAATAAACTCTGATTTATAAAAAGGATCTGAGAAGAGGAAGTCTATGTAAATGTGTATACTAAATGGACCATCAACAACTGTGGCTTCCGTGCTTCATTTATCTTGATTTCAATCCTAAAGTCTAAAAATAAATATAAGTTGCCTAGAGAAATGCAAACATGGCTTTCTAACAAATCTCTTCATGGATCTCATTCTTAAAATTAAAAAATAAAAAACGCTATTTACATTTTGTACCTTTATTTGCCACACATTTATTCTACATGGTATACATACCCTAGCATTTTTTAAGGAAATATATATTTTATATTATCAATGGAAACAATTCAATAATTAAAGGCTAAAGAAAAATTATTTAGCCTGAACTTGAAAGCAAAATGTTTATTTTATTAATACTTTGTTGTATCCAAAGTTGTTTTGAATTTAAATTAATATTGATTTAAATTGTTGTTTATATTTTTCAAAGTGATGCAGAAGTGTTGAAAATTTTCTTTTTTGGACAAACAGTAAGTGGATATATTAATATAATAAAAATAGCATTAGAAAGGATTATAAACAATATAAGTCACTGAAAATATAATAATGAATTTATGGAAAATGCACAAGAAAGATGGTTACTTGTGTTGATAATAATGGTATTGTAAATATTTTTATCTAATAGATACTAAAATAATACATATAACAATGATTAATAAAAGTATATAAAATGATACATATAAAGAAAGAAATTTTATTCAGTCAGAAATAAAAATAAAAATATGGCATTTGAAAGAATTGAGGAGAAAGTGTACAACCAGCAAAAATACAAATGAAAATGCCTAAAGTAAAAGTGTACTTTGAATGCTGATTAAAAATTGAAATTTATACTAAAAAATAAAAGGATCAGGCCATTTTCTTATCCATTTATAATAAAAACTCTTGATAAATTTTGAATGAAAAGAATATCACCAGGCTTGTCTAGGACATCTAGGAAAAATCAATAGCTGACATGTTGTTCAATGAGAAAAGACTAGCCTTGCTTTCTATAAAAGACTGAAATTTCATTTTTGTTAATATTTTATTGGAAGTCATAGTTAGTTCAATGAAGCAAGTACAAGAAAAAAGACAGCACCTAAAAAGTAATAAATATTATTTTTCTGCTCATGCATGTAGAAAATGAATCACAATCGACAAAATAGTTACTAGAATCAAAACTGATGAGAAATTTTCAAGACTAGATCAATATAAAAATCTAATTTAAAACATTAAATTAAAACAAGACCATTCTCAAGAATATAAAATTGTTTTAGAATAAACTTAGCAAATAATATGTAAAATATAAATACTGAAAACTATAAAGTACAATAAGGAAAGGTAGAAGAGATATTTTGTGTTTGTGTATGTATGCGTGTGAGAAAGATGTCACATTAATAGACTGAAACCCTCCATATCTTATCAGTCCTCCTCAAAAGAAATTAGGGAAAATTTAAATATCATAATTAAGCCACCTTTTAAAAACTACTGTAAAAATTAATAAAATATAAAATATTACAGGAGTGAAAATGGAAAGATTTAATGTGGGTAAGAAACTTTAATGATGAAAAACGTCAATGATATGTAAATTCAGCTTGTGAATTATATAAGAAAATAAAATACCTAAAGAAAATCTTAAAAATCATATGCGGGAAAAACTTGTCATAGTTGTTCCCTAAATCAGCACATTTTAGTATTCTTACTATTTTTCTATCTAATAAGAATCAAAGAAAAAATGTAAATACGAATCTTTAGGATTGGTAACTCAGTGGACGGGTGCTATTACTCTACATATATTTTCTGACAAATATGCTTGCGATGCTGTGAAGGTCATGAATCCTATGTTAAGTTTGCAATGCTCAAAGACTTATGATTTAAGAAGTCAGGAAAGAGTGGCAGAGTACGTGGGAAACAGGTGGTAAGTGACTAGACCTGAATCTGTCAGAACATACTAAGTTGAGAATGGTTGTGAGGGAGCATGAATCTTTAGTCCTTTGAGCACAGATGTCCACTGCACCTGAAAGCATTCATTGCACTTGGAAGGACTGCAAGCCCTCCCACACCTGTTTGGCCACAACTTATTTTTGAGAAAACCCACCAGTGAATCATGTGCAAGAAAAAAATCATGAGCCAGGATCTGAGAAGTAACATAATATTTGAGGATGATGTTGGGGGTGGGGGGAAGATGGAAATTCTAGAGGTGAGAAGAAGGCACATATGTCAGCTGGAGATCATAGCAGGTTAGGAATATAGAAACCGGATTCTATTAGCCATATAATACAAGATAAACATACTAAAATCTACAGACCTAAAGAAGCTATACAACAAGGAGGACCCAAGGGAAGATACTGGAGACTGGAACATCAAACAAAAAACATGCATAGAGAGGAATAGACTGCCTGATCAGATGTAGCCCATAGACATCTCAGTCTCCATGTGGTTTCTCTAGTAAAGGAAGAAGAGACAGTCTCTGACAGTCTCTTGATCACTTCTCCATGGTGGGCAGACCTAACCAGCCCACAGAGGAAGAGGATGCAGACAGTCTTAATGGGACCTGATAGTTTAGGGTCAGACAGTCCGAGAGGAGGACTTCCCCAATCAATGGACTATGGGAAAGGGATAGTGAAGGAAAAGAGAGAGAAAGGGCGGGACCAGGAGGAGATAAGGGAGGGGGCTACAACTGGGATACAGAGTGAATAAATTGTAAACAATAAAAACAAACAAACAAATAAATAAATAGAAACTGGATTTCTGAGGAGAAATGGAGATTCATTTTATGGAATGGTCTACAATGTCTACTGTTTTAGTGAAGGCAAGTAAAATACATACTTACACATGTCCTTAAAATTTGGCCAGCATATGGTCATTCTTGGCATTTCAGGAGTGGGATGAGTGTTAAGCAGAAGACAGATCCTTGAAGTTTTGTAGGTGATGACCAAGCACAAAATTGAAGGGGTAGGGACTTGATCAATTTACAGTTCTGGCAGGAAGATAAAGAGAAATTTCATAGCAAGAGGAGGGATGGGAGAAAAACGTATTCTATACAGCAGGATTACTTTATGCATAAAGAAAAATAACTCATAGAAGTGATTATTTGATCAAAATCACTGCAGAAAAATCAAGATGCAGTCACAACCAGACCTGAAACAGGCTGCTGTTTTTGGAGTCCAGGAAGGCCTTTCCTCTCATTCAAGAATAAACCTAAAGTGTATATGCTTGTATGCATCTACATTAAATACAAAAGCATAAAGTACATTCATGTATACGATTACATTAAGTAGAATAAAATACCAACTGTACAAAGATTATTAAGGAGGATTTTCAAGTGAGAAAAAGTAAGTAATCAATATGACTAACCCCAAAAATGTAGAAACAAATTGGTTGGGTTTAATTTCAGTGCCTCAGTCTGTGTTTAATCGAATTTCTTAGAATATAGGACAAAATTGTTATAAAATCATTCTATCAGAAGCAAATTAGAGAAATTATTTGCAAGTGATTACACCAGGAAAGTAATTGATCAAGAGGAATGGAGAGACTTACAGAGATTTAGAGCAGTCTGGACAAGACTGTCATATATATGTAAGATTGGTGTTGGGGGCCAATCTGTGAGTGTCTCTTTCCCAACACACTGCCTCCAGACTATTTCTGTCATGTTTGCTTCTGGTTCTGACTACAGCTGGTATGAAAAGAGTTGAAGCTGATGAAATCTGGGGATCTAGGAGCATTTAGATAATGGAAAACCTGACAGAAGACAGCAGACTACAAAACAGCATTGTTCTGTGGAAAATATAAATGTTCAATAAAGTCATCAAATTAGATTTAAAAAAAACCCTAGAAACAGATTTGAAGGTGTTGGTGGTCATAATAAAATAAATGAACCTTTTTGTCCTGAAAACAAAAAAGATATTGTAAAGAGAGACACTTGTGCCCCTCACCGTGGCCATCAGACTGCTAAAACAATGCTTTCAATGAAACTGGGATTGCCTTGGAGTTTCATTTTGGGAGAAGGGATAGGCTCAAGCCTGGTGGAGCCAGAAGGGGAGCTTGTCTTCTAGGAAAAGATGGTGCTTGGCTCTTAGCTTCTTCTCAGACTACTTTTCAGAAAAGAATAGAGTGCTGACAATGATGTAATGGATGGTAGATGGGACCATACCACGACAAAGACTGCCACGGTCTGCCTATCTCTTACCTCTTGTTTAAATCTAAGCTTCCTATCAGGAACCAGGATAGTGGCTGGGGTGAGGTATGAGCGCACCTCTTTGGTCTTCTTCTGCATATGACCACATTAAATAATTATACTTTCTCTGAATCTCATTATTACCTCTTTAATTGGCTTGTTGAGGATGGTTGTCTCAACCTAATGGGGCTTTCAGAAACTCTGGTAGTAAGATGCTATAATCAGGCTGGAGGTTTTCAAAAAAAAAAAAAAATGCTGAAACATCTTGGAGATGTTCTAGTGATTAGCAGGTAAGCAGTGCTAAATACTTGCAATGTTAAAGACTGGTCACATGGAATACAAGCAGTATGCTAGAAATATATTTATTATGACAAACAGATGAGTAGACCATGAAGAAGAGCATGAAGGCTACTGTATTCAAGTCGTTAGGCAGAAGACTAGGTAACTCTAAGCTATTTAAAAAAAACTCAGATACAACTCTAGAGAAAACAGAGACTCCATTAGTGAAGCTCTCAAAAGTAGAGTATCACTCTTCATATAAACAAAAGATAAAGATGATGACAATCAAACAGTTGTAGACAAATGTGTAGGAAGGTTGGGACATTGTGACTCTGTGTCTGTATTCAGGGTGTCCACAGAAAATTCCATGGTGTCAGGAAGACAGACTCACAGGGAGTGCAGCTGGCCTGGCACTTGGGGAAAGGATGCAGCAGCACCAGGTAGTGCTTAGGAAGTGATTGAGCAACGGCTGCCACCTGCAGAGAATGTGATGGGTGAGAATTTGTATCACAACAGAGCAGACAAAGTGAGTTACTGGAAGCACAGTGGCTGCTGTGGAAAAAAAGTTACCCAATGGTGTGGGGAACTCAAGAGATAACTATTATGGCAGTTTCAGAATGAAGATGTAGAAGGAATCTGGATAGAATTTTTAGCATACAGAAATACTCAATTATCCCAATTTATAGAATTAGACAAAGTTTTATCACAATAATTACCCAGCATGAATGCTGCTGAGTATTCTGTCAAAGAACTGCCATGAATTCATCGTAAAATCCTTGAAGAGGCTCAGAAAAATCCTGGCTTCTTTCTCTATGTAAGGGGTGGTACAGAAAGTTTCGCTTTCAAAGGCTATTACTCCACAAAATCAATGTCCTCGCTGATAATCATACTGGGAGAAAGATAAAATACTCAGAAGAGGTCTGAATGGTTGTTACATTATATTAATGTTGAAGGGGGACAGAGATGAAGAGAATCAAGTTATCGTGTTAAAATATAATAGGATATAACTCATGTTGCACATGAGCCTCGTGTGTAATGATATAAAGTGTACCCATGCTCTTCTACATGGTAGGAGCATCACAACAAGAAGAACTGATGTTTAACCTAGTACTGAAAATTAAGAACTACTAAAATGCCTCAGTTTGTGCTATACTTTGTCTCTCTAATGTTCAGTGTGATGTCAAAGCTCATTAAATAAGTGCTTACTTTGGTTCATATTTATCTTTTGCTCTATGTACATGTATGAGAACTTACATTTTTAAGGACATTTTAAAATTTCAAAGTTCTAACTCAAAGTATAACATCATTTGCAAATAAATGAATGAATGAACAACCTAAATTGAATTTTGTTATGTGAAAGGTTGGTCTCAAGGTCTCTTATTACAAAATCAGAAGGGGAATAAAAAATGAAACCCTTCCCATCTCATTTTATAGCTACAGAAGTTTAATTTACACATTGTAGCTGATCAATTGCATATCTCAGCATTTTCTTCTAAAATCTTCTATTTTATTTTTCTAAAACCTTGATTTTTATAAAGGCTTCAGTTCAATTTTAATGCACTAGGATTTTTCTGAAACAATAAATGTATAATGACTTGATTTTATTTTCAAATTAATCACATGGCTATAGCAAACATCAAATTATCTGGCAAAATACAAGAAGCCATTTCAGGTGATTAAAAAGAAAGAGGGCTTCTGGAATGAAAGTGTGATTCTAAGTTAGCCTGGAGAAAAAGAACAATATGTAACACAGCACGCCCAATAACAGTTTCCATTTATAGCAGAGAAATAGTGCAGAAAAGATAAAATAATGCATTGATAAGGAAAATATGCCATTTTTATTAAGTAAGCTGTCCCAGTCAAATGATGAGATCAAGACCATTATTTTACTCATTCTAAATAAAATAAGAAAATTCAATGTATAAGTTTATTTCTGTGTCATATTAGAAGAATAAAGATAAAAGAAAAATGACTGAATTTATTATTACACTTAAATTGGACTTATACTTTATCTGCTATATATATATATGAACTCACTAGAAAGTAGCTGGCCAGAGGGAGTGGAAAGAGGCAGGCATTGTATTTCTCATGTAAGCAAATGTCCCCTAACCTCTAACACATCATTTATCACTAAGGCAACATGACAGAACAGCTATAAATATCCAAAAATTCCAAGGAGAATTACTTCTAAATCATTCTCCCTAAGAAAATTTCCAGTTAAGGGTCTATATTTATGAAATCAGTTGCTAAGAAACACAACACAGATGAAAAATGATAACAAAACCTATGACATCCCTTCTCAAAATTTCTTCTGAAAATCTAACATTCACTTTTCTTAAGTTATGGATATCTATATGTGTATCTACAAGTTTATCTATATAAATTCATCTTGAGTAATTCAAAATCTTTAAATTCCAAAATATGGTTACTATTTAATTATCCTTTATTCCATGTTGCTGTCTTTACCCAGTTATGGATATGCAGAAGCAAGAAAATGATAGTTTTCCCAAAACTCCTTCTTTCAATCAATGGAAGACTTCTTTCAGTTTTCCATTCTTAGATTTCATTCTCTGTGGAACATATGCTGTAGAGTCCCAAATCCTGTCAACTTTTCTTTCAAACTTTGTCCAGATTTATACCACTTGTCATCTCTTCTGCTAACTCACTGGACCAAAGGACCACCACTGTGCCCAGGATTGATGTGCAAAGCTGTTTCTGTTTCCCCACATTCTGTACTTATTTTTAGCTTTTCACTGTAATAAAAAGAGGACCATTTATAAAATTTAAATTCAAATAACGCAATGCTAAAGGCATATAACAAAAGTAGCAAAGCAGGGAGCTTATTGGGCCATCACGTAGCTCAGTGGTAAAGTATTCAACTAACATGCATGAAGCCTGGAACACACACACACAAACACATACACACACGCGCGCGAGAGCAAACATACACACACACTTACTTCTCTAACTTCTCCATTCTATCTCTGACTTCTATCTCCATATATAATTAAGGTGTTTAGTGTTAAGTACTCATAGCAATTCAAATGTCAGAACAGGACTCCCTTTTAAAATATGAAAATTGTTATTTTATTTGAAATTATATATTTAATAATATTGATATGGGACTATGTTCTTTCATTTCAGATATAGCTTTAATGGATTCCCTCATATTAACTGTTTATAAGTTATTAATCCAGGCTGTAAGACCTGATATTTGATATTCATCCATTTTATATAAAGAACGTTCTGTCTATGCTAGCCACAGACATGGCAAGGCTGAGGGTAAAGTCAAGAATTAAGAGCAGCCTTGCCTCATCGAGTTAATGTTCTAATGGAAAGAAGCTGACAGTAAGCACAGAATCTATAATGTATGATTTTTGTTATGTGCTGTTAGGAGGCACCAAGCACGGTAGAGGAAATGTGTACATCTCTGATTAGATGATAATTGAAGAAAGCCATCATCAAAAAATGGAGTGACCGTCTGAATAACTTTGTGAGAAGGCAGTAAAAACAAAGGTATCACAATCTTGAGGTTGTGCCTTTTCCAGTGTTTTCAAAAGTGACCCAGAACTGGCAGGGCAGAGTAAAAAAAAGGGCCAGCTGTGGGGTAGATAAAAGAAGAAATGGGATTTAAGATCATAGAAAATCCAGTAAAATGCCAAACGCAAAAGCAGAGGAATATAATACAATAATAACATTTCAAGTGATTTTTTTTTTGCACTAGTAAGAGAAGACACAGAAAAGAAACAGCAGTGAGGAAACAGAAACAGCTTTGCATATCAATCCTGGGCACAGTGGTGGTCCTTTGGTCCAGTGAGTTAGCAGAAGAGATAATGACAAGTGGTATAAATCTGGACAAAGTTTGAAAGGAAAGTTGACAGGATTTGGGACTCTACAGCATATATTCCACAGAGACTGAAATCTAAGAATGGAAAACTGAAAGAATTCTTCCCTTGACTGAAACAAGGAGTTATGGGAAAACTATCATTTTCTTGCTTCTGCATATCCACAACTAGGGAAAGTCAGCAACATGAAATAAAGAATAATTAAATAGTAACCATACTTTGGAATTTAAAGATATTGAATTACTCAAGATGGATTTCTACATTTCCTTGGAGAACTTTTCACTGCTTATCTATATTTCAAAGGATTATTACAAAGCCTCTGTGAAGGTCCTCTTTTCTTATCGGGAAGATACCATTGCTTTAAAAAGTTAGTGCTTCTCTTCTTTCCTCCAGCAAAGGCAGCAGTTGCGCAGCAGTTCCTTTATAGTTCTCAATTATATAACTTCAGATTTCTCTCTGGTAGTAGAACCCTCTGTGTATGCTGTGTGACCTCTGTCTAGGTAGTTTTGCAGGAAGGGATATGCAAATGAGGCCATGCTGTCACAGTCTGTCCTCATTGTTCTCGAAGGATGGAAGAAATAAACACATACATTAAAAACCTACCAAGTTAGTAGGAAGGAACTAAGAATCAGTGATTATTAATATGTATTTCCTTTAGAAAGCATTCTTTCTAGCTTTCTCTTTACTTTGAGTTGTTCAATGGCATATGGCTCTGGGCTATTTAAAGTTTACATTCTGTACTCACTTTTAACCTTCCACTGTGATAAAAAGAAGACCATTTATAAAATTTAAATTCAAATAACAACAGTGCTGAAGGCATGTAACAAAAGTAGCAAAGCAGTGAGCTTATTGGACCATCATGTAGCTCAGTGGTAAAATATTCAACTAACATGCATGAAGCCTAGGGTTTGATACCCAGCATTGGAACACACAAACACACACACAAACACACTCACATACACACACAAACACACACACTTCTCTAAATTCTATCTCCATTGAACCAACCAGACTAACTTTTTAAATTACTTCCTTTATTTTTTTTGAGATTATAGTATAATTATATCATTCTTCCTTCACTCTCCTTTCTAAAATTCTTATATTTTTCTTCTCAATCTCTTTCAAATCCTCAGCCTCCTTTTTTCACTAGATGTTGTTACAAACATATATTTATTTGTATATACATCTATATCCAACTACCCAGATCTAGTGAAGTCTGGAGGACAATCAATAGCTGCCCCTTTAATAAGATACATAATCTCAAACTATACTCTAAATATTTGTCCTTACACCTACAGATAAATGTATTCTTCAACCCTCATCAAAGAAACTTATCTCTGTCACTTTTCACGCCTGCATAGACAAATGACATACATATTTTCTATACATATCTCAACTCTTTTAGGTGGTATCTATTAAGTTTATAATGTAATAACAAGTTTTTTTCAAACTTTTATCTCAACACACCCTCTACCATCTTTCATTGCCTTTAAAATATAGTTACAGTATGCTTTTATTAAATAATTATCCTATAAATTATTACTCAGACATCATCCTTATAGCACTGTTCTGCCAGATGTGTTTTGCCATTCCTCTCCAGATGGCTGACAGGCTCGGTGTCCCTGTTCCTTACAGTTCTCAGCATTCCCCAGAGTGCTTACTGTTCCTCAGCCTCCATCTTAAATCCCTTCCAGGTCTCTCAAGAAATCATAAGATTGTGAAAGGGAAATTGTTAAAGAGAAATTTACTCTTATTTTTTTCAAAATAATTTATTTAATTTTATTTTGTGTGTGTTAGTATGAAGGTGTCAGATCCCTTGGAGTATGGAGGTACAGAGAGTTGTGAGCTGCCAATTGTGTACTGGGTATTCAACCCAGGTCCACTTAGGAAGAGCAGACAGGGCTCTTAATCACTGAGCCATCTCTCCAGCCCCCCAAAAGTTTACTCTTGAAGCATCACATCCTTGTCTACCTTCAAATCACATTCAGGTTCTTGGGCTAAATTGCTTTCCTTTGCACATTTTAAAAGGGTTTTCCATGTTTCTTCTTTGTGTTCAATTGTATTTGGCAAAGCTTTACTCTCTAGAAGCCTGTGATGTTTCATCTCTGTCCAAGATTGCATTCACTGTCTTCATCTCTGAGAGATAAAGATCATGCCACTTCACCTCTTAACTCTTATATTCAGTGCTGTGTAACATTTTATACAATTTCATTTGTAGATTTCTATTTCTGTGTGCCTTTTATAGGAATCATAGTGTTTATTTGTGTACTGCATTTACTAACTTTTCTGTTGTTTTTTTTTTTTCCTTTTCTGGGTTTTTGTGTGTTTGTTTATTTTTAACATTTTTATTTTATATTAATCACGGGTTATATACTTTGTATCCCAGCCATAGCCCTCTCCCCCATTCGCTCCCTATCCCACCCTTCCCTCCCTCAACTCCTCCATGCCCCTTTCCAGGTCCACTGATAGGGGAGGACCTCCTCCCCTTCCATCTAACTCTAGCTTATCAGGTCTATTCAGGAATGGCTTCAATGTTCTCTTCTGTGGCCTAGCAAGGCTGCTCCTCCCTCGAGGGCGGGGAGGTCGAAGAGCCAGCCATTGAGTTCATGTCCAAAATAGACCCTGTTCCACTTACTGGTACACCCACTTGGGTATTAAGCTAACATTTGCTACATACAAGCAGGGGTTCTAGGTTTTAACAATACTTGGTCCTTGGTTGGAGAGACAGTCTCATAAAAGACCCCTGTGCCCTGATATATTTGGTCCTTGCGGAGCTCCTGTCCTCTCCAGGTCACACTAACTCCCCCTTCTTTCCTATGATTCCCTGCACTCTGCCAAAGGGTTGGTTATGTTTCTTAATATTTGCTTTGATACCCTGCTAGGTATAGTCTTTCTGAGGCCCTCTGTGGTAGGCTCTTGTCCTATTACTTGTTTTCTCCTACATCCAATGTCCATCCAATTTGACTTTCTAAGTGAGGATTAATCTTCTTACACCAGGTCCTCTTTCTTGTTTATCATTTTTAGGTGTATAGATTTCAGTACGTTTATCTTATCTTATAGGTCTATATAAGTGAGTATATACCATGTATGTCTTTCTGCTTTTGGGATATCTCACTCAGGATGATTGTTTCCAGGTCCCACCATTTACCTGCAAATTTCATGCTTTCCTCATTTTTAACTGCTGAGTAGTATTCCATTGTGTAAAAGTACCACAATTTCTGTATCCATTCCTCAACTGAGGGGCATCTGGGTTCTTTCCAGGTTCTGGCTATTATAAATAAAGCAGCAACGAACATAGTTGGACAAATGTCCTTGTTGTGTACTTGAACATTTTTGGGTATATGCCTAGGAGTAGTATAGCTGGATCTTGAGGAATCACTATTCTTAATTGTCTAAGGAAATGCCAAATTGATTTCCAGAGTGGTTGTACCAGTTTACATTCCCACCAGAAAAGGAGGAGGGTTCTTCTTTCTCCA
>CM053759.1:40671212-40696091 GCA_028658305.1 Pachyuromys duprasi | reverse complement strand
TTTCTTTGAGGGCCTTCTTCCTTTCCTCTTTTTGTTCCTCTTTTTGTTCCTCTAATATCTGCATAATCATAGCTTTAACAAAGTTTTCCTGTGTCTCCGCTGAATTAAAATCTCCATTGCTTTTGGGTGCTTCTGGTGGTGTCATGGTGTCCTGATTTTTGTTGGGTGAGTTCTTACATCGACCTTAGGCCATTTGTTTATATATAGTCAAGGAGCCATTTGTGCTTTGAGGCTGAACTTCAGACTGGAACTGTCACTCTCTGGTGTCTGGAGTATTCTTTGAGAAGATCAGGGAGTTCCAGTGGTTTGATAGTGTGTGTTGTTGCCTCAGTTGAACTCTGTTGTGGGATCTGTGTGCCCAGCTTCGTGCTCTGTGCTAGAAGCTGTGGGTACCTCAGGCTGGTCACCCCTCTGGTCTGGAGGCTTGCCTCCTCACTCTGTGTCAGAGGCTTAGTGTTCCAGTTTGAGATGGCAGATGGGGGACACCACTCTGGTCTGGAGGCTCCACACTCTGGCCTGGGCTTGCTGCTAAGAGCTCCTCTCTGGTTTGGAGACTTGGCGCCTCCTTCTTCTGGGCCAGGGGCTGTGCACCACGGTCTGAGATGGTATCTGGGGGCTTCTCAGTCTGGCCCGGAGGCTGTCTGACCCAGTCCAGAGTGGCGGCTGGGGGCGCGGAGGGGTGTGGGACTGCTCGATGCAGTCCACAGTATCTGGGGGCTTCTCAGTTTGGCCCAGATACTGTGTGAGGATACTGTGTGACCCAGCCCAGATTGGCAGATGTAGGCGCCCAGTGTGGCCAAGTGTTCAGATCAGGGCTGTGCGCAGCCTGTCACCCAGATTTTTTTCCGTGGCGTCCCTAGGACTTTTCCACTTGATTTCCTCACCATAGGAATTCTGCTCACCTGGCAATGGCAAATGCTGGTGTTTTAGGTCCCAGATATCAGTCTCCTGGTCGCTGTGCTGACACTGCTGTCCTGCTCCTCATACACAGTGTCCCCCTGGGGCAACCATCTTGGATCTGTCCTTGTTTGTTTTCTTGTGTGTTTGTTTTTCTCTCCTATGTAATATCTCTTCATTGTTGCATTTTTTCTGTGCAGTTTATCAAATTTCCCATCAGGATTTTCAGTTCAGTCTTCTCCTATTGAAGTTCTAAAACTGCTTTTTTATCAGATAATTTTTCTATTATAATTGATCACATAAAATAATTTAATATCTTTACTTATATCTTTATCACTATGTAGATACTTTTGGTATGTTCTACAAAATCAAATTTCCGTTCTGTACCACGAAATAAACACCACCCAGTGTTTGTGTTATATTTTTTCTCTCCCTCTCTTCTCTCTCTCTCTCTGTTATCTCCCTTCCTTTACACTAAATATATTCTTGGTATCTACTAACTCCATTGTCAACCAATGCTTTTTAAAGCAGTATTTGGAGGTTTGCAGTCTGCCATTCGGTCACTGAAATAATGGCTATTGAAGTGGATCAATGAGTTCATGTTCTTATCGTCATGGCTCATGACCTGAGGTCAGTATTCAGGACCCATATGGCGGAAGAGGAGAACCACATCCTGCAAGTTGTCCTCTGACTTCCCAGTGGACTGGCCTGGGCATGCCCATGAGCAAACACAAGATGGATGGATAAATTTTAGACAGAAAAAAAATGAAGTTATTTGCTCGATGGTTTACATAAGCTTTAAGGAAAAGAATTGCAATAGTGTGGAGTGGAGAAATTGTGACTAATTTTTGGTTTGTAAGAATTCCTTCTTCCCTAAGGTCTAACTCAGTGGCAGACTCTCTGATCACCCCCCACCCCCCAAGGGGTAGCCACCTTGCCAGGCAACAGAGGAAGACAATGCACCAGTCCTGATGAGACCTGATAGCCTAGGGTCAAATGGAAAGAGAAGAGGGCCTTCCCTATGAGTGAACTAGGGGAGGGGCATAAGGGGAGAAGAGGCTAGGAGGATGGGATTGGGAGGAGATGAGGGAGGGGAACACAATTGGGGTACAAATTGAATAATTTGTAATAAATGATAATAATAATAATAACAGATGAAAGAAAAAGAGAATTCCTTCTTACTTCAATCCCTGTCTCCTGTACTCTCCTTTTGAGACTTGGTGGCAACAAGTTGCTGGCCTCTGAGAACATTCTGGTTCCTTTGTCATCCTGCTTTTCTGGACTCCCACTGCTGTCCAAAGCTCAACTTCTTTGACCAACAGATGCAGCTTCTTTTACCAATGTGCTTTGCCATAATGACTGTTTTTAAGACATCATTGCTCCTCATTGCACTCCTGCCTTTGAAAGAGAATGATTTTACATGTGTTTGTAGTTGCCTCTGCAGAACTTTTAAGTGCAAATGGGAATAAAGGAAAGTAGCACAGTTTTGCCACTTTTAGTTGAAATTATATCTTCAAAGGGTTTTTTTTTTCTTTACACAATGCAGAACATTAAGACACCTCCTTTAAGTGATGCTGAAAAATCTCAATGTAAAGCCATGAGTCTTCTGAGCTTCTGAGTATCATTCTCACTGCTCAAATCTCTCCTTTTGAAACCTGCTGTTGGCAACTAAACATGAATTTGAATTATATTACCTTTTTTAAAACCTTGTACACCCTTTTAAGTATATGATTTAGTAAAGTTAAGTATATTGAGACTGTGATTGAACATAGACCATATTTTTCTTCTTCTTCTTCTTCTTCTTCTTCTTCGCCTTCGCCTTCTCCTTCTCCTTCTCCTTCTCCTTCTCCTTCTCCTTCTCCTTCTCCTTCTCCTTCTTCTTCTTCTTCTTCTTCTTCTTCTTCTTCTTCTTCTTCTTCTTCACAATTTATTCACTTTGTATCCTGGTTGTACCCCCTCACTCATTCATCCATGTCCTACTTTCCCTTTTCCTCCTCTATCCCTTTTCCCTAGTCCACTGATAGGGGAAGTCCTCCTCCCCTACTGTCTGACCCTAGCCTATCAGGTCACATCAGGACTGTCTGGATCCTCTTCCTCAATGAGCTGTCTAGGTCACCCCACCAGAGAGAAGTGAGGAAGGAACAGGCAACTGAGTTCATTTCAGAGACTCTCTCTTCTTCCTTTATTAGGGAACCTACATGTAGACTGAGCTATGGGCTACATCTGAGCAGGGGGTCTAAATTCTCTCTATACATAATCTTTGGTTGATTCATCAGTCTCTCTAGTACCCCCAGGGCCCAGCATTTTTTCGGCTATGTTGGTCTCCTTGTGGAGCTCTTGTCCCGTCCTATGGTAGGCTCCTATCCTGTTCTCTCCCTTCTACAGTTTCCCGCTGTCTATTCTGTTTTTCCTTCTAAATGAGAATTAAGCATCTTCCCTAGGGTCTTCCTTGTTGTTTAGCTTCTCTAGGTCTGTAAATTTTAGTATGTGTATCCTATATTATATGGCTAATATCCACTTATAAGTGAGTACATATCATGGGTGTCTTTCTGCTTCTGGGTTACCTCACTAAGAATGATCTGTCATAGTACTACCCATTTACCTGCAAATGTCATGATTTCCTTCCTTTTAATAACTGAGTAGTTCCAGTGTGTAAATAAATGCACCACAACTTATGTATCCATCCTTCAGTGGAGGAATATCTAGGTTGTTTCTAGATTCTGGATGTTATAAATAAAGCTTCTATGAACATAGTTGATCAAATATCCTTCTTGTATGGTTCAGTATATTTTGGATATATTCCCATGCGTAGTATAGGTCTTGAGGTAGCACTATTCCTAATTTTCTGAGAAAATGCCAGATTGATTTCCAAAGTGGTTGTACAAGTTTACATTCCTACAGCAATAGAGGAGGGTCCCCCTTTCTCCACATCCTCTCCAGCATGTTCTGTTACTTGAGTTATTTATCTTAGCCAAGCTGACATATGGACATCAGAAGAAAGAGAAAACAGGAAACAAGTCAGGAGCCTGCCACAGAGGGCCTCTGAAAGACTCTGCCCTGCACAATATCAAAGGAGATGCTGAGACTTATGGCCAACATTTGGGCAGAGTGCACGGAATCTTATAAAAGAAGTGGGAAATAGTAAGATAGGGAGAGGACAGGAACTCCACAAGGAGAGCAACAGAACCAAATAATCTCAGTACAGGGGTCTTTCCTGAGACTGATAGTCCAACCAAGTACCATGCATGGAGATATCCTAGGACCCCTGCACAGATGTAACCCATGGCAGTTCAACCTCCAAGTGGGTTCCACAGTAATGGGAACAGGGACTGTCTCTTACATGAACTGATTGGCCTGCTCTTTGATCAGCTCCCCCTGAGGGGGGAGCAGCCTTACCAGGTCACACAGGAAAACAATGCAGCCACTCCTAATGAGACCTAATAGACTGGGATCAGAGGGAAGGAAAGGAGGGCCTCCCCTACCAGTGGTCTTGGGGAGGGACAGAAGGGGGAGGTAGGGAGGGATTGGGACCGGAGGAGGGAGGGAACTACAGGGGTATATAAGGTGAATGAAGTGTAATTAATAAAGAAAAAAAATAAATAAATAAAATGGCAAAAAAGATGGAATCTCAGGGTCATTTTGATGCACAATTCTCTGATGACTAAGGACTTTGAGCATTTCATTAAATGATTTTCCTCCTTTCCATATTCTTTTGTTGAGAATTCTCTGTTTAGCTCTTACCCATTTTGAATTGGTTTATTTGATTTGTTGACATTTAATTTCTTTAGTTCTCCCAGTCTGTAGACTGTTGTTTTGTTCTGTTGATTGCATCTTTTCTTTACAGAAGCTTTTCAGTTTCATGAGGTCCCAATTGTTGACTGTTGATCTTAGAGACTAAGGCTTCCTGTTCTGTTCAGGAACTTGTTCCTGTGCCAATAAGTTCAAGGCTCTTCCCCACTTTTTCTTCTAACAGGTGTAATGTGTCTGGTTTTATGTTGAAGTCTTTGATCCACTTGGACTTTAGTTTTGTGCAGGGTGATAATTATGGTTCTATTTGCATTTTTATACATGTAGACAGCCAGTTAGACCAGCACCATTTGTTGAAGATGCTGTCTTATTTCCTTTATATGGTTTTGGCATCACTGTCAAAAATCCAGTGTCTATACATGTGTGGGTTTATTTCTCGGTCTTCGATTTGGTTCCATTGATCCTCCAGTCTGTTTCTATGCCAGTACCATGCCGTTTTCATCACTGTTGCACTACAGTACAACTTGGGTTCAAAGATGGAGATTCCTCCAGAAGTGCTTTTATTGTACAGGATGGTTTTAGCTATTCTGTGTTTTGTTTTGTTTCATTTTTCCATATGAAATTGAAGATTGTTCTTTCAAGGTCTGGAAAAATTGTGTTGATATTTTGTTGAGAAAAGCATTGAATCTGTAGATTGCTTTTGGTAGGGTGGCCATTTTCACTGTGTTAATCCTACGGATCTATCACATGGAAGATCTTTTCATCTTCTGATATCTTCTTCAATTTCTTTCTTCAGAGACTCGAAGTTTTTTTTTTTTCAAGCAAGTTTTTCACTTGCTTGGTTAGAGTTATACCATGCTAATTTACATTATTTGTGACTATTGTGAAGGGTGTTGTTTCCCTTTTGTCTTTTGTATTCAGACGACTGATTATTTTGAATTAATTTTGTATCCAGCCACTTTACTGAAGGTATTTATCAGTCATAGAAGTTCTCTGGTAGAATTTTTGGGGTCACTCATGTGTACTGTCATATCATCTGTGAATAGTTATACTTTGACTTCTTTCTGATTTATATCTTCTTAATCTCCTTTAGTTGTCTAACTGCTCTAGCTCTGACTTCCAGTACTATGTTGAAGAGCTATGTAGAGAGTAGGCGACTATCTTTTTGTCCCAGACTTCAGTGGGATTGATTTCAATTTCTCTCTGTTTATTTTAATGTTGGCTATAGGCTTGCTGTATGTTTAGGTATATGCCTTGTATCCCTGATCTCTCCAAAACTTTAAGCATGGATAGGTGTTAGATTTTGTCAAATGCTTTTTCAGCATCTAAAGAGATGATCATGTGATTTTTTTCTTTCAGTTTGTTTATATGGTGGATTACATTGATGGATTTCCATATATTGAACCATCCCTGCATGCCTGGGATAAGGCCTTCTTGGTTGTGGTGGATGATATCTTTTATGTATTCTTGGATTCAGTTTGCGAGTATTTTATTGAGTATTTTAGCATAAATGTCCCTAAGAGAGATTGGTCTGAAATTCTCCTTCTTTGTTGGGTCTTTGTGTAGTTTAGGTTGCAAGGTAACTGTGGCCTCATAGAATAAGTTTGGTAATGTTCGTTTTTCTTTCTGTTTTATGAAATAGTTTGAAAAGTATTGATATTAGCCCTTTGAAGGTCTGGTAAAATTCTATGCTGAAACCATCTGACCCTAAGCGTTTTCTTGGATGAGAGACTTTTGATGACAGCTTCTATTTTCTTAGGGGCTATAGTTCTATTTAATTTATTTACCTGATCTTGACTCAACTTTGGTAAATGGATTCTATCAAGAAAGTTATGCATTTCATCTAGATTTTCTAATTTTGTTATGTACAGGCTTTTGAAGTAGGACCTAATGATTGTTTGGATTTCCACAGTTTCTGCTGTTGTGTTCCATTTTCATTTTTGATTTTGTTGACTTGGAAAGCATCTTTCCGCCTTTTAGTTAGTTTGGCTAAGGGTTTGTCTATCTTGTTGATTTTCTCAAAGAACCCCAGCTCTTGGTTTCATTGATTCTTTGAATTGTGCTCTTTATTGATTTCAGCTCTGAGTTTGATATTTACAGCCATCTACTCTTCTTGAATGTGTCTGCTTCTTCTTTTTTTTTTTTTTCCTAGTGTTTTGGGTGTGCCATTAACTTGTCTGTATGAGATAACTGAAATTTCTTTATGAAGGCATTTAGTGCTGTGAACTTTCTTTTTAGCACTGTTTTTGTTTTGTCCCATAAATTTGGCTAAGCTGTGTCTCCATTTTCATCAAATTCTAGAAAGTCTTTAATTTCTTTCTATATTTCCT
The DNA here is from genome assembly GCA_028658305.1 of Pachyuromys duprasi. Classification (NCBI taxonomy): domain Eukaryota; kingdom Metazoa; phylum Chordata; class Mammalia; order Rodentia; family Muridae; genus Pachyuromys; species Pachyuromys duprasi. The sequence continues at coordinate 40,689,117 of CM053759.1, read as the reverse complement.
CCCTGCCCCAGCTGTTGTTGAGCAGAGAGTTGTACAATTTTCCTAATATTAGTTTTTTAGTAGATTATTTACCACGTAACAGTTGATGTTTGTTTCAACTGGTGTTGACTTAATCATTAGTGTCTTAAGAGTTAGGTATGCCTGTTTCTTAATATTTTTATCTTTTGTCTGACAGAGCATGTCTTTTTTTTACAGGATGAAACATAAGATGTTGCTCTTATAGTCATATATAAAAATGTTTGCTTCTCCCTGGGGAAGACTTTCCCTCTCATACTCAGAGTCCCTTAGTTGCCTGTAGTTTTATGTGTAGGACTAAGGCCTTTTGAGAGTTTCTGCTTTTTCTCTCCATATATCATGTCTATTATTGTTATCCTTGTTCAGCTCATATAAAAGCAGTCATGTTGGAAAGACTTCATGGATGAAGTTCCTGACATTCCTAGAAAACAGAATGTCATAATATATTCACTGCTTCTCCATCTCTTATAATCTCTCTGCCTTCTCTTCCACAATGACCCCTGTGCCTTAGATACAGCCTGACTTGTATTGAACATTTTTATCGTTAGTCATTGAATGCCAAATAGCCAGCCCTGAAAATGTATTTCAAGTAACATTATACTGACTGACCAGTATATATATGCATATTATGCATATATAAACAAATGATGACAAGCGAAGCCATGAATTAGAAAAAGAGTACCCTATGGTATATAAGAGTGCTTGGAGGAAAGGGAAGGAGGAAATAATGAAAGAATAATACCAAAAGCCAAGAAAGATATTGACACTATTTCCTAGATGTAAAATGCTGTCTATAATTTTCTCACTAAATTAATTATTCACTCCTTGTCCTCACCCCAGTTACTGTGGAGGAAGAGTATTTTTGTAGACCAGATCCTCTGAGACAGATCTCTCTGCCTGTTAGCTGGGCTAAAGATATCTTGAAAATTGTTTTATTTGTTTATGTGTTCACTTGTTTTGTCTTCACTGACATTACTATCTAAGACCAGGTCAGGAGGTTTCCCTGCAATAGATTTTTTTTTAATTTAAATTCAAGGATGGTTCAAGTTTTTACAGAAGATAACAAAGAAACTATAGACATAGCTTAGTTTCTTTCTTTGCAGTCCCCACATTTTAGTGTCCAGCCAAAAGAGATAGAAGAACAATTGAATAAAAGGAAGAAACCAAATGAAAAGAATTTTTTTTTCTTTTAAAATATACTATACCAGAACACCCAACGTGGAAGCCTCAGTCAAATGGACCCTAGACAACAGTACTTCCTTCAGTTGCCCTTTTGCGGCTGTATTTTAGACTGTTTAGGAAGTTGAAAGCCAGAAAAGTGAAGTGAGGTGGAAGCTGGGAGACAATCATCTCACTGGATTCCTAGGAGGCCAAGGATGACTTTTTACCTCCTGCATGAGACTGAAGATTCAAGCTCTAATCAGGTCACCAGGGGCAGACCTTGAATTTAGCTTTTGCTGACAAATAGCATCCCAGGGAACAAACTACAGAGGGCAGATAATGATCATAGCTTGTTTTCTGGTGGTTAAATATTCCAGCCTCCAGGTTCTTTGATCACCTCCCTCTGAGGGGAGAGCAGCCTTATCAGACCACAGAGGAAGACAATGCAGCCAGTCCTGATAAGACCTGATAGGCTAGGGTCAGATGGTAGGGGAGGAGGACTTCACCTATCTGTGGACTAGGGGAGGGGCATGGGAGGAGAAGAGGGAGGAAGGGTGGAATGGGAGGGGACAAGGGAGGAGGCTGCAGCTGGGAAACAAAATAAATAAATTGTACTTAATAAAAAAAATTAATTAAAAATATATTCCAGCCTCTGACACTGAGCCCTTCATTTACACTCCTCCTCTGAATATTCAGATTTTAGAAACAGGAACATTGGTGTACACTTCAGTACATTCTGCTTTAAAAACCATGAACCAGATACTATTTTGACCAACTCCACGGGTATTTAATATACTTTCGAAAATTTATGCGAGCACATATTACTAAAATCTACACACCTGAAGAAGCTAAACAACAAGGAGAACTCTGGGAGGATGCTTAAATCTCATTCAGAATGGCAAACAGGATAGACACCAGAAGCGGTGGAAGAGAGGGAACAGGATGGGAGCCTTCTATACAGGTTCTCTGAAAGACTCCACCCAACGGGAGATAGAAGCAGATGCTGAGATTCATGGCCAAATTTTGAGCAGAGAGCAGGAAATCTTATGGAAGAAGGTGTGAGGATAAAAGGATATGGAGGGGGCAGAAACTCCGAAAAGAGTCCAACAAAGACAAAAATCTGGGCACAGCGGGACCTCCAGAGACTGATATAATAACCAACGACTTTGCATGGAGAGGACCGAGACCCCCCCCCCCCCTGCTTAGATGTAACCAATTGGCAGCTCAGTCTCCATGTGTGTGTCCTAGTAAGGGGAGCAGGTTCAGCTTCTGCCATGAACTCAATTGCCTGCTCTTTCATCACTTGCCCCTTGTGATGTGGCCTTGCCAGGCTACAGAGGAAGAAAATCCAGGCAGTCATAACTAGACTTGATAAGCTATGGGAAGATGGCAGAAGAGGTGAACTCCCCTTTTCTGTGGACTAGGGAAGGGAGAGGGGAGGATAATTGGGAGGGAAGGCATCATTGGAAGGGGACGAGGGAATGGGGGCTACAGCTGGGATACAAAGTGAATAAATTGCAATTAATAGTAATATCAAATAAATCAAATGTTATTCTACTTTAATTTCTGTTGTGATAGAACACTGACCAAAAGCAATTTGGAGAGGAAAGTGTTTATTTGGCTTACAGATTTTAGTCCATCATGGAAAGAAGGCAAGGAAAGAACTTGAATCAAAAACAGAAGCAAACACTATGGAGGAACATTACTGTTTGGCTTGCTCTCCATGGCTTGCTTAGCTAGCTTTCTTATAAAACTCAGACCACCTTCTTAAAATGAATTGGGCTCTTGCATCCTTCATTAATAATAATTATAATAAATGCTGTACTGGCTTGCTTACAAGTCAGTCTAATAGAAATGTTTCCTCAGCCTTGGTTCACTCTTTCCAAATGACTTTACTTGGTGCCAAATAAAGGAAAAGTATACAACACATGCACAAACAAAACAGATGAAACATTTTTTTAATTAGTGTTATGTACTGGATGAAGAGATCTTTTTTCTCACATTGCAGCTGTCAATCATTTGGCAAATTATTCCTGTCCTTTAAAGAATTTAGCACCTGTTCTTGATTTCTTCAATATCTAAATAGTAGTTAACACTGACTTTTATTGTTGTGTAGGATTTTAAAATAAAATCTTCAGATCCTAATTGCATTTAATCTATTCATTGCTATCTATTTCTGGGCAATATAACTACAGAAAAAAAAACTATTTCTAAACCAGAGTATTGAAATATAAATTTTATAATATTTGTGTGATTTTTTTCTACACTTACAATTCATTTCTGCTTCTAGCATTTTAATTTTTTTATTATTCATGTCAAGGGAACCTGCAGAAGCTGTCATTATCATGTTTGGGGTTTTGTTTTCATTTTTGGCTTCTGTCCATTCTCTCTTTTGGCTTCTGTCCATTCCATTTTCTCTGTACTCTATAGAAAGTAGTTTGTATAGATGAGGTGGTCAAATGCAATGACCAAGGCTGTGGAGATGGCACAGCAAGTAAGGACATGTACTAACATTCTGATGACCTAAGTTTGATCCTTGGAAGCCAAGCATAGAAGGAGACAAGTAAATCTTTTTAATTGTCTTTTGAGTTCTCTGTGTGTTCAAACCTTTGCCACACATGCATACAAATAAGAAAAGGGCAGAAAGATCATCTAACAAAACAAGGAAAGCAATGAAGCTTTAAGAATCAGGCTGAGAAGCAACCAGCTACAAAGAATAGGACTGAAGAAGGCAGCAAATTGTCATGAATGGTTCACAGTTATGGAAAAGGCTGTGAGTCTATAATAATTATTTTTCTGAAGCATTTGCAGGTGTGTGTGTGGAGAGTGAGATCCGTGAAAAGGGGTAAATGGAATGACTTGTACACTCTCTGTAATCCAGAGATAACTCACAGCAGTGAAGAATATACATATCACTAATTGAATGAGTGAAGACTCTCCTGGTGCCAGTTACTCTATTCCATTTTGATGCTTTATGAAGTAAACATGCTAATAGTATCTTCAGCATAGACTTGTTTAGTAACTAAATGGAAGAATGTTTGTTAAAGTACAAGAAAGGGTGATAAGTACATTATGAGTTTAACAAACAGTAATTAAGGTAATAATTATCCAAATTGTCATGAGATCCCACGAGTCATCTCTATTCACAGCAAAAAATACAACTCTATTTGTTAAAAGTTATTTTACCTTGGAAAGTTAAAATTTCTTTGTAATACAGAAAATAGCATTTATTCCAGCATGGTCTAGGTTTTATTTATAGTTACAGTGCTGTTAGCTTTCCAGATCGTTTGGGGATTGCGTGCCCTTAGCCTGATAGACTTTCTGAGCAACTGAAGTGCAAATAACCCGGTCAATTTCTCTGTGTTGATCCTCAAAATATCCATTGTTATGAAATCCATGAGTCTTCTCCATAACTAAGACTGAAATGAATTTACCAATGCAAAAATTAAGAAGTAATGCATTAGAAGATGACAGACTAAGTCATGAGGTCTGAGGCCTCGCCAGTGTCTGTACTAGTGAAAGGAATGAAGAGAGCTGAGCTTGCCCCTTTGTTCTCTCTGTTCTGTGCCACTTGAGGGCACAGCATTTGTACTGCTTCATGAAGATCCCGCAGGAATGCCCCACCAGACAGACAAACCTATGAGAAAATAACTGTCTAGTTTTCATAGATTATTCAGATGCAAGCATGCCCTTGTACTTGTACTGAAGGATCAAGACAGATGCTCCATAAAACCAGGTGCTGTAGGCATGTGGAGATAACAAAGTGATACCAGCTAAATTGTACTTCAGTCCAGTTAGTGCCCATTTACTAAAGATGCGTTCCACAGATCCATCAACTACAAAGCCTTAATAATTTTTTTAATTTTCACAGAAAACAAAATTTAAAATAACAAAATAAAGAAAAATTTGAGTACCCTAAATTTGTGAGTATATTAGAAACATATCTACCATACATAGTAATAGCTACCATATATCATACCATGATTAGATATTAAATTTAATAAAGAACCTTACATGTTTTGTAAATAAAAAGAAAGAATCCAAAAGCCAATGTAAATTACCTAAACATTACACAGTGTTCAGTGCCAGACCAGGAGCTAAAATTTTACAGTGGAATTTGAAAATTGAGGTGATCATTCAATAATGATTTTATATTTCAATATCTATTAAAATTAAAGTTAGGGAAACCATCACTATAGATGTGTCAAACAAAATATCAAAGGACTATGTAATTCTTTAGTCAATATTTTATTTTCTTGTAAGATTTAGCTGTATGAGTTATCTGTGGATATGTTTGCATTTTAGCAAAACAGCTTTTTTTCATTGCAATTTTTATAATTTTGTAAGTATAGCATAAAAACCTATATAAATAAAAATTATCTAACTGGAAGGATAATTTATTTCAGCAACAGTAAAAATATAGATGAATTTCTAAACACTCATAATAGTTCAGTAAAGGGATGAAAAACTCTGGACTTAAAGTTCTACAAACTGGAGTTAAAATCATTATATTGTTTATTCACAACTGCACTGTCTGTCCAACCTGCTCACACACAAAGTTATTGTTCATTATACTGAAAGAGTTCTGTATCCAGAGACTGTAAAGCCAAGTCATGTTCTGTGAACAATACTTCTGAGTGGTGACGTGAGCCTTTGATTCAGAGAAGTGCACCTGCATTTCAATTGGATGTTTCTCATCCTCCCAAGTGCAAGTTAAGTCAATGCCTGCAAAAATCATTTCAGCAACTAAAATACTGGAGCAAAAGAGTAAATTTTTAAAAATCCAACACAATAGAAATGGAAAAGATAATTTTCAGAATTCTGTTTGCTATAAAGAACTTTCATATTTCTGTATATTATTCTCTTTTCCATTAAAAACAAACCATTGCTTAATATTATGGCATTTCTTCATATTGGTTATGTAGTCTTAACCCTATAAGATATATTTTAATATAGTTTGGGAGAATTACATTTTTTTATTCTTTTGTTTTAGGAGGAGAACAGGAGATCACAATCTTAACTCACAGTAAGATATTTATATAAGCCTCTAGTTTACAGCCATCTCAAGAAATGCCCTTGATAAATTTAAAGCAGAGGTTCTCAACCTGTGAGTCTTGACCCCTTCAGGAGAGTGAATGACCGATTCACAGGTGTTGCATATTAGATATTCTGTGTATCAGATAGACATTGGAAGTGGGAGAAGACAGGGAACAGGGCAGGAGCCTACCATAGAAAGCCTCTGAAAGCCTCTATCCAGCAAGGTATCAAACCAGATGACGAGACTAATAACCAAATTTTGGGCATAGTGCAGTGAATCCTATGGAAGAAGAGAGAGATAGAATAATCTGAAGGGGACAGGAGCTCCACAAAGAGACCAACAGAGGCAAAAAAATACTGGGCCCAGGGGGCCTGCAGATACTGATGCTTGAGCCAAGGACCATGCATGGAGATAACCTAGAGCCCCTGCACAGATGCAGCCCATGACAGCTCAGTCTTCATGTAGGATTCTTAGTAAGGGGAGCATGGGCTGTCTCTGACATGGACTCAGTGGCTAGCTCTTAGATATTTACATTATGATTCATAACAGTACCAAAATTACAGAAGCACAACAATAATTTTATGGTTTGGGGTCACCACAATATGAAGAAATGTATTAAAGGGTTGCAGAATTGAGAAGGTTGAGAACCACCACTGATTTAAAGTTATAAAAATATGTAGTTTAATTAAGCACTGTTTTTTTTTTTTTTTTTTTTTTTTTACTTCATCAGAAGTCAGACCAATGTATTCTGCTCCCTCTCACTGGGATCAGTATACTGGAAGGTGGTTGAATGTAAAATAACTAAATTAAGAAAACAAAGAGAACATTGTGCAAAATACATAGGGGAGATGAGCACATATGCCAAACTTTGCTCAATTCAATTTAGCATAGTTAGAAGGTAACTTACAGCATTCACAGCATATATTAATGTTTTAAATACTCAAAACCAGGCATTTAAGAGAGAATTTCAAATGTTAGGGGAAAAATGGAAAACTAAAACCAAATAAAGTAGGGAAAACCCATACAACATGAATGTTATCTACGACCTTGAAATTGTAGTGGACATGAGCAATTACTAAAGATATGTCCCTTTCCAAAAATGAAAAGAACAGATAGAAAGTCCAAATAAGGCCATATCAAAAAAAATGTTCAAAATAAGCACAGCAAAGAATCAATATCTGGATTGGAAGTGTTCCCAGTGAAAAAATACTAGAGCACCAGCTGACTTCACTGATAAACATTTTCAGACCTTTAGACCACTAATAAGATTAAGTTTTTAGTTGGTCTAACTTCACAATCCCTTTAAAGAAACTGACACAACTTTACAGGAAACTTGGCAGGGGTATTTTCTACTCAAGACCACATAAAGGGAGACCACAGCTGCCCAAACTCTAATCACAATGTTATCAAAGTGAATCCAGTGTAGCAGCTAAAAACTGATACATAAAAGTCAAGTTTTTCTGTCTTTTTCTAAACTCACCTGTCTGTGGAAGCCTGAGTTTATACGTGGGTCTTCAATCATACTGAAGATGGCTGCTCTGTGATACAAAGGTGAAATCCAGTAACTGCAATATAGAGAATATGGCCTACAAATTTAGAGAATATTTTGTCTCTTTATTAAAAAAATATTGATGGCCTTTCATTATAGAAATTATTGTAGAATATAACTTGCCACCTTTGTGCTTAAATTTTATTAAGCAGGGCTCAGAAAGTGTTATCCAAAAATATTTAAAAATTGATAAACTGACACACAATAGCATAAGAATTTCGTTTATCCAAAAGACGTGAGCTATGACAGAAAATTTATGTGGTATGAAAATGCATATGCAGCCATGGTATTGAAAAGTGCTTCACAAGCAGAACAAAAGAATATGCACAAAAACCAAAATAACTGTATATAGGATATAAAGGAGAAAATGGAAAGACAAGGTGTGAACTGGCATGATACAAGGAACATTTTCACATGCCCAGCACATACATGAAATGTCTGTGAGTAGCATGTCATAAGAAAATAAACCAAGATTTAACAATAATGATGGTGATTATGGAAAGGAACACTCAGCAAATCCTCAGCTAAAACAAAAATTAAAGAGGCTAACAGTAATTATTGTCAAATCATAGAAGAAAATGGATCTCTTAGACATTCCTGAGGTGAAGAAAATTGAGATCAATTATTCTGAAAAACAGATGTGAAGTATTGCCAAATTTGAAAACGCATAATCCATTTGTTGTCAATGAGTCTACCCCTCAAAACAAAACAAAACAAACAAAAACCACCACCAAACGACATATGCAAAATTTTATACAATAGTGTAGAGAAATTTTAATTCAGAATACTGCTACACTGCCAAGAGATCACATCCAAAGATATTCTAGGTCTGTGTGACCTGGCTGGAATACAAAAATCCAGTAGGCAGAAGCAAGCAGATTGGAGTTCAAGGCAAGCCTGGTATAGAGCAAGTTTCAGGTAAAGAATAGCTTCAGTCCAGGTGTGATAATTCATGCCTTTAATCGCAGACAATGAAGGCAATGTTAGTTTGTAGAAGGAAGAGCCTAAGTTTGAAATTGATGTCTAATTGAGTGGCTGAAAAAGTGATGAATCAGAGAAAGATTTGACAGTATAGGATATGCCTGACTCTCACAAGAAGCAAGAAGAAAAGGAAACTACTTAAGGGGCAATCGAGATAGAGAGAGGATGCAGTTTTCCTGGGACAGTAATAGAGAGACAGGTTGCCAAGAGAGAGCTCAGGAGAAGACTGAAAGATTTAAAGATTGAGACTGAGCCAGGAGATTAGAACAGATTATTTCAGTTAGTTTGAGCCCAAGCACAGAAATATAGTGGCTGAAAGAAAATCCAGATTGAATATGTAAACTTGGTGAGGAATTTGTGCCAGAACAATTGAGTTGAACCAGCCACACCAGAGCTTAGTAAAAACAAATAAGGGTGAGCTTTTTAAGCAGTAAGTCTCAGAGACTGAACATATTCTAAGCCTAGGTTAGATTGTACAGAAACTAGAAGCTTCCAGGGTTAGGCCTAGTTTAGCAGACAGAGACAGGAAGCCTCTGAGACAACAATTACAACAGGCAAGCAAAAATTCCTTTCACAAAATAACATTATAACCAACAAGAAAATAACACAGAAATACACAAACTAAATTCAAAACCTTGGCAGTGTAGAGTGGTCATATGATGGAATGTGAACAAGAAGAGAAAATAAATGGACTCATGTTCCATGCATAAATAATAAGTGAAATGAGCATAACAACAAATAAAAGAAATCATAACCCTTAGAGTTAACTCGGTAAAATTTAATTCATATGAATTTCAAACATTGCAAAACACCAGTGTTAGTGCTCAGTTTGAAGGGAGATAGTTGAAAAATCAAAAGAATAGACCTGCAGTGCACGGTTGGTATTGTATATCTCGATTTAACTGGTGGACACTTTAATTGGTGCTATTTAGATGTTGTATTTCTTTTCAAACAGGGAAATTTAAAACATAATAGACAATTTATGGTCTTTGTGGGGATTAAGTAAATAAAGTTTTCATAAGAACTAAAATGCTTCATTTGAAAAACATGAAAAGAAATCTGCACCTAACAGGCTTCATTATAATTCTCTCTGGTACTCTAAGAAATATACTCTCTCCCTGTATTTACACAGATGAGGATCAGAAGACAGTAGTAGTCATAAGTAAAGTTCAGAGACCCTGCCTCAAGGTTATGAGAGCTGATACCACATGGTACTCACTATAGGAGAAATATGAAACTCTTTTGACATTCTTATTAAGCAATATCATTAGAATAGAGTTTATGTTCAATAAATATGACCCAAAGGTACTGCTTACTCTCCAAATGGTCTACTTCAAAATATTTATTTCCAATTTTAATATTCTTGTTATATCTTTTTTTTTCAATTGTTTTAAAGTTACAGGAAAAGTAAATCGGTTTCTGATGAATTAAATACAAGCTGCCCAGTTTGGAGCTCAAAGTTATTAAATGCTTTATAGAATACAGAAAATATTTTACATTCTAACAAGTAAATTTTAATGTAATATCGAAAAATGGAAGCAAGTCAACTGAAAGAAAAGCAAGTTTTTAATTTTAAATTTTTAGTTTAATCAGGAATATCAAACATTTTAGTGAGAGTGGTTAGAAGGTTTTTGACATAATCATATTTAGGTTAAAAACTCTTTAAAGTCATTATGGAATCAATTAGAGTTATATCACAACTGTAATATCATATGCTATTCCCATTATCAATTAATTTTGTATTTAATAAGACTAGGAAAGCCTTTAAGATATCTGATAGAACTCACTTATAAGTGGATATAAGACATATAATATAGGATAAATATACCAAAATCTGTACACCTAAAGAAGCTAAGCAAGAAGGAGGACCCTCACTCAGAAAGACAAATGGGATGCACATTGGAGGAAGGAGAAAACAGGAAACAGGACAGGAGCCTACCACAAAGAGCCTCTGAAAGACTATACCCAGCAGTGTATCAAAGCAGATGCTGAGACTCATAGCCAAACTTTGGGCAGAGTGCAGGGTAATCTTATGAAAGAAATGGGAGATAGTAAGACCTAGAGAGAACAGGAGCTCCACAAGGAGAGCAACAGAATCAAAATATCTGGGCACAGAGGTCTTTTCTGAGACTGATACTCCAACCAAGGACCATTCATGGATATAACCTAGAATCATTGCTTAGATGTAGCTCATGGCAGCTCAGTATCCAAGTGGGTATCCTAGTAAGAGGAATAGGGACTGTCTCTGATATGAATTCAGAATACCACCTACCCCTGAGGGGGGAGCAGCCTTGCCAAGCCACAGAGGAGGACAATGTAGCCAGTCCTGGTCAGAACTGATAAACTAGGGTTAAATGGAAGAGGAGGAGGACCTCCCCTATCAGTGGACATGGAGAGGGGCATGGGAGGAGATGAAGAGATACAGGTAGGATTGGGGGGAATGAGGGAGGAGGCTACATCTGGGATACAAAGTGAATGAACTGTAGTTAATATAAAAAATAAAAATTAAAAAGATATCTGATAAATTCTAGAAAATTATAATGTCAGACTTTTTTAAAAGTTGAAGAGATGACACGGCATACTTTATCACTTGTAAAAAAATACATGGAATAAAATGGGACACCAATTGATTCTTTTTTAAAAATTTCTTTTATTAATTACACTTTATTCTCTATGTGTCCCCCCTGTAGCTCCCTCCCTCCTCCCTTCCCAATCCCTCCCTTTCTCCACGCATGCCCCTCCCCAAGTACACTGATAGAAGAGGTCTTCTTTTCCTTCCTTCTGATCCTAGTCTATTAGGTTGCATCAGGAGTGGCTGCATTGTCTTCCACTGTGGCCTGGTAAGGCTGCTCCCCACTCAGGGGGAGGTGATCAAAGAACAGGTCAATCAGTTCATGTCAGAGACAGTCCCTGTTCCCATTACTATGGAACCCACTTGGAGGTTGAACTGCTATGGGTTACATCTGTGCAAGGGTTCTAGGTAATCTCCATGCATGGTACTTGGTTGGATTATCAGTCTCAGAGAAGACCCCTGTGCTCAGATTATTTGGTTCTGTTGTTCTCCTTGTGGGCTTCTGTCCTCTCCAGATCTTACTATTTCCTACTTCTTTCATAAGATTCCCTGCATTGTGCCCAAAGGTTGGCCATAAGTCTAAGCATCTGCTTTGATAGTCTGCAGGGCATAGCCTTTCAGAGGCCCTCTGTGGCAAGCTCCTGTTCTGTTCCCTGTTTTCTCCTTCTTCTGATGTCCAACCTCTTTGCCTTTCTGGCTGAGGATTGAGCATTTTAACCAGAATCCTCCCTCTTTATTAGTGTCTTTAAATGTACAGATTTTAGTAGGTTTATCCTATTATTATATGTCTATATGAGTGAGTATATACCGTTTGTGTCTTTCTGCTTCAGGGATAGCTCACTCAGGATGATCTTTTCCAATTCCCACGATTTACCTGCAAATTTCATGATTTCCTTGTTTTTTATTGCTGAGTAGTATTCTATTTTGTAAATGTACCACAATTTCTGTATCCATTCCTCAGCTGAGGGACATCTGGGTTGTTTCCTGCTTCTGGCTATCACAAATAAAGCTGCTACAAACATGGTTGAGCAAATGTCCTTATTTTGTACTTGAGCCTCTTTTGGATATATGCCTAGGAGTGCTATAGCTGGATCTTGAGGAAGCGCTATTCCTAGTTGTCTGAAAAAGCACAGATTGATTTCCAGAGTGGTTGTACAAGTTTACATTCCCACCAGCAGTGGAAGAGGGTTCCCCTTCCTCCACAACCTCTCCAGCATGTGTTGTCACTTGAGTTTTGTAAGCAAGAATTATTAGAGTTTTTGTGCATTTTATTCATGGTTTTATAGTTTGGAACATACTCATAGAATGAACTTCTGTATTTTACACTGAGTGGTTTTTAGTCAATCATTCCAGGGAACCAATTGCTCTGCTTTATTTACAAAAGTCCATTGATGACATAGGAAAAGAAATTATAGTACATGCAAGCATTCCACACAAAGGAAGAAAGAAAACAAGAGAAAGCTCAAGAAGAAACTTGAATTATGTAGCTATGCTGCTCACGCCCATAAACCCTAATGCCAGGCCATGGTAAAGCTCTCCCTTAATTGTTCATCAAGAAGAACAAGAGTATCCCAAAACTATATGAGCTATTGCCATTGCACTTAGTTGCCTTCCAGACTCTTTGGATGAATACCTAGTTTGGACACAGGACCTAAAAGAATTGAGCTGAGACTCACTTGAAGCCTGCTTCCCAAGGACTGACTCCTGTAGTATTAGTAGGTTTTATGCATGCTGCCAAAGGAAGCAAACAAACAAACAACAACAAAACGATCTTTTTAAAAACAAACAATTTATTCATTTTGTTTCCCTCATCTCCTCCTCCTGGTCCCACCCTCTCTCCCTCCCTCCTTCCCTCCCTCTTACCCTCATATCCCCCTCCCCTAGTCCACTGATAGGGGTGGTCCTCCTCATCTATGATCTGATCATAGCCTATCAGGTCTCATCAGGACTGCCTGGACCCTCTTTCTCTGTGGCCTATTTAGGCCACCCCACAAGGGGAAGGTAATCAAAGAGCAGGCAACTGAGTTCATATCAGAGAGAGCTCCTGCTTCCCTTACTAGGACAACCCACATGGAGACTGAGCTGCCAATTGGCTACATTTGAGCAGGGGTTCTAGGTCCTTTCCATGTATGGTCCTTGGTTGAGGCATCAGGCTCTGCAGGTCCTGCTGTGCTCAGATTTTTGGCTTTCTTGGTTTATTTTCAGAGCTCCTCTCCCTTCCATATCCTTTTATCCCCACACCTTCTTCCATAAGACTTCCTGCACTCCCCCAAAATTTGGCTGTGAGTATCAGCATCTGCTTTGATCCCCTGATGGGTGGAGTCTTACAGAGGACATCTGTAGTAGGTTCCCATCCTGTTCCTGCTCTTCCAATGTTTATGATGTCTATCCTGTTTGCCTTCTGAATGAGAATTAAGCATCCTTCCTATGGTCCTCCTTGCTGTTTAGCTTCTTTATGTCTTAGATTTTACTATGTTTATCCTATATTATATGGCTAATATTCACTTATAAGTGAGTATATACTGTGTGTGTCTTTCTGCTTCTGGATTTCCTCACTCAGGATGATCTTTTCTAGTTCCATCCATGTGCCTGCAAATTTCATGATTTCCTTGTTTTTAATAGCTGAGGAGTATTCCATTGTATAAATGTGCCACAGGGGGGGTTGTTTTGTTTTGTTTTTATCCATTCTTCAGTTGATGGACATATAGGTTGTTCCTAGATTCTGGCTATTACAAATAAAGCTGCTTTGAACATAGTTAAGCAAATGTCCTTGTAGTATCGTTGAACATCTTTCTGATATATGCCCAAAAGTCTTGAAGTAGTGCTAGTCCCAATTTTCTGAGAAAGTGTCAGATTGATTTCCAACATGGTTGTACAAGTTTACATTCCGACCAGCCTTGGAGGAGGAGCCCCTATCTCCATATCCTTTCCAGCAGGTGTTGTCACTTGAGGTTTTGATCTTCATCTTTGAGTTTCTGATGTATGTCAGATAGAATCTCAGAGTTATTTGTTTTGCATTTCCCTGATGATTAAGGGCAATGAACATTTCTCCACCATTGGATATTCTTCTCTTGAGAATGCTGAATCTCTAGTTCTTAACAGTTGCAAAATCTATGAACCATAATAATGATAGACTAGGAAGAGATCAAAAGTGCAATAGTGGCACTTTTATCCCATGGGTAACCAGCAATTGCCTAATTGGATTTAGGCTGGCTAAATAGTACAGAGTTCATGTGAGGTACAGTAATCTTAGCCAACTAACCATGGCTGGAAATGGCATAGAACCTACAGAAGAATCTACTCCCACCATTTTCCTAAACTGTTACACCTTCTAATTATTTTCTAAGCACTTATCCTTAAATCCACAGATAAGTTAATATCTCTCAGCCCCATCAAAGAAACTTCTTTTTACAACAAATGGAGAATATTGTCAAGTTCCATGTTTTGTCAAAATGCAGTGAATAAGTGATTGTGTGATACCCAACCTAAATGTTGCACTTGCAACACAATCACTACAACTTAAAGCTCAAGAAAATTCTTGGAAACAGAGGTGGAAATATTATAAAAGCCAGAGATCCAGAACAGCTGTTGATAAACGGAGCATTATGGCTATAAGACTGCATTCATGAAATCTGAAAAACATAGTTTCCTGAGCAAGAACAGCATAATGACACTATCAGTTGACATGGCAACATGGACAGGTGAAATTCCACATGGTCACACACATAAAGAACCACAGGTAGTCAATGGCTCCTGAAATATGAAGAAATAGTTTCCTCCAGGACAAGTCTTTATTTAGATTGTCCAGTCCCAAGCGATCAACCCTCTTGTTGTGTGCTCATATACACACGAGCAAAGCTAAATGGACTCAGCATATACATATATGTGTGCATGCATGCAAACAGGAGCACACACAGACACACAGAATAAGGAATAGATCGTGAGTTTGGGAGGTGTTAAAAGGGATCCTATGAAGATGGGGTGGGAGAAAGCAGCAAGGATGCAGACACTGTGTTTATGCATAATGTTCCCCAAAACATACTTAAAGCTTGAATTTTTGAGACATAATCCTTCTCTACATTCTCTCTGCTCTAAAGTCACTAATCACAGCAAAGCATGGGAAGCTTCAAGGGAGGCTAAAGCAATAGTTTATGAATATATCTTTTCTTGATATATAAAATTTTATTGAAAAGGTTTATACATAATACTGGTTTCTTTTATTTTTGAGATTATAATATAATTATGTTATTTCTCCCTTCTCTTTTCTTCCTTTAAACCATCACCTGTACCCTTCCTAGACCCTTTTCAAGATCATGACGTTTTTTAAAAAATTATATGCCTATATGTATATATACATGTTTTGTATTTCTTTAATTTCTTTCTCTTGCTCTATGGCTCTAGTTAGTACTAGAAAAAAGTGCAGACAGTAGACAGACATCCCTGTCTCATTCTTGACTTTTGTGGGACTGCTTCAAGCTTTCCTCCATTTAGGATGGTGTTAGCCGTGGTTTTCTTTCTTTTTTGCTTTTTCTTTTTAGTAATTACAGTTTATTCTCTTTGTATCTCAGCTGTGGCCCCCTCCCTCATCGCTTCCCAATCCCACCTTCACAGAGGGCCTCTGAAAGACTCTACACAGCAGGGTATCAAAGCAGATGCTAAGACTCATAGCCAAACTTTGGGCAGAGTGCAGGGAATCTTATGAAAGAAGGGGAAGATAGTAAGACCTGGAGAGAACAGGAGCTCCACAAGGAGAGCAACAAAACCAATAAATCTGGGCACAGAGGTCTTTTCTGAGACTGATACTCCAAACAAGGATCATGCATGGAGATAACTTAGAACTCCTGCACAGAAGTAGCCCATGTCAGCTCAGTATCCAAGAGAATTCCCCAATAATAGGAACAGGGACTGTCTCTGACATGAACTCATGGGCTGGCTCTTTGATCACCTTCCCCTGAGAGGGGAGCAGCCTTACCAGTTCACAGAGGAAGACAAAGAAACCAGTCCTGGTGAGACCTGATAGACTAGGGTCAGATGGGAGGTGAGGAGGACCCACTCTATCATTGGACTGGGGGAGCGGCATAGGAAAAGATGACTATATCTTTTAAAACCTAATGGTGAACCGGGTGCAGTGGTGCATGCCTGTTATCCCAGCACTCAGGGAGGCAGAGGCAGGCAGATCTCTCTGTGAGTGCTAGGTCAGCCTGATCTACAAAGTGTGTCAAGGACAGGCAAGGACACACAGAAAAACCCTGTCTTAAACAAACAAACCAAACAAAGGAGCAAAACTGCCAGTATTTTAAAAAGGAAGCCAGTCCAGGTAGAAAGCAGGCAGGACCCCAGGATTTTCTTTCGGTTTTGTTTTGTTTTGCTTTGTTTTCTTTAATTTGTTTGCAGTATCCCAGAAGCAAAAAGACACACAGGATACATACTTACATACTCACTCATAACTGGATATTAGACATACAATATAGGATAAACATACCAAAATCTGTACACCTAAAGAAGCTATGCAAGAAGGGAGACCCTGGGTAAGATGATCAATCCTCACTCAGAAAGGCAAATACAATGGACATTAGAAGAGGGAGAAAACAGGGAACAAGATAGGAGCCTACCCCAGAGGGTCTCTGAAAGACTCTAAACAGCAGGGTATCAAAGCAGATGCTGAGACTCATAGCCAAACTTTGGGCAGAGTGCAGGGAATCTTATGAAAGAAGTGAGAAATAGTAAGACCTGGAGAGGACAGGAGGTCCACAAGGACCAAATATATCAGGGCACAGGAGTCTTCTGTAAGTTTGTTTCTCCAATCAAGGATCATGTATGGATATAACCTAGAATCCCTGCTCAGATATAGCACATGGTAGCTCAGTATCCAAGTGGGTTTCCCTAGTAAGGGGAACAAGGACTATTTCTGACAGGAATTCAATGGCTGGCTCTTCGACCTCCCTGCCCTTCGAAGGAGGAGCAGCCTTGCTAGGCCACAGAGGAGGACAATGCAGCCAGTCCTGAAGATACCTGATAAGATAGGTTCAGATGGAAGGGGAGGAGGACCTCCTCTACCAGTGGACTTGGAAAGGGGCAAGGAGGAGATGAGGGAGGAAGGGTGGGGTTGGGAATGAGAGAGGGGGCTACAGCTGGAATACAAAGTCAATAACCTGTGATTAATATAAAAAAATTAAAATTATAAAAAAAGAAAATAAATAATATATCTACATCACAAGTGAGAGCATATCATGTAGCCATTTGGTCTGATGTCTTTCACTTGTCATAATGCACTTGAGATTCACACACATATATGCTTCTATCAGTAACAGGGCTTTTTTTCCTTTTTTCTTTCTTTCTTTTTTTTTTTTTTTTTTACTGTGGAGTAGCATTGCATTTTAATGGACATGCAAATGTCTATTGACCCATTCATACTTCAAAAGTCATTTGTTCCAGCTTTTGGCAATAATTAGCAAAGCCAGTAAAACACACTGCACAGATTTCTATGTGGACATGTCCTCAGTTCTTTTATTTAAGAGTGTGATTTCTGTATCATAGGATATTATTTTTGTCCCTAAAAGAAAGTACAAACTGTTTTCTAAGGAAACCA